>JALAZF010000250.1:8556983-9208729 GCA_022829125.1 Lathyrus tuberosus
GGCTTTGAACAAGACACCAAATATCTCTCCTCCCATAGAATAGGAGGATGGTAGATCTTCTTAGAGAATATGTCGACGTGTTTGCTTGGTCCTATCAAGATATGCCTGGTATTGATACTAAAATTATGGAGCATAGATTGTCGTTGGATCTTGAATGTCCACCTGTGAAGCAGAAGTTGAGAAGAACTCACCCTGACATGGCTGTGAAGATCAAAGAAGAGGTTCAAAAGCAGATTGATGCTGGTTTTCTTGTGATTGATGAGTATCCTCAATGGGTGGCCAATATTGTGCCTATTCCAAAGAAAGACGAAAAAGTCTTAATGTGCTTTGACTATAGAGATTTGAATAAAGCAAGTTTGAAAGATGATTTTCCCCTACCACACATTGATATATTGGTAGATAATACTGCTAAGTTCAATATCTTTTCCTTTATGGATGGATTTTCCGGTTATAATCAGATAAAGATGGCACCCAAGGATATGGAAAGGACAATATTCATTACACCCTGGGGAACATTCTGTTACAGAGTGATGCTCTTCGGTTTGAAAAATGATGGTACGACGTACCAGAGAGCTATGACCACTCTGTTCTATGATATGATGCATAAAGAAATTGAGATCTATGTGGATAATATGATTTGTAAGTCAAATACTGAAGAAGATCATATTGAGTACTTATTGAAGTTGTTTCAACATTTGAGAAAGTTTAAGTGTAGCGAGTGATTTTTGTCGGTGACGCGACCACCTTATCGCTGGGGTTTGGGTTTTCCTCCTCGAGGAGAAAGGGGTGCTACTTTCTGATTTCTTATTTATCCCATGAAGTTGGAAGGGAAAGGGAAGGTATCCAAAACTAACTTTGCACGTGAATGTTTAATTAAACAAACGCTTAAAGAGATTGGGGGGTCCGGGGTCAGGTTATACAATGGGTAGTTGTCAGTTACCCATCCTATATGTGGTTATCCACAGGATATTAGCTTTAGGTTTTGCTTTGTACATGATGGTGTTTATCTGTTAATGGGTTGGGAAAGTTTCTTGGAAAATATGACTGGGAGAGTGAGTGAGTTTTTGTTGATGTTTTTGGTAAGGTGCTGGACCAAAGTTTTGATTGGTGTATGAAGGTATTGGACCTAGAGTTTTTTATTAGTATGCTCGCTAAGATTTCGCAATCTTATGCCTACGTATTCCCATTTAAACGAAACAGGGAAATCAGAGCAATCGTAGTTCCTCCTATTCTAAGGGAGGAAAAAGATGTTTTGGTGTCTTGTTCAAAGCCCAAGACAGAGGCCAAAAGGAGTATTTGTGTCTTGTTCAAAGCCCAAGATTGAAGCTAAAAGGTTGACTGAAAGAGAATTTGTCATCTCTAAAGAGGGTTGATTTTTGTGTGCCTTGATCAAAGCCCAAGGTTGAAGCTAAGAGGTTGATTGACTCCACTAGGGAAGTTCTTATACAAACCCTAAGAGGAGGCTGTATGAGACTGACTCAACAAGATAGTGGATATATTGGTGTCTTGTACAAACCCCAAGATGGAGGCTAAAAGAGACTGACTCTTTGGAGATACCATTACATGAAGCCTAAGAAGAGGCTAACTCCGCTGGGGAGGTATTTATCTGTCTTGTATGAAGCCCAAGATTGAGGCAAAAAAGGGTTTTACTCAACAAGAGAGTGCTCTTATCTGTCTCGTACGAAGCCCGAGATTGAGGGTAAAAATGGTTGACTCAATAAGAGAGTGCTTTTATCTGTCTCGTACGAAGCCCGAGATTGAGGCAAAAAATGGTTGACTCAACAAGAGAGTGTTTTTATTTGTCTCGTATGAAGCCCGAGATTGAGGCTAAAAATGGTTGACTCAACAAGAGAGTACAAAAAGGTGATTGACTCAACGAGAGAGTTTGAAAAGTAACTGACTCAACAAGAGAGTCTGAAAGGGTGATTGACTCAACAAGAGAGTCTGAAAAGGTTAGCTCCGTTGGGGAGAATCATTGTACAAAACCCAAGAGGAGGCTGACTTTCCTGAGGAAAGGATCATTATACAAAGCCTAAGAGGAGGCTAGCTTCTACCGGGGATTATTGAGATCCTGAGGCAGGTCAAAATAGGGAATCAACTTTTGCTGAGGATTACAGAAGAGTTGAGGTATCAAATGCCTTGAGGTTCTGATTTGAGATAGTGTTATGTGATGATAAACTGACCCTGGCTTGGGGATGAGAGAGACGGGGTTTTGGAACCCACAAGTTTTAACTCTGCTGAAGATTAATCCAGAATTTGGGGTTTCTTCCTATGTTTGTAGGGAACTTGAGAATGTCTTTAAGACTCAAGGGGATTTAGATTGTCCAAGTTTATTAGTGTGGTCTATCTTTGTACAATGCCCAAGAGGAGGCCGACTCATTTAAGGGATGAGTATCAACCCTAAAATTGGTCTCAGGGCTTTTGTGACTCCTTTTAGAAAGACATCTCTAGCAAAGGGTCCTTGTACGAAGCCCAAGAAAAGGCATGAGAACTTTTAAGAAGCCAACGGGTCCTTGTACAAAGCCCAAGAGGAGGCGGGGATGCTTTTAGGAAGCCTGTGGGTCCACAAACCAAGAGAAGTTCAAGAAATGCAATTCACAGAGAAGAGATCATTCCAAGAAAGTTCTAGTGTTTGGAAGAAACTCAAGAGATGTTATTCACGGAGAATAGATCAACTCCGGGGAGTAGAATTTCTTTGACAAATTCTAAGGGTGACAGTCTGAGAAAAGGTTCACCGAGAATACTGTCTTTCTCTTTGTTCCATATTGATTAACCACAAGAGAAGGGAAGACTATATCTGGAAATCCTATGGGGATCTAGTTTTGACTGTATTTAAGAGTGACCAACATGGCTTTACCTAGTTCTAGACCTAGTTGTCGGGGAAAACTCTAAATAACTATACTAGTATATATACAGGTTATATATGACAAGTATTTAAAGGAGTATGAAAGAAGACTAACCATGCGCAGCTTCCCACAATACAAGTATATATATTTGACATGTATTTAAAAGAATGAAAGAAGATTAACCATGCGCAGCTTCCCACAATACAGTTATATATATTAAAGCGAGTAAATGAAAGCGGATAAAACTTACAGGTGAGCAAGCTTCCAGGTTGTTTTGTTAGTTGTCCAAAGAAATTGAAGAAAGTTTTGATAACAACTGTATATTTGAATCTAAATCAAAAGGGAAATTGTTTTGAAAAGATTATACTGGGACTTATACAACGTCTGAGGCCCAAAAGGTTTTTTGTACAAAGGTATGGGTCTTACAACTCAAGGAGAGGCCCAAAGAATATTTTGAAAAAGAAAGACGGGACTTACAACACGAGGGTTGGCCCAGATGGTTTGTTTGAAAACGGCGATCGCGCCGAGGTTTTTGAAAACACGGTAGGTCTTATACAATGTATGTGGCCCAGCAAGATATCTTATTTACAAGGAATGAGTCTTACAGTTTATTAGAGGCCCAAAAGTGTTTTTGTACAAGTGATAGGGCTTACAACTCAAGGAGAGGCCCATGGTTTTAAACTGGCGATCGCGCCAAGATTTTTTATCGTGTCGGGACTTATACAATATCTGAGGCCCAAAATGGTTTTTGTAACGCCCGTTTATTTAATTAAGTATTTAATTAAATATAATTGTAGTATGTTGTGTTGATTCGCGTTGATTTGAGTATTTGTGTCTATTTGCGTTGGTTTGTGATATTTGTGTTGATTTAAGTTGATTACGGAATATCGAAATATTATGTTCATGTTTCTAAGTTGGTTCGAGTTGAATTGATTTAATAAGTTGATTTAAGTTGTGGAAATAATATTGAATATTTTCTGTCTATGGTTAAATGTGTTGATTTGGTGGTTTGGACGATTTATTTGATTGTCGAGTAATTAGTCGGTTTAATCGGAGAAATAATATTATTATAATGAACTATTATTTAATTAAATTGGATTTGGTTGTTGGGTGATATATAGCAATTTGGAGGTGTATGAAGGGAAGCCCAAATAGATTAAATAATACCTTTATTATTATTATTATTATTATTATTATTATTATTATTGGATTATTTTGGAAAATAAAAAGAAAAGTGGATGAGGCAGTAAAGGGTGTTAGAGAAAAATAAGGAGAAGAAGTTGGGGGTATCAGTAAAGAGAAAGAGGAAAACTTGAGAAGTTGAGAACGAGGAAAAGTTGGAGAAAGAGGGATACGAGAAGTTGCCGTCGGAAAGCCAAGTCGGAAAAGTCGGTCGGAGATTCGAGCGGCCATCAATTAAGGTAAGGGTGGGGTTCGAATTTTATAACCGGGAATAAGATGATTAATACTTGGGATTGGGATTGTATAATTTTCTACTGTGTTGATTTTATGAGGAATTGTGTTGGTTTTACGTGTTGAACTATATGGATGAATTTTGGTGATTTTCTCCTAGTTTTCATTTTAGGTTGAAATGGTAGGAATGAATAGAAATCGATGTTTCACGGACAAAAGTCGAAATAGATTGCGCAGTTGTGTCGAGTAATGTTAGGCCGTGATTATCGAATTTGGTTGATTTTGTAAGTTTTTGCATTTTTGGAGATTTGAGGGTTTAAGATTCGGATTGAAATCGAAAGTCGTAGAATTCATGTTTGATGGTTCCAAATCACTACTATATGTTTGGTATGAATGAGTATGTGTTTGTTTCGAAGAAAAAAATTGAATCGGTCGGATTTTTGGACGAAAGTGCAAAATCCCGTAGGGCTGTTATGCAGAAAAATTCTAGTTTCGGAAAGTTTGGAAAATTCATATCTTTTGATCCGTAAGTCGGTTTTGACCCCCGTTCAAAGCGTTGGAAAGCTAACGAGATGTTCTTTCTAGGAAAAATGGTTTTAAGGTATGTATCTGGTTCAATTATAGCAGAATATTGAAACCGTATCGTTGTGTTGATTTTTACCGTCGTGAATGTGTGCGATTAAGGTGTTATCGTGCAATATGCCTCAACAATGTTAACGATTAATGATGCAGAGGAATCGCAATAATGTGGGGAATTAGAAATGTTAGTAGCCGGTTTTATTTTAGTACAGGAATCAATTAGCGAATGACAGACCAAAGGAGTTAGCAGAGTATTAAAATAGTACCGAATAGTAATATTAGTAGTTTTAACCGGTATAATTGTTTAACCGAAACAAGTTGAAATTTTGCAAAAATAATTCGTAAGTGGTTGTAGTTATTTTTGGTTGGTTGATGTATGGAATTAGTCGAATAAGTGTAATTAAGCGGTAAGGTTAGTTGTCTGGTATTCGTTGAAAATTGTCGGAGTAAGTCGTGTATACGAGTAGGTATTCTTGGTTGGATTATTTTGTTG
This sequence comes from Lathyrus tuberosus, assembly GCA_022829125.1. Lineage (NCBI taxonomy): Eukaryota > Viridiplantae > Streptophyta > Magnoliopsida > Fabales > Fabaceae > Lathyrus > Lathyrus tuberosus. Next base: position 8,562,315 of record JALAZF010000250.1, read on the forward strand.
AAATTATGTAGAATAAGTTGATTTGCAGGTGAAGTTGAATTGTGTTGAATTGTCCCGATTTATGGACATTATTAAGTTGCAGGTCTTATGATCAACGTTGTTAAGTTGTTTTGCTGTTGCAGGTCTTGTGACCAATGTTGATTAAGTTGATTTACAGGTACAGTTGAATAGGTTGAATTGTCCCAGTTTATGGGCACTGTTAAGTTGTAGGTCTTATGACCAATGTTTTATGTTGATGTTGAATACGTTGTTGATGTGGTGATATTGGTGATGTGATGTTGAATATGTTGTTGAATAAGTTGTAGGTCGAATGACCAATGTTGGATTAAGTTGATGCAAGTGGTGCATGTTTAAGTTGTTGTTCTCGTTGTTGTTATTGCGTTGTTGTTGTTGTGACGTTGTGGTTATTGTTGCATGCATACATTTGCATTGATTAAGTTGGCCTTGATGGCACCTGTTTAAGTTGGCCTTGATGGCATCCGATTAAGTTGAAAATGCCTCGATAACCTGGTATATGTTTAAGTTGGGAGTTTACTCCAAATGGTACCACATGCATTTGCATAGTTTGAGTCACATTCGATTTGTATGTTTAAGACGTTGTTGTCGTTGTTGTTGTTGTTGCTGAAGTTATAAGTTGTTGTTGTGATGCTATAAGTTGTTATTGTTATAAGTGATGTTGTTATAAGTTGCTTTTGTGATTAAGTTGGTGTTGGTTATTATGTTGTTAGTTGGTTTAATATTTGTTGTTGTTAACAGGTTGTGCTGATTTGAGTTGCTGTTGGTTATAAGTTATGGTTGCTAATAAGTTATTTATTAATAGTTGTCGTATGATAGTTGTACGAAGCGGTGAAATTTATATGATTCTAATCTAGTATATTAATTATCATACTTTTGTTTATATTATTCGATATCTCACCCCTTCTGCTGATATTTCCCCTACCATGGGAAATGGGCAGGTACTCAAGGATAGCTGTGGAAGTTGAAGTGATTATTATGAAGTCTTTAGTGGCAGTTAGTTCGGGTTGGTGTCATGCTCTGATACGTAGCACTCGGGGGGATGTTTAGTTTATGTTGTTGTTATTATAAGTTGATGAATAGTTGTTATTTCATGTTGTGGAAATTATTTCTAAGTTGTTGCTATTACGATAATGGTTGAACAATCATGGTTTAAAAAGTTGTAATGACTGAATAAAGTTGCGAATGAATTATAAGTTGTATTCCGAATGCTATGTATCAATTGCTAAATGAAATCCAGATTTTGTGGTTTAAGTTGAAAATGTGACATCTCATTTGTTTTATGTTTGAAAATTTTAGCACTCTGATTTTAATAAAAATGTTGGGTAGAAAATGGGGTGTTACATAGTGGTATCAGAGCAGGTTGGTCCGTCCAGCCAATGTTGTCTAATGTCGTTTATTCCTTAGTACTCGACATGTGTGTGAAACACTGTCGGTGCTTGTTTGTTAGTTTCTGGTCGTTGCCTGCAGGTGTTGGTTTGGATTAAGTGGGTGAGAAGCTTGTCTTCCGGATGTGTTGTTGGTATGTAGAAGTTGGTTCAAGGTGATGTTGATTGCAAGAGTGCAAATGTTGTTGAAGCAATGTTGTTGCGGACCGGCGAGAGTTTAGACTCATGAATTCGTATCGGTCGAGTTTGAGAAGTGTGTGGGATATGGATGAGGAATTGATTGAGAATAAGGAAGTATTCCAATGGAAATGATAAGTTGATGGATCAAGTCGGTAGATTAATATGCCTTGAGTATAGTCGGATTAAAGTCGAGTGATTTTAGAGTTGGATGAAAAGAAAGGATTGTTGGTAGATTTTGGAGCAAGCGGGAGAGAGATGGAACTTATGTTCATCAATCTCAAATTCTGATTTTTGAAATTTTGGAGCAGCTGTCGGTAAAAGAGGCATAACTTTTTACTCGTGATTCCGATTGAAGCGGATCTGGACTTTTTGGAAAGCTTACGAAATTCCCTACAGTTTACATATACGATTTGTGTTCAGGAAGTTTGTGAAGAGGGAGAAAAGTGCGTTTTAATATTTGGGTCTGATGCTGATTTTTGGAAAATTCTGCGTACGGAAATTCTGAACCAGTCCCGTTGTAAGGATGATAACTTTTTACTCGTAACTCGGATTCAAGCGATTCTTGAAGTTATGGAATCTTTACGAAATTTTCTTCATTTTGGAATATGATTTTGTGATTGAGAGGTCTGTATCGAAAGAGATATCTGTGGTTGAAGTTAAGCGACTACTGCTGAAAAATTTGGAAAGATGACGCCGAGTGTGAAATTTTGATAAGAATAATATGTTGGTAATTATAAGGATGTGACGGTATCTGAGAAAGCATCGAGATGCAATTTATGTTGAATAAGGAGAAATAAGTGATGATGTCATGTGATAGTAATGTTGAGAAGAAGACGGATGGTTGATTTGCAACGTTAAAAATTTTAACTTGGATAAGAGTTGTACTTGGAGCGAGCCGAGTTGGATAGTACTTGAAGTAGTAGCGATTCCGGTGTTGGAAAGATATTTAATAATTGTGTTATGCTACGAGCATGTGTAAGGGATTATGTATTGGATTTTGGACGTTTTGGTATAATTGACGAAGTCGAAATTAAGGAAACTAAGAAGACGTTGATAAGCCTCAGAGAGTTGGCGGAGCATTGTGCTTACGGACTTTGGGCACAAGTTGCAGTACGCTATTGTGTTAGGTAATGATGATTTATGCCACTGTTATGGTTGCCGGCTGTCTATTGACAAATTGAGGAACTGATCACCCTTAATCTCTTGTTGATAGTAGAGGGAATCATAATTGATGGATAGATGTGTCGTGCCAACTAGTATAGTACGTACGTTGAATTGGTTGAAGTCAAGCCAAGTGCTTGTGGATTGTTTATTTTGCCGATGTAGATTCATATATGAGCATATTAGTTGAATTTAAGGATGATGGAGTGGGGTTGCGATTTAATTGATGAGTAGTATGGAAATTCGCAGTTGAGTTCTAGGTAATTTGAGAATTGAGTTGCAAGTAGAAAAAGAAGTGAAGTTATGAGTTGAATTGTAAAAGTGGAACTTTTGGTTGGTAAAGATGAGTTACTTGGTTGTGTTAGTTCGGATAAGAATTTATGAAGAATTGTGTCAGTATGAGTAAAAGTCGATAATTTGGTTTGTTGGATTAGTTGGAAAGGAAAAGATGATTTATCTGGTTGAAGTTAATTGTACACCGATACCCTATGTTGTTGTAATGATGTTGCGTGTTTAAGATGATTTTCGAGGAACGTGTAAATAGGAGATGGTAAAGTTGTAGTTATGTTTTATGATAATTGGGAAGTAGTCACCGTTGTAATTATGTTGAACGTTCAGAGGTGTTGTCTTACGGATCTAAGTTCGAAGTATTCGGTAACTATAAAAGTGTAGAATACCTGTTGGGATGGAATCCCGAAGAGTTAAGTCGAAAGTCTTTTGTTATTTTGGTTTTGGCGATTGAGAAGTTGGGAATAAAATGGGTAGACTTGATACTTTGCAAGTAATCAGAGTGCGCAACGAACGCGTGGTGTTGTACAGTTGTTCATGCGTGAGCAACAACTATGTTGGTAGTTGGTTGTATTGATGTCGCGTTTAAGTTGTGTGTCCGTATGTTGTTGCGTTCTAGTTCTTAAATCGGCGAATTCTTAAGTTGGTTACTCCTTATGTTATGATGTTAAATTGTAAAGTGTATTGCATGAGTAGTATTCGGGTTGTTTTCGCCGTTGATGTTATGAATTGTTTATATTATACGTGGGCTGCCTTCGGAGATGAGAGTTGATTAGTTGGATGGAATCACATAGTTGGAGTAGTTATATCGGATGAATTTTCGAGGACGAAAATGTTCTAAGTGGGGGAGAGTTGTAACGCCCATTTATTTAATTAAGTATTTAATTAAATATAATTGTAGTATGTTGTGTTGATTCGCGTTGATTTGAGTATTTGTGTCGATTGGCGTTGGTTTGTGATATTTGTGTTGATTTAAGTTGATTCCGGAATATCGGAATATTATGTTGATGTTTCTAAGTTGGTTCGAGTTGAATTGATTTAATAAGTTGATTTAAGTTGTGGAAATAATATTGAATATTTTCTGTCTATGGTTAAATGTGTTGATTTGGTGGTTTGGACGATTTATTTGATAGTCGAGTAATTAGTCGGTTTAATCGGAGAAATAATATTAGAAATAATATTATTATAATGGACTATTATTTAATTAAATTGGATTTGGTTGTTGGATGATACATAGCAATTTGGAGGTGTATGAAGGGAAGCCCAAATAGATTAAATAATACCATTATTATTATTATTATTATTATTATTATTATTATTATTGGATTATTTTGGAAAATAAAAAGAAAAGTGGAGGAGGCAGTAAAGGGAGTTAGAGAAAAATAAGGAGAAGAAGTTGGGGGTATCAGTAAAGAGAAAGAGGATAACGTGAGAAATTGAGAACGAGGAAAAGTTGGAGAAAGAGGGATACGAGAAGTTGCCGTCGGAAAGCCAAGTCGGAAAAGTCGGTCGGAGATTCGAGCGGCCATCAATTAAGGTAAGGGTGGGGTTCAAATTTTATAACCGGGAATAAGATGATTAATACTTGGGATTGGGATTGTATAATTTTCTACTGTGTTGATTTTATGAGGAATTGTGTTGGTTTTACGTGTTGAACTATATGGATGAATTTTGGTGATTTTCTCCTAGTTTTCATTTTAGGTTGAAATGGTAGGAATGAATAGAAATCGATGTTTCACGGACAAAAGTCAAAATAGATTGCGCAGTTGTGTCGAGTAATGTTAGGCCGTGATCGAGTATGCTTGTTTTATCGAATTTGGTTGATTTTGTAAGTTTTTGCATTTTTGGAGATTTGAGGGTTTAAGATTCGGATTGAAATCGAAAGTCGTAGAATTCACGTTTGATGGTTCCAAATCACTACTATATGTTTGGTATGAATGAGTATGTGTTTGTTTCAAAGAAAATAATTGAATCGGTCAGATTTTTGGACGAAAATGCAAAATCCCGTAGGGCTGTTATGCAGAAAAATTCTGGTTTCGGAAAGTTTGGAAAATTCATATCTTTTGATCCGTAAGTTAGTTTTGACCCCCGTTCGAAGCGTTGGAAAGCTAACGAGATGTTCTTTCTAGGAAAAATGGTTTTGAGGTCTGTATCTGGTTCAATTATAGCAGAAAATTGAAACCGTATCGTTGTGTTGATTTTTACCGTCGTGAATGTGTGCGATTGAGGTGTTATCGTGCAATATGCCTCAACAATGTTAACGATTAATAATGCAGAGGAATAGCAATAATGTGAGGAATTAGAAATATTAGTAGCAGATTTTATTTTAGTACAGGAATCAATTAGCGAATGACAGACCAAAGGAGCTAGCAGAGTATTAAAATAGTACCGAATAGTAATATTAGTAATTTTAACCGGTATAATTGTTTAACCGAAACAAGTTGAAATTTTGCAGAAATAATTCGTAAGTGGTTGTAGTTATTTTTGGTTGGTTGATGTATGGAATTAGTCGAATAAGTGTAATTAAGCGGTAAGGTTAGTTGTCCGGTATTCGTTGAAAATTGTCGGAGTAAGTCGTGTATACGAGTAGGTATTCTTGGTTGGATTATTTTGTTGAAATGATGTAGAATAAGTTGATTTGCAGGTGAAGTTGAATTGTGTTGAATTGTCCCGATTTATGGACATTATTAATTTGCAGGTCTTATGATCAATGTTGTTAAGTTGTTTTGTTGTTGCAGGTCTTGTGACCAATGTTGATTAAGTTGATTTGCAGGTACAGTTGAATAGGTTGAATTGTCCCAGTTTATGGGCACTGTTAAGTTGTAGGTCTTATGACCAATGTTTTATGTTGATGTTGAATACGTTGTTGATGTGGTGATGTGATGTTGAATATGTTGTTGAATAAGTTGTAGGTCGAACGACCAATGTTGGATTAAGTTGATGCAAGTGGTGCATGTTTAAGTTGTTGTTCTCGTTGTTGTTATTGCGTTGTTGTTGTTGTGACGTTGTGGTTATTGTTGCATGCATACATTTGCATTGATTAAGTTGGCCTTGATGGCACCTGTTTAAGTTGGCCTTGATGGCATCCGATTAAGTTGAAAATGCCTCGATAACCTGGCATATGTTTAAGTTGGGAGTTTACTCCAAATGGTACCACATGCATTTGCATAGTTTGAGTCACATTCGGTTTGTATGTTTAAGACGTTGTTGTCGTTGTTGTTGTTGTTGCTGAAGTTATAAGTTGTTGATGTGGTGCTATAAGTTGTTATTGTTATAAGTGATGTTGTTATAAGTTGCTTTTGTGATTAAGTTGGTGTTGGTTATTATGTTGTTAGTTGGTTTAATATTTGTTGCTGTTAACAGGTTGTGCTGATTTGAGTTGCTGTTGGTTATAAGTTATGGTTGCTAATAAGTTATTTATTAATAGTTGTCGTATGATAGTTGTACGAAGCGGTGAAATTTATATGATTCTAATCTAGTATATTAATTATCATACTTTTGTTTATATTATTCGATATCTCACCCCTTCTGCTGATATTTCCCCTACCATGGGAAATGGGCAGGTACTCAAGGATAGCTGTGGAAGTTGAAGTGATTATTATGAAGTCTTTAGTGGCAGTTAGTTCGGGTTAGTGTCATGCTCTGATACGTAGCACTCGGGGGGATGTTTAGTTTATGTTGTTGTTATTATAAGTTGATGAATAGTTGTTATTTCATGTTGTGGAAATTATTTCTAAGTTGTTGCTATTACGATAATGGTTGAACAATCATGGTTTAAAAAGTTGTAATGACTGAATAAAGTTGCGAATGAATTATAAGTTGTATTCCGAATGTTATGTATCAATTGCTAAATGAAATCCAGATTTTGTGGTTTAAGTTGAAAATGTGACATCTCATTTGTTTTATGTTTGAAAATTTTAGCACTCTGATTTTAATACAAATGTTGGGTAGAAAATGGGGTGTTACAGTTTTGGTTAAAGGGGATTGGGTCTTACACTCTATTAGCGGCCTATGAGTGTTTGAAAAAGATTTGTGAGGGTGAAAATCAAAGAAACCCTAATTTCATCATTTTTAAAAGTAAATTCTTAAAGAAAATCAATAAATAATGATAAAATACCAAATAAGCTTGAATAAACAACTTGTGATTTTTGGTTGAGATTTGAAAAATGATGTTTTAATTACAAGATGAATTAAAACTCATTTGGTTTTGATTTTCAAGATAAAAATCCACTTTTAAAAGTGTTTAAAATAATTAAAAAGGAATTTATTTACAAAAATACCAACTATATTAAATAATTAATATAAATCTGATTTTTTGGTGGAATAAAATATTTTAACATTTTTGTATTTTTTACAAAAAGAACCAATCTAAAATCATTAAAATTGATAGAGTTGTTAATTTTCCAAATCATTTAAAATAATATAACAAATATTTAAAAAAAAAGGAAAAAAAATAGTAAAAAGAGGATCTGGGGCGAGGGGGATTCGAACCCCAGACCTGTTGTGTGTAGCGTGCGTCTTCTACCACTAGGGTGGTGATACATCTGTGTATCAAAACCACCCCATGAATACATGAAGCATGACTTGTTTTTAGCCTGGCCAAGGCAAGGCAAGACAAAGTTTTGGCCAAAAACGTGAAGCTTGTAACTTTATCATTTCTCCATGGGTTGGGACAAAATTTAGGTCTATCTTGCCTAGAATTTCACAAGGAATCCAATGGTGGTTGTGGTTTTTTCAGACGAGGCTCCTATTTCAAAACCCGATAGTGTTCTTGAAATAGGCCTATAATTGCATTTTCTATGTTATCTCTTGTTACATGCATGAATTACATGATGAATTGGTTCAAACACAACAGATATAACATGTATGAGATGTGCATGATCAGTGGACTTCAAAGCAATGCATATTTCAAAGAAATCAAGTTGGGATGCTTACCTCTTTAGGAGCTTGTTGTGCAATCTGCCAAGGTTCTTGTGCCAGAAGTAATTTGATGCTTTGGACACTCTCAATTGATCCCTTAGAGGCTTTTAGAATGGTTGGAACCAACTGGAATCCTCAGGAACACGTTTGAGCTCTTTCTTGCAAAAAGGGCAAAAGTGACCAATATGGCAACTCTCTCAAATGTTGTTCCAGATGTGGGGAACCATTTGGGACAGTTCAAGGATGATATTTGGAGTGTGTTTGAGGTTTTATCTAGTTTTAAAAATGAATGAATCAAGACATGGCTTGAAAAATGCAAAAAAGTCAAATTTTGAGGTTTTGAGAGGGGACTTTGTGATTTTGGTGTTACAGGTCACATGCGAGAGTTTGGACAACTTAGAAATGACATATTGGATGTGTTTGGATCATGAGCTGTGATGGAATTACTCTCTAACTCAAAAACCCAGAGTTACCTTGCAAAAGAAGGCATTTTGGCCTAGAGAAAGGGATTTTGAGGAAAGCAAGTGTTGTAGTGCTTTGGTGTACTCAAACTGAGCACAAATAAACTCTATTTATAGTAGAGCAAGTTTGTTTTGTAAGCAATAGTGTGTGGCAACTACAGCAGGCTGTTGGCCAATTGGATCACTTTGGAATCTTTAGTCTCCTCTAGCCATTGACTAGAGGTTTGAGCACATGCTTTGTAGCTTTGGTTCAGAGATAAGTCTTGACTGAATTCAGTTGGAATAGGCTCAGTTCATGCCACCTCGGAGCATCCATTGAATGCTTGAAAACAAAATTGGAGTCTTGAAGCATCTTTAGCCTTTTTAGGTTTGGCATGCTATTTGTAAATTCATGGACTTTGGAGGCTTGGAGATCAGATCATCCCCCCTTGGATTTGATCCTCAGATGTGTTCAAAATGATGACAAGGCTTGGATTTGTCAGATTTGATCAAATCGAGCAAAATGAACAAAATCTGCCAAATCTGTCTTGGAATAATCAGTTCATGAGGCCATGTTTCAAGGGTTGCTTCTCCTTGCTCAAATGGAATTTGGAGATGATCTGGTACTTGTTAGAAAGCCCTCATTGCATACTTCAACTTTGATGTCCAACCCAAGACCTGGTTTGACTTGGATCAAGGTGAAAAATGTCCTTACATTTTGGTAAAAGTAAGGCAGGTTTTGACTTAGTGAAAATTTCACTAAGTGTTGGAAAAATGTGATTTTCATGTTTTCAGCCATTTTGATCACTCTATAACTAAAAATCCATGAAGAATTGGAATGAGATGTAGTTGACACTTTTGAAGTGTGTAATGAGAGCTACAAATCCATCTTTGGACCATCCAAAATGGTTGCTTGGATCTCAAGTTATGATCCTTGGAAGTTGGTACCCTAGCCATTTTGTTTCATAACTTAGAAAAATTCTAAGTTTTTTATGGTTACCCCTTTTACAAGTTATCTCACTTTCTTTGGTTTTTCTTGATGAATTATGATTCCAATCACACATTAACATCATTTTAGGGTTAAGGAACCTTGGTTGACCAAAAAATCAAAAAGTCAAACTTTGACTTTTTGTACAGTTGACTTTCTCAACAGATGAAATCTAAACTGTGTGATCCTCTATGAAATCAACTCCTTGACCTAAATCAAACTTAATAGATGGATTACATAGGTGTTGCAGGGTGTATTGAATCATGTCCCAAGGTTTGGGAGCATGTCTTGGTCAAAAGTCAAAGGTACAGTTGACTTTTTTCTTCAAAACCCTAATTGTGGTTCATATGAAATTGAAACTTGTGAATCAAGCTTCTTGGATCAATCCATTGTTGTAAATGGATCTATATGGTGTATTGGAGACCCTCAAATCATGTCTTGAGGTCTTGGCTCATGTTTTGTCCCAATAGTCAACTTAGGGGTGAATTAGGTCAAGAAACTCTAATTCCTGATTTTTTGTGAATGCATCCCCTGAGGCTAAATTGACTTGATGATTGGGTTCATGAGGTCCCTTAGAGTATATAGGGTTATGCTTTGAACCATTAGCTCATGCCCAGAGGAAAATTTCCATTTGGAGGCCCTGGTCGACCAAAACCCTAATTTGGTGACACTGGCAATCTTGAGGCTTAATCCACTTGTAAGGTAGCAACTTTGTGCTTGATTATAGATATGGGAGTCCTCTTGATCCTTTTTGGGTGTTTGAGAAATTAGACAAGTTAAAGATTATGTCATTCCTTGATTGATCCTTTGTCTAAATGCTCTGAGAGGGCTTAAAACCCTAATTCTGATTGTAGTGAATGCTCAACCCTCTTTGGGGAGATTGATGAGGCATGATGATACATCCATATTGTGGTGATGATTTGCACAATGATGCGAAATCTTAGTGGTCAAGATTTGGGGCGTTTGAATTATATCTCCTACTTTATATCCAATATGAGTGCTACATGTGCGCCAATCTTCAAGCTTCTCCGGAAAGATCAGGGTTGTGTCTGGACAGAGGATTGTCAGAAGGATTTTGAAAGTATTAAAGAGTATTTTCTTGAACCTCCGATCTGATCGAAAAGAATTTGCCATTTATTATTTGAGCAAAGTTCACCGATTGTGAGTCTCGGCATTCCATGCTTGAAAAGACGTGTGTTGCTTTAGCTTGGGCTGCCAAGCGCCTCCGTCAGTATATGTTGAATCATACAACTTGGTTGATATACAAAATGGATCCAATCAAGTACATTTCTGAAAAGCTTGCTTTAACTGGGAGGATCGCTCGTTGGCAAATGTTGTTGTCAGAATATGATATCGATTACATAACTCAAAAAGCAATAAAAGGAAGTATTTTGGCTAATCATTTGGCACACCAGCCAATTGATGATTATCAACCTACTAGGTTTGATTTTCCTGATGAGGATGTGATGTATCTAAAGGTTAAAGATTTTGAGGAACCATTACCTGAAGAAGGGCCTAAGCCTGGATCTCAATGGGGTTTGATTTTTGATGGAGCTGTTAATGAGTATGGTAATGATATTGGGGCAATAATTGTTACTCCTCATGGTTCTCATATTCCTTTCACTGCAAGGTTGATGTTCACTTGCGCAAATAATGCGGCTGAGTATAAAGCGTGTATTATGGGCTTGGAAGAAGTTATTGATTTAAGAATCAAGAATCTTGATGTATACGGAGATTCAGCCCTGGTGATTAAACAGATTAAAGGGGAATGGGAGACACGTCAACCTGATTTGATTCCTTATCGAGATTATGCAAGAAGGTTGTCAACTTTGTTTAATAAGGTTGAGTTTTACCATATACCTAGAGAAACGAATCGAATGGTAGATGCTTTAGCAACTTTATCCTCCATGATTTTGGTGAATTAGTGGAATGATGTGCCGAGAATCAATGTTATGCGTCATGATAGACCAGCTCATGTGTTTATAGTTGAAGAAGTTGCGGATGATAAGCCTTGGTATTATGATATTAAATTCTTTCTTTAGAATCAAGAGTACCCACTTGGGGCATCCAAGAAGGATAAGAAAAATTTGAGAAGACTGACTGGTAGTTTCTTCTTGAAAAATGATGTGATGTATAAGAGAAATTATGACATGGTCTTGCTCAGATGCATGGATAGACACGAAGCAGACATGTTGATGAAAGAAATCCATGAAGGATCCTTTGGTACCCATGCCAATGGGCATGCAATGGATAAAAAGATGTTTAAAGCAGGTTACTATTGGCTGGCAATGGAACCTGATTGTTGCAAATACGTGAAGAAGTGCCATAAGTGCCGGATTTATGCTGATAAAATTCATGTGTCTCCAACTCCTCACAATGTTATCTCTTCTCCATGGCCTTTCTCCATGTGGGGCATTGATATGACTAGAATGATTGAGCCTAAAGCGTCGAATGGACACCGGTTTATTTTGGTGGCTATTGACTATTTTACCAAGTGGGTTGAAGCGACATCATATGCCAATGTGACTAAGCAAGTAGTGGTCCGGTTTATCAAGAACCAAATCATTTGTCGGTATGGTGTCCCGAGTAAGATTATCACTAATAATGGGTCGAATCTGAATAACAAGATGATAAAGGAATTATGTGATGAGTTTAAGATTAAGCATCATAATTCTTCTCCTTACAGACCTAAGATGAATGGGGTTGTTGAAGCTACTAATAAGAATATCAAGAAGATTGTTCAAAAGATGGTTGTTACATACAAGGATTGGCATGAGATGCTCAGATCGGAAAAATAGCTAGTGTACTATTTTTGCCGATTGTAGTTAAAATAATGGGTTTATCCCCATAATCGATCTCGAGGACTGCGTAGGAATATAAGTTATAATACTAATTCAATTAAACAAAAAGTAATTAGGGGTTTGGTAATTGTTTTTATAATTAAAATTTTGCAGTGAGAAAATAAAGCAGAGTAAAATAGTTGAATGTAAAACAGATATAAATAGATTGCAATGGTTGGTGAATGATTCTTCAAGCAACAACTTCGACTTATCAATGCAATAACATAATTCACAACAGTTGATTATCGGTTCTCCAGAGCATCTAATCCTAAGTCCTTAGTGAAAAGATCTTTGAATGCACAACCTAATTACTATGTCCATATGCAATTACGGCAGTGATCAAACATTCAGATAACAAGAATATTTCGGTTAAGATAAAGTATCCTCAGCCCTAGGTGATATTTATTATCAGATGTTCTTACTCAGATCAACAAATAATCGATGTCCAGCTTAACTTACTCATACAATTCAAAATCCATTTTTTCGACGATTAAAGCATTAAGAACAGAGATAAAAACAAATCAAAAATTATGAAAATTAAATTGTCATTGCATCAAATAATATGAATATGTTACATTCAGAATCAGGGTCACCCCCTAGCAATGGGGGGTTTAGCTATCCATAACAGAAACTAAAAATGAAGAAGAAAGTGTTGTCATTACAGAAATCGGAAGGAATCAATATTCAATCGTGAAACACTCTTGAAAATACGAATCCACTCTGAAATCCTGAGTTCTCCAGCCTCCAAAATGCGTATTTGCTCTGAAAATAGTCCAACCCTTGAAAAATCGCGTTCTGGGAATAAATAGCCAGCTTCTGGGCCTTCAGCCATTTTGGGCTTCATTACGCGTAATGCACAGACTATTACGCATAATACCTTCTCCATGTGCCAGGTAACCTACGCGTAATGCATCTGGGCCAGCCATGCAGACAAACCCATACGCGTATTGCCCAGAGTGTTACGTGTATGGGCAGAAGCTTGAAATTTCCACTCCTCTTGTCATTTGCGTAGCATACGAGTAAGGAACATGTCCATATGCATAACAACTAGTGTATTACGCGTATGGGCAGCAAACTTGCGTTTTCTTCACTTTTTCCACTGCTTTCTCGTTCTGGACCGGTTTCGCATCCCATACTCTATCCTCTAAGCTTCCAAACCTGTATTTGGCATGCTGACATACCAAAAGCGTAAAATATCCTCGATAAAATCATAATTTATGACACACAAAAATCATAAAAATAAATCAAATTACTGACAAAATACGAGCCAATTCATACAGATCACCTGTATTAATGTTGATAAAACAATGAAAACTATAGCACAAATGGTGACTGATCATAACCCCAAACTTAGCTTGTTGCTTGTCCTCAAGTAACATTCTATACAAAACAGATCATGTCACCCCAAACTTACTGTAAAATAGGACTTACCACAATTCTTCTGAAACCTTTCGCACTGAACTCTTGATACTACCTTTGGCTTTCCTTTGTCAATCACAACCACTTATTCAGAACACTTCACTTGGAAAAACTACTTTACCTGGCAGCTTATTTCACACTCTCACCAAGTCTCTCGAGGTTAAAGTGTTTTCACGCTCAAATCAAAGTAAGCAATATCAGATCAACCATTTGAACACATCCTCTAATCTTATCAACATGCACAAAACACACACTTTTTGAGGTCTTTGGGTTATAACGGGGCTTGGGTTAAGGTGGGATATAAAAAGGAAAACAATGGTTTGTTGTTTCACAGTAAGTGAGATCATTCTTGTCACCATGTTCGTTCACTAGTGCTTTTGTGGGGAACTTTAAAGTCATTTGGTGAGTGCATTTTTTTATATTTTTATATTTTTTTCTGTTTGAAGTGGGAAAGAAAAAAAGTTTCTTCCCTTCTTTTTCTTCTTTTCACTTCTTTTTCTCATTTTTTTTCTTGCACTCACTTTGTTTTACTTTTATTGACTGCATAGCTACCCCAAACTTAAAGGTTGTTATTCCAACAGCAACCCCAAACATAAAATTGAACATAAATCTCAAAACAATAACACATACTCTGAACAAGGTAGGGAAAAGAATTGGGCCATAGGTTAATAATTGCGGGTATAAAACAAACAAAGGGATACTGGCTCAAATGGATTAAACGAAGGATAATAATAATACTGGGGTGGCTTGAAAGGCTCTAGGTGATAAACAAAGAAGTGCCTCAGTGTGTGTAATCATATCGTTAACAATTATAAAGGACGTGCGCAAACCATGATAGATAAAGACAAACCTGACATTTCTCTCATGATGGAATAAGTGTTTGGCTTTTTCTGAACTCACCAGGACGGGTAAAACTGATAGCTTCTGTAGTGTCTCTTTGATCAATACACTTTACTCCTGGTCATGACAACATTGTTCCACCATCACTAGCACTCAAATACAATGTGTCCGATTCTTTTACAGAAGTATCAAACAGTTAGGGTGACTTAAGTAAAGGACTTTCAATCATCTGGTACCAGTGATCAGTATTATCCACTATAGCTAGTTATCGTTATTTACTCAAACAACAGAATAAGTCACTGTATGAATGGAACAACAAAATCCATTAAAAATCTCAAAACCCAAAACGGGCAATTACAAACACACAGAAAATAAAAATAAAAATAAAGTACATCAGAAAAATCAAAATAAAGTATAATGAAAGGAAAATAAAAAAAATCACAGGTACAATCGAAGAAAAAAAATAGAAATCTAAACATGATCCGCGGTACTCCGATCCTGCATATCAGAATCAAAGTTGATCAAATCCACCAGATCGATCCCATGAACTCCCTGCACGAAGGCTGTAATCGGAGTCAGCACATCTGGTTGCCCCTGTGAGGTATGTTGTTGCTGATGAGACGGTGGCTGCTGCTGAGGTGATGGTCTAGGAGTGCGCTGCGAAGACTGCTGCGGAGTCACTGATCCACCCAGCTGAATAGGATATGGCCATCCAGGGTTGGTGTACTGTCCAAAGTGGGGTGCTGGTGGGTCTCTTACATATCTGTCTCTAAAATACTGAGCATCTGTCCACAAGCCCGTCTGATGAATCAAATAACGACCTGGTATGCCCAAGTGAGAGCAAACATCCTGCATCAGATAGAACTGCGACATCTGAAGCCTATACTATAAGGAATCCTCATCAACTACAGAAGGAGGTGCCTGAGATCCAACCGGAGGTGCATCTTGACGCTGAGTGCTGCTGGTGCCTGCCTCATGGTCATGTGGCTGCCTAAGAGGTCGGTGATCTTCAAGCAAAACAATGTGTTCCTTCATCCAAATAGAATCCAGAGAGCGTGCCAGTTTCAACATCACATTCCCACCTAGATCTATCACTCTTACCTTCTTACACAATCAATAAATCACAGAAGCATGTCCCAGAGACTTCTTCGGTGATTGTGCTATCTCATCTAAATCTGCAGAAATAATCCTCCCAATATTCAGCCGCCGACCCCTGAGAAAGAAATAGAAAGCCAGAGCTCGCTCAGTGATTAGGTCCGAACAGCTCTTATTAGTGTCCAGAGTGTGGTGAATAAAGTACGCCCATGCTTTTGTAACAGGTGCTAAACCCACTACCAGTATCTTTGATGGAAATGCTTTTGATGTCCGATGCCAATCCTTACCCGGTCTAGCAATCAAACTCTTCATGTCACCATAAGGCCATCTGTTCTTGTCAGAGTACTTCATGTCAAAGAAGGGGCAGTGAGAGTCATTGAATTTATATTTCAGCACACTGTTTACAATCTTCCAGTCATACGAAACTGGCTTCCTGCGGACCCAAGAAACCATTTCAGTGCCATCAGTTTCAGCAGCTCCACCTGGTACCCTGTATGCGTTTGCGTAAAATTCCCACACCAATTCCATCGCAATAGACCTGATACTCTTGTCTAGATAAGTAATTTTTTGTTTCTCCAGCACTGCAGTAACCTCTGGGAATTCATTATCCTTGAGAACCCACTTTTTTTCTTCAATGACAGTGCAAGAGCGAATTTGGTTGTAACGCTCTTCATGATCCTCAGAAAGAAAAATATGGACTTCTTCTGACGATTGGGACATCCTGCTAAATCTGTAAAACTGGAAAAATAAAAGGAGAAATAGAGAATAAGGTGATACGAGCAGAGTCATGTAACAGAGAAAGCAGAAAATGACACGACTATACAAAAAAAATATATTTAAACTACCTGAAAATCTATTACGCGTATGTTACACAGGCCTTACGCGTAATGGATGTGTATTACGCGTATGGCACGAAGCAGTTTTACGTACAAACCTGGTTTCTGTGTAATAGATCATGTATTGGAGATCAATACGCGTAACGTACGCGTAACATGTGCAATACATGTAATGCCAGATCTCGTAAGAGATGGCATATGCGTATGCTACGAAAACCACCATAGGCCCTCCATTTTTGCTGAGCATTACGCGTAACAGGGGTATCATTACGCGTATTGGCAGTGACATGCCATTTTTCCAAAAATCTTTACTTTTCAAATTTTTTCTAAGTTAACTCTCGGCATTAGGGTTACCTCTAATGAATTTGACTCAAATAACATGCAAATAAACTAAATTGAAAATAAAAATACTAAAATTTAAATAAAAACTCCCCTGGGTTGCCTCCCAAGAAGCACTTCGTTTAACATCGCATGGCTCGACGGGTTACCGTTATCTCAAACGAGCCTAACCTCTTCTACTAGGCCTCCTCCTTGTCCCTGGTAGTAAGGTTTTAATCTTTGGTCATTGACCATGAAAGTGTCCCCATTCTTCTCATTCTTGAGCTTTATTGCTCCAGGAGGAAACACCTTAGTAACCACGAATGGTCCAGACCATCTCGACTTCAATTTTCCAGGAAATAACTTCAACTTGGAATTAAAGAGCAACACCAATTGTCCCCCCCCCCCCCCCCAAAATTCCTTTTTCTGGATCTTTTGATCATGCCATTTTTTGTTTGTTCTTTATAAATCTTGGCATTCTCATATGCTTGATTCCTGAACTCTTCCAACTCATGGAGTTGCAGAATTCGGGATTCAACAGCTTTCAAAAGATCACGGTTCAGGAACTTGGAAGGCCAAAAAGGTTTGTGCTCGAGTTCGAGCGGAAGATGACAAGCTTTGCCATAAACTAATTGATAAGGAGACATACCTATGGGGGGTTTTGAATGGTGTTCTGTACGCCCACAGTGCATCATCTAGCTTTACCGACCAATCCTTCAGAGAAGCACTAACAATCTTTTCAAGAATTTGTTTTATCTGTCTGTTAAACACTTCAACTTGCCCACTCATCTGAGGGTGATACGGAGTGGCAAACTTGTCCTTTACGTTATACTTTCTCAACAAGTTCTCCATCAACTTATTTAAAAAATGAGTACCTTCATCACTGATTACAGCTCATGGTACCCCAAACCTAGAGAAAATGTTATTCTTGAGGAAGTTCACCACCACTTTAGCATCATTTGTGGGCAATGCTACAACTTCTACCCATTTTGACACATAATCTACATCAATCAGGATAAAATTCTTCCCAAAGGATGGTGGAAAGGGTCCCATGAAATCTATCCCCCATGCATCAAATAATTCTACCTCTAGCATAGCATTCTGAGGCATCTGATTTCTTCTGGAGATGTTACCTGTTCTTTGACACGTGTCACATTCTCGGACTATGTGATGCACATCCTTAAATAAGGTAGGCCAATACAAACCAGATTAGAGGACTTTTGTTGTTGTCCTTTTAGTATATCTCTCTGCTCTTCTTCTAGAACACATGTTCTGATCAACCCATTCACTCCCCTTTTGTATAGGAATGGGTCATCCCACAAATACAACCTGCAATCATGTAAAAACTTTTTCTTTCTGTTAGAATCAAAATCCTTAGGTATAGCCCTACCTACCAAGTAGTTTTCATAGTCTGCAAACCAAGGAACACCAGTAACAGCCAAGATTCGCTCATCAGCAAATGTGTCCTGAATTGGGTGTTCCTCTTCAGTTTCCTCTATTGGGGACTTGTGGGACAAGTGATCTGCAACTGTATTCTCACAACTCTTTTTATCCCTGATTTCAAGATTAAATTCCTAAAGAAGGAGTATCCACCTCAAAAGTCTAGGCTTTGATTCCTGCTTTGCAAACAAATACTTTAAAGCAACATGATTAGTATAAACAATAATTTTAGAACCAAACAGATATGACCTAAATTTGTCAAAAGCATACACCATGACCAACAACTTCTTTTCGGTAGTTGCATAATTCATTTGGGTCGGATTAAGGACATGACTAGCATAATAAATCACATGCAACAATTTTTCCCTCCTTTGTCCTAATACAGCCCCCACAACAATGTCACTAGCATCGCACATGATTTCAAAAGGTAGAGACCAATCAGGGGCTATCACAATAGGTGCAGAAATTAACTTACTCTTCAAAGTCTCAAAAGCCATCCTACACTTATCATCAAAATCAAAGGGTTTGTCCTTGACAAGCAAATCAGTCAAAGGTTTGGCAACTTTTGAGAAATCTCTTATGAACCTGTGATAGAAACCTGCATGTCCCAAGAAACTCCTTATCCCCTTTTCATTCACATGGGGTGGGAGATTAGCTATCACCTCCACTTTTGCTTTGTCCACTTCAATCCCCTTGTGGGAGATCTTATATCCCAGCACTATACCTTCCTACACCATAAAATGACACTTCTCCCAATTGAGAATAAGGTTAGTATGCTGTCACCTTTTCAAAACAAGAGACAAGTTAGTTAAACAGTTATCAAAAGAAGATCAAAAAACAGAAAAAGCATCCATAAACACCTCCATATTCTTTTCAAGCATGTCGGCGAATATAGATGTCATACATCTCTGAAAAGTAGCAGGAGCGTTGCATAGTCCAAATGGCATCCTTCTGTAGGCAAAGATACCATCACTACTAAAAAAAAAGACATTTGGTTAAATGATTTTACTTCAGATTTTAAGATATATGATGTGAAAAATATTTGGCATATGATTTTACAACAGATTTCATAATAATATGAAGTGAAAAATATTTGATTTAAGGATTTTACATCAGACATTTATTTCCACTGATGTAAAAAATAACGCGGTGGCAGTATCGTAAATAATAAGAAATTTTGTTATAAAGGATTTCACATCGGGCCTGACGTTTACCCGATGTGAAAAGTTCACTGATGAAAAAACATTTTCCTCTTCTGGCATTTACATCGGGTCCACAATTCAACCGATGTAAGCGTGTTTTGGCCTTTACATCGGTCCATAATCAGAAACCAATGTAAAAACGTTTTCCGCTTCTGGCCTTTATATCCGTCCACAATTCAACCGATGTAAAAATATTTAAACCCTATTTCCACAAATATAATCACTTTCCCTTGCATAAACACTTTTAACAAACCATATTCGCCGCCGTGCTTCTGTAACCATCGTGAGCATCTGTTTCCATCAACAAAATCATCGTTCCTCTTTCATAAACATTGTTTCCTTTCATAAACAATTTTAGCAAACCTTATTCCTCTTTCTTCCTTTGATTGAACGACTGTTCCTCGTTGCAACGCCGTCATACTTCCCGGCCACCAACACAACTCGATTCCGCAACAAGCCCGAATCAACAACAGCAACAACGGTAACAATTCGAAACAACCATTCTGTTATTGTCGTTTGATGCTCGGAAATTTGCTTTAGATTTATTTTCGATTTATTGCTTCAGATTTCTTTGTCGATTCGAAACAACACTCAATTCAAAACAACACTCGATTTGCTGCTGTTATTGTCGATTCGAAACAACAAAGTAAAGATTTATTTGCTTCAGATTTCTTCCTTTTTTTTATTCGCTGCTGTTATTGTCAAACATCACAGAAGTTAGTAAGTTTCTTAACTATAATGATTTATGTAATTTTAATGATAGTAAATTGCAGTAGTTGTGTAATTTTCTTATTACTTATTTGGGAGAAATTTTTTCCTTTGAAACAAGTAATTTGATCCATCTATAGCAATAAGTTTTTCTTTTGGAAAATTCTTGCATAAAAAGCCAATGATTGGCATTGTTTAATGCTTTGTTCAGCTGTTTGTGAACATGAAAGATTCAAAGTTGAAACAAATAATTGAATATATAATGGTAAAATAACATGAAAAATAAACAACATGTATTGTATATACTATATACATTACTGTTATCATACAGGGGAAGAGAATGAGTCATCACTTACTATATATTACTATTGCACATTTCCAAAATGAATAATTTTAAATTATATTAAGAGCATCTTCAATGGAAAAATTTAAAGAAATATTGTTTAAGCATCACAATACCTTGTCTAAAATTGGTCATACTGTACATATATATATATATATATATATATATATATATATATATATATATATATATATATATATATATATATATATATATATATATATTCATTATATAGTTAATTCTTGTTAGTATAACTATGTCTGTATTAGCATATTTGAAAATGTTGATCTTTTTAGTGATTTAAAATGTTGGGTTTGTTTTGTCTTATAAGTATTTTTGTGTTTATTTTTGTTTTGATTCTAAATTGAGTTACAAATTTGATTACTTGATTATTGAAATATGTTTTTAAACCATTGTCTAAAGGGGTTTATGATGTTAAATTGATTTAGGTACTTCTGTCTTCAACCGTTCTTGTTCATCTTCCGTCTTCAACCGCGAATCCATCATCTTCTCACCTTCGACATAATCTGTTAAGGTACGTACCATTTTAATTCAACAAAGTTAACACTTGGAAAAATTGGTTCATTTTAAGCATCATATAATCTCTTCATTTTCTACTTATTCTACATAGGGGTCTTTATCTTTTCTTGGGAAACAACTTTTTAAGAGATTAAAAAATAAAGTTGAAAGATTAGTGGTAATAATTAAATAAAGGTGTAATGTGCGGTTGATGAGGCCTGGCGGGTTAGCGATCCAAGGCTAACCACTTAAGACTGTTTTCCTCTTTTTAACTCCCAACATAGCCTTAGCTAGTGTGTATCATGCTTGACTTTTGGAAAATTAATTTAGCTTTGAAATAAATTGAAAAATTGAGTGAATTACACTCACGTCACTTTTATGTTAAAATATGTGAGCAATTCTTAAAAGACTAAGTACCATATTGTGGAAAATTCTTAGTTTAATTTTTATGATTTTTGCGCACCTCTTGTATTTTGTATCTCACAAAAGTTTATAAAAATAGACCTATATCATCTTACATATTTTCAAAAGTATAAATGTTGTTACATTCATGCACGTTGATGTCAATTTGGTTTTATTTGGATTAAATTTGAGTAATAGAATTTTTATAATAATACCATTTTATTAGGAATAATTTTTATGATTTAATTTAATGCCACGTGTTTGCACGTAGAGACTTTTGTTCTCTCTAATGTATCCAAAAGAGGGACTATAGTAGGCGTCCCAGTGATTTAACTCTGTATGCATTAATTTCGGAACATAGGTATGGATCGTAGTTGGATGAGAGCTAATCGATTAAGTGCTGAGTACGAACATGGAGTGGTGGAATTTCTACAGTTTGCTGAAAGTAATGCTAACAAAAATCTTCCTCCTCCTAAAATTAATGCTGAAAAAAGTCTTCATGTGCTATTTCTCTGTCCATGTGTTCGTTGTGCAAATCAAGAACCAAAACTTAATAAGAAACAAATCATGGATCATCTAATTTGTGAAGGGATTTGTCAAAGTTATACACAATGGATATGGAACGGTGAGGTAGTAGCAAAGTCAAATGTGTCCCAAAGAGATAATGTTGGTGTAGAAATGGATGATCGTCTGGAAGACATGATGCGTGATATTGGACAAGATTCGTTTAAGAGGGCACATGCGTATGATACTTTATGCAGTGACAAGGATAAACCTTTGTACCCGGGATGCACAAATTTTACATGTTTGTCAGCCGTGTTAAAATTGTTTAATTTGAAGGCAAATAATAGGTGGACTGACAAAAGTTTTACCGAATTGCTTGAATTGTTGACACAAATGCTTCCAGAAGGTAACGTAATGCCAAATCGTTATTACGAGGCAAAGAAAATATTGTGTCCGATGGGTTTGGAGTATGAAAAGATACATGCATGCCCTAATGATTGCATATTATACAGAAAAGAGTATGTAAACTATAATCATTGTCCGAAGTGCAAGGCGTCATGCTACAAAAAGAAAGATGGTGATTCTAGTGATGATGAGGTGGTCAAAAAGGGTCCTCCCGCGAAAGTGGTATGGTACCTACAATTAATTTCAAGGTTCAAGAGACTATTCGCTAATGCAAATGATGCAAAGAATCTTAGATGGCATGCAGAAGAAAGAAAATGTGATGGAAAAATTCGCCATGTAGCTGATTCTTTGCAATGGAAGAAAATAGATTATATGTTTCCAAATTTTGGCAAAGAGTCGTGAAACCTTAGACTTGGACTTTCAACTGATGGAATGAATCCGTTTGGTAATCTAAGTACTAACCATACTTCTTGGCTTGTTCTCTTGATGATTTACAACCTATCTCCTAGGTTGTGCATGAAACGTAAATATATTATGTTATCGATGATGATTTCGGGCCCAAAACAACCAAGAAATGATATAGAAGTTTATCTAAGTCCTCTGATTGATGATTTAAGAGTGTTGTGGGAGGAAGGGTGGATGTTTTTGATGCGTATTCTGGTGAACAATTCAATATGCGTGCCATGTTGTTTTGTACCATCAACGATTTTCCGGCATATGGCAACTTGTCTGGTTATAAAGTTAAAGTGCATAATGCATGTCCTATATGTGAAAAAGACACATGTTACCATCAACTTGAAAGGAAAGAAGACTGTTTATCTCGGGCATCGAAAGTTTCTAGATCGTTATCATCCATATCGTAGATTGCGGAAAGCTTTCAATGGGGAACAAGAGCATGGTGTTGCTCCAAAGCCCTTAAATGGAGAGGAAGTTTATCAACGACAACAGGGCATTAATTTTGTCTTTGGAAAGTACCAAAAGCAATCTACTATGAAAAATATATGGAAAAAGAGGTCGGTTTTCTTCGATCTTCCATATTGGTCTAGTCTTGATATAAGACATTGTATTGATGTGATGCAGGTGGAGAAAAATGTATGTGATAGTTTAATCGAAACACTTCTCAACATTCAAGGCAAGACAAAAGATGGTTATAATGCTCGTCTGGATTTGAGTTTGATGGGTATACGAGAAGAGTTAACTCCACAACATATAGGTAACAAGATATATTTGCCTCCTGCCTGCTACACTTTGTCTAAAAAAGAGAAAACAAGTTTTTGTGAGTGTTTACAAAGTATTAAAGTGACGCATGGTTACTCATCAAATGGCAAGAGGCTTGTATCAGTTAAAGATCTCAAATTAATTGGCTTAAAATCTCATGACTGTCATGTCTTAATGCAACAGCTACTACCAGTGGCTATTCGTGGGATAATTCATTGGCTTGATGTGTCTACTCTGCAAGTTTGGTGCACGTAAGTACATTTTCTTTTTTTATTACTGTCAATATCTATTAAAGTGTTATATCTCTCATCACTTTGATTCTAATGTTTATTTTAAAATTATTCAGGTATATCCGTGTATGTATTGATAATTCACAATCAGAAGTATATGGATTTATGGACCCTGCTATGTGTTCGTATGTTGATAATGTGCCAAAAACTGAAGCAAATGTTAAAAAATACATACAAGATAAGTTACGTGACGAAAAGAGAGAGTGTCACTTGCTACCATTTATTCATGGGTAAGTTTGTATGAAATTGTGTTTTCTATTTTTTAATTTTTGCAGCATAGATATTTCAATTTTGGTAACATGAAATTGTGACTTTTGTGTTTCCACACACACGTACAGAGGTCATTGGCAATTAATAGTCATTTGTCCAAAAGACAATACTGTGGTCGTCTTTTGTTCACTTCATCGGGAACTTAATCAAACCATGAGGAAAATTGTTACAAAGTAAGTTTATCTTTTATGTTCACTTCATCCTTTATACATAATTTGTTACAAAAGTAATTTCATATTTTATGTGGCTTTATATGGATTTTTTCTTCTGAATTAGTGCTTTTGGGGTTCATCAAGCGGCAAATGGAAATAGAAAAAAGGCTACATGACTTCAACCCAATGTAAGCGTAGTGTAAATTATAATTATATATTTAATTTTATCATATAAGTATTCACTAATTATGTCATTCATTTGTAGACAGGGAAACAACATAACTCTAATGATTGTGGGTACTATGTGATGAAAAATATGTTGGATATTGTCTCTGCCAAGATAACCAGGTCTTGGATGAAGGTAATAAAAATAACTTTACTTTGTTATTTACTTTGCGTTTTGCAACTTAATGTGAATTTTCAAAGAATAACTCTATATTGTTATTTACGTGTTGTAGGTATTTGATGACCCAACAGAATTAACACAAGATGATTTGTATGATTTGCGACTCCGTTGGGCAACATGTTTCTTTGAGTTATATAAAGATTAAGCTTTATCTGGTGAGTTATATAGAATTGTCTATATATATCTGATTTGAGTTTCTTGACTTTGGTGTTGTCTGCTGATGTTAATTGGTGTTATTATTTATTGTCAGCAAATGTGATTTTGGTGTTGTCTACCGAAGCTACAACTAATCTTCTTGTGGATTGCAAGTTGGTAATTCAAGTGTGGGAAAGGAATTATAAATGGTTGGATATTTTTGTATGTTTTGTTGTTGTAGTAGTCCATCGTGTAAACTTCCTTATAATTTTGTACACTTGTGTGTATCCTATATTAGTACTTTTGTAAATAAATTGTTCATTTTGAAGAATATATATGTGTATCCTAGATATTTGGTGCAATGAAATTAGGTTGGTTAGAAAAATATGAAAATATCGACCTAAATGTGGTCTATGTGATGTTGGAAAACTATGAAAAATAGCGACCTAAATATGGTCTGTGTGATGTTGGAAAAATATGAAAAATTAGGTACCAAAAAAACTTACAGGGAATCCACCTCGATTCTGCTAAAAAATAGTCAATTTTTTTTAGAAATATAGCAAACATTTTACATCAGGCCAGTATGGAAAACCGATGTAAAAACCAACATATTACATCGGGCGAGTCTTGAAACCGATGTAAAAACCAACATATTACATCGGGCGGGTCTTGAAACCGATGTAAAAACCTACATTTTACATCGGGCCAGTATGGAAAATCGATGTAAAAACCTACATTTTACATCTGACGCGTCTTGCAACCAATGTAAAAACCTATATTTTACATCGGGCCGGTATGGCAACAGATGTAAAATATTACATTTATTTTTAAAAAATAAAGTTGTATTTTTTTCCACATCAGACTTATAAGTCAACCGATGTGGTAGGTGTATTTTTCACATCGGGCTATCGCCCGATGTAAAATGTCTTTGATTTACTACATCGCTTGACTTTACATTGGACCCAGGCCCGATATAAAATGTGTTTTTCGCCCGATGTAAAAAGTCATTTATGCAGTAGTGCATAATGACATGTAAACGCTGTCTTCTCCTAATCCTCTGGGGCTACAACAATCTGATTGTACCCCGAATACCCATCCAAAAAACAATAGTACTCATGACCTGCAAGTCTCTCCAACATCTGATCAATAAAAGGGAGAGGAAAGTGATCTTTCCTTGTTGCGGTGTTTAACCTACTGTAGTCAATACACCTTCTCCAACCTGTCACTGTGCGAGTGGGAATTAATTCATTCTTCTCATTTAGAATCACTGTTGTTCCTCCCTTCTTTGGTACCACATGCACAAGACTTACCCATGAATTATCGAAAATAGGGTAAATCAGCCCTACATCCAACAGTTTCACCACCTCTTTCCTTACAACTTCCTTCATTGCTGGATTTAGCATTCTTTGGGGTTGTACCACTGGTTTATGGTTATCCTCCATCAGTATCTTATGCATGCATAATGTGGGGCTAATACCTTTCAAGTCTCCAATGGTTCATCCGATGACACTCTTGTATTTCTTCAGCACCTGTAACAATTTTTCCTCTTCTTTTTCTTTCAACCCAGAACTGATTATAGCAGGACAATTATTTCCAGAATCCAGAAAGACATACTTTAGATTTTCAGGTAACTGTTTCAATTCTACACTACTACATGTTTTATCTTCCTTTTTAATCTCTGTTTCTTGTGGAGCTCTTAAATCCTCCCACTGGTGTGGTTTGGATTTCAACCAAGGTGGTTGTGCATCAAACATGGCAAGCACTTCTTTCTCTCTTCCATCCTCGTTATCCTCTATCTCTTGGGCTGATAAACTAAGAACTCTTTCCAAAGGAAACTTAGGGACTTCGCTACGTATGGCTTTAACTACCATGGTATCTATCACTTCTATGGTATGACTTGTCCCTCTGTCTTCTTTGTGTTTCATGGTGTTCCTCACATCAATTTTTAGCTCCTCATCATAAACCTTGAGGGTCATGGTACCTCCCTCAATGTCTATCATACATCTCCCAGTTTCTAGGAAAGGCCTTCCCAAAATCAGAGGGATTTTCTCATCTTCAGGCATCTCCAAAATCACAAAATCAACAGGAAACACAAATTTATCAATTTTAACCAGAACATCCTCAACCACTCCATAAGGTCTCTTCACTGAGTGATCGGCAAACTAGAGTGTCATTCTTGTATCTTGAACACTTCTTATTCCCAACTTCTTGTAATATGGACAAAAGCATAAGATTCATACTAGCCCCCAAATCAATCAGTGCCTTTTTAAATGATCTATCTCTAATTGTGCACAGAATGCTGACAAAACCTCTATCTGGCTTCTTCATTGGAATCTTCATACCCTGCAAAATAGCACTACAAGTTTCAGTTAGAATAACAGGTTGAGTGTTGACGGTGCGCTTCTTGGAGATGATGTCCTTCATGAATTTGGCATATATGGGCATCTGCTCAAGTGCCTCAGAGAATGGGATGTTGATCTCTAACTTTCTGAACATCTCTAAGAACTTCTCAAAATTTTTCTCATGTTGCCCCTTCTTCTTGTTTCTTGTGGGAAATGGAAGCTTTATTACGGGTTTTGGTTAAGTGGGTTTTTTCTTTCACAACCTGCTTTGGTACAACTTCTTCCTCAACAGTGGCCTTATTTTCTTTGATTTCCAGATCCACTTCGAGCACTTGGCCTTCTTCCTCAGGTGTTTCTTCAGAAACTCCAACTGATTTCCCACTTCTAGTTGTCACAACACTCACATTATTATGATCTCTCGAATTTATCACTATTGCACTAGGTAAGGCACCCTGTGCTTGATAATTTTCTATCTGTTGTGCTATCTGACCCATTTGAACTTCCAGATTCATAATAGAAGCAGTAGTGTTCCTCTGATTATTTCTAGTCTCCTCTTGGAATTGGGAACTCTAAGGAGCCATCTTTTCAATGGCAAGCTCCCAATCTACCTTCTTTGGTGCTTGTTGTTGATAAGGTTGTTGTGGTTGTTGCTGGTATTGTAGTGATGGTTTTTGAACATTCCCCTGTTGATCCTTCCAAGAGAAGTTGGGATGATTCTTCCAACCTAGATTATAAGTCTGAGAATAAGGATTATTTTGCTTCACAAACTTAATCTCCTCAATTTGTTGCGCAGTCACAATGCAATGTGCAGTAAAGTGTGGTCCATTACAAATCTCACAATTAATTGCTTGGACAAGTTGAACTTGGGCCACTTGTTGAGTACTCACATTCATTGCTTTCACCCTTCTTTCTACCTCAGCAGTAATTTGATCTTCCATCTTCACCACTTGGTCAGCCAGCTTTAGATCAATTATCCCTCCAGGTTTACTCACACTACGATCATACAGCTCTAGATTCTCGTTTTCTGGTATAGCTTCAATAATTTTTTTAATTCCAGTGGCTGTTGTAAAGTTTGATGACCCACCGACAACTGTATCAATAAGTTGTTTGGTCTTCATCCTCAAACCATTTATAAACATCTGCATTTGTTCAGTTGCATCCATGTTGTGAGTAGGGCATGCTACCAATAACCTCTTAAACCTTTTCTTCGGTTAAACACATTCTTCCTATTGAACACTGAATCCCTAGCAGAGTTCGCAACCTTTTCTCGGTTCTCTCTCCCTTTTTTGTTGGTTAATCAATGTCTATCAGTTAAAACTCCAGTTTGCTCCATTATCAGTTAACCACAGTCTATCTGTTAACATACTGAGCTTTCCTTGGGTTAATCACCTTCTCTTGGTTAATCACCCATTCTTCAGTTAACCACAGTCTATTTGTTAACATACTGAGTCCCTTTTGAGTTAATCACCTTCTTTCGATTAATCACTCATTTCTTCTTGGCTAATCACAGTCCTTCTGTTAAAACCAATACTTCTATGAATTAGTAACCTTCTCTTGGTTCAAATACTCACACCTTTTGGTTAGTAACCTTCGCTTAGTTCCACACCCGTCCTTTGGGTCACAACCTTCGCTTGGTTCCACACCCATTTTTTCGGTTAACCACTTTTAATCAGTTAATACACTGAATTCCTCAGAGAGTCAAACAACTTCTCTTGGTTTTACTCTCTCTTTCTGGTTCATCACAGTCTGTCTGTTGACACCAATCCTTTTTTCCCCACCAGAGTCATACTCTTGTTTTTCTCCGGTTAACCGCTGCCTGTCAGTCAATATATTGAATCTCCAGTGTCTCTTACTTTGCCTCGATTCAATGTCATTTGCTTCTTTATTCTCTTGGTTTCGACACCATTCTTTTGTTTTCTCCCCAGTGGAATCGCCAATATTCCTTTGCCTTTTTTGTTGGTTTTGACACCATTATTTTGCATTCCCTAGTAGAGTCTTTCTACCTCCTTCGATCTTGGTTTTGACAACGTTTCCTTTTCTTTCTCTGTCTTTGTTCTCCGAACTACATAGGATCTGAATTCCTCATTGTACTATGAGGATACGTAGGCACGAGATTGCGAAATCTTGGCGAGCCACCTTCCCACCTCCTTCTTCCTCTTCCCTAGTTCCATGAACTACGGAGCTCTGAATTCCTCATTGCACTATGAGGATACGTAGGCACGAGGGCCCCAATCCTCCTCGCGCACTTTTTTTTCCTTTTCCCTTTCCCCTTTAGCTAGTAGCCTTTAGATAGATAACCCATCCAAGCCGAGAAGTAAGCAAAACGGTTCCCAGTCGAGTACGACGGATGCGTGAGGTGCTAGTACTTTCCTCTCGCATAACCGACCCCTTACTTTTTTCTCTTCCCCTTGGATTTTATCGATATTTTCACTGTTCTTTAGGACTAAATAAAGTTCGGTGGCGACTCTGTTATATCTTTGAGTGTGCGATTCACTTAGGTATAATCCCGCTAGCTTCAGCTGGCGACTCTGCTGGGGAGTCCTCGCTCTTGCAAGTTGGGGTCTCGCCTGGTTTTGTTTTCTTTCCTTGATTGTTTGAGTGTTTATCTTTGTGTTTTACTTGCTTTATGTTTATGTTATTTACCACATTTCTTTACTGCTTTAAATATTCATATGCTGTATACTTTGGATATCTGCTATATTTTCTGCTGTTGTTGGGATGGGTATATGCTATTGGAGAGATAAGTCCACTACACAGGCTTGAGCATGCACACAGGATAGAATCGTGGATAGTCGTGACGCATGCATTTTGCGTGTTGGGTTGTCACAAGAACCACACCCAGACTAGTTTCACTTGAGAATACCTTTGTCCTGCGATAATTCGCTACGCCTGGATATTTTCAGTTGATTCCATGACTCTGGGAGACCTTCTAGGGATCATCTTTGTGAGTCTAGATCACACCTATGAGGGGATATCGGGTTTTTGCAGGAATCCAAGACTCTTCATGCCTTTTGTTCTCTCACGCACGTCAGATTTTTGCACCGACACAGAATCATATATGCAGATATTCAGATTATTCAAAATACATTATTCAGAATGTGCTTGGATTCTTGGTTCTTGTGTTTCATATCATTTCATCATGACAATTAATTTTTGCATGTGTATTTCCAGGTTATTCGAGGGCTTATTCTTTGTTGACATAATCATAGAAGATGAGTACTGCACTACTACAAAATGCGCAAACAACAACTCCAGGTTTATGTACAACATCTTATACATCGTTGTAATAATGTATACTGTAACACCCTTTTCTACCCCACAATTATTGCAGCAGATTAAACGAAATATCAGAGTAAAATTAGAATCGCCTCAAAGGGTGCACATTTCTCAATAAATTCAAATCAACAAAATTGCTCCGTAAACAACGGGTTTTCCTTAAAATAACTCAAAAGCCTTCAAAGGGCAGCAGAACCACCATAACCACAAAATCCCATAAAAGGGTTTTTAAAATAAAACCATAGTCATCAAATAACAACAAAATAACAGCCAAATAAAAACTCAACATGGTTCGACTTAACGACCCAACCCGATGTTACACTATCAGAGCAAGACCCTCTACATCGACCAAAATGCAAATAAACTCCAAAGGTCCTCGAAGGCATCCACAGCTAAACCTGATCACCTGCACGTTATCCACGTGGAGGCAACTTTCAAACAGGCAGGGTGAGCAATCACAATTCATTATAATCAATATAAAAACAAGATATGCATAAAATGGCGTCATCGTCATATACAACATCATCAAAGTCATCACAAGGCAAACATCAAAACACAACATCATAAATATCAACAAATGCCACATAAATGCAATGCACAACCAGACTCATGCATGTGGTACCAATTGTCACAGTCAATGGACACTTAGGCCATCACCCTCCAAAGATCCTCGTCATTAGGATCGGTTCCACACAAGAACCGAAGCACATCATAAACCACTTCACATCCACACAATGGGATGGAATGTGTAATACCCCGTAAGCTATTTTGCTCTGGATAATATTAGTATGGTCAATTGGGTTCCGGTGTACTCTGAGAATTTGTCTGCAAAGATAATTAGAGTAACTGTTGAGCTCAGAGCAAATCCAATTAATATTTTCTGACTCTGAGGTTTTAATTTTTGGAGCAATAGAGACTATTTGGATATTTAGTAGTGTTACTAATTAATGATATTTTTCTATATCATTTCATTTCCACCCTTTCCAAACATAGTAACAATTGGAGAGAGAGAAGTTAGAGAGAAGGAAGAGGAAAGGAAAGAAAAGAAGAAAACCTAGAAGAGGAAAAAGATCAAGAATCATCATCTCTTCTTCATCAATTCATCTCACCTTCTTCATCATCATCCTCTAATCCAGGTGGATTCTAGATAGAGACTTTAGTTGTAGAATTTCTTGAGTTCTAGAGCTAGGTTTGATATTGTGAGAAAATGAGTAATTTTGCTAAATCAAAGAATCAGACGGATGAAAATCTATATAAATTGCGTAGTGTAGTCGTAATATGCATATGATTATTTGATAATACTTGTTTTGTGGTTTGGAAATGATCTGGTGTGGGAAGGGTGAATTTTGGAGCCCTTGGAACCCCAAAAGCATAGCAGAAAAATTTTGCTTCTGATACGCACCGTCGGGCGACGCAGGCTTACGCCGCTGCTCCGTCGGGCAAAAGTCAAGAGGTGCAACATGTTTTGATTTTGGAACTTTGGTTTTTGGCATGGGTCTAACGCCGCTGCTTCACCGAGCGAAGTAGCAGGCGCAGAGGGCACCACCTGGCGAAGCATGGACCGCCGGGCGCTCCTGGCAGTTTTTTAAATAACTCTCTTTTCTTTAAAAAAATCCATAACTTTCTATTCGTTTACCTGATTTAAGCATTCTTGGTACCTATGCAAAGCTTTGAGAATATTCTACACAATGAAAGTGAAAAGTATCAATTTTATTTTCCCGATTAAATAATCTGGGGAAAACCCAAAAGTGGTATAACTTATGTTTGAATTATTACATGTAATTCTAATGTGCAATTGTAATATGTTTTGCCTAATATTGATGTTGAACATGATTGAGAGTAAATGCATGTTAAAATATGGAATAGGTAGAGTGAGGAAGTGAGGAAACCTAAGATCAATGGAATAACCTAGAAATGTAACTAGATCTTGATAGAGGTTTAGATGACAATGGAAGACTATAAAAGGGGCTCCCACATGAGGGTTAAGAAAGACACAATCATCTTGAGACAATACACAACACAAGTATAGATCTCAAATCCCCAAATATCCCTCACAATATAGACAGTGTAGTTCTTCTTGTCCAGGACAAGGGGAATCATCACTTTTAGTATATCTAACCATTTTTTGCTAGAACATTTGGCGCCCACCGTGGGATCTAGGTAAAACTCTCTCAGGCCACACCTTACACTAACAACATGTCCTTTGAAGGAGATCCTCCAGACATGGCTCAACTGCTAGCCATGATGGAGACCATGCGTCAGTAGAATGAGACGCTGCAAGACAGCATACAAGTTCTGCAACAACAAAGTCAGGCTGACGACGACCGTGAGGAGGAGGTTCTCGAGCCACAACCTCTTTCTCAAGAGATATGGGACGACCATGTCCCAGAAAACTTTAAAGCATCATCACTAACCTCTTAAGATACTTTCTTCTATTTTCACGATCTCACAACTATTTCCCCTCTACTTCCCCTTTTCTATCATTATATTATTATTATTATTATCATTAACATTCCACAAATCCAATGGTAATAATAATATTCTCTAATTATTTAAATTAGTAATATCCAACTAATATTACTAATATTAATTAATTAGTCCTTCTCACCACATCTCCAAGTTTTACATAATTAGTCACACACCCCTCACCCTTATAGTTTATAACTCTAAGGTCACTACCCCCTACCACAGGGTATCCCAACACACCAAAAACACCGATAACACTTAAATATACACAACAACACATAAATATATTATGGAAAACAATTAAAATAATTTGGGCCGTTACAATATGCACCCTGGAAAATCTCATGCTCCTGGTGGATTTATTCTGGTGTTCTATAAAATGTTTTGGGGAGTGTGTGGGGATGACATTTTTTAGGCTGCTATGAATTGGTTGGAGAGAGGTTTTTTCCCGTCGAAGCTTAATGAGACTATAAGGATCTCCGTCTCATCTCGCTGTGTAATGTGGTCTATAAGCTGGTTTCAAAACTTCTTGCTAACAGAATGAAGACTTGTTTAGCTAAATGTGTCTCAGAGGAACAATCGGCGTTTGTGGAACGACGGCCTATTCTTGATAATGCTATGATTGATATGGAAATTATCCATGCTTTAAAGAGGAATACTAAAGGGAATAAGGCTCATCTAACGCTTAAGATTGATATTAGCAAGGAGAATGATAGGGTGGATTGGGGTTTTCTGAGAGATATGCTTCATAGATTGGGTTTTACGGAAAGGTGGATCCATTTGATCATGATGTGTGTGACTTCGGTGAATTACTTTGTTCTAGTTAATACAGATAGTTAGGGACCAATACAACTAGTGTTAGAACAAGATTTGTTCATGATATATATCTTTAATTCTGATGATACATAAGTATTAAAAGAGCAATGGTGTTATATAATGTGTGTTCAAGTATGCAAGTTCTTATACTTAAAAGATATATTCAGAATCTGATGTGAAGGGACACTTGACTGAAGCAGAGCTATGTGGTCCTGATGACACAAAATCTGAAAAAACACTTACTAAGTGTTGTTTGGTGGAGATTCTGAAGCTAAAGGCCTCAAAATCAGAAGAAGCAACAAATTGTTTCTACACTTGGTAAATGTATTGGCTTCTGATGAATTTTTAGAAGATGTAGCGAAGCTGAAGCTATCCGTACTGCAGAAAGCAAGCTATAATGTCAACTCAGCTTGTTAGCTAGAGTCTATGATCACAAGGCTCAAGAAACGTTGACATGCTTTACGGATAACCACTCTCAATGGCTCTATAGTACATGATATTTCTGAAGACACTTTGGTTAAACAAGTTACATAATGGATCAAGATTTTCTGTGTATTTACCCTCAACGTCTCTTGTACTTTGGAGAAGAATAAAGACATTTGATCAATTTATTTCTCCCAACGACTAGTTCCATGAAATCTGCTACATAAGGAGCTAAAAGTTCTACTTGAATCTTTAACAAGGAATAAAGAAAAAAAGAAGGAATGCCCAAGAAGATAGAGGTATTCATCGCCTCTATCTGAATGAAGAAATAACGAGATCAATAATGAGCAACACTATTGAATATACAGAATCTTCTGTTAATTGTTGTAAATTGTAAATAGCCTTAAGGTTTCCTAAACATTGAATATTCTGGAAATCTTAAAAGCTTAAGGTCTTTTTTAAGGTTATTACCCTGTACCTCTGATTCAAGATCAAGTACACCTTGTTCTCTTTTCTGCTGAACATATTGTTCAGCAAATAATATTAAAAGTCTCATACTATGTGTTTGAGCATTAAGTCTCCCGTTGAAAAGTTTGAGCCAAATAAGTATATTGTTGTGTGCTTAAGCATTGAAAGTATTGATCTATGTTGATTAAGCAAGGAATTCTTGGATTGTGAATCTGAGCAAAGGAAGTCTTAGACAAAAGGTCTGAGCAGAAAAGTCTTAGATGGTGCATCTAAGTAGGGAAGTCTTGGATCGAGGATCTGAGCAAGGGAAGTCTTAGACAGTGTGTCTGAGCAGGAAAGTCTTGGATCGAGGATCTGAGGAAGGGAAGTCTTAGGTAGTGTGTCTAAGCAGGAAAGCCTTGAACCAGGTGGTTTAAGCAAGAAAAGTCTTATGATATGAGGATATAAGCATGAAGTCTTGATCAGGTGCTGATTGAGCAGGGAAGTCTTAGACTGTAGGTCTGAACAGTGAAAGTCTTATGCTTGAGTGCATAAGTAGTTGTAATCATGTGATTGATTATAGTAGAAAATCTCTTGTGAGGCAAGGGGACTGGAGTACTCTCAATTAGGAGAGGAACCAGAATAAATCTGTCGTGTTATGTGTTCAGTTTACTCTACTTCTTATATATTGTTCCACTGCACGTATGATTAGATTCTGAATAAACGTTTAGAGTCTGAACTCTGATTCAAAAGCAAAAATGTTTTTATTTTGGTGAACACAATTTAACCCCCCCCTTCTTGTGTATTTTCCTCACCTTCAATTGGCATCAGAGCCCTGGTCTGTGCATAACATTTTACAGTGGTGCAGACAAAGATCTTGTGAGGAAAGTATATTTTCATTTTAGTATAAAAAGAAGGGTGGCTACAAGATGAAGTAATCTATTGAAAGCAACTTGTCTTCTTCTCAACGGGAAGTAGATAGTTCAAGATGCTGACTCGTGAATAAGTAAGAAATACTTCATCAAAACAGACGACAGATCCAGAATCAAAAACGCCATCCAGGTAAGTTTTATTATTCATGATTTCAAGTGTAACTTTCTGTACAAGATGTTTCAGCATAAGTAGTCTTCGTGTTCAAATATCTTGGAAGAAATTAACTTAAGAAACTTAAGAACTGGTGTAATGGATATTCTCATATTTTGTGATAATATCTATGTCATGTTGAAGTAGAAAATTCTTTTTACTTTTGAAGAAAGCTCTATTACTATTGTTCATAACAAATTAATATATTGTTCTTCACTAAACATGTTTATCTAATAATTCTCTCAAGAGTTATTTAGTTGAAATTTTTTTCTTAACATAGTGATGTATTCTTGATTTCTATGGGAGAATCTGAATCTGATAATTGTAAGAAATTGTCTTAATCAAGGTTTTTGGTAAGAAAAAAATTTTATCTAAGATAATCTCTGAAAATTTTCTGATTCAGAATCTTACTTAAATAAATCTTTGTTTCCCACTTGCACAAAGAGTGTAAATTTTATTTCTACACCCGTATCACTCTTTACACCTGTGTGAATTGTCTTCAGCATGCTTGAAATTATTGGTGACTCAAATTTGAAGGGAATTGAATTTGTTTTAAATATTTGTATGTTTAAAAACCTTTTAATGCTATTTAATTCTCTCAATACATTCTCAACACACACAACCTTTATCACTGTCGTTCTTGTGCTCTAACTGTAAACCCTAGAAAAACCGTTTTACCTTTTCTATGGCATCCTCAGTCAATCCACTAAACATAAATTCCATGCAAGACCTTAAGATCAAACCAAAGACTACTCCGCTCAATCAAAATGATTTAAAGCTTCTTATTGAGCAAATGGTTGATTTTGAAAGTTTTGCTGCAAATGGTTGTCGGTTGAAGAAATACTTTGAGTCTCAAGGATGGATGAAATTTTTCGACATGCTAAATGGACCAATGTACCTAACTCTGGTAAAAGATTTATGGGTCAGATCAGAAGTATATGATGAGTTCTCTTCTCAGAATGAAGAAAGAATTGCTATAGAAAATGGAAAAAGTTTGAAAGGAAAATCAAGAGCTAAAATGGGTCTAAAAGAATTCAACTGCATTGAAATTAGATCTGTTGTAATGAGTATAGAGGTTTCGATCACTCAGGACAATATTACTCATTTAATTGGAGCTAAGAATAAAGGTATAGTGATTCTCAACACAATGGATGGAGGAATTTATGCCAGGGATATTAAGAAATGTCTCTTAAAAAAGAAAGATGACTTTGGTCAAGTAAAGAATATGCATCAGGAACAAAAACTACTATTCAAAATTCTCATTGGATGTTTGATCCCTCGTGATGGTAGTTCTGATCAAATTTCTTGGGATTACAAGATGTTTCTCTGGTATCTTACAACTGATCAGAGGTTAAATCTTATGGGTTACATCTCCCATCATTTGTGTGAATCTATTAAAGCGGAAGGAAACTGTCCAAAGTTGCTGATAGAATCTGTTGTGTTATATGTTCAGACTTGCTGATAGAATCTGTTGTGATATATGTTCAGCTGAGGATAAACGTTTTTACCTTCTATATGGCATCCTCTATCAATCCACTAAACATAAATTCCACGCAAGACCTTAAGATCAAACCAAAGACTACTCCGCTCAATCAAAATTATTTAAAGCTTCTTATTGAGCAAATGGTTGATTTTGAAAGTTTTGCTGCAAATGGTTGTGGGTTGAAGAAATACTTTGAGTCTCAAGGATGGCTGAAATTTTTTGACATGCTAAATGGAACAATGTACCTAACTCTGGTAAAAGATTTATGGGTCAGATCAGAAGTGTATGATGAGTTCTCTGCTCAGAATGAAGAAAGAATTGCTATAGAAAATGAAAAAAGTTTGAAAGGAAAATCAAGATCTAAAATGGGCCTAAAAGAATTCAACTGCATTGAAATTATATCTGCCGTAATGGGTATAGAGGTTTCGATCACTCAGGACAATATTGCTCAGTTAATTGGAGCTAAGAAGAAAGGTATGGTGATTCTCAACTCAAAGGATGGAGGAATTTATGCCAGGGATATTAACAAATGTCTCTTCAAAAAGAAAGATGACTTTGGTAAAGTGAAGAATATGCATCTGAAACAAAAACTACTGTTCAAAATTCTCATTAGATGTTTGATCCCTCGTGATGGTAGTTCTGATCGAATTTCTTGGGATCACAATATGTTTATCTGGTATTTTACAACTGATCATAGGTTAAATCTTCTGGGTTACATCTTCCATTATTTATGTGAACCCATTAAAGCTGAAGGAAACTATCCAAACTTGCTGACAGAATCTGTTGTGCTATATGTTCAGACTTCTTGATAGAATCTGTTATGTTATGTGTTTAGCTGGAGAAAAATGTTTCTACCTTCTCTATGGTATCCTCTATCAATCCACTAAACATAAATTCCATGCAAGACCTTAAGATCAAACCAAAGACTACTCCGCTCAATCAAAATGATTTAAAGCTTCTTATTGAGCAAATGGTTGATTTTGAAAGTTTTGCTGCAAATGGTTGTCGGTTGAAGAAATACTTTGAGTCTCAAGGATGGATGAAATTTTTCGACATGCGAAATAGACTAACGTACCTAACTTTGGTAAAAGATTTATGGGTCAGATCAGAAGTGTATGATGAGTTCTCTGCTCAGAATGAAGAAAGAATTGCTATAGAAAATGAAAAAAGTTTGAAAGGAAAATCAAGAGCTAAAATGGGTCTAAAAGAATTCAACTGCATTTAAATTAGATATGCTGCAATGGGTATAGAGGTTTCGATCACTCAAAACAATATTGCTCAGTTAATTGGAGCTAAGAATAATGGTATGGTGATTCTCAACTCAAAAGATGGAGGAATTTATGCCAGGGATATTAAGAAATGTCTCTTCAAAAAGAAAAGTGACTTTGGTAAATTGAAGAATATGCATCTGGAACAAAAACTACTGTTCAAAATTCTCATTGGATGTTTGATCCCTCGTGATGGTAGTTATGATCAAATTTCTTGGGATCACATGATATTTCTCTGGTATCTTACAAATGATCAGAGGTTAAATCTTCTGGGTTACATCTTCCATCATTTGTGTGAATCCTTTAAAGCAAGGTTACTGTCCAAATTTTTCTATCAAGGAAAATTGATCAACTTGCTGATAGAATGTGGAGCCACTCAAGACTTAGATGAGGCTTATGGAAGTGTGATGTCTGCATCCGTTCTGGCTCACATGAAAGATAGGTTGAAAATGGACATTATAATGATTGACAATACCATTAGAATTAGAAGAGATAAGAGAATAAAGTTTATGGATAACTTTCCTATGATAACAAAGGAAGATTCTCTAGAAGTCATCAGAATGCCTATTGGAAAATCTAAGAAGGAGTATGGAGTGACCATTTCTCAGGATCATCTCCCTGTCAAGTCTCAGAATGAGTATGACTATAGGATAAGAGGAAAAAGGATGGTAATCATTTATGATAATGATGAAGAGTCTGATGAAAAAACTGTAGCTCATGCACTTGTTAGAAATAAATTGATGGGAGATGCTCAGAAAGCAGTGTATAAGGAAGAAGAAAGGTTTGTTCATAAAAGTGGAAAGAAAGGAAATCCTCATAGCTCCAAGGAAACTTTGCATCAAGAAGTTGATGAACTCAAAGAAACCACTTGAATCCTTCCTACCAAAATGAGTGGTGAAGGATCTGGCTGCAACTCAGACAAGGAATCTAGTGCATACAAGAAAAGGAAACTGTCTAGTTTGAGCCAAATAGAAGAAGAAAAAGAAGAAAAGGAAGCAAAAAGGGTTCGGGTTTTGAAGGAAGTCAAACAGTTCTTCACCGTCTTTATTCTGACTGGTATGGATGTAGTTTCTGAAGAAATGGTTAAGGAAAATCATATTGAGGAATAAGTAGAACTCGTAGAGAAAGGCAAGAAGGCTTAAGAGAACATCAGGAAGATTTGTGTGTGTGTGTGTGTGTGTGTGTGTGCGTGTAAGGAGAAAAATAACAGAAAATAGATTTGTAGCAAAATTACAAGTTTGGAAAAAATTAAAACAGAATGTATTGACACATATTGTCGGTGTGTCGACCTTAAACTTTCTGTGTTGACAGATTCTGAACAGAGGAAAAATATGTGTGTAACACATACTGTCTATATGTCGACCTCAAACCGCGTGTGTTGACAAATACTGAACATAGGAAAAATATGTGTTGACACATACTGTCTATGTGTCGGCCGAAAAACCTTATGTGTTGACACATACTAAACAGAGGCAACATTTGTGTTGGCACATACTGTTTATGTGTCAATCTAAAAACCTTATGTGTCGACATATAGAAGCCAGTGACTTTTATTTTAAAAGGCCTTCAGTATGTATCAACCCATAACATGGATCTGTCGATCCATAACCTTGTTTTTCATGTAAAACCATAATTTTGAACTTGTAAAAATCTATCTAACCTGATTTTAAGTGTCCTAATATGAAAATGCACATCTAGACACAGAATATAAGATCCAATGTACACAAATACTAAGTGTCCTAGTTTTGACATCATTCAAAATATTTTCTAAAAGGATAATGCTCTCAGAAATTTCACTTTCCCCGACCGAATAGGGATAGGAAGTCACTAGTAGAAATTAGTGAGCTATACACCAAGGGATTATGTATAGTGGCTTTACTAATTTACCGTAAAAATATAACGAATTTACCATTCATCTAATGCAATAAACAACAACAGAGAATAAATATGGGATTCAGAGTTAAACCTAGTCGTTTTTCTCGTACTGAATTCATAACAAATTTAATTTTCATAAAATAACTTGAAAACCCCCTCAACCTTTAATTTTTTAATTCGTACAATCGTAGTTTTTTAAAATAGTAATCTATGTGGATACGATCTTCATTTTTATTACTTCGACATTATCGGTACACTTGCCGAGAAGTCGTCGAGTTTTGGCATCGTTGCCAGGGATGATAATTTCAACAAGGTAATGCTTGTGCGACATTTTAATTTTAATTTTTCATTTTTCATTTTTATTTTTAATTTTTTTGTTTTAATTTAGTATTAGATTTCCATTATTTCTTTTTCTTTGGTTTGGTGCAGTACTATTGAAGGTGTTTTTGTGTTAGTTTATGCGGGGTTCAGGATCAAAGATAATACCTTTTTATTCTGAGATTGAAAGACCGCACAAGCAAACCGGAAAGCAGTGTGAGAAGCACTTTTAGCGCAACAAGCTTCGGTAGAGAAAGATTCACCTATTTCTTCTGATAACGAAAGCAAAGAAAAATAAACAACCATGATGGCTCATTCAACTAAAACCATGAGGGATTACTATAAGCGAACCGATGCATAGCGAGTTTCTATGGGTTTCATACCCGCTAACCCTGATACTTTTGACATTATAAATTATGTGCTTTCAGGTTTATGGATAATTCATTTGATGGAAACATGATATATGATCTGTGGGAGCAACTAGATCGCTTCTATGAAATAACCTCTATGTGCATACTAACTAGTGTGAGTTGCGATCTGGTAAAGTTGAGGTTGTTCAGCTTTTTGTTGTTTGAGAGAGTTAAAGACTGGTTGTTGTGTCTTCCCAATAACATGATTGGTACATGGAAGAAGTTAGAAGACAAATTTCTGGAGAGGTTCTTCACCACTGCCCAGTTTTTCAAAAGAAGAGAAAATTCACAAACTTCAAGCAACAAAAAACTGAGTCCTTGTATGATTCATGGAGAGGTTCAAACTGATATTACGAAGGTGTCTGAATCATAACATGAGCAGCATGGAACAAATGCAAGATTTCATTAAATGGCTCATAAGTCATATAAGAATGCTATTGGATGCCTCAGCTAGATGTACCATTAGAATCTTGACAGGAGGAGAGGTAAAAGAGTTAGTTTAGAAGGTTTTCTTGAGTGAATACCTCTCAAAGAGTGAAAGGGGTGCCAAGTTTGAAACGACGGGTACACCGAAATATGTGTTAACTCTAGACACTCATATTGCATTGCTAGCTCAGATCGAACTCCTGAATAAAGTATTTCCAAAAATCAACCTTAATTATCCAATGTAAGTCAAGTTTAAACTTTGAAATGTGATTTTTGCGAAGAAGGTCATGCAAATGAGATGTGTGTTTTAGAAGGGTCAAGTGAAGAAGCCCAGTATGCAAATTTCTTAAAAAAAATCCATACTTCAACACCTACAATCCAGGTTGGAAAGATCATCTCAACTCAAAATGGACAAACTTAAATTCTAATCAAGGTACTCGACAAGCACTACATGTTCCATTCCAGAGAAAGAAACCACCACCCGAATAAGCCCTTGACAAATTCATGGAAATAACACAAAGTGGTTTCAAATAGGTAAAAAAAGCAATGAGAAATAATGAGAGAGAATCATGAAGCATCAATAAAAGGTTTATAGATGCAGATTGGACAAATATCTCAGTAGGTATGATCGATACCAAGCTCTAGTAGAGGATTTATGGGTAACATTGTTAGCAACCCAAAGAATGAAACTTGTAAGGCCATTGAGTTGGGAAAGGAAATAGCAATTTCTGAGCGTAGTCCTAGTTTTGTGAGAAAAGAAGCAATCATAAATGATATTGAGGAAGTATATGAGACTTGGGATATGGAAGAAGAGATAGAATTTTAAAAGGAAAAAGAGGTGAGTGAAAAAACAAGTGAATAATCTGTGAGAAGGGATGCTTTGAGAAGTCCTTCTTC
This sequence comes from Lathyrus tuberosus, assembly GCA_022829125.1. Classification (NCBI taxonomy): domain Eukaryota; kingdom Viridiplantae; phylum Streptophyta; class Magnoliopsida; order Fabales; family Fabaceae; genus Lathyrus; species Lathyrus tuberosus. Next base: position 8,604,567 of record JALAZF010000250.1, read on the forward strand.
CAAAGTGTAATGAATTATTCCAAAGAGATGCTTTGACAGGTATATGTGAAATTTTTTATTTGACTGAGGAGTGTAGTGAATTATTCCAAAGAAAAGTTCTACCAAAGTTAAAAGATCCAAGACGTTTTACAATTAAGTGTACCATAGATGAAGAAAAGACTCCACATTCATTTTGTGATTTAGGGGTGTCATACCCTAATTTTTAACCCTAAGATCCCACATATTATTTGCATTTTTCCACAAACAAGATCATATGCTTCTCTCTTATCCTTTGGGGTTTCCCATTGCAGAGGTCACCAAGCACCCTTTTGTAGGTGTTTATCTTTATGTTTATATGCTTATTGTTTATCTAACCACTAATCAAAATGCAAAAAATATGTCTTGTTTCTTTAAGCTTTGTGCAAGGTAGAGCATTTCATCAAGAGCACCATGCTTGGTTCCTCAGCAAAGGTTGTGTTCTCTCAAGGCAAAGTGTGATCATCCATTGATTCTTAGGGGATTTCCTCTCAAGACATGGCTTTTAATCTCATGTTCTTTTATCATCAAACATCTCAATATCATTTGGATCAAGAATACCTCAAGGTTGTGTAGCTTGTTTCTCAAGAAAAGTCAAACGTTCATGAGTTTATTTCCATGCCTTCTTCAACAAGTTATCTCAAGCCTTGGTCATTTTAATCAAAGTAAATTCAAGGAAATTTTATTTTGAGTTGATAAGATCATCCATGTACCTTGAAATGCAAGAAAACCTCAAGTGCACAAGTTGATTCAAGAAGGTTTGACCAAAAGTCAACATTTTCAAGTCAAAGTTCCAAAGACTACAACTCCTTCAATTCTCCATATTTTTTAGTGCTTATTTTAAGTATGACTCTTATAAATATCCTCTAAAACTTCTCTTTACATGATTAGAGCCAATTATGCTTGGAGGATCATCAAAAGTTTGAAGACATTATAGGTCATTTGCGGACTTAGTGGAATTTGACCTACTTTCAAGTGACTTTTTCCCAACTTTCAAGGATCATAACGTCTTCAATTTTGACCCTTTGAGGCTGATTCTTTTTGCATAATATCATCGATAATGCCCTCTAAAATTTTTCTTCAAGGATGAAGATCAAATTCTTCTTGGAAGGCCTTGGAATTTGTTGGAACATTATAAGTCATTTTCTGCCTCAAAGACTTAGAATTTTTCTAAGTATGATGACCAGTTTTTTCATTCCAACTTCAACACACCATAACTTTCTCCTCAAATGTCAAAATGAATACTTTCTTGGCACATTTTAAGCTAGCCATGAGGACTACACATTGCAATAAGAATGAGACCAAAAAGCCTCTTGAGTAGGATGCCCCGTTGAGTTGAACATGGTGACTTGAAACTGAAGAAAGCTCCATGATCAGAATTTTGATTCATATAATCTTCAATTATAAATCAATTTGGCACGAGTTAACCACTTAAAAATGTTTAGTGAAGTGTCCAAAGTTTAATTGAGCCTTGAAACACAATTTTTGACTGAGTTTTGAGTGGATTCAAGTCACACTTTTGGCATGATGAGGGTGCACACAATTACACTCATTTTCCACTCAATTCATCCCTCTCAACATTCCATCATCTTCATCTATAAATAGAGGCTTAATCTACCTTCATTCCTAACTTTTGAGAGTCATTGAACCCCTGCTTAAACTTCAAATTTTCCCCAGAAATTTCACTACCGGGCTTTGAATTCTAGCCATTCTCAACCCAATTTCTTTGTTCTAATACCTTCATCGGCCTCCTATGAAGCTTTTGCATCAAGTCTCAAGCTCATAGACCTTCTGAAGTGCTCTGACCATATCAAGCTTCTTCAACCTCCGACCACTATCTCAACAAGGTAGTTAGAAGCTTCAATTCGCTTCAAACAAGTTATCACAATGTAGACCTTGACTTACTGATCATTTCCCCTAACTTATCTGATATTGGTTGTTTGAATTGATCGTTTAATTTGTATTTGAGTGTTCGTGTTCATTTCTTCATTTCTCCAAAATTCTCCTCACTCTTTTTCAATAAATGAAAATGGAGGATGAAGTTGAGTTCACCTTGATGAGACGGTCAAAATGGCATAGGTCTCATGACCTGGAGTAACTGTTTCCAGAGCTCTGGTGAGAGCTCACCGGAGAAGATGGCCAAAGATGAGGGACGATGACATAAGGTGGCTTGCACGTTGGCTATTTGAAATGTTTCTATTGGTTCATTTTAAATGCATTCCTGTGTTATTTCTCTGATAATTTCGATGGTGCATCCTCATCTCAGGTGCATTGGATCTGCCACGTCAATTAATGAGGCTTGATCCAACGCGCCTTGTTTTAGTTCTCTTTTTATTATTTTATTATTTTTATTTTTTAATTGCATTAAACTTCAAAACTTCATAAAAAATAACTACATTAACGTTTTTCACTCCAATTTTTTTCATAGTTTCATAAAAATATTTCCTATTTTTTTGAGCATTTTTGTGCATTTTTATTTTATCATTTTATATTTTTTAATGATTTTCTTCGTTTTGCATATGTTTTAAATAGTTTAAAAATATTTTTATGCATTTTAAAATTCTCAAAAAAAATTATTTGATCCTTGTGTTGTTTCCAACTTTCTAGATTCTTCTTGGTCATTTGTGATCTTGTTTGATGCATCTTTTGCATTTTCATATTTATTTTCCTTTTTTTATTCATTTTAAAAATCATTTTGATGCATATTATTTCATTTTGTTGCATTTTGTTCTTGTTTGACCTTTGTTGACTGTTGTTTGACTTGAATCTTGGTTGATTTGGTCAAGTTTCATCAAGCTCAATGGATATTGGGTGTTGATGGGGTGAAAACCCTAATCCACCAAAATAGATGATTGATCTTAATGATAGATTGATCAATCTTTGGATTCAATGTGTTGTTTTGGTTTTCTTGCTTCCTCTTCTTCATCTCTTTTTTTTTTCTTTTGGTTGATGAAAATCTTTAATGTCATGAAACTTTTTAAAGTTCTTGATTAAGATGAGACCACTCCTCTTTTTCTTTTGGTGTGACAAGCTTTAGGAGGATGACTTACATGTCATTTCTCTAGCTTGTATTAACATATAAATTGTTATTGACCGACCTCAAATAGTTGTGACTTTTACATAAGTCCAATTACGATTGCTTAACATAGCACTGAATTTTTCCCGAATCGGAAACTAAGTCATTTTTGTAAGTGAGACTGTCAGCCTCCTATTCTCCATGGTATTATGTGAAATAAATTGGAGCTTTTGTTACTAAAGAGAGCTAGTGGCATACTTGTTGATTCTATCAAAGTTATAGCCCATCTTTTGGTAATGTGTAAGACCATGTTTTCATGCTTGTGGATGTTTAGTTGAGTGTTCTCCAAAAAATGACAAATTGGCCTTTCTTTTTCTAATCACTAACTTACTAATCTTTACCTTAATTATCATTTATTTTATGCTTTTTACTTATTTCCATTTACTTTTATGCTTTTACTTTAGCATTTCATATCATATTATCATATTTCTTTTCTCTTTGTCCACTTGGGCTTGTGTTTATGTTTATGCTCTTTTTATTTTGTACACTTGGACTTTCTCTTAAGACATTAATAAATATTAAACTTCTTAAAAAACTTGGTTACTTTCATGTACTTGACGTTACTACCCTATGCATTATGGAGTTATGGACTTAGAATTAAGACCTTGACCTTGGCTTGGAAGTACATCTTAAGACCTATTTGGATTCATCTGGTACTCTTGGTTTAAGGATTCTCTTGAAGACTCGTCTTGGTTATTATGATTTCATTTGATGCTTGGATTACTATTTGCTTATTTGGCTTTGAGGCTCAATCCAAAGGAGGGAATTCTTGATTGACTTATGTCTTGGGGCTTACTATCTTCTCTTGGTTAGATATTTCTTTGTCCTTAGCTTTTACTTTATGCTTTAGGATAATCCCTTCATCTCTTCCCCATTTTTAAATATACGAAATCTTCTCCCTTTTTCAAAAATCTTCTTCTTTCAAACTAGAACTACTTTTATAATAAAACCTTAACTTTGTCAAGTGCATTTTCAAAATCTTTTCTTTAATAAATGCTAAGACATCTTGAGCATGTTCAAACAATTTTCAGAAGACCTAAAAAACACATAAACTCATTCAAGTCATTTTGTGATTTTGTGCACTTTTTCTTTTAAAACTTTTCATAAAGTTTAGACATGAGTCATTTCTATAGTTGAGATTTAATTCTCCTATCCCCTTAGTATTGATGATAATTGTTTTCCACTTGTGAGAGTTAGTGGTATACTTGTTGATTTTTATCCAAGTTGGAGCCCTTTTCCATGTGATGCAAAGTTCTCATTACTTGTGGGTGATTAGTTGTAGTATTCTCCTTAAAATGACAACTTTTCTTTTCATTTAAAATTAATCAAAACAAATCCATTTTTGTTATTTTTACCACGAACTATGAGGTTTTGATCCTCCATTGCACTTTGTGGGTACGTAGGCACGAGGCTCAGGAAGTCTTGTCAAACACAAAAAGTTATAAAAAATACTTCTTTCTCATCTCCTCAATCTTTTACAAGTAAACTCTTTTCAAACCAAAAAGCGTAGATTTTTCAAAGAGGTTCCTATAGAGTACTGTAGATGTTTTTGGTGCTAACATCTTCTCTTTGCATAACCAACCCCCTTACCTTGTTTCTGTTTATTTGTTCTTGTTATAGAACTTCTTTAGGTTTTGTTCGCTCTTTTTCCTTTACTTTGGATAAAATAAAAGTGCGGTGGCGACTCTTGTTTTATGAGTTAAGTTAATCAATAGCTTATACTCACAATTTTTACCACTACATGGGGCTAGCATTAATTTAGTGCCTCTAAAACTATTGAAAAAGCTGAAATTGGGAGAGCCAAAACCAAAAAATATGACTTTGACATTGGCGGACCTCTCAATCACTCATCTGTATGGGGTCATAAAAGATATGCTTGTGAATGTTGATGGATTCGTGTTCCTAGATGATTTTGTGATAGTGGATATAAACGAAGATACTAATGCTTCATTAATTCTTGGGAGATTATTTGTAGTAACTAGAAAAGCACTGATTAATCTGGAATCGGGTGAACTAATCTTGAAGTTCAATGAGAAAGAAGTAGACTTCGATGCGTGTGAATGTACGCAATATGTTAAAGACGGAGATACTTGTTACGAAGTCGAGGAATACTAGGTGGATAAAGGAGTAAAAGGAACCGGCGTGAGAGTATCTCTTGCGCCTGCTGCACCTTAGGATTTGATAGTCATGCTAATGACAGTAAATAAGTGCTTAATGGGAGGAAACCCATAAATAAGTTTTTATTTTCTTTGCAATTTAAATTTCATGTTATTTTGATTAATTTGTTTTTGTGAAACATTTTAGTAAGAGGAAAATATGGTAAAAATGTTGGAAAAAGAAGGGAGGAAGAATGAGAAATTAAAAGAAATAAAAAAGAAGGAAAAAGTATAAACAAGGCCTGGAATTATTGCGTCTTAATATGGTCGCGATGCATATGATCACGGTCACGATGGAGATGTTGAAACATAACCTTTGAAAGTGACAATTTGAAAGCGACCATTGTAGTACCCGTTGTACATTGCGGTTTCTATGAAGCATACTTTGGTCGTGATGGTTGTCAGTTTAGCCTATCAATAGTGGTTTCTAAACCACTTTTTACTCATAACTCTTTAAATTTCTTCTCCTACAATCTAATTACTTCTTCTAATCTTACTTATAACATTTCCTTGCATTTTTTTAGTTGTTGTTGTTGTTGTAGGTATTCTGTCACCCAAGAGAAGTTGAATTGCTCAAGCATCCACTTCAACTTCCGCACCAACCTCTGCATATTTGAGTATCCAAACTTCATATTTCTTTTAGAAAAGAGCGTTGAACACTACCTCGAGTTTCTGAAGTGTCACATAGAAAAAGAAAGAGCTTTCAATGTAGAAAAGTGGGTTGAGAAACACAAGAAATATGGGTTTGAATTGAGTTTCATATTTCGTCCCCATTTGTGGAATTTAAATCAATTGCGTTAACAAGTGAATAAAATAGATGAACACACATATTTTATCATGGTTCACTGTTAACAAAGTTACTCTAGTCCACCCCTCTAGGTGATTTAACCTTATCACAAGGACTTAGTCCACTAATCATCAACATGATTACAACCACAATGGAAACCCTTCATTGCCTTCTTGAGAATCCTGGCATTCATTCGCCTCTTAAGGAAACATCTACTAAACTGTTAGAAACACGCTTAGTCTTCTCAAGCTTTTTGGTCTTCACTCGACCGCTCAAGGAACAACCTCCAAGCTGCTAAACCATGACATGGCCCTCTCGAGCATTTTGGTCACCATTCGACCGCTCAAGGAACATTAGCTTTTTCAAGGATTTTGTGTGCACTATATATGCTTCTTACAAGCTGATTACACAATTGAAGTACATAGCAAGTTGTGAGCAACAACTCCTTGCTTTCTATTACATAAAATATCTAAAAATAGATCTCTAAGAGATTATAAAGCTCCCTAGTTCTATATTTGCTTAAAATCTTTCTTATGAACACTGCGGCTTCTTATCATTAGCTTCAAGCTTCTATACTCCTTTCTGAGTAGATGATGCTTCTTCCATCTTAACTATCAAGATCAACTAAGTTACTATGCTTCACTTATTGATGTTTCACTTGATGAGTTTCACATGGCTTTAGCATGTTGCATCGTTGTGCGTTCTTTATCATTCAGCTTCAACTTCTTCTCCATTGAGCATTTTTCGTTTAAGCTTCAGCTTGCAGCATCTTGTACTCCTTTATTGAGCATATAATGCATTTTCCAATTCAACCATCAAGTTCAACTATGCTGCTATGCTTCACTTATAATGTCTCACTTGAGTAGTTTCATATGGTGTTAGCATATTCATTGTTTGTGCACACTTGTAGTAGCAGCTTCATTTTTTCTTGCTACATGTTGATTTGTTTGCCGTGTTAAGTGATAATCCTTTGTATGAACAACTATCAACAATATTTTATATTTCTCTCTTGTGATCAATGGCTGCTTCAGCAATAATCTATGAGCTTCTATCCATGAGCAACATTTCTTCAAGCTTCCAAGTCTTCAATTTATAGAGCAGGATACAATAGATTCGTTAAGGAGTATTCTTGGAAACATATTCCAACAGCAATATCCCAACGTTCACATGAAGGAATAGTAAACATCACTGTACAAAAAGCTGCTCCTGCGCCACCTTCTCAAGGTAGAGGATACAGAGTTTTAATACTATTATATTCAGCTTAAAACCATTATGTTCTTCATTCTTCTAGCATCTTTAGAGGCTCCAGATATTGATTTGATGAAGCGTGTTGTAGAAGAGTCATTCTTTGTGTAGTCTTTAGAAACTCCGTCTTCAGAATTCCAAGATCTTTGTTCAGAAGAATCTATCTTGAGAATCTTCAGCACTCATTCTTTTGGAAGCATAATCTTCATAGTCTTCAGAACCTGTTCCTTTAGAACCTTATCTTCAGAGTCTTCAGATTTCATTAAGCATGTTCTTTGTCTTCAGAGTCTTCTGTACTTCGTCTAATCGGAATCCTGTCTTCAGAAACTCTTCAGAACTTGATCTTCACAAAATGTGTCTTCAGAATCTTTAGAGCGTGTTCACTTGAACCACGTCTTCAGAATCTTCAGAACTTGTAACATTAGGAGCTCATCTTCATTAGAAAGTCTTGTGGACCTTTCTCATAAAGTCTTAATTAGAATGTCCAAAACTAACGTTTAGTAGAACCGTTGTCTTAGAAACATTCATGAATCTTGACTTTACTTTGTTCACACACATATGTTTTCTTCTAGAGTGTTGATAATGGAGTCTGATGACGTCACACGCCTTCTTATCAGAGTCAGAATCATGTTGACAACAGCCACACACTAGACATAAATCATATCATACAAAATTGTTCTCTTAGATTATATGTGCAGTTATCATCAAAACTTAATGGACAGATGTAGATCCAAATCTTGTTCTTACAAAAAGTTGGAGGAGTATGAGGAGTTATTTCAAATTTTTGAAGAGCGAAATTGGTAAGATTCAATTGCCTAATCCAAAAGACTAATAAATCTATTGGATTAGAATTTTATGCAAGCGCCTTTTATTTACAACACAACGAATACATATGCTATGTGCGAGGTGAGTATGTTGATTTTAGTGTTGATGCTATTAATACTCTCTTATGATTATAAGCTCCATAAATATGTGAAATCCAAGACAAAAGGAGAAGAAATTCTCAATTAGGTGAGGAGATGTGCACTATGATGGTAAATGAATTTTATAAATTAGGCGTTGAATGGGTAATTTATAACGATGTTGCTGTAAGGTTAATTACCTCACAATTTCTCCCAATCCCTAAAGCTTAGGCATCATTCTTTGTTCAAACATTAGAGGTCACATCTAACCAATCCAAGTTTGTTGTTAAGCGGTGCTTAGGTTTATTGGATGTTTTACATAGGGAACCTATTGATATAGGTAAGTTAATTGCTATAAATATTAAATACATGGCTAACTCCCCCACATTGATCTCGTGGGCATTTCTGTGTGATTAACGAATTGTAAGGGATAGTTAGAGTTCCCACTTACCAAAAGGATGAGATGATCAACCCATTGGCTTGAATAAACAAAAGCGCAATGAAAAAAGTGTATGCAGAACCCCTCCATGGAGGAATGTAACAAGAAGAACAAGATCAAGCACACCAACAAAATTAAGCCCAATAAGGAGAAAATCAATAATTCTACATGCCAAATATGCAACCTAATCAACAACCATCAGATCATGACCGAAGAATGGAAGCACATGTGGTGGGCATGACAAGGTGGGCCTACGAGATCTCAAAAACCTTGTATACTGAACCACTAAGGTTTGACCCAATTTTTCAAGACTTATACAACCAACAAGATCACATGTCAGCGTTTAACTAGATTTAAGATTTGCAAACCCTCAAGACTTTGAGAACTACTTCACAGAGCAAGACTGAGAGTAATAAAGGATAAGAGAGCACACTAAAGCATAATGGACAAGACATAATCAAAACTTCAAAACCACAATGAATGATATGCGAGACGTTTTTCTCACAATGATATGTGAAGCAGGGAACACTATTAAGCAAAATTTTATTTTCAACAAATTTCAATTTTGTTTCATGATTCAACGAAGAGTAAAAGCTACAAATGGCTTCCAAACTCTTCAAGGATTCCACATGCAATCATCTTCTCAACTCTTTGTATTTTATTTTATTACTATGAGTAGCTAAATTACTCTATATTTGGTTTTACCTGATGAACTTATTTTGAACCTGTTGGATTATATGTTTAGTTTGATGTTTTTTGAATAATTGAAGTTATATTTTCTATTTAATTATCTTTGTTCTTAATGCTTATTATTTATGGATGCACTGATAAAATGAACTTAGACGAGTAGGGATTACAGACCCTAGGCCTTTGAGTCTGAACTAGGATAATTAATCTACTTTTGTCGATTAAATAGGGATAGGAGACCATTAGTAGTAACTTTTGAATTAACCCACTGTAGTAACCCATAGTTTCACTTTTGCTAATCGAATAGTGATAGGAAGTCACTAGTCGAAATTAATGAGCTATACACTAAGGGATTGGGTATAGTGGCTTTATTAATTCGTCGTAAAAATATAATGACTTTACCATTCATCTAATGCACTAAATATCAACAGGGGATAAATAAGGGATGCACGGTAAAACCTAGTCGCTTTTCTCGTATTGAATTCAGAACAAACTTACTTTTCGTAAAATAACTCAACCCCTTATAACCTTTATTTTTTTTTTAATTTGCACAATCATAGTTTTGTTATATAGTAATCCTTGTGGATACAACATTTATTTTTATTACTTCGACACTATCAGTACACTTGTCGAGAATTCATCAGGCTCCTAGCTTCGTCTAGCCCATGCTAGCTAGACTTGTCTGACAAACGGGAGGAGTCACCCTTTATATATTTCTTGAGGTGTCCCTCATGTATTAGTCTTTCAATTTTCTTCTTGACCTGATAGCAGTCCTTGGTGTGATTTCCTTTTACCCAATTGAACTTGCACCATACTCTAGGTTTAGAATCCATCACATATGTCTTAGAAGAAGGCGTTGTAAGGATATTGTGCAGGTGGAGTACCTCACGCTAGATCTACTCATGGCGAGTGTTCAAAGGCATGAAGCTCATTGATGTCGCGTGCTTTCTTTTCAGCGTTGGTTTCCTCACCCTTTATATAGCACTCAGCTCTAGTGACTATCTCAATCGCAACCTTGGCTTCTGGGTGAGGGATTCATTAAAATGTCATACATTAGTCCATTTTGAAACACTCCCACAAACATTTCTTAGTTTGGTGGGACGACCCTGATGGTGGCCTCGTTGAAGCGGGCGGGATAATACCTCAACGACTCCGATGAACCCTGACGTATTTTAAACACACTGGTAGTGGACATCTTTCTGTGGTGGCTGGCGGAAAACTGGTGTACCAGTTTCCTTACTAGTTATTGGTAACTATTGATAAAAGTATGGGGTAAACCCAGATACCATCTGAGGGAGGCGTCCCTGAAATTGTAACAACTTGCATTTCAAGGAGTCAAGTGTTCATATGATGTCTATTTGTGCATTGATGGAGCCAACGTCCTCATAGAAACCACTGCATCCATCAAAAAGCACAGGTGTGTGTGTTCACTCTACAAAGACAGGGAGAATAAAAGGCCATAATAGGTTTATAACACGATATGGTGGTTAGGGATTGCCTACGACGACGAGAAACCTTGTATGGTGGTGTTTTGAGGTAAGTTTATGAGTCCTACTCACATGAGGTGAGAGGCTTTGCAGATGACCGGTGATGCTTGGGAGTAGACGTATGGTTATGGTCAGTCGTGGTGTTGTAACTTTAGTAAGAGTTGTGCTTTTTTGGGTGTAAAAAATGATCTCCCTATCCCCCTAGAGGAACTACATTTATATAGGCCATTTAGACCTAGGGTTTGAGTCATCCTTAGTGGTGTCAACCACTCTCTTCTTATTAGAGAAAGTTATTGACCACTTATCTTTTAGGATTTAGTGGAGACTCCCTCTATTTTGACTCACACGCCAGGCATACCTCTGGGTGGGTCTCCGAGTTATCACCTGGGAGATACGATTCCTGGGCGAGGGCGCCCTGGTTTATAAAGGTGTAATCGGTTCAGTTTGGACCAGTTTTAGGTTAAAAGTGTTTGAACTGATGATATCTCCATTGATTTGGTTTGGTTTGGTTTTTAGTGTTTTTCAAAAATGGAACAAAATCAAACTAACCCGGTTTGCTTAGGTTTGGTTTGGTTCGGTTGATCGGTTTACACCATTTTCAAAAATTATATTCATTTTTGTATTTTATACTATCATGTTTTATGTGTTTTTCTACTATTATTTTTCAAATAATACATTTCATACAATCTATTTTTTTTATTGCATGTTATGCTTTTCAAACAACATATAAGTTGTATTTAAGCCATACAATGGGGCAACAAATAAAACACAAAAATAACAAAAAAAAGTTTTCAATACACATAAATTAACATGTTTCACACCTCAAACACACATCAAAACTGTTTTGTAACATGACTAGAAATAATTTCGTTTAATAATAAGCAAAGAAGGTACAATAAAAGATAAGAAAATTAACCAAGAGAACTTGAAATACAAAGAAGACGACCATAACAAAGCAAAACGACGATGACTAAAGCAACAATTGTGATGGCTGGTGAGAAAAAGAGTTTGGTGAGAACAAGTTCTTGTGACTTAGAATTTCTACATTCTATATTTGGAGTTTGGTTGTTGAAATTGTGTTTTGCTAAAAGGAATGAAGCTTAAAAAAAGATGGAAAATGGTTAAATTGGTGTTAGGGGTGTGCATGGTTAACCAAATGATGCAATCCAACCCTATTTTATGGTTATGGTTTGCAAACCAAACCACTTATAATAAAAACCAATTTACTAGTGTGAAGTGGTTCCAAATCAGTTCAGAACTAGTTGAAAACCGGTTTCAACTATAAACCAGATTTCTATAAACCAGATTTTTAATGGAATTTTCATAAATCCTATTTTTTGTGTTTTTATAGTAAAAATTTGATTTTTAATGTGATTCTGCTGCAAATGAATAGAAATTAAATAATTAAACTGAATCATCAGAATTTTTTGTTTTGTTTTTATTAAACTGGAATACATTTTAAATTAATAAAAAAATTAACAAATAAATCAATAGTTTTTTTCTTCTTTTCTTCAATTTCAAATATAATGCTTCTTCTATTAAAAAACGTGTCACTACTTGAGAATACTATCAATTGTGTACGTGAACATTATTAATGACTTCAAATTTATTAATGTGTTTCAAATTTAATGACGGCAACATTATGTTTTAATGACTTCCAATTTATCAAATTAAAAAATCAATTATGTTTGACGTGTACGCTTTTCAATTAATAAATATACTCTATTTTTTTAATTACTTTTTAAACTAAATTCATATCTATTCAAATAATTATTGGAGTAGCAGTTTTTTTTAAAGTGTTACTTTTACATTTTTATTCTTATAATTAATTTTAGCATAATTAAGAGAAAATACATTTATTCTTCTCAATAATAAATTAAATATAAGTATCATATAAAAAATTATTATTAAATATAAAATTTTGTAAATAATAACATATAAAAAAAAAGTAAAAATGAAAAATATTGTTTTGTTTCAATATCTCTTTTATGAGTTTAATCACATTTGTAGGATTAGTACAAAATAATTTTATAATATATATGCAATTTGACAATGTCGTTAATAAAAAGAAGTTTATCTTATTATCAAAATAATTTTAAAATATATAAGTAGAATATACTTTGTTGATATTTTATATAGTTATAGATTTTTTAATTTTAAAATTTATGAAAGGCAAAATAATATTTTTGATTCTTTAAATTTACCTCAGGTTCATTCTGGGCCCTTATTTTTAAAAAGTTCCAAAGTGCTCTTTTAATTGTTCAAAAAGATCCACGTTAGTCCTTTCCGTCCATTTTGTTCAAATGGAGTCAACTTTTGCTTAGGTGGCATCTGACGTGGCATTGGGTCATACGCGTGGCAAGTGACTTGGCACACATTATTTTTAAGGTCATTAAAATTGGGAAAAAAAACATTTCAAAATTATTGATTTAGTCTGGATTCAAACCTAGGTCATCTTGCTTGCAAGCAATGACATCATACCACTACACCACTTCACAATTAATGTTTATTACTCTCATATTTTAATATATTAATATTACATTATACATTAGTAGGAATATGTTAAAATAATAATAACTTTTTATACATTAATAATAACTTTTTTTCTCCTCTATAATAATTGAAATAAACTTAGTATTAATTTATGAATGGTTGTGATAATGTTGGTGTATGTGCATATAGTATCACTATCGTTTTGACAACAACTGCCACCATGTGTTTTATTATTATTATTTTTTAAAAATCTTATTTTATTTTATTTTTATTTTGATCTTTAATCACACAGTTTTTATGTTTAAATATTATTTTTAGTTTTTATTTTTTAAAAGAGTAAAAATCAAAAGATTTTGATCAATTATGGGAACATATAAAATATTTAAAAGTAATTTTAAAATTTGAGTGATTTTTATATGCAACTGTTTTAGTGTCTTTTAAAGTGACCATATTAAAAATCAAATTGTTTCAAAAAATAAATTTCTATTGGCAACATATCGTAAATTTATTTTAATATGAATTTATTATTTTATTTAAACATGTATTATTGTTATTTAAACATGTATTATTGTTGTTTATAAAAGCTTCACAAGTTTCAATTTCATCAGGACCACAATTAGGGTTTTTAAGAAAAAGTCAACTGTATCTTTGACTTTTGACTAAGACATGTTCCCAAACCTTGGGACATGGTTCAAGGTACCCTAAAACACCTATGGAATCCATCCATTAGGTTTGAATTAGGTCAAGGACTTGATTTCATAAAGGATCACACAGTTTGGAATTCATTTGACAAAAAGTCAATTGTGCCTAAAATCAAGTTTGACTTTTGGAATTTCTCACAAATATGGTTCCCCTAAGTCAAAAACAATGTTAATGTATGATATTGATCATCATTCATAAAGAAAAATCAAGAAAAGTGAGGTTTCTTGCAAAAGGGGCAACCATGAGAAATCAAAAAATTTCTAAGTTATGAGACAAAAGTGATTTGGTACTAACTTTGCAAGGTCATAACTCCTAAACCACAAGGCCTTTTTCTCTCACCCAAAGCTCAAATGAAAGTTCATCTTACATACTTCAAATATGTCAACTACATCTTATTCCAAATCCTCATGGATTTTGAGTTATGGATTGATCAAAATAACAAAAAGTGAAAATGACCACTTTTTCCAACACTTCGTGAAACTTTCAAGAAGTCAGAATCTGTTTCACTTTTTCCAAACTTTTGAGGCCATTTTTCACCTTGATCCAAGCTGAACCAAGACCAATCTTGGACATCAAATTTAAAGTATGTCATGAGAGCTTTCCAAAGAGAACAAGAACTCTCATTAATTCAACTTGATCAAGGAGTTATGGATCTCACAACATGCCTTGCTCAAACTGGTTTTTAAGGCAGATTTGGTGCATTTCTTGTGCCACACGAATTCCATTTCAAATTTTGTCATCTTGCAAGCTTTGTCCTCTTCCAAGATCAGAGGGAATCTTGATGACTCACTTAATATTTTCAAACTTGGACCATTGAGTCAAGAATCCAATCCATTTGGCATGTGATCATTCAAGTTTCCAATCCAAAACTCCAAGTTTGTCATTTGGCATTGATGTAGTGCATTGAACTGTCATGAACCAAGCCTTATCAGTCTAATTGAGTCAAGGATATAGCAAAAATCAGAAGACCTAGAGCTACCAAGACCAGCCCAAGTCAATGGCCAAGTGAAGACTTTGTACCGTGGCACTTAAGGAAGTGATACATGGGCATATCCATTGGATAATAGGGTGAATCAGTTGTCATTCACTATTCCTTAAAAACAAAACTCCTTTACTATAAATAGAGGTCATTTGTGATGTTTCAAACCACACCAAAACAATACCAAAGCCTTGTTTTCTCACTCTCCATCTCTTTCTTCATTTTCAAGTCATTATGGAGCAATTTGGGAATTCTTGAAACCAGAGTAAATACCACTTAAATAACCATCCTAACACATCATAAATCATCCATTGGAGGTGTTCAAACCTTCATCCACATTGCACAACCTCAAAATCAGAAAGTCAACCTCCAAAACCTCAAATTTTGACTTTTTTTTTGCATTTTACAAGCCATGTCTTGATTCTGTCACTTTCAAAACCAAACAAAGCTTCAAATACACTCCAAATATCATCCTCAAATTGTCCCAACTAGTTTCCCTCAACTGGAACACCATTTGAGTGAGTTACCATTTTGGTCATTTTTGCCACTTTTGCAAGAAAGAGCCAACTCTTGTTCCTGAGGTTTCGAGCTGGTTTTGATCATCCTAAAAGCTTCTAAGGGATCAATCAAGAGTGTTTAAAGCATTGGATTACTTCTGGCACAAGGATCTTGACAGTTTGCACAAGGAGCTTTAAGAGGTAAGTGCATCACAACTTGAACTCTTAAAAATATGCATTGCTTTGATGTCCATTGATCACGGACATCTCATACATATCATATGTGTTGTGTTTGAACCAATTTACCATGCTATTATTGCTTGTATGATAAGATAGCATAGAACATGTAAATCTTGGATTATTTTGAAACCACTATCGGGTTTTAAAATGGGGACATCTTTAGAAAAATCTAAAAGCACCATTGAATTCCTCATGAAATTCTAGGTAGGATCCATCTAAATTTTGTCCAAATCCATGGAGAAATGAGGAAGTTATGACCTTCATGCAAGAGGCACAAAAATTTAATTATTTTTTATTGGTTCTTTTTTTGAAAATCCACAAAAATGTTGAAATATTTTATTCCACAAAAAAATTGAATTTATATTATTTATTTAATATATTTTGATTTTTTGCAATTAATTTCATTTTATTTGTTTTCAAACATTTTTAAAATGAGATTTCCACCTTGATTTTTCAAACCAATTGAATTTCAAGCCTTCATGTGATTAAACATGATTTTTAAAAACATTTTTCAAAATTTACAACTTGTTTTTTTCAATATATTTGGTATTTTATATCATTTATTACTTATTTTTCTTTGAAAATTATATTTGTAAAAGGAATTAGGGTTTCCTCTTGATCAAACTACTTTTCAAAGACACTTTGGGGCCTCTAATAGAGTGTAAGACCCATCCCTTGTCACACACAAACCATTTTGGGCCTCAGTCATTGAATAAGTCCCAGTACGTTTTTTAAAAATCTCGGCGCGATCGCCGTTTTCAAACGACTTTAAACTGGGCCTCCCTTTGGTTGTAAGTCCCATTTCTCTTCTTTTTTAAAATACTTTTTTGGGCCTCTAAAAGAGTGTAAGACCTATCCCTTTGTAAACAGACCATTTTGGGCCTCAGTCATTGTATAAGTCCCGACACGATTTTCAAAATGACGGTGCAATCACTGTCTTTCATTGGGCCTCTCCTTGAGTTGTAATCCCCATCTTTTGTATAAAAATAAACCTTGGGCCTCTAATAGAGTGTAATACCCACCTCTTTTGTAAATACAATAAATTTGGGCCTCAGTCATTGTATAAGTCCCTCGGTGATTTTCAAAACTATCACGCGATCGTCGCCTTTTCAAAGGAATTCATCTGGACCTCTCCTTGAGTATAAGCCTCAAGCTTCCTTTTAAAACAACTTTCTTTTTTATTTAGATTCAAATTCATAGTTATTATCAAAACTTCCTTCAATTTTTTGAATAACTAACCATACAACTGTGTTTTTAATATTGGAAGCTTGCTCATCTGTAAGTTCTACCAACCTTCTTTACATACCTGCTTATATATATATATATATATATATATATATATATATATATATATATATATATATATATATATATATATATATATATATACTTGCTTAGAGTTTTCCCCGGCAATTAGGTCTAGGATTAGATCAAGCTGGTGGTCACCCTTTCAACACAGTCAAAACTAGTTCCCCATAAGAAATTCTAGATACAGTCTTGCCTCCTCTTGGTGAAACTTTTCTCAAGACTGTCACAACTTAGAAATTTGTACAAGAAATTCATTTCCCCAGAGAGGATTAATTCCCGGTGAAACCTCTCTTGAATTTCTTCAAACTCTAGAACTGTTCACTAAAGAAAGGATTATTCCCGGTGAAACCTTTCTTGAACTTTTCTTAGGTTTTGACCCACAGGCTTCCTAAAAGCATCCCCAACCTCCTCTTGGGCTTTGTACAAGGACCCTCAGACTTCTTAGAAGTTCTCAGCCTCCTCTTGGGCTTAGTACAAGGACCCAAAAGACCTCCTACAGGTATAGGACAGAACCTAGTCATCATTTGTTAGAGTAGTACTCTAAAGAGTCAAAACATCAGACCAACTTAAGGTTGATTTCTCATCCCTTAAAACATCAGCCTCCTCTTGGGCATCACACAAAGATAAACCTTTTCATACCAGTAGACTTGGACAGTCTCACCTCCTTTTGGATCTCAAAGAAACCCTCAAGTTTCCTAAAAGCACAGGAAAAACCCTGATCATTTCATCAATTTCCAACAGAGTTAAAACCTCCACAGGTTTCAAAACTCAATCTTTAAACTCTTACTTTAAATTTCCCCAGCTAGGGTCAAATTACTACCAGTAAACACTCAGAAAAATCAGAACCTCAAGGCATCTGATATTTCAACTCTTCTGCAATCCTCAGCAAGAGTTGATTCCCCAATTTGGACCTGTCTCTGGATCTCAAAAATCCTCATCAGAAGCTAGCCTCCTCTTAGGCTTCATATACGAAATTCCCTAGTCAGCCTCCTCTTAGGCTTTGTATAATGATCTTCCCTCAGCCCTTTTAGCCTCAATCTTGGGCTTTGTACAAGACACATATAAATATTCTCCAGATGAGTCAGTCAAACCTTTTAGCCTCAATCTTGGGCTTTGTACAAGGCACATATAAAACCTCTCCAATGGAGTCATTTCTTTTAGCCTCAATCTTAGGCTTTGTACAAGACAGACAAAATTTTCCCCAGAAGAGTCAATTCCTTCTAGCCTTCCCTTAGGCTTTGTATAATGATCTCCCTAAGCAGAGTCAATCTCTCTTCAGCCTCAATCTTGGGCTTTGTACAAGACAGAAATAAAACTCCCTAAATAGAGTCAACCTTTTAGTTTCAACCTTGGGCTTTGATCAAGGCACACATAAAAATCATCATCCTCTCAGAGGAAATAAAAAATCTCTCTACAGGAAGACATTTCTCTGTACAATCACACATCAAAACAGACAATCAAACAAACCCTAATCCCAGATAATTGTTGTAAGTGGCACACTTATTGATTCAAAAATCCTAGTTGTTGTCCATCTTTTATCCTGGTAAACTCCCCTCTTTCATCTAATTGCTGTAAGTGGAAAGCCTCTGGATTATTTACATCTAAGCCAATGTCCCTCTCTTAGCATGAAAGACTCCTAAGGAAAAATGGCATTGCTCTACATTGAGTTAAAGTTTCCTCCTTCAGGACACCTCCCCTATAAAGGAAATTATGGCATTGCTGGACTCCACGTATTCTAGTTAAAGTAATTCTCCTTTATAATCAGTTACCCAACAACTGTAATAAACAGATGAGATATCTCCCTTTAGAGATGACAAATTCTCTCTCAATCAAACCATCTAGCTTCAATCTTGGGCTTCGAATAAGACACAAATAGCCTTTAGCTTCAATCTTGGGCTTCAAACAAGACACAAATAACCTTTAGCTTCAATTTTTGGCTTTGAACAAGACACCAAACATCTTTTTCCTCCCATAGAAATAGGAGGAACTACGATTGCTCTGATTTCCCTGTTTTCTTTAACGGGAATACGTAGGCATAAGATTGCGAAATCTTAGCGAGCACACATAACAAAAACTTTAGGTCTAGTACCTTATCAAAAACATCGGAAAACCCGAAAAACAACAAAAATACTCTCTCATTATTCCCAAAGGAGAAGCTTTCCTGATTTATGACAGATAAACACTAGTAAGTAGATAACAGAAGAAAATGCCAAACAATCTATGGATAACCATATATAGGATGGGTAATTGACAACTCCCCATTGTATAACCTGACCCCGAACCCCCAATATCTTAGCATTTGTTAAAGAAAACATTTGCGTGCAAGGTTAGTTTTAGATATCTTCCCTTTCCTTTCTAGCTTCATAGGATAAATAAGAAATCAGAGAGTAGCACCCAATTCTAACCAATGCGGTAAGGTGGTCGCGTCACCGACAAAAATCGCACGCTACAGAAAAATGGCGACTCTGCTGGGGACCCAAATTAGGATTAGAATTTCTGAGAGGTCTAGGTTGTTTAGCATTTTCTATACTATATACTATATATATTTATTGTTATTCCTACTTGATATCCGTGTTTATTTTTCTGCCAAATGGGAATGCGATTGATTCGCATGTGGAAAGTTTGAGAGAACATTAAGATAAGGGTGGCATAGACAGGAGACATTTATAGGGAGTGAATCCCGAACAAGCTATCCTGATAGCCCACCAAATCAGTCGAGGTGCCCATACGAAAGTATCGATGTTGAACGACCGATTGTCGTGAAAGCATTGTTTTTCCTAGTGTGGTACCTATAACCCTGAGGATTTAGTAGACATTAACCATATGACCATTTGGTAGTTTAGTGACTATCGGGAATATTTGATATGCGATACTACACTCAAATGAGATTCATCCTAGGATATTACAGCTCGCTCGAGTGAATCAGCTTGCTGTTGATATCCCTAGGGGGGTCAATGATTTTGGGAACCTTAGAACCCGTTCTACAGGTACAAAAAATTGACCAAAATAGTACAACCTTTGGGGATAGGTAGAGCCATTACTCCATGCTCGTGACGTTGAACCTTTGAACCCATGTTTTCAAATGTTTTTGTGTACTGCATTCATGCATTCATCTAAAAAACTCTTTCAAACAAGAAAAAAAAATCTTCTTTTTCAAAATAAACTAAAACAATAATTGTAAATATCAGAGATTGCGTTATGAATTTCGGTAGAAGAAAGACGCACAACTACACCTTCAAGGCTCCGAAACTAGAGGATTTAAGGAAATTAGCAAGGATGATTACCAATCTCGGGGCTTTCAGAGCTAATCACGGAGAACTGTTGTCTCTGTTAAGGGTCAACGTGGTTGAAGGAATCCTGTCTACGCTAATTCAGTTCTACGACCCGGTTTACCACTGCTTCACTTTCCCGGATTACCAACTGGCACCAACATTGGAAGAGTACTCTTATCTGATTGATTTACCTATCACCTATCAAGCTCCATTTTCTGGAATGAAAGAAATTCCAAAGGAACAAACCATTGCAAGAGCAATCTCTTTGGACGAATCAGAAGTTAGGACTCACATAACCACTAAAGAAGGAACCCAGGGTTTACCAGCTAAATTCGTGATGGAGAAAGCTCTATATTTTGCCAATATAGGAAACATAACTGCTTTCGAAGATATCTTTGTTCTTCTCATATATGGGTTATTCCTCTTCCCCAACATCGACGATTTTGTTGACACCAATGTCGTTAAGATATTTCTGATTGGGAACCCTGTACCAACCTTGCTCGTAGATGCTTATCATTCTGTACACGTAAGGAATTTGTACAGCAGAGGAATGATCACATGATGTGTACCCTTACTCTACAAATGGTTCATTTCCCATTTGCCCAAGTCTGCTGCTTTTTGGGATCACAAGAGTACTCTACGTTGGTCACAATAGATTATGTCTCTTTCCAACTCTGATATAGATTGGTACAATAGGATTTATGAGGGGATAGAGATCATTGACAGATGTGGAAATTTCCCTAACGTGCCCCTAATTGGAACTAAAGAAGGAATCAACTACCATCCAATTTTAGCTCGCCGTCAACTCGGATACCCGATGAAGAATATCCCACATAATGTTCATCTGGAAGGTCTTTTCTTCAAGGAAGGGGAAAATGACAGGGCACTAAAGAAGGAAATAGTGCACGCCTGGCAACATATTCACAAGAAAGGAAGAGAGTCTCTAGGAAGACCAAACTATACCTCCATGGAACCTTATCTCCATTGGGTGCAAACTAGAGCCCTCAGGCTGATGATGCCTTACCCTCGCCAAGAAGTTTTTCTGTTAAAGGAATTTGTCCTTTATTTCATGTCTGATACGGAAAAACTACAGGTAGCTCTCAACAAAGTTCAACGTGAGAAGAGCTCTTGAAAAAACAAGTACCGAATCCTCAATTTAGAGCGTTCCAAGATTCAGGAACTATTAAAGGAAAAGGATGCTCTGATTGAGATATTAGAACAGCATGCTATAGAGAGTCAGGAAGATCGAAGAAATTTGCTCGCTCCTTTCACTTGGCAAAAGACTAACAACCCGACAACGGCTGAAGAGCCCCTATCAAAGAAAAGGAAAATACAGGAACCGGCATCTGAGCTCTATTCAGAGAGGACTCAGGATCCATGAGCTTAGACATTTTCCTTACAACACTTTGTAAAATATTGTACTTCTCCTTATAAAATACCGCAGTCTTTCGAATTCAAAAAAAGGGTCTCTCCTCACTGTATGATATTTGCAACCTATTTGTTGAAGTTTCTTTTTTATTAAACCAAAAACTAAAAAAAATATATGTCATTGCATATCATTCATCATTCTCACATAAACGCATTTTCTTATCTTTGAGTCTCACATACGTGTCACAATTAGAGAGTCAAATTGTCTCACTCATACAATACTCGGGCCAATCGACAAAAGAAAATAGACGATCTCGAGGAAGAGAACAGAGAGTTGAGAGAAGAAATCGACGCTTTGAAGGAAATTTTGGAAAAACTTCACAGTGACATGCAATCCCTGACAGCAGCTCAGGAGCAGCGACATCAAAAGACTATAATCTCAGAGATCACATCTACGCCCATGATGGAGGCACATGAGAATCATCCTCGGTACAACATGCCTAAGGGTCACCCCTGGGGCATGCCTCTCAACTTTATACTTGAAGGATATATACCGCCGGTCACTGAAGACCCAGAAACTATGGCAGGAGCCACTGGACCTGAAGGTTACAAACTTTAGGAAAGTGAAGATGCAAGGGTTACGACAGCAACTCCTGAAGGTTACAAATTCAGGGCACTGAAGCGCCAAGAGTCACCGCTATAATGTCTATACCACAACCAGTAGTACACACTGTCCCGGGAGGACAGATTCCACAAGTAATTTCTGGTGGAAACGAAGACATGTACGAAAGGATGAATGAGTTCCAGGTACAATTCTTGGAAATGCAGAAGGAACTGCATGCCATTCACAGTCAAGATTTATTCGAAAAGGATGCCGCGGACCTCTAATGTAAAGATACCACACAAATTCAAGGTGCCTGACTTTGAAAAATACAAAGGCAATTCTTGCCCTCAAAGTCATCTGGTGATGTACGCTCGAAAAATGTCTACTCAGACAGAAAATCAACAGCTACTGATCCATTACTTCTAAGATAGTTTAACCGGTGCCGCACTCAAATGGTACACGGGTTTAAACCGTACCAAGATCGGTACTTTTAGAGATCTTGGGGCTGCCTTCGTTCAGCAGTATAAATACAATTTGGACATGGCACCAGATAGGGATCAGCTTAGAGCAATGTCACAAAGGGACAAAGAAACTTTTAAAGAATATGCTCAGAGATGGCGTGAAATTGCCGCTCAGATCTGTCCCCCTCTCGAGGAAAAAGAGATGACCAAGATTATCCTAAAAACCTTAAGCTCATTCTATTACGACCGAATGGTCACCAGTGTGCCCAGTGACTTCACTGAGATGGTAAACATGGGCGTACGTGTAACATCCCAAAATTTGCCCTCTTGTTATTGCCTAGCTTATGTTTCATTGCATTACATCTCATATTGCATAAGGGCATGTGATCAGTGATCTTCAGAGTATCGATCTTTCAAAGCAAGAGAGTTAAAGCCTAAGGTCTTCAAGCAAGCCTCAAGAGTCTCTTATGTCTTATATGATCTCAATTGATCCCACAAGTCATTTGAAGATGGGAATTCATCAAGAAGATTGGGCAGTGCATCATCTCCTAACAAAGGCAGTCAAATTAGGGTTTTGGTTTCAAGCAGTCTCCTGATGAAATTTTGGTTCAAAATTGATCTCAATGTTTTCTATATGATGTCAAGTATCTAAGGATGGAAGATTGCCCGTTGGTTCATTTCAGAAGAGGTGCAATTGGTCAGTTGCTTGAGAATCAAGAAATTGGGGAAAAAGTCAACTGTGCAGAGGAAAAAGTCAACTCCTGACTTTTTAAGGTCAAATTCATGAAATTCAAGTCACATAAGTTTATTGGACAATATTTGATCAAGAAATGTCAAGAGAATCATCAAAAATCAAGAATTGTACAAAACTGCCCAAAAGAGAAACTTTAAGGTTTCTAAAAATGGCAAGTTTGAACCATTTTGCACCACATTTCAAGGCATTCTTTCTCCAAGATAAAAGCTTCAAACTTCAGGCCCAAGTTGAGACAATTAGAGATTACATCTTAAGCTTCAAATCCATACCAAGAACCCTTCCATTGGATCAAAATTGAGGGAGTTATGATCAATCAAAGTTTGGTAAAATCAAGGCAAATTTCAAGTCATGGCAAGGCAGATTCAGGCCTCCAGGCCATAATTTCATCAAACACTTGGCGTGCAAAATGTCAAGCTGCTTTTCTCCATCAAGAAGGCTTCAAATGGAAAATTGTTGAACATCAAAGTTGTTTATCTCCATGTCCTCTTTAACTTTGATGTTGGACATTTTCTCATTTGAACAAGTTATAGAGATCATACGAGGGCTCAAACATGGTGGTCTCACACTGAAAATTTAGAGGCATCAAGGCCTTGCTTGTAGACCAAGTCACATGCCTATACACCAGTTGTGATTCCTTGTTTTCCAAGCATCTCCACCTTTGGATGTTGAAGTTCATCTTGGGATTATTACCGAGTTGATCCTAACTAACCGAGTTAACTACCTTGACTCGGTGAGTTGAGTCTAACTAACTCCGACCCTAACTCCAAACCCAAAGCTAAGTCCAAAGCTAATCCCAAACCTCACACACTCCAAACCTAAAGTCTATATAAGAAATTCTTCACTCATTTTTAAAGAAAAAGAAACCATAATTCACTATTTCTCACCAAATTTCACATTGCACTCTAAATTCTCTCTTCCAAACTCAAGTGCTCTTATTTCTTGAAGGATAATCACTTTTCACATTGAAAAGTGATTAATTCTTGAGCTCAAACTCCATCATTTAGCTTTCTTTGGTTGGATTTCTGGAAGTTCAGATTATTCTACTTCAATCCAAGGGTTTCACACCATTTATTTTGGTGCAAGTTCGATCTCGTTGATTTTTCGCGACTTTGATCGGTTTCGACGCGTTTCGGCTATTAATCGAGGAATCCCTGGTTTTCTTCAATTTTCTGCACCAAGATCACTTTGCAACAATCACCAAAGCAAATCTCCGCTTTGTAGGTTGGTTTTCCTCAAATCTATACTTGATTTAGCTTATTTGCAACTTATTCGATGTAGATTTTTGGTGATTTTTGATTTGGATCCATGGCGCTTGAATTTGATTCTTGACATTGATGATTGTTGGATCTAATTGATGTTCGGTTGCTGTGATTGAACCTAATTTTCGTGCATGATTGTTTACGTGATCATTTGGATGCTTGGATAAGTGATTTACTGCTGAAAAGTGCTTTTCAAAGTTGAATTTTTGCCTCTGTTTCAGTGATAATCAATTACTCTAACAGAGTAATCGATTACTCTGCCTTATTTTCACGTTTTTAGCCAATTTTCAACTGAGTAATCGATTACCCTATGTGGGTAATCGATTACCACTGAAGCAGATTGTGTTTTTCTTGTATTTTCTTGCTTGTTTGAGATCTCTTGCATGTCTAAACTTCATGGATTGATACATTGATGATTAGTGGACTATTCTTGAGCTGTTTCACTTCACACTATTGCATGAGCACGATTTTTCGAAACGCGGTTCTTGATTGATAATCGATGAATGTTTATGTTTGCGTTGTTGATTAATTGATGCAATGATCACATAATGCACACACATTGAGCTTGTTAATTGTTAATTGATGCTTGTGTTGCTAGAATTGTTATGTGCATGTTCATTTGCTTTCTATTTCAATAGGTGTACATTTGTTTTAATTTGTCCACATGCTTAATAATGTGTATTCTCTTACAATGTGCATTATTCCCTGGTGATTTCAAGAATTGTTTACCATGATTTATGGTGTGATGGTGATCATGTTTGATTGAATAATGTGCAAGGCTTGAAGCATGTTTGTTCTTTTATGAATGAATCATTTGTGAGTGCATGCTGCCCCTGATTTTTCATTGCTGTCTATACACATATGTGCTGTTGTATGTGCTGCTATTTGCTTTTTACACCCATTTTGTATGCTGAACACGTGCTGTTAATTGTTGTTTGGTACATGATGATAGATTTTACTGCTGCATTGCACTTATGAACTGTAATTGTTGCTGTTTTCATTGTTTCCTTCCATTTTAGTTTCTTATTTGGATAGCATGATGTGTTGTTTTGTGTAGAATTTTCTTCACACCTTTAGGATCCTTCTTCCTTAGTTCCTAACTTGGTTGATCCTTACTTGTTCTTCTCTCCTTATTTCTTTGTTTGTAAGTTGTTTTGCTAACATTTTCAGGGGCTTATGGTAAGTCAAGTGTGTGGGCGTGCACCCACATACAACCTCTTCTTTTATCTCTTTTAAGCTTTCAATTTGTGTTTGTGAAAAGCATTTCAATGCTTTCTTTGTTCAATTTCTTCCATCCCCTTGAGTTCTCAACTTAACTACCATCTTGGAAGTAAGTTAGAACTCACTCTTCTTCTCTTGTCTTTTAGACTTAGGTTTCTAAACCACACTAAACCATTAGGAACATCTAAGCATGCTAACTCTTAGGATTATTAGTCCCCATTTAGACTTTTACCTTTCTCAACCTTTGAGTCTCTTTTCTTATCATCTCAAAACAAAAGCAAAAACACTTAATAAAGGCATAACATATATTGCATTTGAGCCTTTCATGTGAGAATAAGATAGTGGGGGCTCTTCTCTCACTTTCTTAGAATGTTTAGCATACGTCCCGTCTTGGGTCGATATGCGAGGCATTCGATCCTACGTGAAAGACTTAAATGCAATATGCGTTATACACACCAATAATCAAAATACTTCTTTCTAAAATACAAAAACAAACAAACAAATTCTCTTCTCATCTCCTTCATTCTATTCCTTAAGGACTCGTCATGTCCGTTCTACCGCAAACAAGTAACGCCTAAGTCTCCATACAGCGAGCTGCAACGCCTAACTCCTGGGACGCGCACTCTGACGTTTCCATTAAAAAAAACAAACAAAGAAACCCTTGTTGAGCCGAACTACGTTTACTCTGATTCTTTTTTCTTGTCTGATTGAAGATATGTAGGCACGAGATGCGATATCTGGACGAGCAATCTTCCCCCGTAGTCCGTCGAACTACGTTGACTCTGACTTTCCCATTGCACTGAGGGAATACGTAGGCCTAGGACAACGATAATGTCCTATCGAGTCACTTCTTTCTCCTCTCCCTTTACCTTTCTATCTTTCATTTCCAGTTCTCCAGTTAGCAGTTGATTTCCAGTTCTTTATCACCCTTTGATCGATACAGCAAGTGTGGATCCCATCGGGTACGATGGACGTGTGGGGTGCTAATACCTTCCTCTCGTGTAACCGACTCTCGAACCCAGTTCTCTTGGTCGTGAGACCTCGTTCTTTCCTTCCCTCAGGTTTACGCAGTGTTTCCTTTCCCTCTCTTGGGATAAATACACATTGCTGGCGACTCTGTTTCCGCGCCACTTTCGCGTCGATACTTGGATGAAAATCCCGGGAGCGACAGCTGGCGACTCTGCTGGGGATCGAACCCAGAATCTCTGGTTCCCTAAGCGAGTCAATCCTAGCGCTTGTCTGTTTTTCTTTCATTGGGTGTTTACTTTGATGGTGTATTTACTATTTTTACTTCATTGCCGTTTACTGTATTATTGCTTTACTGTACATTACTGTATTTACCGCATTTACTACATTACATATCATTATTATACTGGACTGTGCTATGCTGGTTTTCTGTTTGGCGGGATGGATATTCTGAGAGATAAGCCCATTACACAGGCTTGAGTACATACATAGGATTAGAGTGGAAAGTAGTGTGGCCTACGTAGCGTCTTGGTACGTATGGTTTACACGAAATTCACAACCAGACGAGGTTTTCTTGGGAGATGTTATGATTTGCGCGTCTTGTACATTTCGGAGTGTTAACCTAGAAAGCTGTCGACTCTGGTGACCGATCATTGAGGACCTTAGTGGAAACATCCCTCTTTAGTGGTGACAGTGGCAGACCACATTCTGTGGCAAACCCATTCGCACCCGAGGGCCCACTTTGGAACTTGCATAGGATGGCCTTTATTTTTGGGGAATCAGTGAACGTTCTCTTTGTTTGGCGATAGTACTGTACCCCGAGGGATGAATGTACTATTGCTTCTCAAAACAGAGAATACGAAACTGAGGAACCGCTGTTTTAGTACCCACATGTGAGTATGGGCGGGTGTTTACAGGTTTGCAGGAGACCATGCCTCCCACATACCCTGATATTCTGGTATTTTCACAGGCAGATAATGTAACCTATTACAGTCAGTTGGTTTCTAACTACAGTATTATTCTCAGATTTGTACAGACACCGTGCACACAGTCTAGCACAGACACAGAGCACGCTGATACCATGCCCTTTTGCATTGCATTATCATGTCATAACATTCATGTTTGTCATTTATAGGTGCTTATTACACTTCTGATTCCAATCAATAGGCTCGACAGAGACAGTTCTCAAGAGAAATAACAAGGTTGCCTACAAGTTCCCAGAACCTACTTTGGATTTACTGCATAATATGATAGTTATGGCTGACCCGGGTGCTCTTGTCAACTTCCAGAAGAGATATAGGAAATTGGTTGAGATGGTCCGTAGAATCACATAGTATGAACATGATGCTCTTCACACTTTGCTACAGTTTTATGAGCCTTCATTGAGATGCTTTCTTTTTCCTGATTACATTTTGATGCCGATGTTGGAATAGTTCTCATTTATTTTGGGAATTCCGGTCGAATCAGCAGTACCATTCTTTTCTGGTAGTCATCCTAGCATAGAGGAGATTGCAGTTGTGGTATAGGTGAATGATTCAGTGCTAAAAGGAAATGTGACTATCAAAAATGGAGTCAAAGGTTTTCACTTAGCCTTTCTTACCGATCAAGCTCAAGAGGCTGCTGACGCAAAGAATTGGGCCGTTTACAATTCCATCCTGGCTTTGTGCATATATGGCATTGTTCTTTTCCCTAATCAACAGGATTTTGTGGATATGTAGGCTATAAGAGTTTTTGTCCTAAAAAATCCGGTCCCTAATTTGTTAGGAGACTTTTACTACTCTGTGCACTTCAAGAATGAAAAAAGAAGGGGAAGATCTGTCAATTGTTTCACTCCACTTTCATCTCATTGGTTTTTGAAGCATTTACCTCAGACAGGTGCTTTTGTAGACACGAAAGATTCTTTAAAATGGTCTAAGCGGATAATGGGTTGCAGATCTTATCCTGATTATGAAAGTTGGATTGAAATGAAGGTAAACGAATTACTCTTGCCTTTTTCAAGGGAACCCCTTTTATACCCCGTAGTCCCAAAGCAGCCTACCACGGTAGCCATCGAGGAGTTTGACAAGCTGCAGAAGTTGGTGAAGGAGCTTCGGGTGGAGAATTCCGATTTGAGTAGTCTTCTTCAAAACGCTCTGCATGCCAACAAAGAGTTGGAGCATAAAGCCCAAGACGCCGAAAAAATCTTAGCTGCAAGAGAAAAGGATTTCGCCGAAAGAGCTCAACATTTCCAGAAAATTTGTAAGGGTGTCGATGCTTCCACTCAAGCTCATAAGAAGACCAAACAGACTTTAGCCCAGACCAAGGACACGCTAGCCAAGTTTCAGCAAACCTGGGATGAGGTTAGGATCGAAAACACAGAGTTGTAGGAACAGCTAAAGATTAAGGACGACGAGCTTAAAAAGACGCACGAACAACGGAGGAAATATCGGGAGAACCTTGGCAAAAGCTAAGAGCAATTGGAAAGCGCCAAAGAGGAGCTAAAGACTTCCAAGAAGGAGCTTGAAGAGGCTATGGTAGATATGGGGAAACTCAAAATGCAAGCCGGTGTGAAAAGGCATAAAGGAGTCTGTGATGATGAAGCTTTCCTGATGCATATGGGTTCGCTGACTGAAGCTCTCACAAAAAGAGATGTTCTGATTAAGGAGTTAATCAAAAGACCAAATCACCAGCGCACTCGCATACTCTTCGAGGAGGTCAAGTATTCAAGTGAAAAGTTGAAGGATTTGGAGTTGTCAGATTGACAGTTTTTTCTCTCTTTCTCTTAATGTAGTTTTTGTTGATGGATATCATCAGGCTTATTGATGAATCCACTATTTCGATGTACGATGTTTTGAACTCATTGTTGAACTCTGTGCGTATGTCTGGTTTCTTTTTAATTGAAACAAGCAGTTTATTCAGAAATATTCCTTTGGCATTTATCTATACACAAACACATAATCACGACACGTCTCTTCATATCACGATTTCTGATCTTCAGATTTCTGTGGTTAAGATTGGAATCAGGGTGTAAGGCACCCTGAAAATGATAAACATGGCATTTGCATTGCATTCTCATACTCATATGCATAACAGGTGTTCCGGAGCGGATTTCTCATTCTGACTGGGTATTCTTTGCAGAACGGCCAACTTGACTTCTTCCAACTACTCGATTCACCACAATCAAGGTTCAGATATGGAACAACTCCGAGCGGAGGTGACTGAGGTGAAGGCCTAACTGGGGCATTTTATGGTGGACATTCAGGCATTGTCCCGAGGGCAGGAACTGCTGAGAGAAGAAGTCAATCGGATGACTGAATGCAGTGTTAAAAAAGGAAAATAATCATGTGCCTGCTTCTACAACAGATGTTCTCATTTCTCCTATCTCTTTGGGGTCTCCTCTAGACCATGGATTGCCTCATGAATCTCCTTCGCGACCAAAATTTTCCTATAAACAATCACTTCCTGTTCTCCAAGAGGATCCTAATCCAGAAAAGCTTGAAAAGAAGTTTGATCCGATTCCGATGCCATACGCTCAGTTGCTTAAACACTTGCTCAAGTTTCGGCTAATTGATTTGATTGATGCGGGACCTCCATACACCAAGTTTCGTATGGGTTCCAATGTCCATGATAGGTGTGAATTCCATTCAGGGCTACCTGGTCATAGTGTTGAAAATTGTAAGATGCTCTAGTATAAGGTTCAAGAGCTTATTGATTCAGGGGCAATCGAGTTTGCGCCCATCAGCACTGCCAAGCGAAGAGATGTTCCTCCAACTACTGCTAAAGAGGTGGATATTCCTCCCTCCTCTTAGGGACATTCCTCAATCCATAAACCTTGGGTTCCAAAATTACCGCATCAGCAAATCACAGCTGGGACCCTCCCGATTTCATCCTTTCATCATCAACAAAAGAAAGAAAGGGTTTTTGATCCTTTATCGCTGTGTCATACCGAATTACTTCAGCAACTACTTCAGTTAAGATTGATTGAGCTCTGGAAGTTGACTCCTCCTGCAAAGCTTCCAAAAGGATGGGATGCCAAGGCTTATTGTGATTTTCACTCAGGGGCACCAGGCCATGATATTGAGGGGTGTAGAGCATTCCAGCACCAAGTGCAAGACTTAATTGACTCCAAAGCAATCGAGTTTAGACCGGATGGCATGAAGGTATCAGGTGATCTTACGCCAGTAGCTGCAAAGGAAGTGAGTATTCCTTCCCCTTCTCCAAGGTCTACCTCAGGTCACGGGTGTATTCCTCAGCTTCAGGTTTCAAAGTCATCACGTTAGCAACCTTTGTTTGTTCCTCAGCCAAATATGGAAAGAAAAGTACAAGGGCAGACTAGGCACCCTAATCAACATTGGCAGCAAAACCGTCAGCAACAGAGGCAACGAGGACTTAGGAGGTCTGAGAGAATGTCTGCTCCAGTTCCTATTTCTCAAATCCAGCTTCTTGCTCGCCTTCTCCAAGGCTCTTTGATTCAGCTGGGCAAGGTAACGCCAGGGTTGTTTCCTTTTCCTTCGGATTATGACAATTGACAATTGCAGAGTGTTCAAACATAAGGTTCAAGACTTGATTGACTCAAAGGTTATCACACCAGACAGGAGGCCCATAAATTAAACTTTCTTCGTCAGATTGAGCACCTAGTTTGCAAAGACATCTTCAGAATCAATAAGTCCAGACGGAGTCAGGCCTCCTCAACAAGGACAATCATTTAGCTTCTTTACTGCATTCTCATGTGTAGCTTTTTATGTTTGTCAAAACATTTGTATGCATGCATGAATCTGTTTTTCATTTTATGTTAATCCTAATAAAGCGCGCATGTTTTTCCTGAAGTAATCCATTCGTATTCACTCATAAGTTTGTATATGTGCATTGCAATACCAACTGTCGTGCTTAAACTCTTGAAGGAGGATGATGAGTTGAAAACGCAAAAATCTCTAATTGTGTGCTTTTGGATAAAACCCTGTTGACGATGTGTAAAGGCATTATTTCAAATCCCAAACACCGAAGATATAAGGAGATAGACCCTCGTCCAAATAGGAGCCCTAAAGTAGGAGTTTCTTTTAGTAAAAAAAACCCTAACATTTAACCTCGGGGTAGGGTAGGTGTCAGTTAGTTTGACCAAGCGTTCAAATCTCAAAAGGAGTGTGCATCTGAGGATCCATTACTTTTCACTCCACCGCATCAGGAGGTCCAAAGATCGGAAACCACAATGGTTATCCCTCATCAACTGAGAAATGAAACAATCACAACTCTTCCAAAGAAATCAAGACAGCCGGTGTCACACGATGTGTTCAAAGAAAAAAAAAAGAAAAAAAGAGAGATGAAAAAGCCCGCTAAGTTGAAACTTGAAAACAAGCAACTTAGGCAAAAGTTAGGGCATCCCGCTGGACTCTGAAATCAAAGATTCAAAAGAATCTGTCCAGGCAAAAGTTAGGGATAAACAAAAGAATGTGAAAGCGAAATGCGAACAGGATTACCCAAGAAAGATCCTCAAGCGAAAGAACAAAGTCATGTGACACAAACACAAAGACGAAAAGGGATGACTGTTACTCCAATAAACTGATTGGTGCTTAAACTGTTAAAAGTCAATGGTTCCTCAACCATCACAAAGGTTTCTTTTGAGAGGTGAATGCTAGTTCTGAACTAGCTGAACGTAGGACTGGAGGACATCACGAAGAGTGGGTGGGCATTGATAAATTTTGAGCCTTATATCCTTTGTTTCAATAACCGTAAACCAGGCCCCGTTACAAAACCGAAAGTCCTCAATTGAAACAGGGTTATTTCGAAAGCATACTACCAAGAGGTAGCGTTCCTGACTCCTGTGAGTTGTGCTAAAAGATCTTTGTTGGTGTTGCATGTGCATTGCATTCTTTCATTCAAAAATTAATGTTGTATCCTAATCCGTGATCCGCTCACAAAGGGTTTGCGACATCTTTTCAGTAAAACTTCAAGATTAACATGTGTGTTGCATTAGAAATTTCATTCTCAGACTAAAACATTTTCTGCTTGCATACATTTGTTTGACATCAAAAGAATTTTACATATGAAAATTCAGTCCAGAAGCTTAATCTTGCCGAGTTGAGAATCCTGAAACTCACGAAGGACAGCCACATCTTGTGGTACGTCCTCAGGAAACTTTGTTGAGCGGGTGCTTTCCCAAAAAGTTGTGTTAAGACGTAGCCGATCTGGGGCAATCACGTCGAATCATCTCTTTAAGGTGTAGCCAACCTGAGCCAATCACGTCGAGAAATCTCTCCAGAGTCCAGCCAAACTGGGGCAATTACTTCGAAATTCAAATCTCTCCAAAGGCAGGTATTCGGGGTCTTCCTTCGAAGATCAGTAGTCAGGCAAAAAACCACTTCAAAGTTCATACCGGGGCAGGCCATCCAAAGAGCACGAGAAATTAGTCCATCCAGACGACTGATCATCCTATCCAGGGTTCAGAATACTGGGGCAGAATATCTCACGGTGATATGAGATTGTTCATGAATCTTCTCGAGGCGAATTCCTCTGTAGACCATACAGTCTGAGCCAGTTACTTCGAGATCCGACGAATCTCTCCAAGAGTTTGAAGACATTAAGGCGTTTCGGATGACAAGTTTTCTGTAAAATCCTCTTGAGACAATTTCTTCTGGTGGACCGTGTTGGTCTGGGGCAAGGGGAAAATTGTAAAAAAAAACTGTTGTTCACGCATATGCAGTCAATCAGCCAAAAGGTTTGAAACAAAGGGGCATTCCAACCCAAGGCATTTGTGGTCCCCTGTCTTCAGCAGGTTTCATTAATCATGTTCCCAGCAAGAGATGCATCAAAACCTTTCTCCCCAACAAGTGGTGGCTCAGAGTTAGATTTTCTTAGTTGTAGAAGTCATATCCAGCACGGGGCATACGTGCATATCTTTTTGCTTGCAGGTAACAGCCTCGTACTTGGCTTAAAAGCAAGATTGAAGCCTTTTCAAGAGCATGGGTCATTTCTTCCAGACAAGTAATCACTCACCCCTAAGTTAGAATACCGGGGCAACCATATTCAAGAAAGGGTTCACATGTCACCCTTTTGTCACAACTTTTACTGATTGAGTCCATCATTCGGATGACGGTCGCTCACGACGATTCAATATAGACAAGTTAATTTCCACTGGGTATCATTGTACCTTATTAAGTCGATTCTCCTATTCAGTACTTCCAGCAGCAACAAGCTTTTCTGTGTCGATAATAGTGGCTGATTCCCCAGCTGAGTCAGAAGGCTGATTATCTCTAGCAAAGGATCTTGGGTTTAATTCTCCCCAAGCAGCATTTTCAATGACTCTTGGTTCCTCAGCAGCACGTCATTCAGAAAGTTCTCATCCCCAGCGAAGTTCCATGAGCAGAGTAATCTCCATATAAGGCAGAGTTATTCCAATGGAAACTGCCTCAACAGGATCGCCATCTTAGTGTATTTGCTAGCCAATTTATTTTTGGTAGTTTGTGGCAAGCATTATCCCCGGCAGAAGGGTTAATCACCACAGAGCAATTGAAGGATCGAACAATGATCTTTCCCCGCAGAGTTGGGTTCCACGTCCGGAGTCTCTTTTGCATTTGTATATAGTTTGCATAGCATTTACTAAAGCGCAACATTCCATTGATATGGAGCATTACAGAAAAACTCAAACATATGCATATGAAACATAAGCCAGGTTCAACCATTTGCCTGCAAGCCAGAGTAATTCACAGACAAAATATTGCCATGCAACCCCAGCAAAGCTTACCACAACACTTGATCATACAATGTTAATTCAATACTCGTCCGTATTAACCTTGGACACTCGTCCGTGTCCTTTTAGCACTCATCCGTGTTTGAACCTTTTAGCCAATACTCGTCCGTATTGACTTTTGAGATACTCGTCCGTATCTTATTAATCATCGTCTGATACTCGTCTGTATTGTCGACTTGGTCACTCGCCGTGTACCTTTGATGATTGTTCGATGCTCGTCTGCATCGTTGACCTTTGACACTCGTCCGTGTCCTTTCAACACTCGTTCGAGTTTAAACCTTTTAGCCAATACTCGTCCGTATTGACTTTTGAGATACTCGTTTGTATCTTATTAATCATCGTTCGATACTCGTCCGTATCGTCGACTTGGTCACTCGTCGTGTACCTTTGATGATTGTCAGATGCTCGTCCGTATCGTTGACTTTTGACACTCGTCCGTGTCCTCTCAACACTCGTCCGTGTTTTCTGTCCTTACTCGTCCGTATGGTCATGGATACTTGTCTGTATCCCTATTTTGATATACTTCAATCTATACAGTTATTTGTTGATACTTCCAGAAGGGTTTATATCCCTTTTCTTCTTCGTTCAGCATGCAAATTTTCCGGTTATTTTGGTATTCAATCACAGTTCACCCTGATTGTCTGAATAACCGTTGCTTTCATCCTTCTCAGGTTAATAGATGATTGAATAGGGCAGCTGTAACACCCCAAAATTTGCCCTCTTGTTATTGCCTAGCTTATGTTTCATTGCATTACATTTACAGCTCATTTCATCTCATATTGCATAAGGGCATGTGATCAGTGATCTTCAGAGTATCGATCTTTCAAAGCAAGAGAGCTAAAGCCTAAGGTCTTCAAGCAAGCCTCAAGAGTCTCTTATGTCTCATATGATCTCAATTGATCCCACAAGTCATTGGAAGATGGGAATTCATCTAGAAGATTGGGCAGTGCATCATCTCTTAACAAAGGCAGTCAAATTAGGGTTTTGGTTTCAAGTAGTCTCCTGATGAAATTTTGGTTCAAAATTGATCTCAATGTTTTCTATATGATGTCAAGTATCTAAGGATGGAAGATTGCCCATTGGTTCATTTCAGAAGAGGTGCAATTGGTCAGTTGCTTGAGAATCAAGAAATTGGGGAAAAAGTCAACTGTGCAGAGGAAAAAGTCAACTCCTGACTTTTTAAGGTCAAATTCATAAAATTCAAGTCACATATGTTCATTGGACAAGATTTGATCAAGAAATATCAAGAGAATCATCAAAAATCAAGAATTGTACAAAACTGCCCAAAATAAAAACTTTAAGGTTTCTAAAAATGGCAAGTTTGAACCATTTTGCACCACATTTCAAGGCATTCTTTCTCCAAGATAAAAGCTTCAAAATTCAGGCCCAAGTTGAGCCAATTAAAGGTTACATCTTAAGCTTCAAATCCATACCAAGAACTCTTCCATTGGATCAAAATTGAGGGAGTTATGATCAATCTAAGTTTGGTAAAATCAAGGCAAATTTCAAGTCATGGCAAGGCAGATTCAGGCCTCTAGGCCATAATTTCATCAAACACTTGGCGTGCCAAATGTCAAGCTGATTTTCTCCATCAAGAAGGCTTCAAATGGAAAATTGTTGAACATCAAAGTTGTTCATCTCCATGTCCTCTTTAACTTTGATTTTGGACATTTTCTCATTTGAACAAGTTATAGAGATCATACGAGGGCTCAAACATGGTGGTCTCACACTAAAAATTCATAGGCACCAAGGCCTTGCTTGCAGACCAAGTCACATGCCCATACACCAGTTGTGATTCCTTATTTTCCAAGCATCTCCACCTTTGGTTGTTGAAGTTCACCTTGGGATTATTACAGAGTTGATCCTAACTAACCGAGTTAACTACCTTGACTCGGTGAGTTGAGTCTAACTAACTCCGACCCTAACTCCAAACCCAAAGCTAAGTCCAAAGCTAATCCCAAACCTCCCACACTCCAAACCTAAAGTCAATATAAGAAATTCTTCACTCATTTTTAAAGAAAAAGAAACCATAATTCACTATTTCTCACCAAATTTCACATTGCACTCTCAATTCTCTCTTCCAAACTCTCACAAAAAGCTCTTATTTCTTGAAGGATAATCATTTTTCACATTGAAAAGTGATTAATTCTTGAGCTCAAACTCCATCATTTGGCTTTCTTTGGTTGGATTTCTGGAAGTTCAGATTATTCTACTTCAATCCAAGGGTTTCACACCATTTATTTTGGTGCAAGTTCGATCTCGTTGATTTTTCGCGACTTCGATCGGTTTCGGCGCGTTTCGGCTATTAATAGAGGAATCTCTAGTTTTCTTCAATTTTCTGCACCAAGATCACTTTGCAACAATCACCAAAGCAAATCTCCACTTTGTAGGTTGGTTTTCCTCAAATCTATACTTGATTTAGCTTATTTGCAACTTATTCGATGTAGATTTTTGGCAATTTTTGATTTGGATCCATGGCGCTTGAATTTGATTCTTGACATTGATGATTGTTGGATCTAATAGATGTTTGATTGTTGTGATTGAACTTATTTTTCGTGCATGATTGTTTACGTGATCATTTGGATGCTTGGATAAGTGATTTACTGCTGAAAAGTGCTTTTCATAGTTGAATTTTTGCCTCTGTTTCAGTGGTAATCGATTACTCTAACAGAGTAATCGATTACTCTTCCTTATTTTCACGTTTTTAGCCAATTTTCAACTGAGTAATCGATTACCCTATGTGAGTAATCGATTACCACTGAAGCAGATTGTGTTTTTCTTGCATTTTCTTGCTTGTTTGAGATCTCTTGCATGTCTAAACTTCATGGATTGATACGTTGATGATTAGTGGACTATTCTTGAGCTATTTCACTTCACACTATTGCATGAGCACGATTATTCAACACGCGGTTCTTGATTGATAATCGATGAATGTTTATGTTTGCGTTGTTGATTAATTGATGTAATGATCACATAATGCACACACATTGAGCTTGTTAATTGTTAATTGATGCTTTTGTTGTTGGAATTGTTATGTGCATGTTCATTTGCTTTCTATTTCAATAGGTGCACATTTGTTTTAATTTGTCCACATGCTTAATAATGTGTATTCTCTTACAATGCGCATTATTCCATGGTGATTTCAAGAATTGTTTACCATGATTTATGGTGTGATGGTGATCATGTTTGATTGAATAATGTGCAAGGCTTGAAGCATGTTTGTTCTTTTATGAATGAATCATTTGTGAGTGCATGCTGCCCCTGATTTTTCATTGCTGTCTATACATATATGTGCTGTTGTATGCGCTGCTATTTGCTTTTTACACCCATTTTGTATGCTGAACATGTGCTGTTAATTGCTGTTTGGTACATGATGATAGATTTTACTGCTGCATTGCACTTATGAGCTGTAATTGTTGCTGTTTTCATTGTTTCCTTCCATTTTACTCTCTTATTTGGATAGCATGATATGTTGTTTTGTATAGAATTTTCTTCACACCTTTAGGATCCTTCTTCCTTAGTTCCTAATTTGGTTGATCCTTACTTGTTCTTCTCTCCTTATTTCTTTGTTTGTAAGTTGTTTTGCTAACATTTTATGGGGCTTATGGTAAGTCAAGTGTGTGGGTGTGCACCCACATACAACCCCTTGTTTTATCTCTTTTAAGCTTTCAATTTGTGTTTGTGCAAAGCATTTCAATGCTCTCTTTGTTCAATTTCTTCCATCCCCTTGAGTTCTTAACTTAACTTCCATCTTGGAAGTAAGTTAGAACTCACTCTTCTTCTCTTGTCTTTTAGACTTAGGTTTCTAAACCACACTAAACCATTAGGAACATCCAAGCATGCTAACTCTTAGGATTATTAGTCCCCATTTAGACTTTTACCTTTCTCAACCTTTAAGTCTCTTTTCTTCTCATCTCAAAACAAAAGCAAAAACACTTAATAAAGGCATAACATATATTGCATTTGAGCCTTTCATGTGAGAATAAGATAGTGGGGGGTCTTCTCTCACTTTCTTAGAATGTTTAGCATACGTCCCGTCTTGGGTCGATATGCGAGGCATTCGATCCTACGTGAAAGACTTAAATGCAATATGCGTTATACACACCAATAATCAAAATACTTCTTTCTAAATTACAAAAACAAACAAACAAATTCTCTTCTCATCTCCTTCATTCTATTCCTTAAGGACTTGTCATGTCCGTTCTACCGCAAACAGGTAATGCCTAAGTCTCCATACAACGAGCTGCAACGCCTAACTGCTGGGACGCGCACTCTAACGTTTCCATTATAAAACACAAAC
Organism: Lathyrus tuberosus; assembly: GCA_022829125.1. Lineage (NCBI taxonomy): Eukaryota > Viridiplantae > Streptophyta > Magnoliopsida > Fabales > Fabaceae > Lathyrus > Lathyrus tuberosus. The sequence continues at coordinate 8,643,508 of JALAZF010000250.1, forward strand.
AAAGCAACCCTTGTTGAGCCAAACTACGTTTGCTCTGATTCTTCTTTCTCGTCTGATTGAAGATACGTAGGCACGAGATGCGATATCTCGACAAGCAATCTTCCCCCGTAGTCCGTCGAACTACGTTGACTCTGACTTTCCCATTGCACTGAGGGAATACGTAGGCCTAGGACAACGATAATGTCCTATCGAGTCACTTCTTTCTCCTCTCCCTTCTCCTTTCTATCTTTCATTTCCAGTTCTCCAGTTAGCAGTTAATTTCCAGTTCTTTATTAGCCTTTAATCGATACAGCAAGCGTGGATCCCATCGGGTACGATGGACGTGTGGGGTGCTAATACCTTCCTCTCGCGTAACCGACTCCCGGACCCAGTTCTCTTGGTCGTGAGACCTCGTTCTTTCCTTCCCTCGGGTTTACGCAGTGTTTCCTTTCCCTCTCTTGGGATAAATACACATTTCTGGCGACTCTGTTTCCGCGCCACTTTCGCGTCTGTACTTGGATGAAAATCCCGGGAGCGACAGTACGCCTTGAAGAAGTCGTCCGAGAAGGACGATTGGTCAAAGATGCAGAGCCATCTAGCAGTACTAAGAGATACGGTAGTGCTTTCCAAAAGAAGAAAGAACAGGAGATCAGTAATATCTCTCTGGGAAAGCAAAGGCGATGGTATCAACTAGTAGTGGCGGTAACTCCCGCTATCAACCCAGCACCAGCTCCGACTTATCAACCTCAGGTTGCTCAGAGCTAACCAAGTCAACAACAGTATCAGAAAAGGACGTAACAGCCTCTTCAGTAGGCTCGTCCCCAGTACAACAACAACAATCATACAACACGACCATCAGGGTTTGACCTTATACCGATGTTGTACGCAGAATTATTTCCACTCCTACTGGCCAAGGGGCAAGTCCAAACCAGGACTCCTCTTACAGTACCGGAAAATCCTCCTTTTTGGTTCGAAGCGGATCAAACTTGCCTTTACCATCAAGGAGGATCGAGGCACAACATTGAGAACTGTCTCAACTTCAAGTCGGATGTACAGAAGCTGGTCAGGAACATGATCTTATCTTTCAAAGATACTAATTCGAATGTTCAGACGAACCCGTTGCCGCAACATGAGAAGACTGCAGTAAATTTAATAGAGGAAGAATTTAGCCGTAGTTATCAAATTCACGATGTACTCCTATTAGGAACCAATCTGGTCAGGATGCCTTGCAGACAGAGCAGGTACGGTCATGTGCCATCTCACAATTATCACCAGTGTGATATCTGCTCAAAGAATAATCAGGGGTGTTCCGTAGTGCAAACAACATTACAAGAACAGATGGATCTGGGATGGATTCAGGATCACAAGATCCGTGAAGTAAACATGGCCCATGCACATCCCAACATTGTTCAGAACCACAACATTCTCGCGATGAATGTCAATTTAGTGGCAATGCATTCGAGACAGAGTCAATATCATAATCTGCCACGACACGATTACAATACTTGTCCGATCTGCTCGACAAGCAATCAGGGATACTCTTTTGTGCAAGAGGCCCTCTAACGTCAGATGGATCTCGTATGAATCCAAGACTACCGTGAAAAAAATGACCATCAAGTCAATATGATTCAGATCTTTGACATACGCTTGATGAATACTAGTCTGGTAGAATTACATGCTAAGCAAGTCGGGCTCGGTTTTCTGACTTCACATGATTATCAAGACTGTGAAGAATGCCGTGAAAACGATCAAGGGTGTGCACTTGTCCAAAGAATACTTTAACACCTGTTAGACCACTGGTGGCTTCCAATCTACCTAGATGAAGCCACACAACAGATCAGCATGACTGATGGGAATCCTGGTAGACATCAAAGTTGTGTTGTCCGCTCAATGGAAACAAATCTGGTAAAAATGTACTGCATACAAAGCGGGCGTGGTAAGGTACCACCGCAAAATTATGAGCGCTATTGAATTTTCTCCGAGAACAACCAAGGATGTTATCTTGTACGAGCGGCTCTTCAAAATCAATTGGACCAGAAAGAGGTTTGACCATGTTCAAGTTCCAGGTCGATCAACGTGATACAAAACTATCTCCCTGATCAAAGCAAAAACGTTGTCGTAATCTTCGATCATGACATAACCAAAGACGTTTGCGCCATAATCCCTCTACTCAATGAATCAAGAATCCCTCTTGATAGTAGAAAAGTTCCCAACCAGGAACTGATTGAGGTTGCCTATAACAGTCAGAAAAATCAAAAAGCTCCTGTGGTTATCTACTTGCCAGGTCCAATACCGTACAAATCAGAAAAGGCTATCCCTTATAAGTATGGTGCAACAACCATCGAGAATGGAAAGGAAACTCCATTACCCTCTGTTGTGAACTTTGCCGACATCAGTCGAGTCACCCAGAGCGGTCGGATCTTCAACAGAGGAGTTGGAGAACATGCTAAAGAGAAGGAATCTCAAACAGAAGTTCCAAATCAACAAGTCGATCAATTCAGTAATCTAGAACTGGTAAAGAACAACGATGAGATGCTGAAGCTCATCCAGAAAAGCGAGTACAACATTGTGGACCAATTATTGCAAACTCTGTCTCGAATCCCTGTGTTATCTCTCCTACTTAGTTCCGAAGCTCACAAGGAAGCTCTGTAGAAAGTCTTAGAGCAAGCCTTTGTGGAACAAGACATGACAGTAGGACAATTTGACAGCATCATTTCCAATATCACTTCCTGCAACAATTTAGGATTCAGTGATGAAGAAATGCCGGAAGAAGGCAAGAATCATAATATGGCGCTTAACATTACAATCAACTGCCAGGACGATGCTTTAGCCAGCGTACTGGTAGACACAGGATCATCTTTGAATGTTATACCAAAATCGACTCTGATACGACTATCATTTCAAAGAGCTCCGATGAGAGGCAGTGAGATCATCATCAAAGCCTTTGACAGATCTAGAAAAATAGTTATCGCCGAAGTCAATCTTCCCATAACCATCGGTCCTCACACTTTCCAAGTCACTTTATAGGTCATGGACTTCTGGGAAGCATACAGTTGTTTATTAGGAAGACCTTGGATACACGAAGTTGGGGCAGTCACTTCGACACTTCACCAAAAGCTGAAGTTCGTCAAGAATGACAAGTTAGTCACAGTCTGCGGAGAGCGAGCCTTAATCGTGAGCAACTTATCATCATTCTCCTGTATAGAACCAGAGGAGGTTGTTGGAACTCAATTCCAAGCACTCTCGGTGAGCAACAAGAATCGATCAGAAAGAGGGACGTCGATTTCCTCATACAAGGACGCTCTCGAATTGATCAAGAGTGATAACGTAAAGGGATAGGGACAGCTTGTAATTCCTACGGATAACAAGACAAAGAAAGGTCTTGGTTTCTCTTCAACCTGTACCCAGACTGCCAAGAAAGATGAAAGTTTTCAACCCATTCAGAACTTCTTCCACAGTGGGGGCTTCCTCCACCCAGTGTCTCAAGAAGTACACACTATCAATAAGAGTGACTCCTCTGATAGTGATGAAGAATGGAAATCTTATCTCAACGATAACGGTTATATGTCTCAGGAAGAAGCGCATATGCCATTCTGTTTTCCAAAGCAGAGCCTGAGATATATACTAAGATCAGATGTCCAAATGATCTATGGAGAGTGCAATCTTGAAGGGTGTCGTGCTCCACCTAACTCATTAGAAGATGATCTAATGAAAGACAACTTCGATCAAGATTTTTATGATCCCCTGGATGACTTGCCTATCTGGAAGCCGTACACAAAAAACTTGGGGCAAAAGAGTCAGCCCAACGATGCCTATCAGCTGAGTAATATTGAAAAGAATACCCACGTCCCCACTGAGCCATGAGATCATTACTCAGGACATTCAGAAAATAACCAGCACCACAATGATGAATTTGCAAAGACTGAAGGACAAAAGTTCATCAACTATGCTTTTCCTGAGGTCAACATCATTGAGGAAGATGACTCGTCCACTCCTATAGAAGTATGGGACACTTTAGGACAGCCGAGTGGCAAGTACGACTTCTTAGTCAAGTACACCGCTCCTGAAAGCTCTCGCATCAGATACGAGGACATCCAGCCAACTGGATGGGGAGATCCTCTTGAGAGTGAAAACACTAGGAAAGATACAACAGAAGAGTTCATTTATGATAACTCTGCATGAGAGGAAGACTCCAATGATCCTGCTCTGCCAGAAATCAGCGTTGTTTCTGAAGACAAACCAAGGAAGAAGGTACCAGACTTTGTAATTCACAGAGGAGTTCGTCGCCAATGGGTTGCTGTCGATGTCCCGAAAGTTGTCCATAAGTCTAAATTGCTTGTTTTAAACCCCATTGAAACATACGATCCAATGCCTTCTCCCAACTTTGAATTCCTGGTATTTGAAGCTGAAGAAGAAGAGGACGGTGAAATTCCAGAAGAGATCTCCCGATTACTCAGATAAGAGGAAAGGTCTATTGAGCCTCACAAAGAGCCGTTAGAAACGGTCAATTTGGGTTCAGAAGAAGAGAAGAAAGAAGTTAAGATTGGAGTACTACTCAGTCCAACTGTCAAAGAAAGCTTGATAAAACTTCTCAAAGAGTTTCCAGATGTATTTTCTTGGTCCTATCAGGACATGCCAGGGTTGGATACTAGCATCGTGGAACATCACTTACCACTGAAAATGGAATGCCCGCTAGTAAAACAAAGGCTGAGAAGGACTCATCCTAATATGGCCATCAAAATTAAAGAGGAAGTGCAGAAACAGATCGATGCAAGTTTCCTTTCTACCTCAGAATATCCTCAATGGCTAGCCAACATAGTACCAGTTCTGAAAAAGGATGGAAAATTCAGAATGTGTGTAGACTACAAGGATTTGAACAAGGCAAGTCCAAAGGATGACTTCCCCTTACCACACATTGACATGCTGGTAGATAGTACGACAAAATTCAAAGTCTTCTCCTTCATGGATGCATTCTCGGGCTATAATCAAATCAAAATGGCGCCGGAAGATATGGAGAAAACTTCATTCATCACCCCATGGGGCACCTTTTGTTACAAGGTAATGCCGTTCGATTTGAAGAACGCGGGGGAAACCTATCAAAGGGCCATGACAACTCTGTTTCATGGCATGATGCACAAAGAAATTGAAGTGTATGTCGATGACATGATTGCCAAATCTAAAACAGAAAAATAGCATGTGACACACCTCTCAAAGTTATTCGAGCGTCTGAGGAAATACAAACTCCGCTTGAATCCCAACAAATGCACGTTCGGTGTGCGGTCAAGAAAACTCTTAGGATTCATCGTCTGCCAGAAAGGGATTGAGGTTGATCCTGACAAGGTCAAGGCCATTCAAGAAATGCCTTCACCAAATACTGAAAAACAAGTCAGAGGATTTTTGGGACATTTGAATTACATCTCAAGGTTTATATCCCTAATGACCGCGACATGCGCGCCAATCTTCAAACTACTCAAAAAGAATCAAAGGTGTGTGTGGACAGAAGATTGCCAAAAAGCTTTTGACAGTATCAAAGAATATATGTTGAATCCGCCTATCCTGTCTCCTCCAGTGGAGGGAAGACCATTGATCATTTACCTAACAGACTTGGAAGACTCCATGGGTTGTGTACTTGGCCAACAGGACGAGACAAAGTGAAAAGAGTCTGTCATTTACTACTTAAGCAAGAAATTTACAGACTCTGAGACTCGGTACACTATGCTCGAGAAAAATTCCTGTGCTCTGGCTTAGGCAGCCAAACGTATTTGCCAGTACATGATTTGTCACACTACTTGGTTAATCTCTGAAATGGATCCAATCAAGTACGTCTTTGAAATGCCTGCTCTCATGGGAAGGATTGCCCGTTGGCAGATGTTGTTATCAGAATACGACATTGAGTACCATGCTCTGAAAGCCGTCAAAAGAAGTCTTTTAGCCGATCATTTGGCTCATCAACCAATTGACGATCAGGAATCAGTCGGATTTGACTTCCCAGACAAAGATGTCATGTACTTAAAAATGAAAGATTGCGATGAACCGCTACCCAACGAAGGGCTAGAACCAGGATCCCAATGGGGACTAAAATTCGACGGAGCCGTCAATACTTACCGGAAACGGAATTGGCACAATCATCATAACACCTCAGGGTACCCATATTCCTTTCATGACCAGATTGACATTCAAATGCATGAACAACGAGGCCGAATACGAAGCTTGTATCATGGGTCTCGAAGAAGAAATTGACTTAAGGATTAAGAACTTGGATGTGCATGGAGACCCAACCCTGGTTATCAATTAGATCAAAGGAGAGTGGAACATATACCAATCAAGATTGATTCCTTACAAAGATTACGCGAGAAGGTTGTTACCATTCTTCAACATAATCGAGTTTCATCATATCCCTCAGGAAGAAAACCACATGGCTGATGCACTAGCCACTCTCTCTTCCATGATTAGTGTAGGTCAATGGAACGACGTACCTAAGATTAACATAATGCGCCTTGAAAGGCCCACTTTCATTTTCATAATTGAAGCAGTCATAGGCAACAAACCTTGGTATCATGATATCAAGTGCTTCCTTCAAAGACAAGAGTACCCACCCGAGGCATCGAGAAAAGATAGGAAGACTCTCAGAAGACTGGCTGGCAATTTCTTCCTGAACGGTGAAACACTCTACAAGAGAAACTTCGACATGGTTTTGCCCAGATCCGTGGATAGGCAAGAAGCAAACATGTTGATGAAAGAGATTCACGAAGGATCCTTTGGCACTCATGCCAATGGACACACGATGGCGAGAAAAATTCTGAGAGCAGGATACTATTGGTTAACAATGGAATCTGATTGCTACAAATACATGAGAAGGTGTTACAAGTGTCAAATATACGCAGACAAAATCCATGTATCGCCAACGCATCTCAAAATATTTTCTTCTCCATTGCCTTTATCTATATGGGGAATCGACATGATTGGCATGATCGAACCCAAGGCGTCGAACGGATATCGGTTCATCATGGTAGCCATTGACTACTTCACCAAGTGGGTCGAAGCAGCATCATACACCAATGTAACCCGACAAGTGGTTGTCCGATTTATCAAAAATAATCTCATCTGCCGTTATGGTGTTCCAAGCCAGATCATTACGGATAATGGATTTAACTTGAACAACAAGATGATGAAAGAGTTGTGTGTTGAGTTCAAGATCGAACGCCATAACTCATCTCCCTACCGATCCAAAATGAACGGAGCGGTAGAAGCGGCTAACAAAAATATCAAGAAGATCGTTCAAAAGATGGTTGTAACCTACAAGGATTGGCACAAGATGTTACCCTTTTCTCTTCATGACTATCGCACGTCTGTCCGTACTTCAACAGGGGCAACCCCTTTCTCTCTAGTATATGGCATGGAAGCAGGGCTTCCCATAGAATTAGAGATCCCATCAATTTGGGTATTGATGGAAGCTAAGATGATAGAAGCTGAATGGTGCCAAAGCAGGCATGATGAATTGAACCTAATCAAAGAAAAAAGAATGACGGCTCTATGCCATGGTCAATTGTATCAACAAAGAATAAAGAAGGAGTTCGACAAAAGGGTCTGACCTCGCGTCTTCAAGAAATGAGACCTTGTGCTCAAGAAGATATAATCATTTCTCACTAATTCCCGTGGCAAATGGACTCCGAATTACGACGACCCCTATGTGGTCAAGAAAGCATTCTCAGGCGGTGCCTTGTGACTCGCAACCATGGATAGAGAGGAGTTCACCTGCCCCACAAATGTTGATGTAGTCAAGAAATACTTCACCTAAATAAAAAAATAAATGTCTCGGTGGATTGAAAACCCGAAAGGGCAGTCCAGGCAAAAATTAGAGACATAAGGAAAAAAAACCATCCCGATGGATTGGAAACCTCAAAAGACAATCCAGGCAAAAATTAGGGATTCATGGCAAGTAACTACGTCTGATCAGTTTGACTCCTCAGTAGTAATGACATCTATCAGGAAAACTTCAGTCAAGGTCACCATTGACAGAAGCCCAAAATGTCCAGAATTCAAAGTTGGTAGAAGGATAGCGGTCGTTGTGTTTCAATGTAGCCCCTTTTCCCTTAAATTGCCATTTTTCTAAACTTTGTAATGCTCTATGGGATCACGCGCTTGGCTGATTTCCATTCTATCAATAAAATTTAAGCCCTAGTGCTTTTGTTTGCAATTCTCATTTATTTTGCTTTATAAGAATGACATTTTAAACATGATCAACGATTCTTGAAACAAAACAAAAATGAATTTAATTGTCAAATTTTGTTTTCTTTTGCTTTTAAAATAAAGATGACAATTCCTTTTGACTTTGAACATAAAAAAGAACATTGGTAGCTTCTCCAGAAGTGATTAAAACTCAAAGTGCAGAATCAAAATACTCCTTTTAAACTAGTGCACCTAAATGAAGGATCAACTGTTTCAGATGAGATGTCCCCATCTGATATCCCCGGCATAGTGCTTACCTCTTAAGACCGATTGACGATTCTTTCTCCCCCACAGGGACTACCTCTCCTAAGAAAAACAGGATTGATATCTTGAACCGATGGTACTTTTCATCCCCCGCAGTGGCCGAGTATCCAGTCGTGTTCACCCACTAGTCTGTATGTCGCGTCAGTTTTGTCAGCATAAATGTATATACATCATGCATATTTGATTCACATTCATATTCATATTGAATTACTATCACTCTGGTCATATTCATTCCCAAGTGATAAAATTCCTCTCACCAATAGTGTTGTCAGTTCTTTCCTCATTCGGAAATGTATCGTCTGAACAATTCCTCCCCGGTTTATTTCTGGATTGGGAACTGTCCTTGACCACTTTGATAACTTGAACCTCTAAAAGGTAAGAAGACAGTCAACAGACACCTTTGGAACATCACACTTTACTATTAAAGATGATATTTTTGCTTTCCTGGGTTTAAGAAAAAATCCCCAGAGAAAGCCTTTTAACAAAAGACTCTCGGCGATGCATCGGTGTTTCTCCCAAAAGATTCGATGTAAAAAAAGTCATCAGCACCTCAAAAAAAAAATTGGATCACATCACATGGCATTTCTCCAAAAGAATCCCGAAGAAAAGTATGATGTAATATCCCCAAGCAAAAAAGAGTCTCTCAAGAGACTCGTTTTCCCAGTAGAGTCAACAAATGGCATCTCCAACAAAGAAGTTTGCACACCTCTACAACCCAGGAAAATGGGTTCCCCCAGTAAGTCTGACCTCAAACTTTTTCCATCAAATAGTGTCTCCCCAGCAGAACTCAGTGAGAAGTTTGATGAAGACCGCTACAAATAGCATTCCTTGTCGAAGAAGAAACTCAACAAGAAGAAACTAAGACCAGTTCCGTGGCTGAATACCAGGATCGAGGGGAGTTTTATTTCAAAAGAAATTGAGACCAGTTTCGTGGCTGAAGACCAGGATCGAGGGGAGTTTTTTTTCAAAAGAAACTGAGACCAGTTTCGTGGCTGAAGACCAGGATCGAGGGGAGGTTTATTTCAAAAGAATTTGAGACCAGTTTCGTGGCTGAAGACTGGGATCGAGGGGAGGTTTATTTCAAAATAAACTGAGACCAGTTCCGTGGCTGAAAACCAGGATCGAGGGGAGGTTTATTTCAAAAGAAACTGAGACCAGTTCTGTGGTAGAAGACCAGGATCGAGGGGAAGTTTTACCCTTTTATAAGTACCATTGCTTAACAAAAGAAGATGGATGAGCAAACTACTATTCATAACCACCGACAAAATTTTGGGTATTCAGATATTTAATCCTCTTGCACCCTGAATGTCTGAATATCTTCGTCATTCACACCTTCGGGTCCAAGAAGAATAAATAGGGGTATCTATCATACCTCAAATTTTGACCACAAGATTTCCCATCATTGTGACAGTCATCACCACAATATGGATGTACCATCATGTCTCATCAATCTCCTCAAAGATTGTTGAGCATTCACTATAATCAAGAATTAGGGTTTCCATCCCTCTCTGAGAATTTGGGCAAAAGATCAATCAAGAAAGTACATGATCTTCAACTTGTCTAACCTCTCAAACACCCCTAAAGGATAAAAAGGACTCCCACATCAAGAATCAAGCACAAGGTTGCAACATCCCAAGTGGATCAAGCCTCAAGATCGACAGTGTCACCAAATTAGGTTTTTGATCGACCAAGGCCTCCAGATGAAATTTTCATTTGGGCATGAGCCAATACTTCCAAGCATGACCCAAGATGCTCAAAGGGACCTCGTGGACCCAATCATCAAGCCAAAACAACCTCAGGGGAACCTTTCATCAAAAATTAGGAATTAGGGTTTCTTGACCTAATTCACCCCTAAGTTGACTTTTGAGACAAGGCATGAACCAAGACCTCAAGACATGATTTGAGGGCTTCAAATACACCACATTGATCCATTTACAACAATGGGTTGATCCAAGAAGCTTGATTCACAAGTTTCAATTTCATCAGGACCACAATTAGGGTTTTTAAGAAAAAGTCAACTGTATCTTTGACTTTTGACCAAGACATGTTCCCAAACCTTGAGACATGGTTCAAGACACCCTAAAACACCTACGGAATCCATCCATTACGTTTTAATTAGGTCAAGGACTTGATTTCATAAAGGATCACACAGTTTGGAATTCATTTGACAAAAAGTCAACTGTGCCTAAAATCAAGTTTGACTTTTTGGAATTTCTCACAAATATGGTTCCCCTAAGTCAAAAACAATGTTAACGTATGATATTGATCATCATTCATAAAGAAAAATCAAGAAAAGTGAGGTTTCTGGCAAAAGGGGCAACCATGAGAAACCAAAATTTTTCTAAGTTATGAGACAAAAGTGATTTGGTACCAACTTTGCAAGGTCGTAACTCCTAAACCACAAGGAATTTTTCTCTCATCCAAAGCTCAAATGAAATTTCATCTTACATACTTCAAATATGTCAACTACATCTCATTCCAAATCGTCATGGATTTTGAGTTATGGATTGATCAAAATCACAAAAAGTGAAAATGACAACTTTTTCCCACACTTAGTGAAATTTTCAAGAAGTCAGAATCTGTTTCACTTTTTCCAAACTTTGAGGCCATTTTTCACCTTGATCCAAGCCGAACCAAGACCAATCTTGGACATCAAAGTTAAAGTATGTCATGAGAGCTTTCCAAAGAGAACTCCATTAATTCAACTTGATCAAGGAGTTATGGATCTCACAACATGCCTTGCTCAAACTGGTTTTCAAGGCAGATTTGGTGCATTTCTTGTGCCACACGATTTCCATTTCAAATTCTGTCATCTTGCAAGCTTTGTCCTCTTTCAAGATCAGAGGGAATCTTGATGACTCACTTGATATTTTCAAACTTGGACCATTGAGTCAAGAATCCTCTCCATTTGGCATGTGATCATTCAAGTTTCCAATGCAAAACTTCAAGTTTGTCATTTGGAATTGATGTAGTGCATTTAGCTGTCATAAACCAAGCCTTATCAGTCCAATTGAGTCAAGGTTGTTGCAAAAATCAGAAGACCTAGAGCTACCAAGACCAGCCCAAGTCAATGGCTAAGTGAAGACTTGGTACCTTGGCATTTAAGAAAGTGATACAAGGGCATATCCATTGGATAATAGGGTGAACCAATTTCCATTCACTATTCCTTCAAAAACAAAACTCCTCTACTATAAATAGAGGTCATTTCTGATGTTTCAAACCACACCAAAACAATACCAAAGCCTTGTTTTCTCATTCTCCCTCTCTTACTTCATTTTCAAGTCATTATGGAGCAATTTGGGAATTCTCGAAACCAGGGAAAATACCACTCAAATAACCATCCTAAAACATCATAAATCATCCATTGGAGGTGTTCAAACCTTCATCGCACAATCTCAAAATCCGAAAGTCAACCTCCAAAACCTCAAATTTTGACTTTTCTGCATTTTACATGCCATGTCTTGATTCAGTCACTTTCAAAACCAAACAAAGCTTCAAATACACTCCAAATATCATCCACAAACTGTCCCAACTGGTTTCCCTCAAATGGAACACCATTTGAGTGAGTTACCATTTAGGTCATTTTTGCCACTTTTGCAAGAAAAAGCCAACTCTTGTTCCTGAGGTTTCCAGCTGGTTTTGATCATCCTAAAAGCTTCTAAGGGATCAATCAAGAGTGTTTAAAGCATTGGATTACTTCTGGCACAAGGATCTTGACAGTTAGCACAAGGAGCTTCAAGAGGTAAGTTCATCACAACTAGAACTCTTAAAAATATCCATTACTTTGATGTCCATTGATCATGGACATTTCATACATATCATATGTGTTGTGTTTGAAGCAATTTACCATGCTATTATTGCTTGTATGATAAGATAGCATAGAACATGTAAATCTTGGCCTATTTTGAAACCACTATCGGGTTTTAAAATGGGGACATCTTTAGAAAAATCTAAAAGCACCATTGGATTCCTCATGAAATTCTAGGTAGGATCCATCTAAATTTTGTCCAAATCCATGGAGAAATGAGGGAGTTACGGCCTTCATACAAGAGGCCTAAAATCAGGCCAGCCTTAGGCAAGGGCCAGGCCAAGGCGCCTTGGCCAGGCCTAAAACCTTGTCACCCTTATATGCACATAGGGTGGTTTTGATACACGGATGTATCACCACCCCAGTGGTAGCGCGCATGTGTGTTTGGTTGGGAGGTCATGGGTTCAACACCCACCCAGACCATTTTACCATTTTCTCTCATATTTTCCTATTATTCTTTTTTTTTTATGGTTTTTATTAATTAATTCCAAAATTAATTTCTCTCTCAATTTTAATTATTTTTATTGGTTATTTTTTTGAAAATCCACAAAAATGTTGAATTATTTTATTCCACAAAAAAATTGAATTTATATTATTTATTTAATATATTTTGAATTTTTGTAATTAATTTCATTTTTTTGTTTTCAAACATTTTTAAAATGAGATTTCCACCTTGATTTTTCAAAACCAATTGAATTTCAAGCATTCATGTGATTAAACATGATTTTTAAAAACATTGTTCAAAATTTACAACTTGTTTTTTTCAATATATTTTGTATTTTATATCATTTATTACTTATTTTTCTTTGAAAATTATATTTGTAAAATAACTTAGGGTTTCCTATTGATCAAACTACTTTTCAAAGACACTTTTGGGCCTCTAATAGAGTGTAAGACCCATCCCTTGTGACACATAAACCATTTTGGGCCTCAGTCATTGAATAAGTCCCAGTACGTTTTTAAAAATCTCGGCGCGATCGCCGTTTTCAAACGATTTTAAACTGGGCCTCCCTTTGGTTGTAAGTCCTATTTCTCTTCTTTTTGAAAATACTTTTATGGGCCTCTAAAAGAGTGTAAGACCCATCCCTTTGTAAACAAACCATTTTGGGCCTCAGTCATTGTATAAGTCCCGACACGATTTTCAAAATGACGGTGCGATCAATGTCTTTCATTGGGCCTCTCCTTGAGTTGTAAGCCCCATCTTTTGTATAAAAATAAATCTTGGGCCTCTAATAGAGTGTAAGACCCACCTCTTTTGTAAATACAATAAATTTGGGCCTCAATCATTGTATAAGTCCCTCGGTGATTTTCAAAACTATCACGCGATCGTTGCCTTTTCAAAAGAATTCATCTGGGCCTCTCCTTGAGTATAAGACACAAGCTTCCTTTTAAAATAACTTTCCTTTTTATTTAGATTCAAATTCATAGTTGTTATAAAAAATTCCTTCAATTTCTTGAATAACTAACGATACAGTTGTGTTTTTAATATTGGAAGCTTGCTCACCTGTAAGTTCTACCAGCTTTCTTTACATACCTGCTTATATATTTCATCTGTATATATATATATATATATATATATATATATATATATATATATATATATATATATATATATATATATATATATGTTTATATACTTGCTTAAGGTTTTCCCCGGCAATTAGGTCTAGGATTAGATCAAGCCAGTGGTCACTCTTTCAACACAGTCAAAACTACTTCCCCATAGGAAATTCCAGATACAGTCTTGCCTCCTCTTGGGCTTATACAATATGGAACAGAGAAAGACATTATTCCCGGTGAAACTTTTCTCAATACTGTCACAACTTAGAAATTTTTACAAGAAATTCATTTCCCCAGAGAGGATTAATTCCCGATGAAACCTCTCTTGAATTTCTTCAAACTCTAGAACTGTTCACTAAAGAAAGGATTATTCCCGGTGAAACCTTTCTTGAACGTTTCTTAGGTTTTGACGCACAGGCTTCCTAAAAGCATCCCCAGCCTCCTCTTGGGCTTTGTACAAGGACCCTCAGGCTTCTTAGAAGTTCTCAGCCTCCTCCTGGGCTTAGTACAAGGACCCAAAAGACCTCCTACAGGTATAGGACAGAACCTAGTCATCATTTGTTAGAGTAGTCCTCTAAAGAGTCAAAACATCATACCAACTTAGGGTTGATTTCTCATCCCTTAAAACATCAGCCTCCTCTTGGGCATCACACAAACATAAAACTTTTCATACCAGTAGACTTGGACAGTCTCACCTCCTTTTGGATCTTAAAGAAAACCTCAAGTTTCCTAAAAGCACAGGAAAAACCCTGATCATTTCATCAATTTCCAACAGAGTTAAAACCTCCACAGGTTTCAAAACTCAATCTTTCAACTCTTACTTTAAATTTCCCCAGCTAGGGTTAAATTACTACCAGTAAACACTCAGAAAAATCAGAACCTCAAGGCATCTGATATTTCAACTCTTGTACAATCCTCAGCAAGAGTTGATTCCCCAATTTAGACCTGTCTCTGGATCTCAAAAATCCTCAGCAGAAGCTAGCCTCCTCTTAGGCTTCATATAAGAAATTCCCCAGTCATCCTCTTCTTAGGCTTTGTATAATGATCTTCCCTCAGCCTTTTTAGCCTCAATCTTGGGGTTTGTACAAGACATATAATAATATTCTCCAGCTGAGTCAGTAAAACCTTTTAGCCTCAATCTTGGGCTTTGTACAAGACACATATAAAACCTTTCCAGTGGAGTAATTTCTTTTAGCCTCAATCTTGGGCTTTGTACAAGACAGACAAAATATTCCCCGGAAGAGTCAATTCCTTCTAGCCTCCTCTTAGGCTTTGTATAATGATCTCCCTAAGCAGAGTTAATCTCTCTTCAGCCTCAATATTGGGCTTTGTACAAGACAGAAATAAAACTCCCTAAACAGAGTCAACCTCAGAGGAAATCAAAAATCTCTCTGCAGGAAGACATTTCTCTGTACAATCACACATCAAAACAGACAATCAAACAAACCCTAATCCTTGATAATTGTTGTAAGTGACACACTTGTTGATTCAAAAATCCAAGCCGTTGTCCATCTTTTATCCTGGTAAACTCCCATCTTTCATCTAATTATTGTAAGTGGCAAGCCTCTGGATTACTCACATCTAAGTCAATGTCCCTCTCTTAGCATGAAAGACTCCTAAGGAAAAATGGCATTCCTCTACAGTGAGTTAAAGTTTCCTCCTTCAGGACTATAAAGGAAATTATGGCATTGCTGGACTCCACGTATTCCAGTTAAAGTAATTCTCCTTTATAATCAGTTACCCAACAACTGTGATAAACAGATGAGATATCTCCCTTTAGAGATGACAAATTCTCTCTCAATCAAACCATCTAGCTTCAATCTTGGGCTTCGAACAAGACACAAATAACCTTTAGCTTCAGTCTTGGGCTTCGAACAAGACACAAAGAACCTTTAGCTTCAATCTTGGGCTTTGAACAAGACACCAAACATCTTTTTCCTCCCATAGAAATAGGAGGAACTACGATTGCTCTGATTTCCCTGTTTTCTTTAACGGGAATACATAGGCATAAGATTGCGAAATCTTAGCGAACACACATAACAAAAACTTTAGGTCCAGTACCTTATCAAAAACATCAAAAAACCCAAAAAAACAACAAAAATACTCTTTCATCATTCCCCAAGGAGAAAGTTTCCCGATTTACGACAGATAAACACCAGTAAGTAGATAACAGAAGAAAATGCCAAATAATCTATGGATAACCATATATAGGATGGGTAATTGACAACTCCCCATTATATAACATGACCCCGGACCCCCCGGTCTCTTAGAATTTGTTAAAGAAAGCATTTGCGTGCATGGTTAGTTTTAGATAGCTTCCCTTTCCTTTCCAGCTTTATAGGATAAATAAGACCCAATTCCAACCAATGCGGTAAGGTGGTCGCGTCACCGACAAAAATCGTACGCTACAACGAGGGAGTGAGATGAGAAAAGAAGTTACATTAAGAGATTAAATGAGAGGCACGACACGCAGGTCGTATTTTAAAATCCCAAAACAAAATAAAGGAAAACTAAGGCCATAACTGATCACCACAAGAGAAAAATAATAAACACACTTTTATTATTATTAATTTAAATTCTGTTAATTAAATGAATCAAATTAAATTTCGGCGAATGATCACACTAAGCAGACGGGGGTTTCGCTGCCCGGTCAGCGGATGGGGGTCGAGGGTGCACCGCCCCTACGAAAAAAAATTTAATGAACAATTCATTTGAAATCAGCATTGTTTTTCGCATCTACACTTGATACTTTCCATAAAATTAAAGCACAACTTTTGTGCCATCACAACCCTAATCGCAGACCTTTTAGACAGCACAATCCTTGTGTCGTCATGAACCCTAATGCAACAATTCCATATCGTCAAAACACCATGATCAATAATTCAGTATGATTGATCCATATGCCACTGCTTCACCATACTAAAGTCGGATTCCGAAACAAATAAACACGGATTGCTCAAAGGAATAATGATCATTACGTGATTTAAATGAACGAAATAGAAATAGTATATCTAATATACCATCATTGCATCAGAGTTAATTATATCACATATAAAATTTGATCGATCATATTTGTGTAAGTTAAGGACGATCGATATATCGCTGCTTCACTATACTATTTTTGGATTTCGAAGCATAATCAATATCGATCATCCAAATCGTACACAACCTCATGCCAAAATTCAATATTTAATTTTTATGTGTTTTAATAGAATTAAAACAAAAAAAAAACAAAAAATAAACACTTATCTGATGCATGGTTTCGTAAATCGCGATTCAAAATGTAGCGGAAATTAAAATTTCCCTTTAGCGATCCTTACGAAAATCATGATCAGCGATAGAATGGTTACCTCTTGTGGCGATGAAAACTTTGATTCTGAATTGAAGGAATGATCACGAGCGATGTACGATGAACAACGCCTCTACTTAGTCCACACGAACAGCTTCCTTCAGTCTCAGTGCTAGCTGTTACTATTGAAAGCTTTGAGTGAGAGATAGAGAGAAGGAAAATACGGCTAGGGTTTCACAACTGAATTTTCATCAAGTGTTTATGCTTCTGCACAAGGGTTATATTTATAGAACCACTTGTGTGGGCTGCAAGCTAAAAAGCCCACTTAAATGCACGCACACCATTTCTTATGATGTACCGTATATCACTTAAGTACGCGGTACCTTACCACAGTCTGTATTCCACTTAAGTGCACCGTACCTTACGGTGTTACATATTTACTTAAGTACACCGTACCTTACGGTGTGCCTTATTTACTCTACCTCTTATCAAACTGTCCTTATGTGTGTGACCCTATAGGATTTCGCGACGTTGGTAATTATATTAAATCATGCATTTAACATAATAAATAGTGAGTGATATCTAGCAATACATCACTGATACCCAAGTCACGAAATTGTCATGTGATCTGAAAAAACCTTTTGTGATAGTGGTTGTGTGTACAATTACCCTTTTGCCCTTATGTCTATATTGAACACAAGGCATATACCGTGTCATCCTTGTTCAGATAAATATTGGACCCTTAGACATTTATCCTGTTATGTAGGATATGTAAATTCCATCTAGGTCACTCATGTCCCTCAACATGCTTTATGAAGTACCCATCAACTGTCTTTATAGTCATCCAATTACGGACAATGTTTGATCAGCAATAAAGTACTTGACTCTACATCTAGGGTCCATAATGGTTTCAGTTCGAAGGGTGGTATACACCACTATCACCATGAGAGTAACTTATGACACTTTGCATAACATTCTATGTAGTACTCTCATAGTGGGTCAGTCCAGTATAAATATTACTCCTAATATTAATACATATGTTAAGACTTGATAACTCCTTATCCATGATCCATGAGATGTGATCATTAATCTATATACATAATAGTCTTAATGCTTTAAGGTTATCCTATTTCACATTAAAGCTCGACTACAGATACTTTAAGAATAGTGTCCTTATGTTTAATAATCTCATGATTAAGTCACACTTAATATTTCATTAAACGAACTAGTTATTCTAGGGACTTTATCACTTTTGAAAAACAAACATAATAAAGAAATGCCTTTTTTTATTAATAAATAATTCGATACAAGTACCAAAAGTACTGGCCTCTAGGGCTTACACTAACACATACACGACGTCCAACATGGCATTCGCCATGGAGGTAGCCATATAGTGGATGACGCGTCCCACGTGCCAACGGTCACAAAACCACGTTCAAGAAAAATGGAAAGGTGGAGTTCGCCACCCTTACATGGCGCTCGCCATCTTTCTTTTTGACTCCCCAGTCCATTGGCAATTCAAGAATCTCCCCATGACCCCTTTTTCTTCTCACATGAATTCTAAAATTGCAACTTGATTTCCAAGACTTGACACCAGTATAAATAAGACTTATATTTCACCTTTTGATTCATCCAGGCTTAGGTACAACATAGACCATATATTTACACTTAAAAGTAATAATTCTTCACACCGGAGGGTTATTACACAATTGTTGTATTTGAGTTTGGAGCACTTTATATTATTGTTTTAAATCTTGCCTCCATTTACATTCCGCCGAAGTTATTTCCTGTATCAGATTCAAGTCTCCAATTGGAGCAGATTCTTAATTTTAGTTTATTTACATTCTTATTGTCTTTTTTATTCGCACTGCTTTACCTTATTTACTTTCATTGCACTGCATTATTTAATTTATTTTCATCGCACTACTTTACTTTGTTTACTTTTACCCCACACTCTTTATTTTAATCAAATCGCTTATTATATTTAATTCTTTTTTTTCAAACAAAAGCCAAAATGTTTACCGTAATCATGTCCAGCTAATTTCATTAGTGTTGGAATGTGAGTATCGCCGTTTCGACGGTGCTCCACATGTTGTTTCTATAGAGTTACTATTGGGGCTGTTTTGGTTTTAATTCAATTTTTCCGTAATTAATTTGATCGGTTACTACGAAAGTAGAATCGTGACACATTGGGTAAGATCGAAAGTCTTCCGACACTTAAGATTAAAATTGATTATATTTTGGTTAATAAAAACTGCGAAAGCACTTTGTTAATTGATTAGGAGAATTTAATATTACTTGAAGGTGATTTTGAAACTATCATCAGACGCGTTTATAGGTTTAGAATCTGGTTGTCCGAGCAAATGCCGGAAACCCTTTTGAGTTAAAGTTTCCAATCAAGATTACTTTTCAACTGAGCTAAAGAAGTGATTACTAAAAAAATATTTTCTACTTTAACGCAATATGCAACCGGTTACGCGTGAGCGGACGGTGTAGATTTAAAGATTAAATCTGGTTCTGAAAAATTGAAAGTGACAGTTCCTTTTTAATTAAATTATTTTTCTTGGGAGAAAATATTGCCCCGTAAGTAGTTTTATTTAGAAATAATAGGAGTGCCATTGATTTATGAAAGCCATATTCAAATATTACACCTTTGAATTCATTAAATTTTTGTTATTCTATTTTATTTTCATTCCATAATCTTTTTACGATTGCCTTAGATAAACACCGTAACAATAGAAGACGATAGATTGACCATTAGGTCTCTGTGGGATTGGACAACCTTTTATATTACTTCGATACACTCCGTATAATTGCGGATAACACGCATCACCAAACCACCTCAATTTTCATCGGTTCAGTTTGTTTTTGACCTAAACAAAAAAAATCAATTTTTCGATTTGGATTGTCAGTTTAATTGATTTATTTTTTATCCTCTTACACCTTATATATATATTTGGTAGACAATAGTTTGATATTTCACCTTTTTTGTTATCCGATAAGGATTCATCTGAAATAGTGTTTTAGTTTGGCAATGTTTTAAGTTCTTGGTATTTGTTCCCTAACTAGTGTTTCTAGGATGTAGGCCCCCTTTTCGGTGTATACTTAGAACCTTATATGGACATTCTCTATTTGCTAATAGTTTGTCATCCCAGACGTTTTTTCATCTAATTTTGGCCCACCACAATACTAGGTCTCTAACTTAGAACTCCCTAGGTTAGACGTGCCAATTGTATCGGATTGTCTTAGCTTATTTTATAACAACGCTGACGAAGACAATGGATGTCCTCTTTTCCTCGAAAAAGTCAATTTCATCCCTAAGCGCACGTTTGTTGTCTTCCTCTGGTAAGGGGTGTGTTGTTATCCAACTTTGTTCTTCGACCTCTACTTGATTGATGACTTCAGTACCATAAGTTAGACGAAAATGAGTTTCTTCAGTTGTTGAATGAGGGGTTGTTCTGTTTGGCAATTCAACTGCCCAAGTTTCTTTTTCAAGCCTTCATATTAGTCCCCTTAACAACACCAGGTCAGCTACTTCTACTTATTTGTTTGTTTAGATATGCTCTATAGAGGCAAAGTGTTATTTAACTTTCAACTCTTCTAAAAATCTCTTTAACTATCTATTCGTGAATTGTGTTCCATTGTCTGTCACGATGGCTTGAGGAACTCCAAATCTGGCCAAAATATTTCTTTTGAAACACTTTAAGATATTTGTTGTCGTGATATTCACCAAACCCTCCGCTTCGACCCGCTTGGTAAAATAGTCAATCGTAACTATCAAATATTTAAGTTGACCCAGAGCTGAAGAAAACATATCGAGGATTTCAATACCCCACTAAGTAAAGGCCCAGTGTGATTTCAACATGTGCAACTCTATCTATGGGGCACTATAAATCTCTCTATGCCACTGGCATTGGTCACATTTCTTCATGTATTCCTTAGCATCTTAGGCCAGGGATGGCCAATAATACCCTGCTCTTAAAACCTTTGTGGCCAATGCTCGAGGCACCCAGGTGTTGCCCAATTATCCCCTCATGCACTTTTAAGAAAGCGTACACAACTTATTCTCCTTCCATGAATTTTAACAGAGGGGTAGGTAGGACTCTTATGTTGAAAGTTTCCTCAATCATAGTATGAACTTGCTCATCTTTTCATAAAGCAGCTTCAGCCATGTCAGAAAGAAGAACTCATTGCTCTATGTATAAGAGGATTAAGTGGTACTGCCTACGACCATCACCGCGTCTCCTTGAGTTTTGATTCTCATATTCTTCAAAGTCTCTTAGAAGAAAGAGTCGTTGACTCTGAATCCCCTTGTACTCACAGCTTAGAGAGCAAGTCCGCATGAGTATTTTCCTCGTGTGGGACATGCCCGACCTCAAACGTATCAAACTTTGCCAACTTCTCTTTAGATAGCCTTAAATATCGTTACAGTTGTGGATCCTTTGATCACACTTCTTTTTTTACTTGAGAAATAGATAGTTGGGAATTTGTCCTTAGTTTAACACTCTCTACCCCCATCTCTGCCGCCAAGGTAAGCCCGACGATGACTACTTTATTCTCAGCTTGATTGTTTGAGGTGGAGAATTCAAAATGTAAGGAAACTATAACCATTATACCGACTTCATTTTGCATAATTAAGCCAACACCGCTCCCCTGATTATTATATGATCCATCTGTAAATACCATCCAAGTGTGAGTTGGCTCAGGTGGGCTGGGAGTCATTTATGTTAGGAATTTAACGAACAACTAGGCTTTAAATGCTTTCCTTGTTTTGAAATACTCCTTGAAATTCTGGCATGCAGATACCAGATGTCGAGACAAATATCACAATATTGGGATCAAAACACAGCTTGAACACACAACAATCAAAAACTATAAATTGCAAAAAATAAATAACACCAAAGTTGTTAATCCAGTTCGGTGCAACTGACCTACATTTGGGGGTTACCAAGCCAGGAAGGAAATCCACTATTAGCAGTATTAATTTGAAGCAAAACAATCACAGTTTACAACTTCTCACTTAATCCCTACCCAGTGCAACTTCTACCTAGAAATCACCATCTATATATGAGAATTTCCTCTCACTTCCTTAATCACCTCATTGATATCAAACAATCCAAATCCCAGTAACTGTATACAAAATAAAAAATAGAAGATCACACTTCCAAAACAATACTCGGTTTTGCTTAAAAGCTTCAACCAAGAGCAATACATTATTTGCTTAAAAGCTTAGAGTGAACAATGAACAATCAGTCAAACTCAATGCATCAGAAGATACATGAGTGACATACAATTAACAAACGAAAACTCTAGAGACCAACCAAAACAATGACTAATCCTTATTCTCTAAATTCTCAAGTTATACTCTATTTTTCCAATAGGGTTTTTCTTCTCTTTAAATAGCCTTCAGACCTATTGGACTTGGACTTCTTGAGGCGCACAAATAGCAGCAACCAATATAAACTAGCTGCAAATAAACCTGCACAATAATAGGAGAAAAATACAAACTTTCCTAAAAAGCCTCAAGGATCCTTTTTACGAAAAATAACAGAATCAACAATAACAAAAATTCCCACAATATTCTCCTATAACAGTCACCCACATGTACATCATAACACACTCAAAATACACACCAAAATTACCAAAATAGTCATGCCCTAACTATCTGGTATAACATGTCCTGGAATTTGTCCCAACATCATGTAGAACATTATGTCTGACTGACATGGCAGAACTTCTAGTTCAACATCTTGCTAACAGCACGTTGTTTTACCAAAATGCATCCAATCTAAAAACCACAGGTCTTACAATCTCCCCCTTTGGTAAATTTTGGCTAAAACAACTTTAACACACACCAGAGGTACACAGCGAAAACAGAAACACAGAAACCCAAGAACCACAGTGTTGTCACACCAAAAAGAAAAAAAAAACTCTGACAGCACAATGTCAAGACATTAGGCCTGACATCACAAAACAACACATGCCACATAAGACCATCCAAGCTTTGTACAAGCTGCCATCTTACAGCAAAAACACAGACAGGTAAACCGCTCCCCCTGTCACACATAACCAGTCTTTCCCCTGAAGGAGAAAACCAGAAACACAAAAAATAATTGAACAATTCAAGTTCCCATAAAGTACAGTCACAACCACATCCACCTCAGTCTCACTACCCCTGAAGACTACAACCTACTGCAGAGAAAAACTTCTCCCAGACACAAAAAAGAGTTCCACGTCTTTTCAGCAGCAGCAAGCAAACAAGCATGACAAACTATCATGCTCCCCCTAAATAGTTGCACAAGTTCAAGAACACAAACACAATTACTCTTCCTAAGCAGTAGTAGACACACATGACATAAAGTCGTGACATCTGATCTAACATCAGAAACAACAAACAAAACAACACTTTACTCCCCCGTTTTAGCCTAAAATAGACAAAAATAGAGGATATGTACACATACACAAATGAAATTACACATGGAAGTACAAAAGTAACAAAAATGCATACATCACAAGTTCAGATGGAAACAAAAAACAACCAGATGGAAACAAAAACATCCAGAAGGCATCCTCATAATTGGAAACACAAAAAGTTCATGACCTTGTCCAGTAATACACCAAAAAGGCATAAAAGTGTAAACAAAAACAAAAACACAGTCACAAAGAGGTATATTCCCAAACAGTATAAGAAAACTTCAGTTAGCTCTAATCATCAGAGCTCTCATCTTCATTGTTGGGGTCTTGATCATCATTATTTTCCTCTTCAGAATCAGCCAGGTTGTCATTTGTGCCTTCCTTAGCCAGACTTTTAGTGAGTCCTTCCAGTTTGATCTTTCTAGCAGTACAGACTTTGATAGTCTCATCCAAGTCTCTACATGAGGACCTCAGTTCAACTATAATACCAACTTTGGAGGTGGTGGATACCTTTTCTTTCCATGTGGTTATACCAATGTCTGCAACATGTGTCCCTTCAAAGAGTTTGTGGTGAAAAATAAGCAGACATTCCCTCTTAGCAAAACCTTCTGACTCAGCCAGAATTCCTGGGTATTGATTCAAAATTATGCCACAGATTAAGGTTGGAAATGCTATGGCCAGCTTTACCGCAGATGACGTAGCATGTCTCAAGGTTTGTTCAAAAATATAAGTACCAAAATCATAGTCTATTTTGGAGCCAATTATGTAGATAAACTTCGCTAATCCTGTAGCTATTATGGAAGTATGATTAGTGGGTACCCACTTGACAACTCCAATTTTGTAAAGGATTGAGTACTTCACAGTTAAATAACTTGCAAACAACTTGCCTTTCCTAGGCCATTGCTTCACTTGTTTCCTAGTGATTATTCTAGAGATGAGATTATCAGATACCTCAACTTTTGGTCGTTTAGATTCAAATCTTCCTAAGTACCTATTTATTATCAAGGGGGAAAATTCTACACACCTTCCTCATACATAAACCTTCCTGTAGTCCTTGCTCCGATAATCATCACATCCTAGAGAGATGTTCACAACAAATTATTTTACCAACTTCTCATAACACCTTCCTAATCTAGAAATTGTCTTCATCAGACCAGCTTGATCAATGAGATTAGCAATCTCCTTGTATTCTAAGGCTTCCTTTCCTAGTTTTCTTTCAAGATCAATGCGACGTTGGTAGACACATTTCCACTTCTCAACATTTTCAAATGAGTGGAAGGATACATTATCCAAAGGGATATTAGGAATCTCACCAAAGCTTCTTTTAGCTACTGACTTTCTTTTGTCCTTAAGGACGATGTCCTCGACATCTGTTTCAACTTCAAACTCTGAGTCACTGAAGGAAACATCCTTCATCTTCAAGTTCTTTTTCTCAGAAGTAGGAGTCAAAACTTTGCTCCATCCCTTCGCTGAACCCACACTCACACTTTTCTTTGAAGGAGCACTTTTAAACGTATCATTAGTCTTTTCTTTTCTGCTTCTCAATCTGTTGGCGATGCCAGGAGGTAATCTCTTACTAATGGGTTCATCATCAGAAGTAAGATTGTCAACGTTAACTACCTCATTCTTTTTAGCATTCTCTTCAATGTCAGCCTCTGTAGTAGCCTCGTGCTCGATTTCTCAGAACTTTGGATTTTCATTATTCACAACATCAGAGGACTTCGTCTCTAATGTCCCAATATTAGGTGCATCATCAGGAATGGACTTTCCTCTATGAATGTCAGACAATAACTTTCGTATACTTCAGTCAACATTAATGTCTTCCTGGTTGAATCTTCCAGGAGCCTTTTTGATACCAGGTTTTCCGGACTCCTTGACTATGTTAGTGACATTAGGTTTAGCTGAACCACTATGCCTATCCACAGATAGGGTTTCCTTAGAGTTCCTTTTAAAAGAAGTACTTACCCCAGATGGGTGAGGACCTTTTCCTTCCTGGATCTTTATTTTGCGCTTCTTAGGAGTTTCACTCGGAATGATACTGAGAGGAACAACGTCTGTTATCACATTAGGCATTTCTTCAGAAATCTTAGGAGAGTAGGGAATAGAATCATACATGTCTTCTTTGTTAGACATATTTTGTTTTTGAAATCCTGAGGAGGAGATATCAAGAATCATGTTCTGATCAAGTTCGTTGTGAAAGAATATATTTAACCACTGTTGAGACTGAGGTTTAACCAAGAAAGATGAATGAGTAGTGCAGTAGGTGAAAAGGTTTGCGTAGCGTGTGAGAAATTCAAGACTGGGTAATGATGCTTCTGATTTTTCATAAGCCACTAAATAAAGAAAAAAACTATCTGTTGCATGTATTCACCTTACTGATTTCAGATTCTTTTCCCTACAAAATCCAACAACACTCTTCACCTTCTCAATTTGGTTTTAATGACCTCAACTTTATTCTGATTAAGGAGAGGACAAAAGTTATTCCATCCCTTAAATCCATAAGAGGTGAAGTCCTTCACCTCCTTGAGACCTTTCAAGTGATCATAATGTAATGTCATAACATTTTGTGTGACATTGATATTTCTGAGATTTTCTTCTCACCTTGACACTCATCACAAGCTTTTCTTATAGAGGTTATCCAGATCCTTTCAAGATGCTTCCATGAGTTATGGTGCCCTTCAGATTTGATGAAGGATCTCAGAAGTTGAATAATATGTTGCAACTTTCTCTTTGTGACAAATTTGTTTTTTCTCTTTTCAGGATAGACATGTCTAGATAAAAAATTTTCCTTTTTGTTACCATCAATTCCTGTTGGACTTCCAGATTTGAGAATATCATTTAACACATATGTTCCATTGTTTATCACTCTAACAGGTTTGGTTAAGTGATACAACTTAGTGGTTACTCTGGATATTTCACTATGAAAATCAGACACTTTAGTAAGCATTTCCTTCTTCTCATCCTGCAGTTAGTTCAAGATGAGCTTGTGTTTTTCACCCTCCTTGCACTCCTTTTTAACATTGACACATAAGTTTTTGTAAGCTTCAGTTAGGTCTTCATACGACATCTTATTTCCTCCTAGAGAGTCACACTTCCCAGAGAAGGCTTTAACAAGCTTGATATCTTTATTATCCTTTCTTCCTCCACAGTCATCCTTATTCCAAGAAATAGTTGTTCCTTTTTGTTATTTCTCAAGATACATTGGGCATTCAGCACTAAGCTGTCTAATCCCTTGATACTCATAACATTGAACACCTTTCCTTTTTTCTTGAGAATAACAGTTCTTGTTGGTGTCAAGAGAAATGTTCTCGACATCTAGTCTTGTTCTTCTACTCATCTTCTCAAGTACATGATTGCCAATAGTATTTGACATTCCTTCCTTGGTGTCCATATCATACCGAGTCTCTATATCTTCCATAGTTGTCACCTTAATATCAGGTCTATGAGGCAGAGCTCTGAAGGTTTCTCTAATCAACTTTTCATCAGACATTTTTCTATAGTTGTGCCTTCACGAGTTGTCCTGAGGATTTCCTAAGCCCTTTTAGCCACAATACAAGTATTAATAAACTTGAAGGTGTTCATGTCTACTCCATTGAATATGGAATCCAAGGCTTTGGAGTTTCCAAGAGCTAATTCATCTTCCTCTTCTGACCAGTCTTCTTCTGGCTTCAAGGACTCATTGTCATCCTTGTCCTTCACAATTGGGTAATCCCATCCTTCTAGGATAACATTCCAAGATCTGCTGTAGCATAGATTTTAAAAAGACTATCATACGCTCCTTCCACCAGTCATAATTGGACTTATTCAACAGAGGTGGCCGGTTGTTGTATCCTTCTTCCTTGTCCATGATACCAGAATACAAACTCCCTGGAGCTCACCCAATAGTAGAACAGGGTGACCTGCTCTGATTCCAATTGAAAGCCTGGCACGCAGATACAAGATGTCGAGACAGATGTCACAACACTGGGATCAAAACACAGCTTAAACACGCAACAATAAAAAACTGTAAATTGCAAAAAATAAATAACACCAAAGTTGTTAACCCAGTTCAATGCAACTCACCTACATCTGGGGGCTACTAAGCCAGGAAAGAAATCCACTATTAGCAGTATTAGTTTGAAGCTAAATAATCCCACTTTACAACTTCTCACTTAATCCCTATCCAATACAATTTCTACCTAGAAATCACCATCTAGATATGAGAATCCCCTCTCACTTCCTAAATCACCTCAGTGATATCAAACAGTCCCAATCCCAATGACTGTATACAAAATAAACAATAGAAGATCACACTTCTAAAACAATACGCGGTTTTTTTAAAAGCTTCAACCAAGAACAATACACTCTTTGCTTAAAAGCTTAGAGTGAACAATGAAGAATGAGTCAAACTCAATGCATCAGAAGATACTGAGTGACATATAATTAACAAACGAAAACCCTAGGGACCAACCAAAATAACGGATAATCCTTATTCTCTAAATTCTCACGTTATGCTCTCTTTTTCCAATAGGGTTTTTCTTCTCTTTAAATAGGCTTCAAATATACTGGACTTGGGCTTCTTGAGGTGCACAAATAGGAGCAATCAGTATAAACTGGTTGTAAATCAACCCACACAATAATAGGAGAAAAATACAAACTTTCCTAAAATGACTCAAGGATCCTTTTAACGAAATGTAACAGAATCTGCAATAATAGAAATTCCCACAATATTCTTACATAACACTCGCCCACGTGTTCATCAGAACACACTTAAAATACACACTAAAATTACTAAAATAGTCATGCCCTAACTGTCTGGTATAACATGTCTTAGAACATGTCCCAACATCATGTAGAACATGATGTCTAACCGACATGGCAGAACATTTGATTCAACATCTTGCTAATAGCATGTTGTTTTACCAAAATGTAGCCAATCCAAAAACCACAGGACTTACACTTCTGAAACTCAAAAAATTCAATGGACCGTATAGTTTGTCGTACAACCAAGTCTGGTTGTTGAAGTACCTAGTCAGTCTGAAATACTATAAAATGTGTGAGGAAATACTTCTGAAGCTTCCTCAATGTGGTCACCAATGCTAAAGCTACCTTTTCTATCTTTTGATAGCGTGATTCTAGTATGGATAGAACCTTTGAAACGAAGTTTACCTAGTTTTAGTTGGAATCCGACTCTCTATTCAGAACAACGCTAACATCTTCTTGGATACTTCTAAGTAAAGATAGAAGACTTCATTGGGGATTGGTTGAGTAAGCACCAAAGGTGTAGCCAACATAATTTTTAATAAGATAAAGATCCATTCATATTCTAGATTCCATTCGAATTGTGATTCCTTCCTTAACAACTTGTAGAACAACAACGCATGTTGGGTGGATTTGAGACAAATTTGCTCAAAGTGATAAGCATCTCGTTCAACTTCATGACTTCTTTCTTTGAGGTTGGCACATTCATTCAGATGGATGCTTTTGATTTGTAGGGGTTGGCCTTTATCCCTCTTTCTGTAAGGTAAAACCCAAAAAAATTATTGTCTCTAACTCCGAAGGTATATTTCTCTAGATTGAGCCTTATGTTATACTGCCATTCCCTCTTGAATACCCATTTGAGATGATGGTAGTGTGACTTTTCTTGGTTGGACATCACAATCATTTTGTTCATATACACCTCTAACGTCTCACCCATCTCCTCTTGAAAGAATTTGTTCATCATTATTTGGTAAGTCACGCATGCGTTCTTCGACTCAGAAGGCATCATATAGTATTGGTAACTGGCTTGCTCAGTCATCAATGATGTGTTTCCTTTATCATGACCGAACATGTGTATTTGGTTTTAGTCTAAATAAGCATTCATGAATAACTACAACTTGTAATTAGTCGAACTATCTACCAATTTTTCTATTTTTGGCAATGGATATGAATCCTTCGGGTATGCCCGGTTGAGGTCGGAGAGGCACATCCTCCACTTCCCGCAAGCCTTTTTTTACTAACACAATATTGGAGAGCTATTTTGTATATTTTATTTCAGTAATAAAGTTGGTGCCTGATAGACATTGGATCGTGTTGGTCGTAGCTTTGACTTTTTATGAGGTTTGCCTTCTTCTTCGCTGAGATTAGGGGTTGTTATAGGCCAGACCAACTAATAGGGGTCTATAGCCTAGCCTACACAGGCTTAGGCCAGGCTAGGCTTTTTTTCAAATAGAAAAGGTCTAGGCTTTTTTATAAGCCTATTTAGTTAAAAAGGTTAGGCAAGAGGCTATAAAAAAAGCCTTTTAAGCCTATCAGGTTGGCCTATTTAAATAAATATGCATAATTTTATTAATATTATTAACATATTGTATTTGTATTTTGAATTAAAATAAAAAAGCAAAGCTTAGTTATCTTGAAGAACTTATGAAAATAAGTTTTAAAAAAACCTTATGAACACTGTCAGAAGTTGTTTTCATAAGTTCTCTCAAAAAATAGTATCACAAAACTTATGTTAATATGTAAACTTGAATAAGTAAATGCAAATAAGAATTTAGTGTCATTGATCTTTTAATTTGTTAGTCTATTTAAACATTATTGTAATTGCTTATTTACAAACGTTCAAATACAATAGGCTTTTATGTAGGCTAATAAGCCAAACAGGCATTCGAAAAGGCCAGACTCAGGCCTAAAAATAAGCCTATGATAGGCCATAGGCCAAGCTTAGGATTTGAAATTTTAAGCAGGTCAGGCTTAAGCTTGGCAAAGCCTAACTCGGCCCAGCCTATTCCCACCCCTAGCTGAGATACATATCGGGCGTTAGGGTTGACGTTCAACTGATCACATACCACATTCGGGTCTATGCTGGAAATCTCATGAAGAGAGATTGTAGAGAGATCTACGTTAGCCCAAGACATTTGATTAATGCGTTCTTCACCCCCGAGCCGGAGTCTGGTTGTTATCTTCACTGACCAGATCATATTGTCGTCAAGTTGAATATGATAAACAAGCAACTCGTAAAATATGATAAGAATGTTTGAGATAATTTTAAATGTTTGTATGTTTAGTACAATTTTATATAAAAAATATAGATGTAGATGAACATTAAGGCCTGTATGCATAATAATATGATAATTCATAATAATATTTTTTTGATGTCTTATTTGTGAAACTAGTAAAAAACCCGTGCCTACTCACGAATACTAGTATGTTACACGCATTTATTTTCAAAATATAATAAAAATAAAATGAAATAAAAATAAAATTGTTTAATAAAAAATTTTATTAATTTTAAAAAAGATAATAAGTCAGTGTCTATAATTTTTTCGGTATATAAAAATATTTTAGGATTAAATAGTTTTTTGGTCCTTGTAAGTTGACGTGTTTTTGTTTTTTGTCCCTGTATCTTTTTTTCTTCTGGATAAAGTCCTTAAATGTTGAATTTTATTTGATTTTAATCCCTAAATTTAAAATTCGAAAGAAAATAACTTTAAGGACTAAAACCAAAATGATTTTAACATTCAGGGATTATTTCCAAGAAAAAAAAGATACGGGGACGAAAATAAAAAACACGCCAACGTACACGGACCAAAACATTATTTAAGCCAATATTTTAGTTAACAGTATATCTTTTTCGTATATAAATATTATTTTTATTTACACATTATTTATAAAATGGGTTTGCTAACGTAGACCCACCTCTTTTTAAGAAGATCTATTTTAGCAACATGCACCTTAGGATGCATTTAACCATGTTTTAGTTAAAACTAGCTAAAACACATCTTCATAAAAATAAGGGGGTGTATTATAACAAACTCATGTACCCACTTGTTTTTATGAAACCGTATTTTAGCAACATGCACCTTAAGGTATATTTAAGCATTTTCAGTTAAAGTTTACTAAAATAAACCTTCATAAAAATAAGTGAATCTACGTTAGCAAACCCCTTTATACAAATATTTGAATCAATCGTAAATTTATTTTTGTATATAAATTTTTATTTAAATTTTTTTTTAATCTAGTCAAATGTATTTAAAAAAATAATCAAACGCATTCAAAATAATTATACACATTTAAAATTACTTTTGATTTTTTTAAAATAGAAACTAAAGATATGCTTTTTAAATATTTCATTTTATAACAAATTTTGTTTCAATTTTAAAGAAAAACTTTTTATGCAATACATGTATTAACTGATCTTGTAATCATATAAAAATAAGTATAAATTGATGTGAAAATTGTTATAAAATGGAATGGTCTAGAACCAAATTGGATAAGATCAAAATGAATGAATTAATTATTAAGGTTTGTATAGTAAACACATGGTTAAAATATAATTATAGTAGAATTTTGAAAGAAAAAAAATATTAAAAAAAGTATATTATAGTTTTGTTTAATGTTTTAAAAACTGGATCGGTTATCAAACTAATGAGGGTATTGGATAAGTCATTGGTCGAACTACATGACTAAACCGGATAAAACCAGATAACTCAGTTGAATAAACCTGTCACTATAACAAAATTATATAGGTATTTAACCGACTGAACTGGATGACTCGATGTCCGAATAAAATCACTAACACCTAAAACAATTTAAAATTATCATAATTTTACAAGGTCATAATTTAAATTCAAATTGTAGTCAATTGTAAATTTGAGTCAAGTAATTGATTTAAAAATTTAATCAAAGTATCACTCTCAAATATAAACTTATGTTTGTTGTATATCAAACATGAATTACCATTTACTTTATGCAACACCCCAATCCAATTAATAGAAACCAGTGATATCAATCACATAGGAGAGAAAATAGAGTATGTTCAAATTGCGCAACCTATCAATACTATAATACTGCAATAGTCTCTATATACTATATTTAACATCACTGTCACCAATATTTAAAGGAAAAAATATCAACTTTATTTTATACTTTTACTTTTTTTAATAATGAAAAACGATGTCGTTTTAATTAAAAAAACGCATTTAAATCGCCGGTTTTCCGGTTTACACCTGTTTTGACCGGTTCGCATGGCTCAATTACATACCCGATCCAACAATTAAACCATATCGATTACCACTCCGGCTCTCGGTTCAACCGGTCTGACCTGCCAGTTCACTCCGGTTTTTAAAACTATGGTTTTGTCTATATGAATTGTTAATCTATCAAATATTATAGCTACTTTATGTACAGGAAAGTATATGTGAGAAAAATTTTCAAAATAATAATATATTGGATGATTGTATTATTTGAAATAATGAAATAAATATTATATTCAAATTTTGTATCTAAAAAATTGGATGGTCAGTTGAATAATTTATTCATTTATTTAAATATAAATAATTTAAAATGAAAAGTGACTAGTTACCTTTTATTAGGGCTGGCAATGAACCGAACTAACTCGAAAATAGTTCGGAACTCGGTTCGATAATTAAATCGTTGAACTAGGTTCATGAACCAAATGAGTTGAATATGAGCGAAAAACTAAGTTCGTTAACTAAATGAGTTGAACTTGAACTATACATAGTTCAACTCGTTAGGTTCATGAGTCAACTCGATTATATATGAGAATGATTATATTGTCTTTAAGAGTGGGTTTAAGGATTTACTCCAAATTTTAACCCTATATTGTCCCTTTCGTACTAGTTATGAAATAAAGCTGTTAATTGCATTTAGAGTCATCCTTGTTGGAGGCATTATGGCATTTGCGAAAATAACACGTTTAATGAAGGTTGCAACTGATGTACACATTCTGTGATGGAAATGTATTCATTTCTAGTAATATTTGGTGTATTATTTCATTAAATTTGTAAGGTTCCTAAATATTTAGATGGAATTATGGATTTTTGTGACAAATTTAGACTTCAATTGAGTAGTTTTTGAATTTGACTTTCAAATGTATCTCTTGAAATTTGTGTAGTTTTTGAATTAGTTGATTTTTGAGACAAAGTAAAATTCCAATCTAATAACTTTTATTTTATTTCAACATTTTCTTTTTAAAAAATATTAATTTAAAATATCAAATATGTAAAAAAAAAAATAGACTTAAAAATGACTTTAAAGCCCGTGAAGCAAGTGAGATGAACCTAATGACATGAACCTAATGAGTTGAACCGAACTGTTTGTGAACTTATAACGAGTCGAGTTTGAGCTTAAAAAAAAGTTCGTGTCGAATTCGAACTGAGATTTGCGCTGAACCATTTCTTAATGAGTCGAGCCGAGCTGAGGTGAGTTCGACTCGACTCGACTCATTTCCTGCCCTACCTTTTATTTTAGAACAAATGCAACTTACTAACTCAACAATCCTATTT
Source organism: Lathyrus tuberosus (assembly GCA_022829125.1). Classification (NCBI taxonomy): domain Eukaryota; kingdom Viridiplantae; phylum Streptophyta; class Magnoliopsida; order Fabales; family Fabaceae; genus Lathyrus; species Lathyrus tuberosus. The sequence goes on from JALAZF010000250.1 coordinate 8,677,316, forward strand.
TTATGCTGAAAATATGCAGTACCTCTTTTTATACGTTATAATCAAAACGATACAAAACCTCTAAGAGATGTTTTCTGTTTTTAAACCGATGTGAATCTCATTATAAATAAGAGGTTCTCGACATTTGATTAAATCATGAAAAATTATTCAGTCTCCAAATCATTTTCTCATTCTAAATCATCTTCCTCTTCTCTAATGCATGAGAGCAAGTAAAAGAAACATTCTTCTTTAAAGTACTATCAAAAGATACGCTTAGAGAGATTGTGCAATTCTCTTTAAGGATTGCAAAGTATCTTGTAGGAAATTCCCCGGTAAACCCTTTTGCATCCAACGTACAAAGACTAGTGGGGGCAAATTATTCCTTAAGCTTAGTGTGGAAACACACGTTTTGGAAATTTATCAAACAAAATTATTTCTCAATTTTCATCTCCATTTATTCTTAGTTTTGCAGCAGCACCAAAACGAAATATATAACATTCTTAAGGAATAATTCATCTTATTCAATGGCTGCTTCACTAAAAGAGATGACTTCTGACTTTGTGAAATTAGAGAAGTTCGATGGAGGCAATTTTATCCGTTGGCAGAAAGTTAAAGATGAAGTTTCTACTCTCAACATTGAAAGTGGTGTATGTTCTGAACACTGCAAGACCATTAAAGAGGGAAGAAGAAACCATTGCTGAAACTAGAGAAAGACAAAAATGGGACAATGATGATTACATTGCATGCGCCATATTCTCAATGATATGTCAGACTCTTTATTCGATATCTATCAAAGTAGCAATTCTGCAAAGGAATTGTGGGAAAGACTAGAATCAAGATACATGCAAGAAGACGCTACAAGTAAGAAGTTTCTTGTTTCTCATTTCAATAATTACAAAATGGTAGACAATAGGCCTGTAATGGAACAAATGTATGAAATCGAACGTATTCTCAATAATTACAAATAACATGACATGTATATGGATGGAATAATTTTTGTATCTTCCATAATAGATAAACTTCCTCCATCATGGAAAGATTTTAAAAAATCTTTGAAATATAAGAAAGAGGAGATACCTCTTGAGCAATTGGGTAATCACCTTTGTTTAGAAGAAGATTATCCTAAACAAGATGATACTAAATATCAAATTGCTCATGAGAAGGTGAATGTAATAGAGGAAGGAAATTCAAGTAAAACTTTCAAGAAAAGAAAACGAGATTTTGGAAAATCTTATGAAAATCATAATGTTAATAGCAATAATAACAATAGAAAGAAAAATAAAGGAAATTGCTATCATTGTGGAAAACCAAAACACTTTAAAAATGAGTGCAGGTACTTGAAAAGAGAGAACAAAAACAAGAATTCAAATGCAACAAAGACAATCTCGTTGCTGTCATTTCTGAAATCAACATGATAAAAGATGTTGATTCTTGGTGGATAGACTCTGGTGCTACCCATCATGTGCACAAAAATAAAAAACTATTCAAGACCATCAATAAAGAAAATGCTAATATTTTTTACATGGGAAATGCGTCTATTATTCAAGTCAAAGGAAAAGGATCAGTGGAGATTAAATTCACTTCTGGAAAAACACTCACTCTTCAAGATGTTCTTTATGTTCTAGAAGTTAGGAAGAACTTGATTTATGTACCTTTACTTAATAAGTATGGTTTCAAATATGTATTTGAGGGAGATAAATTTATTTTATCCAAAGGGGGTATGTTTGTAGGGAATGGTTATCTTTGTGAGAATATGTTCATGTGTAATGTTAATAATACTAATAATAATAATAATAATAATAATAATAATAATGTGATTTCTGCTTATATTGTCGAGTTTTGTGATTTATGGCATATGTGACTAGGACATGTTAATCTTAGAAAATTAAATGATATGGTGAAATCAAATTTAATTCCAACACTTGACAAAAATTCAAATTCATGTACTACTTGCATGTTTACTAAAATCACAAGACAACCTTTTAAAACAGTTGAAAGAAGTTCTAAAGTGTTAGATTTAATTCATTCTGATGTATGTGATTTACATGGTTGGCCCACAATAGGTGGTAAAAATTACTTTGTCACTTTTATTGATGATTGCACTAGATTTTGTTACGTTTATTTAACGCACTCTAAGGACGAAGTCTTAGACCAATTTAAAATTTTAAAGCACAAGTAGAACTTTAACATGAAACCTTCATTAAATGTTTTGGGAGTGATAGAGGGGAGAGTTATATCATCCTAATTATTTTGAGTCAATTGGTATTATACATCAAATAATTGCACCATAATCCCCATAACAAAATGGGATAGCAGAAAGGGAATAAGGTTTTGAAAGAAATGGTAAATGCCATGTTATCATATTCTGATTTATCTAAAGGATATTGGGGTGAAGCCATGCTAACTGCATGTTGTATATTGAATAGAGTTCCTAATAAAAGGAATAAGATAACCCCATATGAACTCTAGAAGAAAAGAAAATCCAATCTTAATTATTTAAAAGTTTGGGGTTGTAGAGCAATTGTAAAGGTGCCTGAACCAAAGAGAAAGAAATTGGGAGAAAGAGAAATTGAATGTGTATTTCTGGGATATACTGAAAATAGCAAAGCATATAGATTCATGGTTATTGAATCCAATGACTCATATCCTATTAATATCATGATTAAGTCAAGAGATGCAATTTTTCAAGAGAGTAGATTCACCTCAATTAAAAATCCCAAAGACAATGTTCATTATGATGTTCAAAGTCTATAGCGTAATGTATCAAATAATGATATGTTGGCATGTTTAGAACCTAGAAGAAGTAAAAGAATCTGAAAAGTGAAAAACTATGGATCAGACTTCTTCATATTCCTCGTAGAAGGAAATAATGATTCAATAAATCGTTATGGACCAATTTTCTATAACCTAGAGAATGATCTAGAAACATTTGAAGAGGCAATAAAATCTCAAGATTATGCCTTTTGGAAAAAAACTATCCAAGAACAAATGAACTCAATTATGGGTAATAAAACCTGGAAACTAGTAGATCTCCCACCAGGATCAAAACCAATAGGTTGTAAATGTATCTTTAAAAGTGAAATTTTGACATGCAGATACCAGATGTCGAGACAGATGTCACTGGGATCAAAACACAACTTGAACACACAACAACCAAAAACTGTAAATTGCAAAAAATAAATAACACCAAAGTTATTAACCCAGTTTGGCGCAACTCACCTACGTCAGGGGGCTACCAAGTTAGGAAGGAAATCCACTATCAGTAGTATTAATTCAAAGCTAAATAATCCCAATTTACAACTCCTGACTTAATCTTTACCCAGTGCAACTTCTACCTATGAACTCCTAGATATGAGAACCACTCTCACTCCCTAATCACCTCAGTGATATCAAATAATCATAATCCTAGTGACTGTATACAAAAAAACCCAACAAAACAGAAGATCACACTTGCAAAACAATACTCGATATTATTTAAAAGTTTCAATCAAGAACAATACACTCTTTGCTTAAAATCTTAGAGTGAACAATGAACAATCAGTCAAACTCAATGCATCAAAAGATACATGAATGACATACAATTAACAAACGAAAACCCTAAAGACCGACCAAAACAACAACTAATCCTTATTACACAAGATTCTCACATTATGCTATCTTTTTCCAATATGGTTTTTCTTCTCTTTAAATAGCCTTCAGACCTACTGGACTTAGGCTTTTTGAGGCGCACAAATAGCAGCAATCAGTATAAACTGGCTGCAAATCAACCTGCATAATAATAGGAGAAAAATACAAACTTTCCTAAAAAAGCTCAAGGATCCTTTTTATGAAAAGTAACAGAATCTGTAATAACAGAAATTTCCACAATATACTCCCATAAAAGTCGCCCACATGTGCATCATAACACACTAAAAAATCACACTAAAATTACCAAAATAGTCATGCCCTAACTACCCAGTATAACATGTCCTAGAACATGTTACAACATCATGTAGAACATGATGTCTGACTGACATGGCAGAACATCTGATTCAACATCTTGCTAATAATATGTTGTTTTACCAAAATGCAGTCAATCCAAAAACCACAGGACTTTCAAAAATAGAAATGAAAGTTGATGGTATAATTGAAAAATTCAAATCTAGACTTGTCGCTAAAGGATTTACACAAAAGAAGGAATTGGTTATTTTGATACATATGCACTTGTTGCAAGAATTGCATCTATTAGAGTGCTTTTGGCACTCACTTGCATCTATAAATCTATCATTCATCAAATGGATGTTAAAACTGTCTTCCTAAATCGAGAGTTAGATGAATAGGTATATATGAAACAACCTGAAAAGTTTGTTATCAAAGGTCAAGAACATAAATTGTGTAAATTAACTAAATCATTTTATGGGTTAAAACAAGCACCCAAACAATGGCATAAAAATTTGACCAAGTTATGTTGGCCAATGAATACAAAATAAATGAATCAGACAAATGTATTTATAGTAAATTTAACAATGGAAAAGGTGTTATGATTTGTTTATATGTGGATGATATTCTAATCTTTGGGACTGAATTAAAAGAGGTAGAAAATACTAAAGCTTTCTTATCCAAATTTTTTGATATGAAAGACTTAGGTGAAGCAGATGTGACTTTAGGGATTAAAATCATAAGAGATGGTGAACATATTGGTTTATCTCAATCTCACTATATTGAAAAAGTGCTTAAGAAATTTAATCATTTCAATTGCAAATCCGTTTCTACCCCATTTGAACAAAATATTAATTTGCAACCACATAAAGAATGTCCTGTGGCACAACTTGAATATTCAAAGGTAATCAGATGTTTGATGTACACTATGACTAGTACCAGATCTGACATAGCATATGTTGTTGGTAGGTTAAGTCGGTATACAAGTAATCCAAGTAAAGACCATTGGCATATTGTTAATAGATTATTAAAATACTTGAAAGGGACGATTAACTATACTTTAACATACAGTGTATATCCTTCGGTTTTGGAAGGATATACAGATGCCAGTTGGATAACATATGTAGAAGATAATGCCTCTACTAGTGGATGAATCTTTAATCTTGGTGGAGGTGCAATTTCTTAGGGTTCAAAGAAACAAACTTGCATTGCCGACTCCACCATGGCTGCAGAAGTTATTGATTTGGTTGCGGGTAGTAAAGAGGCTGAATGGCTAAAAATTTTGTTATATGAGATACCTATTTGGCCAAAGCCAATAGCACCTGTATCCATACATTGTGATAGTCAATCCACACTATCTAAAACATATAGCCAAGTATATGATGAAAAATAAAGACATATTGGTATAATACATAGTTATGTGAAGGATTTAATTTTAAATGGAGTAACCTCCATGGTGTATGTAAGAACTAAAAATAATCTTGCAGATCCTTTGACGAAAGGTCTGACATAAAACATGGTGTTGAAGACATCATTGGGGATGGGTCTCAAGCCCATATCTAATTGATCACCAATAGTCGAAACTCAACTCACACTTGATTAAAATCAAGTCTTGAGTTCAATGATGAAAGTACATTATTAGAGTGATTGAAGTACTTGACAATACATACATCCTAAGGGGCAAAAAGTACTTAGACCATGAAAGTAAAGTGATAGGATGAGATTATTCTCTTAATAGATATATAGCATATGTTTGTTGGAATGCTTATTATGGGAGCATTTCTGATATAATCTACCTATATGAGAATGAAGTGGACCACTTTATAGAGTTTAAGGGCTTGATTATTAAATTCTCATGAAAATGATACTTGACATAGGGCATTATCAACTGTGTCATATTTACAATTCTTTTGATAGTATCGAGATTTCATGTGTAAGTTTTGCACACCCTTTCTAATGAATAGTTGGTTCAAAGCTTGTCTACCAATGTCTATTCGGGATGAGTGGAACCCATAACTTACTAAGTATTAGTTCAAATCGTAAGATACCTATATCTTAAACTATGATATTTTCATAATTATGAGATTTAGTTATTTTGAAAATGGTGGGGGATAGTGAGAAAAATTTCTAAAATAATAATATATTGGATGATTGTATTATTTGAAATAATGAAATAAATATTATATTCAAATTTTGTATCTAAAAAATTGGATTGTCAGTTGAATAATTTTGTTATTTATTTAAATATAAATAATTTAAAATGAAAAGTGAGTAGTTATCTTTTATTTAGGAACAAATGCAACTTACCAACTGAACAATCATATTTTTATGCTGAAAATGTGCAATACCTCTTTTTATACGTTATAATCAAAACGGTGCAAAACCTCTAAGAGATGTTTTCTGTTTCTAATCAGATGTGAATCTCATTATAAATAAGAGGTTCTTGACATTTGATTAAAGCATGAAAAATTATTCAGGAACAAAATTATTTTCTCATTCTAAATCATCTTTCTCTTCTCTAATACATGAGAGCAAGTAAAATAAATATTCTTCTATAAAATACTATCAAAAGATACGATTAGAGAGATTGTACAATTCTCTTTAAGAATTTCAAAGTATCCTGCAGGAAATTCGCCGGTAAACCCTTTTGCATCCAACGTAAAAAGATTTGTGGGGACGAATTGTTCCTTAAACTTAATGTGAAAACACACGCTTTGAAAATTTATCGAGCAAAGTTATTTCTCAATTTTCATCTCCATTTATTCTTAATTTTGCAGTAGTCTCAAAACGAAATATCTAACAGCATAGAAGTATAGAAGGGCATTACATGATATCTCTCAATTTAGTTTTGTCCATAAAAAATGATCTTTTATCTCAGTTTCTATAAATCAAATCAAAATAATAAATGCTATCAACCCCGATAATTTTATCAATTTTTCTATTGTCTTTGAGATTTGTTTATAACATAGATGTAAGTGTAGCTGTGTCTCAACCAATTTAGTTTTTCTATTGAGAAAAGTTACAAGTAACAGACTAAAAGAGTGTTTGTGTGTCATAAATATTAAATAAATAAAAATAAATAAAAAATGATTTTAAAAAATAACATGATATAAAATAATAGTTGAAGATTTAAATTAGATATCATCAATAATATAATACTATATTTTAAAGTTGCGAACAAAGTTAAAAATTCAAATTAATCAGTTTTAAAACACTATAATAAGTTTCTAAAAAAAACTTAATTTTAACAAATTATTATTATTTTATTAAAAAGTATTGCAGATTAAAAACAACTCTAATATATTGTGCTTACTTAAAATTATTCAACAGATAGTACGTGTATTAGAGTATACCAAAATTAATTGTTAAAAAATTAAATACTGTTAGTAGAACAATCGAGAGGGTAAATGAGGGAACATTTTTTATTTGGGACACATCTTTGTGAGAGACACACCACATACTCACCTAAAACCTTAAGGTGATTGGTGTGTGGGTTCTCTCACTTATATAGTGTTCAATCTTCCCTTTTCTAATCAATGTGGGACTTCTTCCTCACACTTGATTCTCAACACTCCCCCTCAAGTGTGAGTTTATACACAATGCTCCCTCTTATGTGGAAGCTCTCTCTTTCACATATACTTGTATCTCCGTTGAACTCAACGGAACACCTTCTACCCACACCTGCGGGAAGTGTTTCGATACAAGTAAGTCGGTCCCTTTCTCAAACCAGGCTCTGATACCATTGTTAGTGGAACAATCGAGGGGGTCAATGAGGGAGCATTTCTTATTTGGGACACACCTTTGTGAGAGACACACTACATACTCACCTAAAACCTTAAGGTGATTGGTGTGTGAGTTCTTTCACTTATATAGTGTTCAATCTTCCCTTTTCTAATCAATGTGAGACTTCTTCCTCACCCTTGATTCTCAACAAATACTGTCTTGAATGCAAATAAATCACCATTTATAGTTATTATGATAAAATATTTTTTATTAAAAATAATGTGTTATAATAATCATAAAGTAATTAATTAATTAATTTACTTAAAACCTATAAATTATTTTAAATTACTATAAATAATATTTAGCAAAAAAGAGTTACTATTATTTTTTACCGTGAATTATTATTATTATTATTTTTTTTTTGAACCAATAAAATAAATTAATTCAAAAGCCGATAATACAACGGTGATCACAAAAGATCCAACCCACCAAAAAGAAATTACATCATAAGTAAAGCTATATAATTTCTATACTTCCTATAGCACCAACCCCTTTGAACTATCTTCTCTATAATACTATTTACAATATCATCCATTCCAATATTTCTATCACTATTAAAACATTGAGTATTCCTATAATACCAGCAATGATAAACGGTCTCAGCCAAGGCCATCTTCATCAAGCCAACTTTACTTCTCTTGCCCTTGCAGTAGGTGGTCACCCAAGACAATTCCTCATCCCAATGCTTAGGCATGTGACAAACTTGCAACCAATGCAGAATTTTCAACCAAATCCCTTTCATCATCCTACAATCAAATAGAAGGTGGTTGATGTTTTCATTGGCATTACAGAAACAGCATTTCCTATCATTCACCATCCCCTAATTTGCAAGCCTCTCCTTCGTGGAGAGCTTCTTGTGGCAGGCAAGCCAAAGGCAAAGACAGACCCTGGGTTTGGCCTTATTACCAGCAATAACAGGGTACCAATCAACAGAAATTTCATGGCTCAGCATATTCTTGTAAACAGTGCCAACCTTAAACTTTCCTTCTATAAGACTTTGATCCCAACAACCCTGCACCAGCTGAATCTTTTTCCTAGCTTTCAAGATGCTTTTGAGGATCCAATAAGCATTATTAGTCACCTCCATAGCCATCAAATCCTGATTTTTTATGAAGTACGTGTGCATCCACTTAACCCAGAGACAGTCACTCTTCCTGCAAAGATTCCAAAGCAGCTTTAACATAGTTATGGAGTTCCAAATATCCAGGTTGAGAATATTTAAACCATCCTTGTTTTTGGGTCGACAAACAGTGCTCCAAGCCACATGACTTTTTCTGCTAGTATTAGATCCACCAGTCCAAATAAACCTTCTGCAAATGTTATGAATCTTCCTAATCACATTTTAAGAAATAGGAAAGCATTGAAGCCAATAGTTAGATATGGAGAAAATCACACCATTAACTAATTGAACTCTACCAGCTTGACTAAGTAACTTAGCACTCCAATGATGGATTCTGTGTAAAATTCTGTCAATAAGGGGGAGATAGTGATTCACTGAGAGTCTCTTACTAGTAAGAGGAACTCCAAGATACCTAAAAGGTAAACAACCCTCATTGAAGCCAGTCAAACTAAGAATTTGATGTTTTTCATTATCATCAATAGCTCCAAAGTAAACCTGACATTTTGCTGGGTTCACCACCAATCCAGTAGACAAAGAGAACTTCTGCATAGTATTGTTCATAAGCTCAACAGAACCTTTGTCACCTCTACAAAAGAGTAAAATATCATCAGCAAAAATCAGGTGGGTGAGCTCCAACTTCTCACATTTTGAGTGATGGTTGAAATTTGGATTATTTTGCATTCTAGCTAGTAACCTGGACAAATAATCCATGACTATAACAAACAGGAAGGGAGATATGGGATCTCCCTGTCTAATACCTCTACTAGCCTTCAATAGCTTGGAGTTCTCACCATTAATATTGTACCTATAGGACACTGTTATTACTCCCATCATGATCCACTTCACAAACTGGTCAGGAATGTCAACTTCCAAGAGGATAGTCTCCAGGGCCCTCCAATTGAGCATGTCATAGGCTTTTTGAAGATCAAGTTATAACATGCACCTAGGAGTGCCATTCTTCCTATAATAGCCCTTGATGAGCTCTATAGCAAGCAAGATATGATAGTGAATTTGCTGACCAGGAATGAAGGCAGCTTGATGGAGACTAACAATGCTTCCAATCACTTTAGCTAGCTTGGCTGTTAAAATCTGAATAAATCTTATAAACCATAGTGCAGGAAGCAATAGGTCTATAGTCTCTTATGTATCTAGCATTATCCTTTTTAGGAATAAGTGTGACAAGGGTGTAATTAAAAGCCAAGAACATTTTGTTATGCTGAAACCAATAACAGATATTATTAATGAGGTCCATCTTCACAATGTTCCAGTAACTTTTGAAGAATTTTACACTGTATCCATCTACCCCTGGAGCTTTGGAGTCACCAATATCATGCAACGCCTCATAAAATTCTCTCTTAGTGATGGGTTTAACAAGCTGATGTCTTTGATCATAATTGAGGTGAGAACCATCTTTCATGACACTTAAATCAATTTACTGGAGCACCCTGTCTTCCTTTCCCTGTGACACCCATATATAAAACTCATACATCAAAGCATAAATATTATATATAGATCCAAGTGTTTGGTACTGAAACACATAAGATCCTAGTTAACACATTGTATACAAATAAATGCCCTAAAGTACAAAGTACGAAAACCTAAGGCATATTATACACAAGATGTTCAAAAGATAAAAACTAAGAACTAGATCAACAATGATCTCAAAATAAGCTCAGCTACGGAAGCTAGCCATCAACAAGCAAGGAAAAGATCACACGACCTTATCCTTACCCTTCTCGGAACCTGAAGCACCTGAAATACATCAACAACGTGGGGTGAGATACATCAAATCTCAGTGAGTTCCCTATCTTATGGATTCTGTTGGATTAACAAGGTTCTAATAATCCTAACTCAAGTCCGGGGAAAAGGGGAAAGGACCCTTGAGTTCACAATTTATAATTCTCACACTATATGGAAACATGACATGAGTTCATTAACTCACAACATCACTAATCGATAACCATACCAAGACATCTCATCTTCCCGTCCGCTTCTACGTCTAGAAGGCGACCCGAGTCATAGATACTTGTAGTTTCTTGGCATACGAATTGGATTCGGGATCATCGGCCTGTTAACCGTGAACCGTTACTTCTCATGGCTTGTTAACCATCACAAGTCTCTACCCATAGCATAGGCTCCAATTGTACTACACGTAGGGAATCAAACCTACCAAGTAATTGTGTACCCGTTTCAGAGGAGCACGAGACCCATGAAACTACACTCAAAATATTCCGGTTACGATTACATGATCACATACAACAATACGATTGTATTCGAAAATCACAAGACTACACCGTCTTAAGGCCTCTCTTGCCTTTTCACAACCACAAAGGTTAACCACATGTTCCATACTAGTGTTCACTCTCAACTAGGCCAATACTCGGCAAGGATGTATCTTCCAACAACACGTGCCCGAGCATCGCCATCTAGAGTTGTCTACAATTTCTAGTTCCTTACTAGATTCTCCTATAGTTCAAGTTTGAGGTTTCCTCACTCTTCCTATATCGTTTTCATATTTGCATGCATATTCACTTACAATCATGTTAAACAATAATAGGATAGTTAAGACATGTCATAATCGCATAGTAGAATAATATATAACAATTAAAACATAATTATATCATTTTGGAACTTTCTCGATTATTTAATGGGTCGGTAAAATTGACATATTTCATCTCCATTGCATAGAATATTTTCTCGACTTTACATCGATATAAAGAATGATCGAATCCAATAAACGAGTCGAAAGTTATAAATTTTCTCGCTAAAGGAACAAAATCTCAAGTCCCAGGTCGCGCTAAGCGCGCCCCTGCCCGCGCTAAGCGTGCCCCTGCCCGCGCTAAGCGCGCAACTCTCTGCAATTTGGGGTTGCAGGATTTCAGAACCGCATTGAGCGGGCTCCTGCGCGCTAAGCGTGCTCTGCGAAACTCAGAAAAATGCTTCAGCAAAAACAAAAATTCCCCACACATCCAAACCTCTTCTCAACCATAAATTACAACCAACAGAGGTGCTACAACCTAGTTCTAGCAAGGTTTGATCAACAACATTCAAAAACCATATATTTCTCAAGAACACAAAGTTTCACAAAACCTAACATTTCCAATCAAACCAAAACATCAAAACAATCATCAATACATGTTTCTATAATCTCATTGAGCATTCATTTTGATTTATATCAAATTCCAACCGTTAAAACATCGATTTCCATAAATTTGACCTAAACCCAACAATTCCAAAACTTCTAAAAATTGGTACTAACTAGAACCCACCTTGGATAGATGATGAAAATGATGATGATGAGATGATTGGATGAAGTTTGGATCAATGGATGATGATTTCTCTTGGATTCTCTTCCAAAACCCTTTTTCTCCTCTTTTTCTCCTTTCTTCTTTCTTTCCTCTTCTTTTCCTTCTTTTCTCTTTCTTTCCTTTCTTACTATCTTTTTCTTTGTATATGTTGGAAAGTGGAAGGAAAATAAGTAACAAACTAAGTATTAGAAATAATACTACTAAATGTCCAAAAAGTCTCTAAAGTCCAAATTGGTAAAAATACGGGGTATTACATCCTCCCCCCCTTAAATGGAAATTCGCCCTCGAATTGAAAGATTGCCTGAACAGATGAGGGTAAGTATCTCGCATTTTCGATTCAAGTTCCCAAGTTGCATCACCCGGATGCGTTACATCCCACTGCACCTTAACGAGAGAAATGTCTTTGTTCCTTAATACTTTCGTTTCTCTTCCCACAATGCGGCTCAGTTGAGGTTCAAACGTTAAGTCTGCTTCTATTTCAATAGTATTAGATAGAATCGACTGAAGAGGATCTGGAATAAACCTCCGAAGTTGAGATACATGAAAAACATCATGCATTTCCGACAGAGAAGGTGGTAAGGCCAATTTGTATGCTACTTTACCAATCCTCTCTAAAACTTGATACGGTCCCACATATCTCGGACTTAACTTCCGTGACTTAAACGGTCCTTTCAGTCTTAATCTCGGAGTAACTTTCAAAAATACATGGTCACCTTCTTCAAATTCTAAAGGTCTCCTTTGATTGTCCGCATAACTCTTTTGTCGATCTTGTGCTTGCTTAATTTTTTCGCGGATCGTTTGAATCTTTTCCGTAGTCTCTTGGATGATTTCGGGTCCTAAGATTCTATCTTCCCCAACTTCCGCCCAACACAAAGGTGTCCTACACTTTCTTCCATACAAAGCTTCATAAGGAGCCATTCCGATGCTCTCATGGTAACTATTGTTATAAGAGAACTCAATCAATGGTAGTAGTTCTTTCCAATTACCCTTACTTTCTAGTACACAAGCTCTCAACATATCCTCCATTGTTTGTATTTTTCGTTCAGTTTGACTATCCGTCTGAGGATGATTATACGTGCTCAACCGCAACTCCGTACCCATAGCTTGTTGAAAAACTTTCCAAAACCTTGAAGTAAACTTCGGGTCCCTATCCGACACAATATTAGAGGGAATACCATGCAATTTTACAATTTCCGCAATAAACAACCTCGCTAGATGACTTGCCTTGAAAGTAGTCTTCACGGCTAAGAAATGCGCAGATTTCATTAGTCGATCCACAATCACCCAAATCGAATCATAACCACCTTGCGTACGGGGTAAACCTACTGCAAAATCCATAGAAATACTATCCCATTTCCAAACTGGGATTTCTAATGGTTGTAATAATCCACCCGGTTTTTGATGTTCAATCTTAACTTGTTGGCATACCGCATATTCCGACACGAAGACCGCAACATCTCTTTTCATACCGGACCACCAATAGTCCTTCTTTAAATCTTGATACATCTTTGAAGAACCCGGATTTATAGTAAAAGCACCTTTATGCGCTTCTTCCAAAATCCTTCTTTTCAAAGTCGCATCGTTCGGAACGCAAATTCTTTGGTTAAACATAATCATTCCATCGCCAGCGTGCACAAAACCCAGTTGACTTAGCATCTCTTGCAACTTCTCATCCAATAATTGTCTTTGTTGAATTTCAACTCTTAACGTAGAATTGACATTCAAATTCCCCATAATCACTCCATTAGGAGTCCACACAAATTGAAGATTTAAATCTCTAAACTTTTCCAACAATGAATATTCTAACATCATCAATTCGACCTTTCTCAAAACTTTCCTACTTAAGGCATCGACCACTTTGTTCGCTTTACCCGGGTGGCATTTTAGCTCTAGATCGTAATCCTTTAAATATTCCATCCACCTCCTTTGACGCATATTCAACTCTTTCTGGTCAAAGAGGTACTTTAAACTCTTGTGGTCACTAAACATTTCAAAATGTACTCCATATAAATAGTGACGCCACACTTTCAAAGTAAACACCACCGCCGGTAATTCCAAATCATGGGTTGGATAATTCTTCTCGTGAATTTTCAAATGTCGAGAAGCATAAGCCACCACGTGACTTTCTTGCATTAAAACTCCTCTTAATCCCATCTTAGACGCATCACAAAATACCTCATACGACTTGCTAGGATCGGGAATAATCAGAACGGAAGTTGTAGTCAATCTTTCCTTCAAACTCATAAAACTTTGCTCACACGCCGAATCCCACTCAAAGGGGCAATCCTTCTGAGTAAGCTTAATCATTGGTAATGCTAATTGCGAAAAGCCTTTGATAAACCTTATGTAGTAACCTGCTAGACCCAAGAAACTTCTAATTTTCGATACATTCTTCAGTCTCTCCCAATTAATCACAGCTTCAACCTTCGACGGATCCACCGCTACGCCACCCTGTGATATAACGTCACCAAGAAAACTAACTTCAGACATCCAGAACTCGCACTTACTTAACTTGGTAAAAAGTTGCTTCTCTTGTAAGATCGATAAGACGATTCTCAAATGTCCTTCGTGCTCTTGCGGAGTATGGGAATAGATAAGAATGTCATTAATGAAGATCACAACAAATTGATCCAAGTAAGCTTGAAATAACCGATTCATATAATCCATAAAAATAGCTGGAGCATTAGTCACACCGAAAGGCATCACTTAGAATTCGTAATGGCCATAACGGGTCCTAAATGCAGTCTTAGGTACATCGGAACTCTTCACTCGGATTTGGTGATAACCCGATCTCAAATCAATCTTCGAGAACACACAGGCTCCTTTCAATTGATCTAATAGGTCGTATATCCTTGGTAAGGGATACTTGTTCTTAATGGTGACTTTATTCAGCTGACGATAATCAATACACAATTGCATCCCGCCGTCCTTCTTCTATACTAACAAAACTGGGGCTCCCCATGGTGAGACACTAGGTCTAACAAAATGCTTAGCCATAAGCTCCTCTAATTGTCCCTTTAATTCTCTTAACTCCAAAGGTGCCATCCGGTACGGAGAAACGAATATAGGAGCCGTTCCTGGTACCAGATCAATAGAAAATTCCACTTCCCTCCCCAGAGGAAGAGAAGTGACATCTTCGGGGAAAACTTCGGAAAATTCGCAAACTACTGGAATATCCAAAACTTGAAGGTCACTACTCCCTTCCTTAGTGAGAACCAAAAGAACAGATTTCTCTTCTTCGAACAAGAAATTTATCATTCCAACCGTACCTTCTAGAATAGTTGTTAAGACATCTTTTGGGGTAGCATCAACAGATGGAATGATGATGAGCTTTTCTTCACACCCAATAAACACCGAATTAGCATAAATCCAATCCATTCCCAAAACGACATCAACTTTCTTATGCGGTAGACAAATAAGATCAATCTGAAAAACTCTACCGTCCACAGACAAAACACAATTTTCACACATCAACGGTGTCTCAACTATTTCATCCATGGCGGTAGTGACCACCATAGGAGGAGACAAAGGAACGGACCGCAACCCAAGTCGCTTCATACATTGCATCGATACAAAAGAGTGTGTAGCTCCGCAATAAAAAAGAACAAAACAAGGAAATCCGTTAACGAAGCACGTAACAACAATTAAGGAATTGTCACTCTTCTTCTTCTTTGCATCTAAGGTATAAACCTTTCCTTGTGTCTGAGTCCTATTCTGAGGACAATCTCTTTTCAGATGACCCACCTTCTGACATTGGAAACACTTTATCCCTTCAAAACCACACCTTCCAGAATGATTCTTGCGACAAGTGCGACACACAGGAGGTGTACTCGCCCTTGAATCTTGAACTTATTTCCCTTTGAAGGATTGTTGCCTAGGCCTGAATTGTTGGTTGGATCTTCCGCGATCCCCTTGATTCACTCTACTCACAACACCTTCAGCTTAGATTTTCTTCAAACTACGCTCGACCATATAGCATTGCCTTAAAACTTCAGCATATGTAGTGAACTCTCTCTGCGATACACTATGAGATATTTCAGCTTTTAGTCCAAACAGAAACTGGTCTATTTTCCACCTTTCATCAGGAGCATACATAGCCTGCCTAGAATAAGCAGCCATGTCCTCAAACTTCTCAGCATAACTGGCCACAGTCATACTACCTTGTCTTAATTGTTGGAATTCAAATTCTTTATGAGTCCTCAATGAGCTCGGAAAATACTTCTCCATGAAAATAACTTTGAACTGTTCCCAAACCTTAGGCACTTCCTGAATAGCCATCAAAGCCGAAGCGCTCTCCCACCATCTCATAGCGGGACCCTTCAGTGAATGAGAAGCGAACAACACCTTGTTCTCTTCGCTGCATTGGACTATCAAGAAAATCCTCTCCATACCAGAAATCCATTCGTGAGCCTTCACGGGATCTAATCCACCATGAAATTTTGGGGGATTCATGCGGATAAAATCCTGGAATTTCCCACCTTCAGGTTCTGAAGCAACTACTGTAGGATGCAAACCTCCATTCCTTTGTTTCACCATTTGCTGCATGAATAGATTTTGTTGCTGTTGTATCTGTTGCATAAACTGATACAGAGGAGCATTGTCGTCTCCTCCCGGCGGATTCGTCCCTTCAGGAGTGGTGCGGGGTCTACCACAAGTGTTTCTACGTCCTTCAGCCATGTTCCTAAAGATCATACAAATAGGATTAAGTTGATCAGGCTCAATGCCATAAATATAACACTTAAGACCAATGACGACACAACATATATGAAACGGAAAGAAATACTTATACTATTTCATGGCTAGGTCGAGGATACGATCTGCTTTGATACCAACTGTGACACCCATATATAAAACTCATACATCAAAGCATAAATTTTATATACAGATCCAAGTATTTGGTACTGAAACACATAAGATCCTAGTTAACACATTGTATACAAATAAATGCCCTAAAGTACAAAGTACGAAAACCTAAGGCATATTATACACAAGATTTTCAAAAGATAAAAACTAAGAACTAGATCAACAATGATCTCAAAATAAGCTCCGCTACGGAAGCTAGCCATCAACAAGCAAGGAAAAGATCACACGACCTTATCCTTACCCTTCTCGGAACCTGAAGCACCTGAAATACATCAACAACGTGGGGTGAGATACATCAAATCTCAGTGATTTCCCTATCTTATGGATTCTCTCGGATTAACAAGGTTCTAATAATCCTAACTCAAGTACGGGGAAAAGGGGAAAGGACCCTTGAGTTCACACTTTATAATTCTCACACTATATGGAAACATGACATGAGTTCATTAACTCACAACATCACTAATCGATAACCATACCAAGACATCTCATCTTCCCGTCCGCTTCTACGTCTAGAAGGCGACCCGAGTCATAGATACTTGTAGTTACTTGGCATACAAATTGGATTCGGGATCATCGGCCTGTTAACCGTGAACCGTCACTTCTCATGGCCTGTTAACCATCACAAGTCTCTACCCATAGCATAGGCTTCAATCGTACTACACGTAGGGAATCAAACCTACCAAGTAATTGTGTACCCGTTTCAGAGGAGCTCGAGACCCATGAAACTACACTCAAAATATTCCCGTTACGATTACATGATCGCATACAACAATACGATTGTATTCGACAATCACAAGACTACACCGTCTTAAGGCCTCTCTTGCCTTTTCACAACCACAAAGGTTAACCACATGTTCCATACTAGTGTTCACTCTCAATTAGGCCAATACTCGGCAAGGATGTATCTTCCAACAACACGTGCCCGAGCATCGTCGTCTAGAGTTGTCTACAATTTCTAGTTCCTTACAAGATTCTCCTATAGTTCAAGTTTGAGGTTTCCTCACTCTTCCTATATCGTTTTCATATTTGCATGCATATTCACTTACAATCATGTTAAACAATAATAGGATAGGTAAGACATGTCATAATCGCATAGTAGAATAATATATAACAATTAAAACATAATTATATCATTTTGGAACTTTCTCGATTATTTAATCGGTCGGTAAAATCGACATATTTCATCTCCATTGCATAGAATATTTTCTCGTCTTTTCATCGATATAAAGAATGATCGAATCCGATAAACGAGTCGAAAGTTATGAATTTTCTCGCTAAAGGAACAAAATCTCAAGTCTCTACAATTTGGGGTTGCAGGATTTCAGAACCGCGCTGAGCGGGCTCCTGCGCGCTAAGCGCGCTCTGCAAAACTCAGAAAAATGCTTCAGCAAAAACAGAAATTCCCCACACATCCAAACCTCTTCTCAACCATAAATTACAACCAACAGAGGTGCTACAACCTAGTTCTTGCAAGGTTTGATCAACAACATTCAAAAACCATATATTTCTCAAGAACACAAAGTTTCACAAAACCTAACATTTCCAATCAAACCAAAACATCAAAACAATCATCAATACATGTTTCTATAAGCTCATTGAGCATTCATTTCGATTTATATCAAATTCCGACCGTTAAAACATCGATTTCCATAAATTCAACCTAAACCCAACAATTCCAAAACTTCTAAAAATTGGTACTAACTAGAACCCACCTTGGATAGATGATGAAAATGATGAAGATGAGATGATTGGATGAAGTTTGGATCAATGGATGATGATTTCTCTTGGATTCTCTTCCCAAACCCTTTTTCTCCTTTCTTCTTTCTTTCCTCTTCTTTTCCTTCTTTTCTCTTTTTTTCTTTTCTTACTATCTTTTTCTTTTTATATGTTGGAAAGTGGAAGGAAAATAAGTAACAAATTTAGTATTAGAAATAATACTACTAAATGTCCAAAAAGTCTCTAAATTTCAAATTAGTAAAAATACGGGGTATTACATTCCCATTAGCTCTTCATAATAATTGATAACCTCAGTTTCCATAACCCTATTAGTGTTCAACTATATGCCATCATTCTTGTACAGGGTCAGCAATCTTTTAGAATTGTTTTTGGCTTTAAGGGAGGCTTGGAAATAATGATTATTTCCATCACCAAGTCTAATCCAGTCAATTTTGGATTTCTGCTGAAGCACTTTCTCCTCAAGGGCATTCCATCTAATGATTTCCTCTGTCTTATCCTTAACCCTCTGAATAATAGCAGGGTTCATATGATCATCAACTAGCTCCTGCTGGTAGTTCTCAAAATCCTTTCTAACACTCTGAATAATAGAGGTTTGCTAAGACTTTTGATAATTGGTCTTAACCTCTTAAGTTTTTCCCATGAAATGTAAGGAGGGGAACATGTGATAGTTTCAGTCCAATTTCTAGCAACAGCTTCATGGAAACCATCTATCTCAGTAACACAATTAATAAACTTGAAATTCTTTCTGCTGTGTTGAGTTTGAGCCTGGTTACAAAGATGCAGAATGACATGGTGAGATACACTAGGAGGAAGATGCTTCATGTAATACCCCGTATTATCTAAATGCTCAATTGGATATCAGATGAGATCAGATGAGCATCTATGTGCACTACCCTTGGTAAGACGGATTAATGGAATTCTCTAAGCACTTTAAGAATTACCAATTGGGATTAATAGAGCAACTAATGAACTCTGAAGAGATCAATTTATTATTAGTTCAAGAGAGACTTTTAGGATAACTCTAATATTTGATCAATTGGTTGAGATGACAAAATATCAATTGGAGATATTTTACTCTATTGGATTTATATTATATAATAATAGTATAATATATGTATATATTTGGAAAGAGAAAGAAAAAGAAAAGAAGAAGTTAGTAAAGAAGAAGAAGAGAAAGAGAGAAAATGGAGAAGATGAAGAAGAGAAACCCATGGATCATCAGCATCTTCTTCAAACTCCTCTTCGATTATCAGGTGGGTTCTAGGTAGAAACTCTAAGTTCTAGAAATCAATGATTTGAACTTAGGTTAGATTTGAGAGAAAATGATTAATCGGATAAAATCAATGAATCTAACGGATGAAATATGGTATAGACTGTGTAGAATACTGATTATTATGATTGGAGTATGTTTTGATTGTTATGGTGTGTTTTGGGAGTGGTTGGATTGAGGAAATAATTGATTTTGATGAGTAATAGCGCTGCTGGATTTCTGGGTTTCGCAGGGTTCGCCTAGCGAACCTGGGGTGAAGCGTAGCGAATGGTTTCGAGGGTTCGCCTAGCAAACCCGGCAGCGAGGGTTAGCGAAGGTTCGCCAATGACGTTCTCCTAGCGAACTTTATGACTTTTCAGTGTTGATTGGTTCTGCCTTGCTTCGTTGAGTTGTTCGCGAAGCGAAGGGCGAGGCGAATGTTCGCTAGGGAGTTCGCGAAGCGAACTTTATGTCTATTTTGTTCTGTTTGTTCATTCGCCAGGAGCTTCGCCTAGCGAAGGCTGGAGCGAATGCTCGCTGGGGATTCGCCTAGCGAACATGACAGTTGTTCAGTTTTGTTTCCTTCATAACTTTTGATCCGTAACTCGGATCGCGACGTTCTTGGTGTCATTAGAAAGCTATGACGACCCTCATTAGAAAATCTTGGGTATGATGAGGGATATTTTATTTAGTGGAAAATGGAGGAAAGTAATGTTTTGCGAAATGTCGGAATTGACATCTTTTGGATCGTAATCTGATCCAGGCATATCTATAGCCGATGTAAAGATGTGGAATATCCTACGGGATGAGAGTGAGAAATATTGATTTCGTGATCCGATTAAATGAACCGGAGGGGAACCGAAAGTGATGTTTTATGTGATGTGTGATTATATGTATTTACTTGTAATATTGTGTTATGCCATATCTATTTAATGTTGTTGTTAAAATGAATGAGACAATATGCATGTTAAAATGAGTTAGGGAGAGTGAGGAAACTTTACCTCGAAAACAAATGGCATAGTTAAGATTGGTATAATTCTAGGTTATAATTAGAATTGTGATCGAAACTCTGGATGGCGACGCTCGTGCATTCATTGATGAGTTCTGGCCTAGAGTAGATGACGTAATGACAACGCTCGTGTAGAAGAGGCCGAGACGTGTGTCCATACCGAATGGTATAGAATTGAGTGAAACACTAGTATGAAACATGTGTACTTGTTATGTTTTATGGTAAGGAGAGTGTAGCCTTAAGGCATTGTAGCCTTGTGATTGTCGAATACAATCATGGTGTCTGAATGTTCACGTAATCATAACCTTTTATCTTGCGGTGTAGTTTCATGAGACTCGAGCACCTCCACTGAAACGTATGCACAATTACTTGGCAGGTTTGATTCCCGCGTGTAGTACGAATGGAGCCTACGGGTAAAGAGACTTGTGACGGTGTACGGGCCGATGATCCCGAATCCATTTCATATGTCAAATAACTTCAAGGATCCATGACTCGGGTCGACTTCTAGACGTAGAAGCGGACGGGAAAAGGGGATGCCTTGGTACGGTTATCGATTCGTAAGGAAATCTTGAGTTAGCAGGCTTAGGACGTAATTTCCTTCCGTGTGAACTTTGTGAGTTAACAGACTCATGACATGTTTCCATATAGTGTGAGATTGTGAGATTGTGTACTCAAGGTCATTTTTCCCTTCCCCTTGGCTTGAGTTAGGATTTATAGAACCCTGTAAAGCCGAGGGAATCTATAGGATAGGGAACCCACTGAGATTTGATGTATCTCACCCCACTATAGTTGCTTTGTTTCAGGTGCAGGTTAATTACAAGTGGAGCGATGCTGGATGTTTCAAGAGAAGCTTAGTTAAGCTTATCCGTTGTGTATTCTTTTGTTGTATGCAATTGAGGATATTGTATATCATTCTTAGTTTTATTATTTTTGGCTAGTTTCCATGACTTGTGCCATGTAGAGTATTTGTGTTTTAGAAATGGACAAGTATGTGAACGATGCTATTAGGCGCTTTTGATGGGTCAGTACCAAATAAAATGCTTGTATTGTATTATTCTAGATATATATTATACAGGGCATTACAATTGGTATCAAAGCTGGTCGAGTCCCCGACCTAGCCTTGAAACATCATAAGTAAATCTATTCCTGCCTCTTAAGTGTGTCTTGCCATCATGAAACTTAATATCATACTATGTAGTGTTGGGCCTGATCAACCTAATATTATGTATGTGATAGGAAGAATCATGGTTGAGCGACCTCGAGGACTCCGAAGTGTTGTCGTAACTTGTGCTAGGAGGGTAGGCTCAAGCCAAGAGTTAGTGGCGTGGAGTTTTGGTCAACTCTGTTGAGGTTTTGGTAGAAGTTGTGTTTTGGGTATCATGGGATTTAAGAGTGTTGTGTTGTTTAAGAAATCCTTTGGAAAAGATGGAGCCTGAAAGTTAAGGATCTCTATCGGACGATTGGATAAGGTATCAAGCAATGTAAGATTTCTAGTGGAGCTGGATTGACCACTAGTATGGATAAGGATTTCAAGTAATCTCATTCCGTGGAAAAGAAAAGTTGTATTATGGAATGTGTGACGTAAAGTCCGGAAGTGAGATAAGCCTTGGTGCTTCAGTTTCTAAGGTCGCTATGGTATCTTGAATGGACGAGAGTACCTTAAGGAGTGTGTTGGGAATAATGTCTTCCGACTGGTTAAAATTGAGAATTAAGGACGTTCGGCTTTTATGGGGACCTAAAGTAGTAGAGAAGCGTGAGAAGGAACACCAGGATGTGTTACATGCTTCAATGAAACAAGTGTGCGCCGAACGAAGAGTGGAAGACGAATTGCATATATTCAGTTATGTGGAGAGTTTAAGTTTAAGGTAATACATCTGGATTTCTATTTTCGGTGAGACGTCAATTTGGAATTTGTTAACTTGCCCAAGGAACCACATAAGGTATTATGTTGGAGGAAGAATGAACTCCATTTAGTAACGGAAGTGTAGTGATATGGATCGGAAGTAGTTCGTATTAAGAGACAGAGTAAGCATCTTGGATTAAAGAGAATCTTAGTAAGATGGTTTATATTGGGATCTAAGAGGATTACCGTGGAGAGCAAAGGAAACGCGATGTGGAAAACAGTATTAAAGGTATGTTATGAGGAAGTGACAATGGAGTGTGTTTATGATGAGTGTGCAATGAAGTTATTAAGGTGTTGATGAACCGATAGTTAAGGAAGTGTAATCAAGGATAGTTCACCCATGAGAACCCTAGTAGTGATGGTGGTGTGTGTCGCTTCCGGGATTTTTATCCTAGTACAAACGCGAAAGTGGCACCGAAACAAAGTCGTCAGCAATGTGTATTTATCCCAAGAGAGGGGAAGGAAACACCTCATAAACCTGAAGGAAGGAAAGAGCATGGTCTCACGACCAAGAGAACTGGGTTCGGGAGTCGGTTACACGTGAGGAAGGTATTAGCACCCTCACGCGTCCATCGTACCCGATGGGATCCACGCTTGCTTGTCTCGATCAAAGGGTGTTGTCGTCTGGAACTCCGCTGCTGAGAACTGGAAAAGGAAAGGAGAGAGAAAGAGAAACAAATGTAGGGAAAATAAAAGAAGTGCTCGCATGGGCCCTACCCCACTGCCTACGTATCTCATCGGGAACATGAGAATCAGAGCGACGTAGTTCCCCTCACTAGGGATGGATTGTTTGTGTCTTTTAGGGAACGGCTAACGTTCTAGCTCAGGTGTTGCAGGCTCGCTGGTCCGAGTGCGTTACCATCTTGCAAGAGAACGAGAAGAAGCACGTTCATACGTTGAGAATGAGTGAGATGAGAAAATAATTCCCGAACGAAAGACGTTATTGTTTGTTTTTTTCTTTTAAAAATAAGTATTTTGATTGTTTTTGTATTTTGTAACATGTATTGTATTTAAGTCCCTCATGTAGGATCGAATGCCTCGCATATCGACCCAAGACGGGACGTATGCTAAACATTCCAAGAAAGTGAGAGAAGACCCCACACATCCTTGTTTCCATATGAAAGGCCTAAATACAATAGGTGTTATTCCTTTATTAAGTGTTTTTTACTTTTGTTTTGAGATGAGTAGAAGAATGACTCAAAAGGTCGATAAAGGTAAAAATCTAATGGGGGAGACTAAGACTCAATCTTAATGTTATCATACATGCTGATCCTATGGTTAAGTGTGGTATGAGAACCTAATCCTAAAAGAGAAAGAGGGATAGCACTACCTAATGCTTATCCTACCTCACTTTAATCAAAGACTAAAGTTGAGCTAGGACCCCAAAGGGATGTGAGAGAATTCTACACATAGCATTATATCATGCTATTCATAAAAGAGAAAGACAAGTAAAAGAGACAACTCAAGTATTAATCAAAATGAATATCAAAATCAAGATTTAAAATTAATCAAGTATATCCCCAAAAATTAAAATGCTAATTAAGCAAGATTAAATTCTAAGTAAAAGTTAGTCTAAAATTAATACTAGGATTAATCCTAAAATTAATCTGTAAATCTATTGCTTATTCAAGTTAATTCCTAAAGATCTAATTCTAAAATTAAACCTAAAGTTAATTCAAGTTAATTCTAAAACTAAATCTAAAGAAGATTAATTCTAAAATTAAATCTATAATTAAAAGAAAATATTAGAAACTAATTTCTAATCAAAATGAGGTTTATTAAAATCTTAGTGAAACAAAATATCTAATTAATTCAAAAAAATAAGATCCAAAAAACAATTATCTAAACCAAGATTAACTACTAATTAATCTAAACAAAAAATCTAAAATGAAATAAACAAACAAAGGTGCAGCAGTGCTACAGGGGGTGGGAAAAGCAGTCCAGGCGCTGGGCCATGGAAGTTCAGCAGGCCCAAGGAGTTTCTAAGCCAAGGGGGGGTGCAGAGAGTATTTCGGTTGTGTGGTTAAGGAATTTGAGTGAATGGGCTTGGAAGGTTTAAGGCCCAATAACCAAATGAATCAGCCAAGAGAGGGGGTGCGAAGAGTGAAATACGGGTATGAACAAGAAAATGATTGGGCTTAAGCCCGGTCCAATGGTTGAATCAATCAGTTGGTTTTCCTCTTCTAGAAACCCTAAGTTCTGAAGCGAACTAACTTCCTCCCTCCTTCATTGCACCGTCAATCTCTTCACTTCGACCGCTGTAACAAACTCTGCCACCTCCAATCTCCTCCACCGCCGCGAATCACCTTTCCTCTGCTCACCCCGCCGAGAACATTCCTCCGTTCACATCGCCGTCCAACTCCGACCTCAGTGTTCTTCCGTATCGTCACCATCACAAAGATATCTTACCGGAAACAACTTAATCACCGCCGACAGCTCCCTCAGTCTCGTTTCGCTTTCTCAAACCTCACCGTCCTTACGCCGTTTTCATCTTCAACCTCCGAACCCTCTCTCTCGCCATTCCACCTTGCTCGCGTCGCGGACGTTTTCTTCCCACAACCATGGCCTCGTTCTCCCTCAACGAACATCCTTCATTGAAGCGCCGCCGCGAAACACCATAACGTCTCTGCACAGCTCCCTCTCCAATCTGATCCAACACACTTCGCACACAACAAAAAAAGGAAGTCGATCGTCACCGCACACTACACCAGATCAGACACGGAAGCTCTATGACAATTTCTGACCAAAACGGAGCAACGACCTCACTCTCTAATCGCTCAACACTCGCAAATCGCTCACCGGAAACTCAACTCGTTCTCGAAGATTTCCAATACGCTACGAATTTCAACCAGAAATACAAACAATTCTAAGCTAGTGTCATGGAATCCAGGTTCGGAAGAAGATTAACAATAGATCATAACCAACCGCAAACGAATCGCAAGATACATAGGAGGAAACGGAGCGATACGTACCTATCGGAGTCGCTCTGATGGCGCTTCAAAAATGTCACGAAGCTTTACGAATTAGGTATGCTTGCTTCCATTTCCTTCTCCGATTTTTGCTCTTGTTCCATCTCTTCTTCTCTATTCTGTGGACCGTTGCTGAAAAATGTGGATACCGAACTGATGATGATGATGGCGATGACGCGACGTCGAGGTTGATTTTCTACAGGTTTTGAGTTGATGAGTTCTTGAATGAATTGTTGAAATGCTGCCAATTTTTCTTGATTTCTATAGGTTCTGAATTGGAGATATCAAAAGCTGATAAAGATTTGCGAAACAGTGGCGAGGCTTGAAGATGAATTCCCGAACAAGTTTTGAAGAAGCTTGTTGCAGATGAAGCTTGGAGAAGAGGAAGTTTGAAGATGGTTAGGTTATAAAGAGTTCGTTGGAGATAATGGTGAAGAAACTGAAGATTGGTTATAGCTGCTCTTATATAGAGGGGAAAAGAAGAATCGAGAAGAAAAAGTTAGTTGGAGATTGTGGAGAGTGAAATTATAGTTTCCTAGAGATTTATGTTAGGAATTGTTAGAAGGAATTGGAATGAAATTCTGTTTTTTCTCAGTAGTGAATTTTCTGTGTAAGTTGATGTTATTTTCTCGCTGCTATATGTATTTATTTTTCTCTGAAACTGTTATGAATCTTTTCCTGTAAAACCTTTTGTATGTATCACTTTATTTTTCCTGCTAAAACTTATGTTGCCATGAATATTGTCTGCTGCGGTATTTTCAGCTACTATGAACTTGGATTTTTCTGTTAATAAAGTTTCTGCTGTGAAAAGCTCCTAGTGGTATTACTCATGGGAGCTCCTTATTATTCCGTGCTTCTTAAACCATCCCTTGCACTGAGTTTTTTTTTGAAGAACTGTTATGGATTGAACATGGTAGCAACTGGATGTAGACCAAACGGATCATGGAATTGAAATGGATATTAGAAGTCGGTTTGTGGTTTTAAAACAAAAAATGGAATTAAATCTAAAACTTGACAATTGGTTTGGCAGTGGGAACATACAAAAGTTTATGGATACTTTGAATATATTTAGAAAAATGAGATAGAAATTGGCTAAAAATGGTTTTAAATTTTGAAAATGAATCTAAGTGGATCTAGACAAAAATGAGTTTAGAATGGATGGAGATTTGGAACTAAAAGTGGACAATTGTACTTTGAATGAGCAAATAAAATTGGTTATGGAAATTGGTAAAAATGGATTGATGGACAATTGAACAAAAATGGATTTTGGATATTAGTAAAATGAATTGAAATGGATTTAGAAGTGGAATGTATTAAAATATGTCTAGGAAAAATGAAGTGGATAACGGAGATATAATGGATATTTAGTGATATTTTTGAATATGGTGGATAATGAAGAATGAATTCCAAGAAATCCACATAACCAATTAAGCTTCCAATTCAAACCAAACTTGTATTCTCAATGAATTCCCACAATCCAATCAGTAAGCTCAATCAACCATGGCCCAATACTACTCAAATCAATCCATAAATGCTTTGTCTTGATAACCATTGATTTCTTCAACACAAAACCCTAATCTCATGATCTTCCATTAATAAAAATAAACCAAGTCACACAGGAGATAAGAACCCATGATCCCACGCCTTAGAAGCTCAATGCAATGATATGATTATGAGTTATGACCTAATGGATATGTAAAATGAAGGCAAAGCAAAAGCCAGAAAAAGATAGGGCAAATTTTGGGGTGCTACAGCTGCCCCTATTCAATCAACTTGGACCTAAAAGGATGATAGCAACTGCTTTCAGACATTCAAGGTACAAGGTGATTGAATACAAAAAGAACCGCAAAATTTGCACTCTGTGGAAAATAAGAAAAAGGGATATAAACCCAACCAAATGAACTCTGCTTGGATAACACTCTAGTGGTAAGAATAGCATTGGAGAGATGTCTTTTAGAACAACGCCAGATGACTACTGGCTTGCCACGCTACGTGTGGAATTTAACAATGTCTTTTGTACAACGCTAGACGACTACTGGCCTGCCACACTACGGGTGGACTTTAGCAGCCTTTTGCCACCCTAAGATAGACTTTCGCCAATCTGCGGTTGGACTTTGCTGATTTGCCACCCTTGGATGGACTTTTGCCAATCTACGGTTGGACTTGCAGCTGAATTGTCACCCTTGGATGGACTTTTGCCAATCTACGGTTGGACTTTTGATCGGAGGTTTGTAGAATCAACGGCCCTACAAAGATGACTCCGCTGGGGATAAGAGGGTAGGCCATCAACTCTGAGGTTGAGGAAAAATGGCATCAGCTCTGCGATTGAGAAAATTTGAAGTAAATAATAACACTGAGGTTGAGGAAAAGGTAGACATCAACTCTGAGGTTGAGAAAAACCATAACTTCAACTCTGGGGTCAAAAGAAGGATATACGTCAACTCTGAGGTCGGTAAAAGGGTATACATCGATTTTGCAACCGGATATAAAACCATTGACTTCAACTCTGAGGTTGGGGGAAGAAAAACATTTTCATCAACTCTGAGGTCGAGAAAAGGTATACAACAACTTTGAAGTTGGGGAAGAAAGAGACGTTCATCAACTCTGAGATTGAGAAAAGGAGGTGCGACAACTCTGAGGTTGGATAAGGGAGGCGTCAATTCTGAGATCGGGAGGAAATACATACGACAACTCTGAGGTTGGAGAGAAGATATACGACAACTCTGAGGTTGGTAAAAAAGGCTTCAACTCTGAGGTTGGAGAAGGAATGCATACGACAACTCTGAGGTTGGAGAGAAGATATACGAAAACTCTGAGGTTGGTAAAATAGGCTTCAACTCTGAGGTTGGAGAAGGAATGTACGACAACTTTGAAGTTGGTATAAAGGGCGTCAACTCTGAGGTTGGGCAAAACAGGCGTCAACTCCGAGGTTGGAGACAATAGGCGTCAACTCGGAGGTTGGGGATCACTGCTTTAATTAAGGGTTGATCTGGGCTTTCGCACAAGGTACCAAATCTGGCTTATGCTTTGATGCATGTTTGAATTTTCTTTCTATGGCGTAATGCTCTATACAAAATGGAAACGCTACGCGTTTGAAGATGCAATGCAATGATGATTACTATATGCAAGAATGATAGGACACTCCGCCGAGGAATGCGCAAAACAGAATAAGCAAACTTCACTGAGGAAGGGATCACCAACATCTGACCACCTGAGGGGAGATAACCAACCGTACCACCAATAACCACTGGTGTTGCAAACCCTGTTAGGGAACCGCAAGCTGAATTGCAAACTCTGTTGGGGAGATGCCAATAAAGATTGGACTTTGAACCGCTGAGAATGCCAATAACCGTTGTACTTTGACTTTTGAGGAAGAGAGTACTCTGACTTCTCACCGTCTTCAGACTGCTTGAAAGTATTCCATCGTCTTACCCTGCTGAGAATGAGGAATCCACCTACACTTCCGGGGATAAGAAATCTTCATAAAGAACCCTTTTCGATTTGAGGACGATTCTCTGCTTTGGGGAGAACAGCAATTCCAACACCTCGGTGGGAAAGATACCTTCTGGTTCTTTGCTGGGGAAGAGACTTAAGGCTTCAAGTTTCTACTGATCGACTGCATGCCGATTGTCAAGAGTGAACAACGGTTCCTTTAATTTTTGACTTGCCCCAGACCACAGGGTCTACTGGAAGAACTTATCTCAAGAGGATTTTATAGAAGACTGGGTGTTCACATTGCCCCAGGGTCTTCAAACTGTTGGAGAGATTTATTGGATCTCGACGTAACTGCCCCAGACTGTATGATCTGTGAAGGAATTTGCCCCGAGAGGACTTTTAATGACTTGAAGTACTCTGCCTCAGTGTTTTGAACCTTGAAGAGGTGTTTCTGATTAACCGTCTTCTGGAGAGGATAACTTCTTATGCTCCGGAGGTGGCCTGCCTCGATACGAGCTTCGAAGTGTATTTGCCCCTGATCTTAGAATGAATGCCACAGAATAACTGAACTTCGGAGAGATTTCTCGACGTGACTACCCCAAATTGGCTACATCTCATCACAACTTACTGGGGAGAGCCCACGACAATGGGTCTCTTAGCAACACCCCTTGATATGGCTGTCCTTCAGAATTTTCAAGCATCCCAACTCGGCAGGATCAAGCTTCTCGACTGGCATTCACTGTATAAGCTTCATTGATGCTTAGGCACATGTATGCAAGTAGAACAAGTTAAATATGAGAATGATAATTCTAATGCAACAAACATGTTAACCTTGAAGTTTTTATTGAAAATATGTCGCAAAACCCTGTGAACGAGTCACTAGTTACAACATTTATTTTTGAATGGAAAACATTACGCACATGCAATACCAAAAAACTTATTAGCACAACTCATGGGAGTAAGGAACGCTATCTCGTTGAAGTACGCCTTCAGAATAAACCCTGTTTCAATAAGGGCTTTTGAGGGTTGAATCGTGGCCTGGTTCATGGTTTTAGAAAAAAGGATTTATGGCTCAAAATTTATTTGTACCCACCCATTCTCCTTGATGTTCTCCAATCCTACGTTCAGTTAATCTGGCACAAGCGCTCATCTCCCAAAAGGATTTGTGAGGAATGACAATTAATGGACCCACGAGGTTTGCGAAATGACAGTCACCCTTTTTTGCCTTCAGTGTTTCGGTCACACGACTTGTTCCCTATCGAGGATTTTTCTTTTTTGAACATTTCTTTTTTCATTTTTCGCTTCTTTATTTCCCTGATTTTGCCTGGACTGATTCTCTTTTGAATCTTTCAATTTTGAAGTCCAGCGGGATGCCCTAACTTTTGCCTAAGTCACTTATTTTCAAGTTTGGACTTAGCGGGCTTTATTTCTTTTTTTTTATTTTTTTCTTTTTTTTTTGAACAAATCGTGTGACACTGGCTGTCTGACTTATTTGAAAGGGTTGTGACTATCTCACTCTTCGGTTGGTGAGGGATAACCATTGTGGTTTCAACTCTTTCTACCTCCCGATGAGTAAAAGGTAATGGATCCTTTGATGCACACTCCTTTTGAAATCTGAACGCTTGGTCAAATTACTGATGACTACCCTGCCCCTAGTTAAATGTGAGGGTTTTTTCGAATGAAAAGAAACTCCTACTTCAAAGCTCAAAGGGGTTGACGAGGGTCTATCTCCCTTATATCTCTGGTGTTTGGGGATTTGAAGCAATGCCTGTACATTCTCAACAGGGTTTTATCCAAAAGCATACAACCAAAGATTTTGCGTTTTTACCTCATCATCATCCCTCAAGAGTTTAAAACAAGAGAGCTGGTATTGCAGTGCATATAAACATGATATGATTGCATAAAAGTAAAATACTTCAAGAACGACCCATTCATTACATTAAAACATCATTCAGAACACAAACAAGTTTTTTAGGCATACAATGCTTTAACAAGAAATGAAAAACTACAAATGAAAATGCAGTAAAGAAGCTGAAGATTGTCATCGCTGAGGAGGCTTGATTCTGTCTGGACGTCCTTGCAAACTGAGTGCTCACTTGAGGCAGAAGGTTTCAATTGATGTACATATCATCTTCAGTGAATGCAATGATCTCTGAGTCCACCAGGTCTTGCACCTTGTGCTTGAACATGTTACAATTTTCAATTGAATGACCTGGTGTGTCTGAGTGATACTCGCATCTAGCATCCAGATCATAATCAGGAGGAATGGGGTCAGGGACAGGCTTGGCATCCCTTAGTTCAACTAGAGAACTCTCAAGTAGACGGGCAAGAACATCACTGTGAGGAATAGGGAGTGGATCGAACCTTCTCGCATGCCTCCGTGATCTTTGTTGTCTCTGTTGCTGAGGAGCATAAGGTCGCTGGTACTGAACAGGCCGTTGAACAATAGAAGGAAAATACACAGCACTAGTCTCTCCTTCCTTTCCCTTGGAGGACCCAGCATAAGGTTTCTTTGCATCTTCAGCAGCAATCTGAATCTTTCCCGTTTTGATGCCGTTTTCGACTCTTTCTCCTGCCAATACAAGACCCGAAAATCCAGCTGACAAACATCCAACCAATTTCTCATAATAATGCCCCTGAAGCGTATCCATGAACATATCAACGAGTTCTCTTTCCAACATCGGAGGTTGAAATTGGGAAGCCAATTCAAGCTACCTCTGGGCATATTCTTTGAAGCTTTCGTTTTGTCACTGAGAAAGACTCTGCAATTGTATTCTATTGGGCGCCATGTCCGTGTTGTATTGGTAGTGCTTGATGAAAGCCTCTGCCAAATCTCTCCAGCTCTTAATATGCGTTCTCTCCAAGCTCATATACCAGTCTAAAGATGCCCCAGTTAAGCTGTCCTAAAAGAAATGCATCAGCAGCTTCTCATCATCCGTATAGGCAGACATTTTGCTGGAATATGCCTTGATGTGAAGCTTAGGGCAGGTGCTTCCATTGTACTTTTCGAAAGTAGGTGCCTTGAACTTCGGAGGAACCTTCACACCTGGGACCAACCCTAAGTCATACATGTCCATACCCAAATCATTATGGCCTTTAATAGACTTCAATCTCTCTTCGAGCATGCGAAGCCTATTGTCCGCCTCAGTAGGGAAGTTCATCTCAGCATCGTAAAATTGTTCTTCCTGATTATCCACCTTCTGACGAGGAACATGAACCCTAGCAGTACTTCCTCTGGATTGACTCATAGGAGAGGGGGGAGGAAGATCAGCACGTGGAGGATTCACAACTCCCCCCGGAGTGTTACCAACAACATTCCCATTACCAACCTCTAGGATAACAACAGCAGTCCTTTGAATAACTGCCCTTAGTTCCTCTTGTTGTTGAGCCATGCCCTGCATCATCTCAAAGCACTGAGCCATACGAGTCTGGAATTCCGACAACTCTGCTCGCATCTGATCCATGATCCTCCTCTGATTGCTTCAAGTTGCGTAGTGGTGAGAAGTCAAGCTTGCAGTTCTGGAGACAATACCAAGTCAGAATAAGAATCCCCTTCTGAGAATACCTGCTATGCATATGAGTATGAGAATGCAAAATGTCATGCAATGCAAATGCAAAGACACGGGATCAAGGTATCCATAAAGCTCTGGATAAGTGTCGTGCTACTGTCTGAATAGGTTCATAGGTCTGCTCTAAAGAGAATACCAGAATACCTGAATATTCGAATAACCAGAATACCAGAATGCCAGAAAACCGGAATAATCGGAATACCAGAATGCCAGAACATTGGAATAATTGGAATACCAGAATGCCAGAATATCGGCATAATCAGAATACCAGACTGATAAGTTTGCACTGATAATAGAACCAGAACACCAGGTAGGATGACAGTCAAGGTTACCTGCAAACCTGTAAACAATCCCCCCAATCTCACATGTATGTACTAGAACGTGAGGATCCTCAAATTCGAATCTCGAAATGAGAAGCAATAGCACATTCAGCCCGAAGGATACAATGCTATCACCAAACAAAGAGATCGTCCTCTGATTCACCTCAAAATACAGAGGGGTCATCCAGACTTAACAGCTCTTCCAGATAGCTCTACCATTGTGGAAGATCCACAACGCAGAATTCTCTAGAGAGAACCACATCCAGATTGTGTTTCATATTCCCTCCTCGAACCGAGATGGAACGCGAGAGGACATGAAACACACTAAACATAAGTGCACTCAGGCCTGTGTATTGGGCCTATCTCTCATAATACCCCATCCTGCCAAACAGAAAACAGCACAGTCCAGTATAGCATAATATAGTATATGAAATGAAAATGCTAAAATACGGTAAATACAATAATGTACAGTAAAGCAGTAATACAGTAAACAACAAGTACGGTAAAGTACAGCATCAAAGTAAACACCCAATGAAAGAAAAACAAACAAGCGCAAGGATTGACTCGCAAAAGGGGATGGACCAGCAAGAGGTCAACCTGTCCCCAGCAGAGTCGCCAGCTGTCGCTCCCGGGATTTTCATCCTAGTACAAACGCAAAAGTGGCACCGAAACAGAGTCGCCAGCAATGTGTATTTATCCCAAGAGAGGGAAAGGAAACACCGCATAAACCTGAAGGAAGGAAAGAGCTTGGTCTCACGACCAAGAGAACTGGGTTCGGGAGTCGGTTACGCGTGAGGAAGGTATTAGCACCCTCACGCGTCCATCATACCCGATGGGATCCACGCTTGCTTGTCTCGATCAAAGGGTGTTGTCGTCTGGAACTCCGCTGCTGAGAACTGGAAAAGGAAAGGAGAGAGAAAGAGAAACAAATGTAGGGAAAATAAAAGAAGTGCTCGCATGGGCCCTACCCCACTGCCTTCGTATCTCATCGGGAACATGAGAATCAGAGCGTCGTAGTTCCCCTCACTAGGGATGGATTGTTTGTGTTTTTTAGGGAACGGCTAACGTTCTAGCTCAGGTGTTGCAGGCTCGCTGGTCCGAGTGCGTTACCATCTTGCAAGAGAACGAGAAGAAGCACGTTCATACGTTGAGAATGAGTGAGATGAGAAAAGAATTCCCGAAGGAAAGACGTTATTGTTTGTTTTTGTCGTTTAAAAAGAAGTATTTTGATTGTTTTTGTATTTTGTAACATGTATTGTATTTAAGTCCCTCATGTAGGATTGAATGCCTCGCATATCGATCCAAGACGGGACGTATGCTAAACATTCCAAGAAAGTGAGAGAAGACCCCACACATCCTTGTTTCCATATGAAAGGCCTAAATACAATAGGTGTTATTCCTTTATTAAGTGTTTTTTACTTTTGTTTTGAGATGAGAAGAAGAAGGACTCAAAAGGTCGATAAAGGTAAAAATCTAATGGGGGAGACTAAGACTCAATCTTAATGTTATCATACATGCTGATCCTATGGTTAAGTGTGGTATGAGAACCTAATCCTAAAAGAGAAAGAGGGATAGCACTACCTAATGCTTATCCTACCTCACTTTAATCAAAGACTAAAGTTGAGCTAGGACCCCAAAGGGATGTGAGAGAATTCTACACATAGCATTATATCATGCTATTCATAAAAGAGAAAGACAAGTAAAAGCGACAACTCAAGTATTAATCAAAATGAATATCAAAATCAAGATTTAAAAGTAATCAAGAATATCCCCAAAAATTAAAATACTAATTAAGCAAGATTAAATTCTAAGTAAAAGTTAGTCTAAAATTAATACTAGGATTAATCCTAAAATTAATATGTAAATCTATTGCTTATTCAAGTTAATTCCTAAAAATCTAATTCTAAAATTAAACCTAAAGTTAATTCAAGTTAATTCTAAAACTAAATCTAAAGAAGATTAATTCTAAAATTAAATCTAGAATTAAAAGAAAATATTAGAAACTAATTTCTAATCAAAACGAGGTTTATTAAAATCTTAGCGAAACAAAATATCTAATTAATTCAAGAAAATAAGATCCAAAAAACAATTATCTAAACCAAGATTAACTACTAATTAATCTAAACAAAAAATCTAAAATGAAATAAACAAACAAAGGTGCAGCAGTGCTACAGGGGGTCGGAAAAGCAGTCCAGGCGCTGGGCCATGGAAGTTCAGCAGGCCCAAGGAGTTTCTAAGCCAAGGGGGGTGCAGAGAGTATTTCGGTTGTGTGGTTAAGGAATTTGAGTGAATGGGCTTGGAAGGTTTAAGGCCCAATAACCAAATGAATCAGCCAAGAGAGGGCGTGCGAAGAGTGAAAAATGGGTGTGAACAAGAAAATGATTGGGCTTAAGCCCGTTCCAATGGTTGAATCAATCAGTTGGTTTTCCTCTTCTAAAAACCCCAAGTTCTGAAGCGAACTAACTTCCTCCTTCCTTCATTGCGCCGTCAATCTCTTCACTTCGGCCGCCGTAACAAACTCTGCCACCTCCAATCTCCTCCACCGCCGCGAATCACCTTTCCTCTGCTCACCCCGCCGAAAACATTCCTCCGTTCACATCGCCGTCCAACTCTGACCTCAATGTTCTTCCGTATCATTACCATCACAAATATATCTTACCGGAAACAACTTAATCACCGCCGGCAGCTCCCTTAATCTCGTTTCGCTTTCTCAAACCTCACCGTCCTCACGCCATTTTCATCTTCAACCTCCGAACCCTTTCTCTCGCCATTCCACCTTGCTCGCGTCGCCGATGTTTTCTTCCCACAACCATGGCCTCGTTCTCCCTCAACGAACATCCTTCATTGAAGCGCCACCGCGAAACACCACAACGTCTCTGCATAGCTCCCTCTCCAATCCGATCGAACACACTTCGCACACAACAAAAAAAGGAAGTCGATCGTCACCACACACTACACCAGATCAGAGAAACACGGAAGCTCTATGACAATTTCTGACCAAAATGGAGCAACTACCTCACTCTCTAATCGCTCAGAACTCGCAAATCGCTCACCGGAAACTCAACTCGTTCTCGAAGATTTCCAATACGCGACGAATTTCAACCAGAAATACAAAAAATTCTAAGCTAGTGTCATGGAATCCAGGTTCGGAAGAAGATTAACAACAGATCATAACCAACCGCAAACGAATCGCAAGATACATAGGAGGAAACGGAGCGATACGTACCTATCGGAGTCGCTCTGATGGCGCTTCAAAAATGTCACGAAGCTTTACGAATCAAGTATGCTTGCTTCCATTTCCTTCTCTGATTTTTGCTCTTGTTCCATCTCTTCTTCTCTATTCTGTGGACCGTTGCTGAAAAATATGGATACCGAACTGATGATGATGATGGCGATGACGCGACGTCGAGGTTGATTTTCTGCAGGTTTTGAGTTGATGAGTTCTTGAATGAATTATTGAATTGCTGCCAATTTTTCTTAATTTCTATAGGTTCTGAATTGGAGATATCAAAAGCTGATAAAGATTTGCGAAACAGCGGCGAGGCTTGAAGATGAATTCCCGGACAAGTTTTGAAGAAGCTTGTTGCAGATGAAGCTTGGAGAAGAAGAAGGTTGAAGATGGTTAGGTTATAAAGAGTTCGTTGGAGATAATGATGAAGAAACTGAAGATTGGTTGCAGCTGCTCTTATATAGAGGGGAAAAGAAGAACTGAGAAGATAAAGTTAGTTGGAGATTGTGGAGAGTGAAATTCTAGTTTGCTAGAGATTTGTGTTAGGAATTGTTAAAAGGAATTGGAATGAAATTCTGTTTTTTTTCAGTAGTGAATTTTCTGTGTAAGTTGATGTTATTTTCTCGCTGCTATATGTATTTATTTTTCTCTGAAACTGTTATGAATCTTTTCCTGTAAAACCATTTGTATGTATCACTTTATTTTTCCTGCTAAAACTTATGTTGCCATGAATATTGTCTGCTGCGGTATTTTCAGCTACTATGAACTTGGATTTTTCGGTTAATAAAGTTTCTGCTGTGAAAAGCTCCTAGTGGTATTACTCATGGGAGCTCCTTATTATTCCGTGCTTCTTAAACCATCCCTTGCACTGAGTTTTTTTTAAGAACTGTTATGGATTGAACATGGTAGCAACTGGATGTAGACCAAACGGATCATGGAATTGAAATGGATATTAGAAGTCGGTTTGTGGTTTTAAAACAAAAAATGGAATTAAATCTAAAACTTGACAATTGGTTTGGCAGTGGGTACATACAAAAGTTTATGGATACTTTGAATATATTTAGAAAAATGAGATAGAAATTGGCTAAAAATGGTTTTAAATTTTGAAAATGAATCTAAGTGGATCTAGACAAAAATGAGTTTATAATGGATGGAGATTTGGAACTAAAAGTGGACAATTGTATTTTGAATGAGCAAATAAAATTGGTTATGGAAATTGGTAAAAATGGATTGATGGACAATTGAACAAAAATGGATTTTGGATATTAGTAAAATGAATTGAAATGGATTTAGAAGTGGAATGTATTAAAATATGTCTAGGAAAAATGAAGTGGATAACGGAGATATAATGGATATTTAGTGATATTTTTGAATATGGTGGATAATGAAGAATGAATTCCAAGAAATCCACATAACCAATTAAGCTTCCAATTCAAACCAAACTTGTATTCTCAAATTCCCACAATCCAATCAGTAAGCTCAATCAACCATGACCCAATACTACTCAAATCAATCCATAAATGCTTTGTCTTGATAACCATTGATTTCTTCAACACAAAACCCTAATCTCATGATCTTCCATTGATAAAAATCAACCAAGTCACACAGGAGATAAGAACCCATGATCCCACGCCTTAGGAGCTCAATGCAATGATATGATTATGAGTTATGACCTAATGGATATGCAAAATGAAGGCAAAGCAAAAGCCAGAAAAAGATAGGGCAAATTTTGGGGTGCTACAGTGTGTTGAGTTTTTCTTATAGATGAATCAAGTATGAGTTGTGGCTCAAACCTTGGAAGGTCGTCAATTTGACTTCCCGCAAGTGTAGTTTGTTTAAGCATAGAGGAACTATTCCGCTGAAGCTTGGTAATGTGACCTTGTCAGAATTGGAATGTTGCCTTGTCACTTGGTGGGAGTGTGTCGTCTGCCTGTTTTGATTTTGTCGGTTTTACCTTGAGTCGATCATGGTTGGTAGGTGCTATCTAAGTGAAGAAGCCGCGATTTGAGAAGGATATTTCAAGTTAGAACAAATCGGATTGATGGTTTGAGCAGGGATGCTTTTGAATTCAGAAGAAACTGGTTTTGTTCTGTAGCAGTGTTAACTGATTAACACATGCTCGGAAGGTGTTTTACGTTGAATTTTGAGGAGTAAACTGATTAGCTCAGATGGTTAATCGAGTAACGTGTGTGTATATTGTGAAATCCCTTGAAAACTATCATCTGCATTTTGTTACCTCGATTAGGGAGTATCATGTGAATGGAAAACAAGACTATAAATAAATGAAAGACGGCATTGCGTTTGAACTCGTGACCTTTGGAAGGTGTCACATAGTTGACCATTTGTTTAGACGACGAAAGAGGTTGACTTAGGGGCATTAATCTTGTGAACTATGTTAAGAATGGGAAGGTCTTAGGTGTTTTACCATTGAGAGTCTTAAGGACGAAATTGGCAAATACTCACAAAGTATCGGTCTTGCAAGGAAATATTTCAATGTGTAATTCTAGAGTTAGTGAGGTATGAGCGGTTGGGTGGAAAAATGTAATTGTTGTTTTCCGGGAGTTCAAGGTATCGAATTTAGACCGTGAGGGTGGTACCGTGTTGTATGTTGTTGTGTTTTAGCCAGAGAAGGAAATTTGAAAGTTATCTTTCCAAGTACGAGTAAGAATTGGACGTTCCGAAGTTAAGCCTGTAACTTGGAATCGTTGGTGGAACGGAACAAATGAGAAAAGTGGATTTGATTGAGAAGTGTGGCATGTCCGTTGAGGGTGTATGTATGTGTAGAGTGTTGTAAGTAGAGGGGTGAGTAGTATGGAAACCCACAATTTCGCTTTGGATGGTTAAGTTTGGATAAGTGGGGATTCGCGTATGAATGAGTTTACATGATAGTGTTACGCATTGTTGGTTAAGATCTCGTGTCAACAAGAAATCTTAAATAAGTCAGAAACCGTAAGGATAATCGATTTGGAATTATATTTGTCATGGTTGTAGCAGTGTAACTCTTGTGTCTTTATCGTCTGGGGAGTGTTGGACCGATGTTAAGGTATTGTGTGTTGGCGAGGAAATTGTTTTACCATAAGATGCCAATAAGTTTCTTGTACCACGGGTTAGTAAGGGAGCTCAGTGGAAAGGTGTGTTTCACTGCAGACTGTTAGCTACTTGGTAATGCTTAAGAATTCGTAATGTTCTACTGTTAAGACTGATTACGCAGTGGAATATGACAGATGAAAGAGTTGGTCAGAATGGTAGGGTTTTGGAAGATTGTTACTTGTAAGGATGGAAATGACATTCCTGTCTACTTGGCAACCGTCGGTGTCCAAACAATACCAGATGTACAATGCAAGGATGGAAGTAAGAAGATCTTGTTCTAAGAGAATTATCTTTTGGTGTGATACGAAAGGGATGAAATATCGAATTCAATGAGTACCATGTATAGCATCTGACCAGATAGAACTGGTAAAGAAGTCGTTTGACAAATGGTGAAGTGGTTCTGGACGTCGAAGGATATATGGAAGGATAGTTGTTGGAAATTGAATGAAGTTAAGGGATCACAGATTTACATTGCAAAGAGGTGATGAGTGGGGGTTGTTCTGAACCAAGATAAGGTGTTATGATTTTGGTTGTGACTCAGTAGAGGAATGTAGAATGGTACATTCTTTACCAAGTGTTTTATTTTGAAACAACCGTTGAATTATGGAAAAGTAAGTTAGAAGTTAACCCAATATTGGAATAAGAGTATGACTAAGGACGTGAAGCTTTGATAATTTGTGGAAAATAAGGATTTTGGAATTTTGAAGTCAAGTTGGAATAGGATTATGTCAGGAATTTTAACGAAGTAAGATTAAGTGTAAATCTAAGACCGGGATACCATTGGTGGTTATTGCCGAATAAAGGAAATTCGGGGGCGAATTTCAATTTAAGGGGGGAGAGTGTAATACCCCCTATTATCTAAATGCTCAATTGGATATCAGATGAGATCAAATGAGCATTTATGTGCACTACCCTTGGTAAGACGGATTAATAGAATCCTCTAAGCACTTCAAGAATTACCAATTGGGATTAATAGAGCAACTAATGAACTCTGAAGAGATCAATTTATTATTAGTTCAAGAGAGACTTTTAGGATAACTCTAATAATTGATCAATTGGTTGATATGACAAAATATCAATTGGAGATATTTTACTCTATTGGATTTATATTATATAATAATAGTATAATATATGTATATATTTGGAAAGAGAAAGAAAAAGAAAAGAAGAAGTTAGTAAAGAAGAAGAAGAGAAAGAGAGAAAATGGAGAAGATGAAGAAGAGAAACCCATGGATCATCAGCATCTTCTTCAAACTCCTCTTCGATTATCAGGTGGGTTCTAGGTAGAAACTCTAAGTTCTAGAAATCAATGATTTGAACTTAGGTTAGATTTGAGAGAAAATGATTAATCGGATAAAATCAATGAATCTAACGGATGAAATATGGTATAGATTGTGTAGAATACTGATTTTTATGATTGGAGTATGTTTTGATTGTTATGGTGTGTTTTGGGAGTGGTTGGATTGAGGAAATAATTGATTTTGATGAGTAACAGCGCTGCTGAATTTCTGGATTTCGCAGGGTTCGCCTAGCGAACCTGGGGCAAAGCGTAGCGAATGGTTTCGAGGGTTCGCCTAGCGAACCCGGCAGCGAGGGTTAGCGAAGGTTCGCCAATGACGTTCGCCTAGCGAACTTTATGACTTTTCAGTGCTGATTGGTTCTGCCTTGCTTCGCTGAGTTGTTCGCGAAGCGAAGGGCGAGGCGAATGTTCGCTAGGGAGTTCGCGAAGCGAACTTTATGTCTATTTTGTTCTGTTTGTTCATTCGCCAGGAGCTTCGCCTAGCGAAGGCTGGAGCGAATGCTCGCTGGGGATTCGCCTAGCGAACATGACAGTTGTTCAGTTTTGTTTCCTTCATAACTTTTGATCCGTAACTCGGATCGCGACGTTCTTGGTGTCATTAGAAAGCTATGACGACCCTCATTAGAAAATCTTGGGTATGATGAGGGA
Organism: Lathyrus tuberosus; assembly: GCA_022829125.1. Classification (NCBI taxonomy): domain Eukaryota; kingdom Viridiplantae; phylum Streptophyta; class Magnoliopsida; order Fabales; family Fabaceae; genus Lathyrus; species Lathyrus tuberosus. The sequence goes on from JALAZF010000250.1 coordinate 8,718,745, forward strand.
TATTTTATTTAGTGGAAAATGGAGGAAAGTAATGTTTTGCGAAATGTCGGAATTGACATCTTTTGGATCGTAATCTGATCCAGGCATATCTATAGCCGATGTAAAGCTGTGGAATATCCTACGGGATGAGAGTGAGAAATATTAATTTCGTGATCCGATTAAATGAACCGGAGGGGAACCGAAAGTGATGTTTTATGTGATGTGTGATTATATGTATTTACTTGTAATATTGTGTTATGCCATATCTATTTAATGTTGTTGTTAAAATGAATGAGACAATATGCATGTTAAAATGAGTTAGGGAGAGTGAGGAAACTTTACCCCGAAAACAAACGGCATAGTTAAGATTGGTCTAATTCTAGGTTGTAATTAGAATTGTGATAGAAACTCTGGATGGCGACGCTCGTGCATTCATTGATGAGTTCTGGCCTAGAGTAGATGACGTAATGACAACGCTCGTGCAGAAGAGGCCGAGACGTGTGTCCATACTGAATGGTATAGAATTGAGTGAAACACTAGTATGAAACATGTGTACTTGTTATGTTTTATGGTAAGGCGAATGTGGCCTTAAGGCATTGTAGCCTTGTGATTGTCAAATACAATCACGTTGTGTGAATGTTCACGTAATCGTAACCTTTTATCTTGCGGTGTAGTTTCATGAGACTCGAGCACCTCCGCTGAAACGTATGCACAATTACTTGGCAGGTTTGATTCCTGCGTGTAGTACGAATGGAGCCTACGGGTAAAGAGACTTGTGACGGTGTACGGGCCCTGTGAAGTGACGGATCACGGTGTACGGGCCGATGATCCCGAATCCATTTCGTATGTCAACTAACTTCAAGGATCTATGACTCGGGTCGACTTCTAGACGTAGAAGTGGCCGGGAAAAGGGGATGCCTTGGTACGGTTATCGATTCGTAAGAAAATCTTGAGTTAGCAGGCTCAGGACGTAATTTCCTTCCGTGTGAACATTGTGAGATTGTGAGATTGTGTACTCAAGGTCATTTTTTCCTTCCCTTTGACTTGAGTTAGGATTGATAGAACCCTGTAAAGCCGAGGGAATCTATAGGATAGGGAACCCACTGAGATTTGATGTATCTCACCCCACTATAGTTGCTGTGTTTCAGGTGCAGGTTAATTACAAGTGGAGCGATGCTGGATCTTTCAAGAGAAGCTTAGTTAAGCTTATCCGTTGTGTATTCTTTTGTTGTATGCAATTGAGGATATTGTATATCATTCTTAGTTTTATTATTTTTTGCTAGTTTCCATGATGTCATACCCCAAATTTTGACCACTACGATTTCCCATCATTGTGCAAATCATCATCACAATATGGATGTACCTTTGTGCCTCATCAATCTCCTCAAGGAATTGTTGAGCATTCACCACAATCAAAATTAGGGTTTCAAACCCTCTCTAAATGCTTAGACAAAGGATCAATCAAGGAATGACATGATCTTCAACTTGTCTAACCTCTCAAACATTCACAATGGATCAAGAGGACTCCCACTTCAAGGATTAAGCACAAGGTTGCTCCATTCTAGGTGGATCAAGTCTCAAGATCGACAGTGTCACCAAATTAGGATTTTGGTCGACCAGGGCCTCCAGATGGAAATTTTCATCTGGGCATGAGTCAATGATCCAAAACCTAACCTAATATTACTCCATGGAACCTCATGGAACCAATCATCAAGTCAATTTTGCCTCACGGGATGCATTCATCAAAAATCAGAAATTAGGGTTTCTTGACCTAATTCACCCCTAAGTTGACTTTTGGGACAAATCATGAACCAAGACCTCAAGAGAGGGTTTGAGGGTCTCTAATATACCATATTGATCCATTTGGGACAATGGATTAATCCAAGAAGTTTGAGCAACAAGTCTCAATTTCATCTGCACCACAATTAGGGTTTTAAGGAAAAAGTCAACTGTAACTTTGACTTTTGACTAGGACATGCTCCCAAGCCCTATGACATGCACCAATATACCCTATAACACCCATGGAACATGTCCATCAAGTTTGATTTAGGTCAAGGACATGATTTCATGAAGAATTGCACAGTTTGGAATTCATCTGATAAAAAGTCAACTGTGCACAAAAGTCAACTTTGACTTTTTGAGATTTTTCACCAAAATGGATTTTTAACCCTAAAATGATGTTAATGTATGATTTGAATCATCATTCATCAAGAAAAATCAAGAAACGTTATGGAACAAAGTGGCTAGGGTACCAACTTTGGAGGATCATAACTCCTAAACCACAAGGCCATTTTTTCCCATCCAAAGCTAGATTTGTAGCTCTCATTACCCTCTACAAAAACTTCAACTAGACCTAAGTCCAATTCATTAAGGATTTTGAGCTATGGAGTGATCAAAATGGCTGAAAAATGAAAATGTCACTTTTTCCAACACTTAGTGAAATTTTCACTAAGTCCAAATCTGTCTTCATTTTTTTCCAAATGTAGGGGGATTTTTCACTTGGATTCAAAAGAGATAAAAACCAAACATGTTCAAACAGTTTTTGTATCATGTAAGGGCTTTTCAAAATGGCCAAGAACATTGCCAAATTCCAATTGAGTCATGAGATATGACATTGGAAAGTTGCCTTGCTGAAATCTGCCTAGGCAAGGCAGATTCGGCAATTTTGCTCGATTTGCCAAAATCAGCCAAATTCAAATGCTCCTATCCACTAGGACACATCTGAGGATTGAATCTAAAGGGGACAATCACTGAGCCAAGCCTCCAAAGTCCATGGAACAAGAAATAGCATGTTGAACCTAGAATGGACAAAATAGGGACAAGACTCCAAATTTGGATTGAAGCATTCAATGGAAGCATCAAGGTGGCATGGACTGAGCCATTCTCATCTGAAATCAGTCAAGACTTATCCAAGACCAAGGGGACCAAAGCTCTGTGTCCTAACCTCTAGTCAATGGCTAGAGGAGACTTGGATTTCCATTGGACAACATTGGCCAAACCTCTGCTGCAGTTGCCATTCACTATTCCTTGCAAAACAAACTTGCTCTACTATAAATAGAGCTCAATTGTGATCAGTTTGAGTACACCAAAGCCATCAAATAGATGCTTTCCTCAAAATCTCTTTCTCTTGGCAAAAATGCATTTCTTAGCAAGGTAGCTATCGGGTTTTGAGTTAGAGGGAAATTCCACTCAAACCAATCACTCACACACCTCACATACATCATATAGAAGTGATCCAAACACTCACATAACATCTGGAACACAGATTTCACAAAATCACCAGCCAATTGCTCAAGTTCTTGACAGTTTTGCAGTTGAGGTGCCATCTTCAACTCCAAACCATTTCAATCAATTCCAAGCACTCAGACACATCACTAGGCACCTAGGGAAGCTATCCACATCATTGGAACCAAGCTGTAACACCTCCAACACCAAACACGATCACCAGCTGCAAGTGGTAAGCATGAGCTCTTCCAACTCTAAGATCCATGCATTTTTTGCTGCACAATAATTTGGCCATATGTTCATAATCATGCGTGGAATGTTTCCCCTCAATTAATTGCTTTGTTTGAATCGTGTATCAAAAATCCTAGCCTTTATGAAGAAATTAGGGTTCTTGAGGATTTTTCATGATTTCTTGTTATATGTTTAATTTAAATGAAATTAATTGACATAGACATGATCGTGAGGTTGAGACGAGCATAATGATATGTAGATTGCATGTTGTAATCAAGTATTCAGTGAGATTGGAGAGAAAATGCAAATCTGGCCAAGCCCAGAACACGCGCGTGTTCTTGGTGTGTTCTTGGCTCCTTTTTTCAAAATTTGAATATTTGAATTTTGTGGTTTTATTTAATTGATTCAAAAATTAATTTCTCTCTGAGTTTTAATGATTTTGAGTTTATTCTTTTTTTAATAATTCACAAAAATGTTAAAATATTTTATTTTCCCAAAAAATCCCAAAAATATTATTTATTTCATATAATTGATATTTTTGCAAAGAATTAATATTTTAATTGTTTTTGACATTTTAAATATTTTTTCCACATTGATTTTGCAACTTTTAATGCTTTCTAATTATTTTGTAGGTCAATACTTAATTTTTGAAGCATTAATCCAAGATCAAAATTTGTTTTTCATATGTTAAATAATTTTGATCATTTTAATTGAATTTTTATTCAATTAAATACATTTTTGAAAATAAATTAGGGTTTTTGGATTAATTCAACCCTCATAAATCATTTTCAAAACACTTTGGGCCTCTAATAGAGTGTAAGACCCAATCTTTTTTTGACCAAATCATTTTTGGGCCTCAGTGCATTATATAAGTCCCGATACCGTCAAAAACAAACGGCGCGATCGTCGCCTTTTAAAAACAACCATGGGCCTCTCCTTGAGTTATAAGACCCATTCAAAACTCTTTGGGCCTCTAATAGAGTGTAAGACCCAATCCCCTTTTAACCAAAACATTTTGGGCCTCAATTATTGTATAAGTCCCTCCGCGTTAAAAGAAAACCTCGGCGCGATCGCCATTTTTAAACGAAAAGTCAACTGGGCCTACCCTCGTGTTATAAGCCCCACTCTCACTCTTTTAAAAATTTTTGGGCCTCTTGAGAGAGTGTAAGACCCATCCCTTTGTACAGAAAACCTTTTTTGGGCCACAGTCACTTGTATAGGTCCCTCTGTACAAAGTTTAAACAATGCGCTCACTGATAAAATCCTAGGCCTCTCCTTGAGCTGTAAGCCCCAAATCTTTCTTTTTCAAAGCACTTTCTCCTTTGATTTTGAATATACTGTTGTTTTCAATCTTTCTTTGTTGAACAACTAACCAAACAACATGGAAGCTCTACAACCAAGTAAGTGGTTATTGCTTTCATTTACCGCTTTCATATACATATAACTGTATTGTTGGGCTGTTTCGCTGTAAGTCTTCTTTCATAAACTCATATCAACTGTGTAATAATAGTATAGATATTTAGAGTTTCCCCGACAACTACGTCTAGAACTAGGTGACGCCGTTTCGTTTATTTGTAGAAATAGACAACTAGTTCCCCAATAGGATCACCAGATACAGTCTTCTCTCAGGCTATCCTCATTAGGAATCGTCAAGAAACTCTACTCCCAGAGATGAATGTATTCTCTGTGAATGGTATCTTTGAGTTTCTTCCAAATTCTCGAACTTTCCTGACTTTGATCTATTCTCGGTGAATAGCATTGCCTTGAATTTCTCGGGGTTTGGGGACCCACGGGCTTCTTAAAAGCATCGGCCTCATCTTGGGCATCGTACAAGGACCCACAGGCTTCCTAAAAGCAACCCTGCCTCCTCTTGGGCTTAGTACAAGGACCCCTTGGCTTCTTAGAAGTATTCACAGCCTCCTCTTAGGCTTCGTATAATGATCTCTTCCTCCGGGAATGATAGCCTCCTCTTGGGCTTTGTACAAGGACCCGTCGGCTTCTTAAAAATTTCTAGCCTCCTCTTAGGCTTTGTATAAGAAAACCACTGGTTGATCCAATCAACCTTTTAGCATCAAAGTTGTGCCTCGTTCACAGTACACAAACATCAACAACTCCTTCCCCTTCATCTAATCGCTGTAAGCGGCAAGCCTTTGGATCATCTACATCCATGCCACTGTCCCTCTTTTAGCGTGAGAAATTCCTAAGGAAAGATGGCATTGCTCTAAACTGAGTTAAAGTCTTCTCCTTCAGGTTAAAACCCCTATAAAGGAAATTATGGCATTGCTAGGATCCGCGTATCCCGGTTAAAGTAATTCTCCTTTATAAACAGTTGTGACAAACAGACCCTCTTTAGAGATGACAAATTCTCTCTAAAGTCGAGCCCTTTTAGCTTCATATCTTGGGCTTTGAACAAGATACAAATCACCTTTAGCTTCACATCTTGGGCTTTAAACAAGATACAAACTACCTTTCGCTTCACGTCTTGGGCTTTGAACAAGACACCAAAAACACCCATTTCCTCCCATAGAATAGGAGGAACTACGAACGCTCTGATTTCCCTGTTTCGGTAAACGGGAATACGTAGGCATAAGATTGAAAGAAAAATCTTAGCGAGCACACTAAACAAAAACCCAAAATCCCATACTCTCACGTATCTATCAAAAGCATCAGTCCTAACACCCTAAATCCTTGTTCCCCGCTATAAAGTCCTAGAAAGAGAAAAGAAAACCAGTATTGGCGAAAATACAAATAACCAGTACAAAGGCCCCCCACATTGATAGGATTCGTAACCTAACAGACCGCTGTTTAAACTCAGTATGCAAAGCAGGGTTAATTGGAGATATCTATTTCCCTTCCTTCATCAGCTTTAATAGGATAAAAAATGAATCGACATGTAGTAAGCTCAAACCGCAGAGAGCGACCAGCGCTTAAGAACCGCGTCCAAAATCGCTCACTACACATAACTTGTGCCATGTAGAGTATTTGTGTTTTAGAAATGGACAAGTATGTGAACTATGCTATTAGGCGCTTTTGATGGGTCAGTACCAAATAAAATGCTTGTATTGTATTATTCTAGATATATATTATACAGGGTATTACACTTCAGCTGCAAGTTCATAGATTGGAACCAAACTACATTACCTATAACTCCATCAATTTTAGAGTATATAGGATCTCTAACATGTTTGTTGTGCCAGGTATAATAATCTCCTTGATTATCCATTTCTGTTAACTGGCAAATATCCATCATTTCCTGTAAGTCTTTAAATTCATTTTCTGTCACCATTTTCCCACCAATTCTATCTTTGCTTTGAAGCACATTATTATTATTATTATTATTATTATTATTATTAGGGATAAATATACCTCACCCCCTGCCAATGTAGCGAATTTTGGTTTTACCCCCTGAAGTATTTTTTTTATCCCCCCTCACCAAACCAAAATTCTATTTTCACTCCCCCCTTAATCCAATCTTTGCTAACTGTATCAAGAATTTAGCACATGTGTCATTTTTTGCCTTGTTGACTGGATATATTAAATGCTGACTGTATTAATTTTAAATAAATAAATACTCAGAAAATATTTTTTTTTTTTTTTGTTGTTTTAATTATAAATTTTTTACTTTTTGTATTAATTTTTATTACTTTTTCTTAAATTATTTTTAAATTAATTATTAAAATATACTTTAGGGCTTAAAGCCCAATATCATTTTAGAAGCCCATTACATGAAGTTTTGAAAAGTATTGTATTAAAGTAGTATATAAACTCTTATATTTAGAATAACATTTCCGATGTGGGACTTGTTGTAACACCCTAAAGTATTGTATTAAAGTAGTATATAAACTCTTATATTTATAAACTCTTATATTCCCCCGAATAATTTAATCGAAAAATCAGAGTAAAATGAAACAACTCGGAATAAAAGGGTATTACTTTCACAAGAACTTGCTCACAAATAAGACATGTAACATATAATAAATATTAATGCAACTTTAATCCAAAAATCATCTTTATTACACAGCGGAAATTCTTCATTGTGATCAACAAGGTATAACGGTTCCAATTAATAAAAATATTAGGATTCAAAAATGTAAAGGCAACTGTAGTTCTTTAACAAAGTAAAATCATGCATAAAGCGTTCCCGACTCCCAATGTTACATATCAGAGCAGACTCCAAACTAAAGTGAAGCACCTCGTCTTCACCGACCACGACTTCCACACTACTCCTGATTATCTGCACGTTACCCACGTGGAGGCAACATTCAAACAGAAGGGGTGAGATTCTCAAATCAAACAAAAGAGAAAGATGATATAAATATAAGAGCATAAATTATCAAGTATATCACCCACAACACCACTTCCAACACAATTCAACATAACACAGATAATCAATCCAATCACAATGCAACTCAACTATCAAAAGGAATACAAAGAGACACCAACTAGACTCAATGCATATGGTACCATTTTTGATCCCTGTTTCTTGATCATAATTCCCGTTGGAACGTCAATTAGTCGCTCACACCCCACATGGGCACACGACAATCGTGATTGCTCACACCCCACATGGGCACACAATCACCCCAACAACAACAACAACGATTCCATAAAGGAATCCGGATAAACGCTCACACCCCACATGGGCACACGCCATCCCTCAACTCATGCATACGCTGAAGCACCTTCAACGACAACATGCAACAACAACTAAATGCATACATATAGCATTTCATCCCACATCACATCACCATCATACAATGACCAACAATTATGCATCCAAACATACATCATCATATTTCCTCAACAACTACACATATGTGCACATTTAAACTATGCACTTCACATTCCATCATATCATTGCACCAACGAAACACCTACACATACATCGCATATAACTCATCAAATCATGCCTACCACATAACGTGCTGTAATAACTCAACGTCATCATCATATTACCACATAAGTAACAGCTAGTGCATTTACAAGTTAAGTCACAACAACTCGACAACAACATCATGCAACTTCATAAACAACAACTATTGCATTTATCAGTTAAGTCACAACACACCATACCAAAACTAGTCAACAATGTCATCACACATTATTATAAGTGTCGCTCCCAAAAGATTCGCATCCAACGGTATAAACGCGAGAGTGGCGCAGAAGACACAGAGTCGCCAGCAATGTGTATTTATCCCGAGAGAGGGAAAGGAAACACTGCATAAACCTGAAGAGAAAGGGGGAAAGACATGGTCATCGCAACCATAGTCCGGGTTCGGGAGTCGGTTATGCGAGGGGAAGGTGTTAGCACCTCACGCATTCATCGTACTCGATGGGATCCACGCTTGTTCTCTAAACGGAGGGTGAGCTGTCCTACTATCTATGGCTGAACAAAAGAAAACGGGGATGGGGGTGACTAAGACGGACTTGGTAGGACATATTCGATGCCCTAGGCCTACGTACTCCCTCAGTGCAATGGGAAAGTCAGAGTCAACATAGTTCAGACGGGAACTATGGGGGAAGGTTGCTCGCCAAGACAATCGTCGTCTTATGCCTACATATCCTCAATCGGACGAGAGATAGGAATCAGAGCTAATGTAGTTCGTGGGTACGACCACGGATGGGTAAGTGTTTTTTATGAGCGACGTTAGATTCGCGTCCGGCAGTTAGGGTCGATGCCTGTTTGTGACTTAGACGGAAGGTAACGTGCTCTTTTCTAAAAATGGTCTGGAACCAAACAATCCCAAAGGATAAAAAGATTTGCATTTGTTTTTGTGTTTTTTAGACAGAAGTGTTTTAAGTTAGTTCATAACTTGCATTGCACCAAAGTCTAGGGCACAGTGACGAATACTTAATGAATCGTCCCAAGACAGGACGCCCGCTAAGCACTCTAGAAAGATGAGAGGAAGCCCCTCATTTCTCATTCCCCACGCTTAAGGCTCGTGCGCAATACACTTTATCTTTATTAAGGGTCTTCAAGAAGTTTTGAGATGAGAAGAGAGAAGACCCAAAGGAAACTCTAAAGGGAAACTAAGAGTCCTAATGTTATCATGCATGGGTAACCTATGGTTAGTGAGGCTTAGGAGAGACAACTACCTAAAACCTAATGCTAATCCTACTCCAAGCTTAATCAAAAATTAAGTTGGAGTAGGTAGCTCTAAAGGGAGAGAATCCAAGACTTAAACAAGTCTTGAGATTCATGGGAGGAAGAGAGTGAAAGAGAAGAAATGAGAAAGAGAAGGATGAGATAAGAAACAAGATAGGGCAGCAAGCACATCATATCAAGTACATCCAACTCACATCACTAAACAAGTCTCAAAGATCATGCAAAACATCTCAAGTAAGCATGCAAAGGTAATCATGAATGAATGCAAGCATACTTATATGAAATGCACAATTAAGCACCAATGAACTTCATATCAAGATGAAATGAGAAAAATAAGATGAAAATGAAAGCAAGTCAGAACCAAGATCATACCATCATCAACAATTCTCATGTGCAAAAGAAGATCAAAGCATGAAACAATATGCACCAAAGAAAGTCCACAAAAGGAAACTCAAAGTCCAAACACTTAGCTCATATCAAACATGATTCATAAATTGCAAAAATAAGTTTGAAAGGACCTCAACCAGGGGTAAACATCATACCAAAAGCTCATGCAAAGAATCACAAATAAGCTCAATCAATTAGGCATGGCAAAGCAATTAGGGTTAAGAGAAGTCAAGAGATGATCATGCATAACTCACTTAAGCACAAATAATCAAACACATATCAAATGACATTCAGAAATTGTGAAATAAGAACCCAAATGACCTAAGTTAGAGACTAACAACATGTAAAAAGATCACACTAAAATTCAAAGTTTAAGTACCTCAAATAATTAGGCAAAGATCACATAGGAACCATGAACCAATATGCAAAGGAGAGGGACTAAAATGCAATATGAAAAAGTTTTAAAAATGAAACAAAAATTTTTTTAAGAACCTCAAGATGTCCTCTAACATATGCAAAAGGAATGGGATGCAAATCATGCACCAATGATGAGAAAAAATATCAACAAGGCAAGGTGTGCACAATTGAAGCAATTCACAAAGAAATTAAACAAACAATTAATTCAGAGGCACAAAAGAAAATAAAAAATGGAAAATAAAATTTGACAAAATTTTATAAAATCCTAAATATGCTTCATGGTTTTTTTGGTGATTTTTAGATGCATTGAACTATTTTTAAAAAATTAAAATGCAAAACTATGCAAAGAAAATAAAATAAAATGAAAATAATACAGCCAGGGGGTGCAACAAGCAGAGAATACACGTTCCAAAGACAATTGGGCTCAAAAGGGGGGGTTTAGATAGCAGGCCCAGGTCAAATAGTCCACCAGCGAAGTCAAACAAAAACCATAAGCTTCAGTCAACATGATTGACTCACACCAGCCACAAGATTAATCCAACACATGATATCAAGTCAACAAAATCAAAGATCATACAAGATCAAAGGCTCAGATCAAGAGTTCATGATAACAACGTACACGCGTGCATATCCAATCATCAGAAATAAAAACACAACATGTGAATAACACATGATATTTTTAATGTGTTGGCACATTAACAACCATCAGATTCATCAAACATTCCAGATCAAATCAACAAAATCAAAGATATGCAAGATGTGTGGCCAGATCTGAGTGTGCACAATAGGAAGCATGGATCAACATCACACAAACAATAAAATAATAGAGGATTTTAAATGACGTGGCTGCGCATGGACTATCAGATCTGGACCACCAACGGTCCAGATTTCATCTCCTACCTTGAAACCTCCACCTGCCTGAAAAATAACCAGGTGCCGGAACCCTAGCTCCGGTCACCTTCTCCGGCGAGCACCAAACCAAAATTTTCTAGAAATCACACATGAGTACATCATTTTGTTCAGATTTTCACAAGGATCATGAATATGCAATTAGTTTCAACAGATCATCAACACACAAGGCAAATCGAAGAAAAGAAGTTTGGATCTAAAAACTTCAATACCAAAATACAGCCATAATACACGTTCAAATTCACAACAAATCATATCAGAATCATCAGCAAGTCATGAGGAACAAAATGCACACCATAAAAACAAGTTATGAGATCATGAAATCCAAATCACCTGAAACTTGAAACTAGCAAAAATACTCCTAGAAATCCAGTGTAAGAGTGCAGATCTTCCTCTTTTGAGCTCTATTTGCAAAATAAATGCAAATAGAGGCTTGAATCAGGCTGGATCTTGGATTTTGAAAGTGAGCACCTCAAATTCGTATATGGTGAAAACCTTGCTTAGAGCTTCAAATGATGGTTGATTCTTGTTCTATGGAGTGTGTAGATCAAGAATATGAAGAAAAATCTTCAGAAACCCTTGAGAGGAAAGAGTTTCGAAGGGGAGAAAGTGTGAGTGAAAAGGGAATTCTGAGCAAATGAGGGTGCATGAGGGTGAAATGAACGTGTGATCCTTCTTATATAGACTTGATTAGGCCTCTGAGCATGATTAGGGTTTTGTTAATCCCTTGATTAAGGCTAATGGAAGTAATTTGCCAAAATGCAAGTTGGGATGCGCCTCTTAATCCACACGTGCCTTGGTCATGAAGTAAGTGTGATTCATTTCCATTTTACTTGCTGATCACAATGGAATTGAAATTGGCCCTTGTGGTTGATTGGTTTGTGAGTTTTAATCCATCTTGCGAATTTGTATTATGTGAAATAAGTGAGGTATATGGCATGAAATGAATTGATTCAAAGGTCAAAAGTGGTCCTCATGAAGTGTACTTGAATATGGCAATGTGACTTGAAGCATTAGAGGTCATTACAAGCCATTTTGAACCAAAATGCAAAAGGTGGAAAAATGGAACCATGTGAAAACCTTAAAAACCAACCTTGAGTCTTTTGATCATAACTTGAGTTTCACAAATGATATGGAGACAATCTAGTACTTTTTGGAAATGGGAGAGAGAGATATTCAATTTTCATGTTTGAAGAAAATTCATTTGAAGCTTCCTTGATGATGAAAAGTCAAGTTGAAGATGGTTGGAAAAGTTGCCAAAAATGGAAATTTCACATTATAGGTCATTTTCCAAAAATAGTAACTTTTGCACAAACTCTTGATTCTTGATGAATGGTAGGAATCCTAGCCTTTGAGGACCATATGAGGGCATAAGACCTTAAAAATCATGAAGAGGACCTCAAAATTCCATGGTTGACTTTCCTCCTTACAGTTGACTTTTGCTTACTTCACAAGTAACTGATCCACTGAACATCTTCCACAATGAACCACTAGCCAAGCCTTCCTCTATGAGCACTTGTGAGCATATGAAACCCATGAGAGCATGCTTGAATCCACAAAGTTCAACAAGAAGCCCTTTTGAAACCAAAACCCTAATTTGGTCCCTCTGGTTAGGAGGGAAAGATTCACTTGAAATCCTTTGCCATTCTTGACCTTATGAAGATATGATGAACTCCTCAAACCACCTTGAGGCTTGAGACTCCTTTGAGATGAACCAAGTACGTTGATCCCATGCTAAGAACCAATGCTATGCACAAATGCTAATGCAAGAAATGCAAAGAAACATAAGCCAGTTAGCTAAAAGTAAGAGGGCAAATTTTGGGGTGTTACAGCTGCCCCTATTCAAACTCCTTGGATCCGAGGGTGTGGAAGCAACGGCTTTCAGACAACCGGGATACAAGGGGATTGAATACCAAAAAAACCTGAAAATTTGCAAACTGGTGGTAATGAAAATGAAAACGAGCACGACCGAAAGTGGACTCGAAAAGGATAAACGAGTACGACCGAAAGTGGACTCGAAAAGGATAGACGAGTACGACCGAAAGCGGACTCGAAAAGGATAAACGAGTACGACCGAAAGTGGACTCGAAAAGGATAAACGAGTATGACCGAAAGCAGACTCGAAAAGGATAAACGAGTACGACCGAAAGCGAACTCGAAAAGAAAGACCCAACCGAAGATGGACTTTCCAATCCAAGATAAGTAGAATCAACGGATCTACAAAGATAAATCCACTGGGGAAATAGAGAAATCTAAACAGACAACTCTGCGGGGGAGTGTAGGAAGGATCAACAAAAAGGACGAATCCACTGGTTGCGGTGCGATGCTTGAACAAAATCTCCTGGCTCATGTCACTTTCTGCTAGGGAAAGGAACTGGTAGGGAAATCAAACCTGGCTTATGCTTCGAATGCATATGTTTGAATTTTCCTATGGCGTAATGCTCCATTCGAAATGGAAATGCTACGCGTTTGGGAGGATGTCATGCAAGAATGCTTATGCAACGCAAAAGAGGTGCCTCAGCAAAATAAATGCCGAAGGCGAAGGCAAACTCCACTGGGGACGACAAAATAAATTGTCCTCCGAAATAAGAGACCCTGCTGAGAAAGATTTCACTCTGCTGAGGAAGACATTGATCACAAATTCTGCTGGAGATGAAAGCTCCGAGAGAAAACCCACTCTGTTGGGGATGGCTATGAATGAATATTGAAGATGGAACTCAAAGAGTGATTCTCTCCGCTGAGAATTACCAACTAACTTCTACCTGGATCTGAAAGGATGCTAATAACAATTAGACTTAAGACCTGCTGGGGATAGCTGTTTGAACAAACCACTGAGAGGATCACCGCCAAACTCTGCCTGGGGAGACAAGTCAATAATTTTGAACCTGCTTGGGAGATGCTCTTACCTTTACCCTGTCGGGTAATATTAGTACTTTTACCCTGCTGGAGAATACTGGCCATGATCAGCAAACCTGCTTAGGGAACGGTAGATGCTGACATCTACCCTGCTAGCGGATAACATCGAGCTTACCCATCCTGAAGGGATTAACTCATACCGTGGCTAGTGAGAAAAACATCTGTTGACTAGCCGAGTGATAAGATCCTGCGGGGAAAATAACTCCTTTGTCCCAAGAAGATATTTTGTAAGTCTCTTGCTGGGGAAACAACAACCTGCTGAGGAGGATGGACTTTCCAATGTCGAGGAGAGTAGCTCTACTGGGGAAGGACAAACTTGTTACCCTGCAAACAAAATCCACAGAAAGTTCTATCCAAAATAGCTACTTCAATTACCATTACAATGACCGTCGCCCTAGCAATTTCCCCTGTTTTCCAATATGTTTCGCAAAGCTCAACATTTTAACATGTAATGTTTATCAAAAATATCGGACATTTTCACAAACAAAACAGGTAAAACAAAAACACAAATGGAAAGCTTTTTGAGTGAAATGCAAATTTTATTGAATGAATTGGCCTGTAAATAGGCATTTACATCTGGAAGCAATTCCTGAAAAGAGGTAATTGCGCAAAAAGTAAAAGAAAGTACACATGTTGGCAATGTGGGGAACAAACATCCACCATGACTCGACTCAGCTATAACCCCTATGACTTGTTTATTCGCAGATGCTTTGGCCTTTGAAGATGACTGACTGGACTGATTCCTTTCCTTCAAATTTTCCAAGTGTGAATAGTGATCACAGATGGAACGCGGATCGTAGTCTTTGCTTTTAAATCCCTAACTTTTGCCTGGATGGCCCTTTTTGGGTTTTCAATCCACCGGGATACCCATTTTTGCCAAAGTTTCCTTTTCAGGTTTTCAACCTTGCGGGTTTATTCTTTTTCTTTGTTATCCCTAATTTTTGCCCAAACCTTTTCTTTTCTTTTTATGGTTCGCCGGGATGCCCCATTTTTGCCTGAATCTTCTTTTTATGTCCAGCGGGTCTCTTTTATGCAAAGTATTTTTTGACTACGTCCGTGTTCACAGGGGACGTAAAATATTCGCCATCCATAGTTGAGAGTAATAAGGCTCCACCAGAGAAAACCTGTCTTACTACATATGGCCCTTCGTAGTTTGGAGTCCATTTGCCCCTGTGATCTGTTTGGGGAGGAAGGATCCTTTTCAAAACCAATTCACCATCCTGAAAACACCGAGGACGCACTTTCTGATCAAATGCTTTTTTCATCCTGCTCTGATACAACCGACCATGCGCAATGGCTGCCAATCTCTTTTCTTCAATAAGGTTCAGCTCATTCAACCGAGAACGCACCCACTCAGCTTCATCAAGCTTCACGTCCATCAGAATTCTCAAAGAAGGAATCTCAACTTCTAATGGTAGAACTGTTTCCATACCATATACTAGTGAGAAAGGAGTTGCCCCAGTTGATGTGCGTACCGAAGTACGATAACCGTGCAAAGCGTAAGGCAACATCTCATGCCACTCTTTGTATGTCACTACCATCTTCTGCACAATCTTCTTAATGTTCTTATTTGCCGCTTCAACAGCCCCATTCATCTTCGGACGATAGGGAGAAGAATTGTGATGTTCGATTTTAAAGCTCTGACATAGCTCCTTCATCATCTTATTATTTAGATTTGAACCATTATCAGTAATAATTCTCTCTGGGACTCCATACTGGCAGATGATGTCCTTCTTAATAAACTGGGCTACCACTTGTCTGGTGACGTTGGCATACGATGCTGCTTCTACCCACTTCATGAAATAATCAATAGCCACCAGGATAAAACGATGTCCATTCGAAGCGGGCGGCTCGATCTTCCCAATCAAGTCAATGCCCCACATGGCAAAAGGCTAAGGTGACGACAAAACATTCAGAGGAGTAGGTGGTACGTGCACCTTATCAGCATAAATCTGGCATTTATGACATTTCCGGGCGTATTTAAAATAATCAGACTCCATAGTCATCCAATAATACCCCGCTCTTAACAATTTTCTTGCCATAACATGCCCATTGGCATGAGTACCAAAGGAACCTTCGTGAACTTCTTCCATTAACAGGCCTGCCTCGTGTTCATCAACACAACGTAGCAAGACCATGTCAAAGTTTCTCTTGTATAACACATCGTCTTTGTTCAAAAAGAAGTTTCCTGATAACCTCCTCAATGTCTTTTTATCCCTGGAAGATGCCCCAGCTGGGTATTCCTGACTCTTCAAAAAGATTTGATGTCATGATACCAAGGCTTGCCATCTGATACCCCTTCAACTGCAAATACAAAAGCAGGTCTGTCCAAGTGCATGACTCTGATTGAAGGAGTTTCATTCCAACGATTCACTTGATACATCGATGACAACGTTGCCAACGCATCAGCCATATGATTCTCTATCTGGGGAATGTGATGGAAGTCCACTCTGTCAAAGAAAGGTAACAACCTTCTGGCATAGTTGTTATATGGAACAAGATTCGCTTGACGAGTCTCCCATTCACCTGTAATCTGATTAACCACCAACGCAGAATCACCATAAACATCGAGGTTCTTGATTCTCAAATCAATTGCTTCTTCTAACCCCATGATGCATGCTTCATACTCTGCCTCGTTGTTGGTGCATACGAACACCAATCAGGCAGTGAAGGGTATATGAGAACCCTTTGGAGTCGTAATGACTGCCCTGATTCCGTTACCATATGAATTTACAGCCCCGTCAAAGACCAACTTCCATTGAGATCCAATCTCAGGCCCTTCATCAGGCAAAGGCTCTTCAAAATCCTTCATCTTCAGATACATGATATGTTCGTCCGAAAATTCAAACTTCATTGGTTGCTAATCCTCAATTGTCTGTTCGGCAAGATATTCTGACAAAACATTTCCCTTAATGGCCTTTTGGGAAACATACTGAATATCGTATTCTGTCAGAACCATCTGCCAACGGGCTATTCTACCAGAAAGTGCCTGCTTCTCAAACACATACTTGATCGGATCCATCTTAGAAATCAAAAGGGTTGTGTGGTTTAACATATACTGCCTCAAACGCTTAGCTGCCCAAGCGAGTGCACAACATGTTTTCTCCAGCATCGAGTACCTCGACTCACAATCAGTAAACTTTTTACTCAGGTAGTAGATGGCGTGCTCTTTTCTACCTGACTCGTCGTGCTGACCGAGTACACACCCCATTGAATTCTCAAGAACCGTAAGATACATAATCAATGGCCTTCCTAGTACTGGCGGCATAAGGACCGGAGGTTCCTGCAAATATTCCTTTATTCTCTCGAATGCCTTTTGACAATTTTCATTCCACCTGACCGCTTGATCTTTTCTTAGCAACTTGAAGATTGGTTCACACGTGGCTGTGAGATGAGAGATGAACCTGGCAATGCAGTTTAATCTCCCCAAGAAACCACGAACGTCTTTTTTTGTTTTCGGAACAGGCATTTCTTGTATGGTTTTTACCTTTGCAGGATCAACCTCGATACCTTTTTCACTAACAATAAACCCCAGCAATTTTCCTGATCTCACCCCGAAGGTGCATTTGTTCAGATTCACCAGATGTTCTTCCTCCGTTTGTGACTTCGCAATCATGTCATCAACATAGACCTCGATTTCTTTACGAATCATATCATGAATGAGAGTCACCATCGCCCGCTGATAGGTTGCCCCTGCATTTTTCAATCTAAAGGGCATCACTTTGTAGCAAAAAGTTCTCCACGGTGTTATGAATGTTGTTTTCTCCATGTCCTCTGGGGCCATCTTGATTTGGTTATACCCAGAGAAGCCATCCATGAAGGAGAACACCGAATACTGAGCAGTATTGTCAACTAACACGTCAATGTGAGGGAGCGGAAAATCGTCCTTTGGGCTTGCTCTGATCAAATCCCTGTAATCAACACACATCCTGACCTTCCCATCCTTCTTAGGTACAGGCACGATGTTAGCAACCCATGGAGGATAATACGTCACGGCAAGAAATCCGGCGTCCAACCATTTCTGAACCTCTTCTTTGATTTTGACAGACATCTCCAGTTTAGTTCTTCTCAACTTTTGTTTGACCGGAGCACAACCTTCTTTAAGTGGTAGTCGGTGTACAACAATATCAGTATCGAGCCCAGGCACGTCTTGGTAAGACCAGGCAAAGATGTCCACATGCTCTCGGAGCATTTCAATCAATCTTCCCTTGACACTGTCTTCCAATGCAGCCCCTATCCTTACTTCCATTCTGGCGTCCTCGGTTCCCAGATTCACAATCTCAATTTCCTCCTGATGAGGTAGGATGACTTTCTCCTCTTGCTTTAACAATCTGGCCAACTCTTCGGGCAGTTCACAATCTTCGTTAGTCTCTTCTTCATCCTGATAGATTGGATTGTTAAAGTCATACCGAGCTATAGCTGAGTCATGATCGGTGTCACTGAACAAAGAGACCTGCATGATTGATGAGGTATGTTTTATTATGTATGCAACAAAAGAAACACATTGCCATTTTGATGTGGGTTTTTAATGCATAAAAATAAAAATGGAAAGGCAGAGATCAAAATATTTGAGTGTGAAAAGTCCTTTATTGATGATAAAGCAAAACATGCAACAGTTAAAAGCCCTACAAATAAAATCACTACGTCTTGGGCAGAACGCAGGATTAACATAGCAGGAAAAGAAAGCAATTACTCGAAGCTAGTCACTTGAATGACTTTCTCAGATGACCAGTTGCACAGACTTTTCCTGGGACGCAAGGGCGGATCCAGTTATCCATATCACAATCACTATCCCCTTCTTCCTCAATGGCATTAACTCTGTAGAAGAAAACACCGGCACTGGTGAAACGGACTGGGCCATAGCACTTCGGAGGCTCTTCCTGACGCCTAGGTGGTTTGTACCCTAATCCATAAGTATCCCTCTTCTCCCGAACTTCAACCACTTGGCCCCACCTCTGTGAACTACCAGCTTCAACCACAGCTTTGGCGTCTTTAAACGAAGACAAAGAGATCTCAGGCTGACTTGCCCCTGCAGGCTGCTCTAGAGCTTCAGACTGGACAACCTTTTCAGAAACCTTCACCTTCTCAAACCCCTGACACAAAGTCTCATGGATTTCACCATCCACTTCCACGTATTTGAAGGTTGACAGCTGACTAATCATTATGTCTTCTTCTCCGCACACTGTCACCACGTGACCATCAACTATGTATTTCAGCTTTTGATGCAAAGTGGAGGTTACAGCGCCTGCACCATGGATCCAAGGAGGACCCAACAGACAGCTGTATGCTGGCTGAATATCCATTATATAAAATGTTGCATCAAAGATTTCCGACCCAACCTTGATCGGAAGCACAATCTCACCAAAGACAGATCTCTTCGAGCCATCAAAAGCTAGCACCACCAAGTCGCTTAGTGTACAAATAAGTCCCCTGGTATCTAACTTCATTAATGTTTTCTTTGGCAATACATTCAACGATGATCCAGTATCAACCAACACATGTGACATCAGTGAACCACGGCACTCAATCGAAATATGCAGGGCATTGTTACGATTCCTCCCAGCGGGAGTCAAATCAAGATCTGTAAAGCCCAAGCCATTTCCAGTGTTCACATGTGCTACAACCCCTTTTAGCTGATTGACAGATATTTCTTGAGGAACATAATCAGCGTTCAAAACTTTCAAAAGTGCATTTCTGTGAGCTTCTGAACTTAACAACAGAGATAGTATGGAGATCTTCGACGGTGTCTGATGTAATTGGTCCACAATTTTGTAGTCGCTTTTCCTGATAAGCCTCATAAACTCCTCCACATTCTCTGAAAAAGAGTTGTCAGCTGGCTTTACTGTAGAATCAATAATCACTGGAGTCTTAACAGAACCATCCATTACCTATTTTCCCATATCTTGCCTAGAAGTACTGGGTTGATCATTAACAGGAGTAAGCACTCTACCACTTCTCGTTATAGCATCGGTCTCAACTTTAGCTTCTGAACTAGTACTCACTGGGGGAGTAGTCATTAATTCCTGCTTTTGTCCATTAACAAATACACTAGCATCATAATTCCAAGGGACGGCTTGGGTACTTTCATACGGAATGGGTTTAGGACCTGAAATAACAACCGGCGCTGGTCTCGCTGGCCCTGATATTACAACTGTCTTGAAAGGAATAACAATAGTAGCAACATCATCATTAACAACCTCTTTTTGATGATTACCTCTATCAAACTGTAAGCAGCCCTCATTAATCATATTCTGGATACCCCTCATCAGCGAATCACAACCATTGTCCTTTATCAAACAATCTGAACAGTTCTCATCACAACCCGGATAGACGCCACCCTTCAATAACCTATTTTTAACCACAGCCAGCGGAGTTTTCAGCTCCTCAACATCCATGATCAAATTCAAAGCTTCACACTCCTCGATTATCGCATTCACCCTCGGCCCATTGTGATCAGGCATCGGGTTTTGCACAACATTAGGTCCATCATTAGCAAAGCTGATAGCCTTTGAATCTACCAAGTCTTGGACTTTATGCTTAAAAGCTTTACAGTCCTCGAGATGATGCCCCGGTGCCCCGGAATGAAAATCACAATGGGCGTTAGGATTGTACCCGGGAGGCGGATTACCAACAGGAGGAGCCAAAGTCCTCATTTCAACTAACTTCAACTGAAGCAAATGCTGAAACAATTGTGAATATGGTAGAGGTGGAGTATCAAAGTGTCTGTTCTGCTTAGGGGTGAATTGTTGTTGGCGCGGAGTACGATTCTGTCGTTGAGGTGCTGCCAGAGGTGGGAGTGCTGCAGGAATAACCACTGAAGCCACCTGCTGGTTATAGTTTTGTTGTTGTTTCCCTTTTCCCCTATAGGATGAGACAGAATTGGCTTCTTCTTTATTTTTATAGTTCACAAATGGCTTCTTTCCATGCCCGGAGGACGATCCGTCACCACTGGAAACTTTTCCAGCCTTAATTTCAACCTCTACCTTTTGTCCGATCGCAATCACATCTGCAAACTTGCCTAGCGAACAAGGTAATAGCTTTTCATAATAGTGCTTAGGCAGTGTGTCTATAAACATATCCAACATTTCCTTTTCCAACATTGGTGGCTGCACCCTAGCCGCCAATTCACGCCACCTTTGCGCGTATTCTTTGAAACTTTCATCATTTTTCTGGGACATGCTCAACAGCTGAGTTCTGTTGGGAGCCATGTTTGTGTTGTACTTGTAATGCTTGATAAAAGCTGCAGCTAGCTCTCTCCAAGTACGAAGATTTCTACTTTCCAGTGCCATGTACCACTCCAAAGACGCGCCGGACAGGCTGTCTTGGAAAAAGTGCATCATTAGCTTTTCGTCCTTGGCATGGGCAGCCATCTTCCTGGTATACGCCTTTACATGAGTTCTCGGGAAGGTATAACCATTATACTTCTCCAGTGTAGGAATCTGAATCTTGTGTGGAATGACAATATCAGGGACCAACCCTAGGTCGTCCAAATCTATTCCCAGATCATCCTGCTTCACAACCCCTTTCAGTTGCGCCTCGATTAAACGGATCCTCTCATCACTGACCACAGGAAGACCAGCGTCCAAGCTTCTGACTGAAAAAACATCATCCTGTTGATCATCAAAACAATGGCCATGGATAGCTCGAACAGTGCTTCCTTCTCCAACCACTGAAGGAATCCCACCCTGTCCACCAGCGCCAGGAATAGGAATGTTGATACCAGCACCACCTCCGCCCAGAGGAATAACACGATTAAGAAGACCACCGTGTAAGATACCATTTTCATCAACTTGCGACACCAAAGGCTGAACTAGAGTTCTGAATTCATTCTGACTCTGCACCACACCCTGCATCATCTCCATGAATTGATCGATGCGAGCTTGCTTAGCTACCATGTCTGCCTGAACTTTGTCCATCACTCTGCTTTGATTAAGCCTGGTAGAATACCGATGAGTTGGTTGATCAATCCTGACTGAAGAAAGGAGAACATAAGAAAACCAGAGATAAACCTGTTATGCAAAAATGATTATGATCATGCAAATGCAAATGCAAACATGTATGAACATTATCAAGGCGATCTATCCCTTGATTCCAATTTTAACAACAGAAGAGAACTGAATTCCTGATCATATAAAGAGAAAAAGCATCTGTTACAACACAAGTATGAATAAGCATAAACAAAGATCCCGACCAACAAGCCTGGAGGTGATCCCGAAAATACAAAGAAAACAACATCAAGGAAACTAAAGCATATCATCAAGACTCAGTCGTGCTAGAATTCCCCATTCGTCATTCTTTTTGCACCAATTCTGCACTTCCTTGAGAAACTTCTTGGTATTAGGATGCTCTGGTCTCTGAATCAACTCCTGAATCAGAAGATCTCTCCTATGCAAGATTCCTGTTAAATAACGACTATGCAACTCCCAATCATCTTCTCCAGAAGCTCCACCTGAACTTGGACCTTCGCTCCTGGCTCTTTTCACTTCGGCTTGGATCTTCAGCTGTTCCATATCTGCCATGGTTTCCTTGAGCTTTTCCTCAACTGCTCTCCTCTCAAAGATCCCTGATAAAATCTCCTTATCCTTTTTCCGAAGCTCTGTCTTCAAACCTTCAATCTGTTCCAGATACTTGTCCTCTTTCAACCTGTTGGCGGTAATTGCTGTATTCCGACGGTCACTGAACCTGTGAATTTTTGACATAGCATAAGCTAACTCTTTCTTTTTGGACGAAAGGACCTTGTTAACACTTTTCAATGCTTGAGCCACTTTCTCTCTGGCTTTGGCTTCTTTAGATAATTCTTTCTCCTTCACAGCCAAAAGTTCTAATTTCAACCTGGCAGCATGGATAACTTCACCTTTTTCGTGCTTTAACTGACCAACCTTCTGCCCAGCTCACAATTCTCCTCTCGGAGTTTCTCCTTCTCAGCCCATAACTTATCATACTTCTCTGCATCAACAGTCGTGGGAGCCTCGATCATCAAAGAATACAAAGGTCGTTCCACCGGGAAGGGAAGAAGCTCCTTTTCTGCTCTTTTCTTAATCCACTCTTCATAGGAAGGAAAAGCCTGGTTATTACATTTCTCGAATGAAGTTTTTCCCTTCTTGGTCATCTACTTCCAAGCATTCACAATCTTCCTTATCATCTCTTGATCCTCAGTACCATTGAAGAATAAGGACTCTCTGATATCTCGCTCTTCAGGTGGACCTCTCAAAGGATAACCAAACTACCTGATAACAAGGGAAAGTTTATAGTTAATTCCACCTTTTCTCCCTATCAAGGGTACATTAGGGAATTCTCCGCACTTGCAAATAATATCCATTCCTAGCAAGTCATGGTTGAACCAAATAATGTTGTCAGCAGTCAAGCCCATCAACCTCTTTGACCACTTCAGAGAATCTCTCGTATCAACGAAAATGCCAGCTTCAGGGAGATGACTCAGAAACCAAGTAGATAAGAGTGGTGCACAGCAACTCATAGTTCTTCCACGCCTATTTTCATTCTTGTAGTGGACTGAGTGATACACATCACCTAGCAAGGTAGGTATAGGATTCTTTGAAATAAAGATCCTGACAGCATGCATATCCACCAGATAAGGAACATTGGGAAACAGGACAATCCCATAGATGCACATAGCCAGAATAGCTTGGAAAGTAGTCCAATTCTTCTCTTTAACACGTATGCAAGCATGATCAAATAAGAACTTCAATAAGAAACCCTTAGCTCCTTGTTTCTCCACAATATTACTGCTCAGAGCGGATTCACCAATACGAAGAGCAATGGCCATTTCTTTTATCCCGGGACGTTCTTCAGAAAAGAATACTATGTCATGCCTGATGGGGATTCCCAAAATAAATGAGAACTCCTCCAACGTTGGAGCCAAGATATAGTCTAGGAAAGTGAAGCAACGCAAAGACGGATCATAGAACTGAACAAGTGTATGAATGGCATCCTTCTCATACTTGGAGATACAGTAGACAAACTTCAGAAGTCTCCCATACTCTTCACTGAACTCTGTACGAACTCCAGGACTAGCCATACTAATCAGCTTGTGAATCAACGTCAAGGTCGGGTCTGGGAACGAATAAGCAACTGTCTTCTTTCTCTGGATGTCCATGTTAAGGCAACCTCAGAAAACCGGAATCAAGAGTAAGATGCAAGCCCTAAAAAATTTCAAACATGTTAGAATGCAAGAAAAATGATATGCACATGCAAGCATGGGATCAAGGCATCACTGCTGAATGTGCCGTGCTGTTAACTGAACGAGAACCACAACTAGAAAACCAGAATTCTAGAATACCGAACCACTGAGATAACCAGAAACCCAGATAATCAAACACTGATGAGAAATCCAGAAAACCGGGTAGGTTGAAGGTTTCAGTTTCCTGCAAACCTGCAAAAACCCATCCCATCTCTCATGAGGGCTCTAGAAAGGCGGGGATCTTCAATATCACTGGCTCTCAGGTCGAGAAATGATGATACGTTCACCATTTCTGGTTTGGCATCATCATCAATCGAGGAGGCCTCAACTGATTCCCCTAAAAAATAAGGTCATCCTATGTGAGTCCCTCAGCATTGGGTCCTCAGATCGAGAATGTGCAATGGGTTTGCCACGGAACGTGGTCTGCCACTATCACATCTCGGGAGGAGAGGCGCAACTGAGGTATCGGAGAAACGGTCACCAGAGTCGACAGCTCTCTAGATCAACACCCTAACATGCACAAGACACACACATCATAATGCGTCCCAAGATAGCCTCGTCTGGTTGTGAATTTCGTGAACACACAAACGTACCAAGCGGGCACGTAGGTCCCACTACTCTCCACTCTAGTCCTAAGTGTATGCTCAAGCCTGGGTATTGGGCTTATCTCTCAAAACAACCCAACCTGCCAAACAGAAACCAGCCAGCACAGCACAGCAATATCCAGTATGACAATAATAAAATGAAATGCAATGTAGTAAAAGCTGTAAAACAGTAATATACAACATAATAAAGTACAACAAATAAACACCCAACGAAGAAACAAACAAGCGCTAGGATCGACTCGCTAAAGGGGGTGGACCAGCAAGAGGTCAACCAGAGTCCCTAGTAGAGTCGCCAGCTGTCGCTCCCGAAAGATTCGCATCCAACGGTCCAAACGCGAGAGTGGCGCAGAAGACACAGAGTCGCCAGCAATGTGTATTTATCCCGAGAGAGGGAAACGAAACACTGCATAAACCTGAAGAGAAAGGGGGAAAGACATGGTCATCGCAACCATAGTCTGGGTTCGGGAGTTGGTTATGCGAGGGGAAGGTGTTAGCACCCCTCGCATCCATCGTACTCGATGGGATCCACGCTTGTTGTCTAAACGGAGGGTGAGTTGTCCTACTATCTATGGCTGAACAAAAGAAAACGGGGATGGGGGTGACTAAGACGGACTCGGTAGGACATATTCGATGCCCTAGGCCTACGTACTCCCTCAGTGCAATGGGAAAGTCAGAGTCAACATAGTTCGAACGGGAACTGTGGGGGAAGGTTGCTCGCCAAGACAATCGCCGTCTTGTGCCTACATATCCTCAATTGGACAAGAGAGAGGAATCAGAGCTAATGTAGTTCGTGGGTACGACCACGGATGGGTAAGTGTTTTTTATGACCGACGTTAGATTCGCGTCCGGCAGTTAGGGTAGATGCCTGTTTGTGACTTAGACGGAAGGTAACGTGCTCTTTTCTGAAAATGGTCTAGAACCAAACAATCCCGAAGGATAAAAAGATTTGCATTTGTTTTTGTGTTTTTTAGACAGAAGTGTTTTAAGTTAGTTCATAACTTGCATTGCACCAAAGTCTAGGGCACAGGGACGAATACTTAACGAATCCTCCCAAGACAGGACACCCGTTCAGCACTCTAGAAAGATGAGAGGAAGCCCCTCATTTCTCATTCCCCACGCTTAAGGCTCGTGCGCAATACACTTTATCTTTATCAAGTGTCTTCAAGAAGTTTTGAGATGAGAAGAGAGAAGACCCAAAGGAAACTCTAAAGGGAAACTAAGAGTCCTAATGTTATCATGCATGGGTAACCTATGGTTAGTGAGGCTTAGGAGAGACAACTACCTAAAACCTAATGCTAACCTACTCCAAGCTTAATCAAAAATTAAGTTGGACTAGGTAGCTCTAAAGGGAGAGAATCCAAGACTTAAACAAGTCTTGAGATTCATGGAGGAAGAGAGTGAAAGAGAAGAAATGAGAAAGAGAAGGATGAGAAAAGAAATAAGATAGGGCATCAATCACATCATATCAATTACATCCAACTCACATCACTAAACAAGTCTCAAATATCATGCAAAACATCTCAAGTAAGCATGCAAAGGTAATCATGAAAGAATGCAAGCATACTTATATGAAATGCACAATTAAGCACCAATGAACTTCATATCAAGAAGAAATGAGAAAAATAAGATGAAAATGAAAGCAATTTAGAACCAAGATCATACCATCATCAATAATTCTCATGTACAAAAGAAGATCAAAGCATGAAACAATATGCACCAAAGAAAGTCCACAAAAGAAAACTCAAAGTCCAAACACTTAGCACATGCCAAACATGATTCATAAATTGCAAAAATAAGTCTCAAAGGACCTCAACCAGGGGTAAACATCATACCAAAAGCTCATGCAAATAATCACAAATAAGCTCAATCAATTAGGCATGGCAAAGCAATTAGGGTTAAGAGAAGTCAAGAGATAATCATGCATAACTCACTTAAGCACAAATAATCAAACACGTATCAAATGACATTCAAAAATTGTGAAATTAGAACCCAAATGACCTAAGTCAGAGACTAAAAACATGTAAAAAGATCACACTAAAATTCAAAGTTTAAGTACCTCAAACAATTAGGGAAAGATCACATAGGAACCATGAACCAATATGCAAAGGAGAGGGACTAAAATTCAATATGAAAAAGTTTTAAAAATGAAACAAAAATGGTTTTAAGAACCTCAAGATGTCCTCTAACATATGCAAAAGGAATGGGATGCAAATCATGTACCAATGATGAGAACAAAAATCAACAAGGCAAAGTGTGCACAATTGAAGCAATTCACTAAGAAATTAAACAAACAATTAATTCAGAGGCACAAAAGAAAATAAAAAATTGAAAATAAAATTTAAAATTTTTTTATAAAATCCTAAATATGGTTCATGATTTTTTTGGTGATTTTTAGATGCATCAAACTATTTTTAAAAAATTAAAATGCAAAACTATGCAAAGAAAATAAAATAAAATGAAAATAATACAGCCAGGGGGTGCAACAAGCAGAGAATACACGTTCCAAAGACAATTGGGCTCAAAAGGGGGGATTTAGATAGCAGGCCTAGGTCAAATAGTCCACCAGCGAAGTCAAACAAAAACCATAAGCTTCAGCCAACATGATTGACTCACACCAGCCACAAGATTAATCCAACACATGATATCAAGTCAACAAAATCAAAGATCATACAAGATCAAAGGCTCAGATCAAGAGTTCATGATAACAACGTACACGCGCGCATATCCAATCATCAGAAATAAAAACACAACACGTGAATAACACATGATATTTTTAATGTGTTGGCACATCAACAACCATCAGATTCATCAAAAGTTCCAGATCAAATCAACAAAATCAAAGATATGCAAGATGTGTGGCTAGATCTGAGTGTGCACAATAGGAAGCATGGATCAACATCACACAAACAATAAAATAATAGAGGATTTTAAATGACGTGGCTGCGCATGGACCATCAGATCTGGACCACCAATGGTCCAGATTTCATCTCCTACCTTGAAACCTCCACCTGCCTGAAAAATAACCAGGTGCCGGAACCCTAGCTCCGGTCACCTTCTCCGGCGAGCACCAAACCAAAATTTTCCAGAAATCACACATGAGTACATCATTTTGTTCAGATTTTCACAAGGATCGTGAATATGCAATTTGTTTCAACAGATCATCAACACACAAGGCAAATCGAAGAAAAGAAGTTTGGATCTAAAAACTTCAGATCCAAAATATAGCCATAATACACGTTCAAATTCACAACAAATTATATCAGAATCATCAGCAAGTCATGAGGAACAAAATGCACACCATAAAAACAAGTTATGAGATCATGAAATCCAACTCACCTGAAACTTAAAACTAGCAAAAATACTCCTAGAAATCCAGTGTAAGAGTGCAGATCTTCCTCTTTTGAGCTCTATTTGCAAAATAAATGCAAATAGAGGCTTGAATCAGGCTGGATCTTGGATTTTGAAAGTGAGCACCTCAAATTCGTATATGGTGAAAACCTTGCTTAGAGCTTCAAATTATGGTTGATTCTTGTTCTATGGAGTGTGTAGATCAAGAATATGAAGAAATATCTTCAGAAACCCTTGAGAGGAGAGAGTTTCGAAGGGGAGAAAGTGTGAGTGAAAAATGGAATTCTGAGCAAATGAGGGTGCATGAGGGTGAAATGAACGTGTGATCCTTCTTATATAGACTTGATTAGGCCTCTGAGCATGATTAGGGTTTTGTTAATCCCTTGA
Source organism: Lathyrus tuberosus (assembly GCA_022829125.1). NCBI lineage: Eukaryota > Viridiplantae > Streptophyta > Magnoliopsida > Fabales > Fabaceae > Lathyrus > Lathyrus tuberosus. The sequence goes on from JALAZF010000250.1 coordinate 8,747,453, forward strand.
TTAAGGCTAATGGAAGTAATTTTCCAAAATCGAAGTTGTGATGCACCTCTTAATCCACACGTGCCTTGGTCATGAAGTAAGTGTGATTCATTTCCATTTTACTTGCTGATCACAATGGAATTGAAATTGAGCCTTGTGGTTGATTGGTTTGTGAGTTTTAATCCATCTTGCCAATTTGTATTATGTGAAATAAGTGAGGTATATGGCATGAAATGAATTGATTCAAAGGTCAAAAGTGGTCCTCATGAAGTGTACTTGAATATGGCAATGTGACTTGAAGCATTAGAGGTCATTACAAGCCATTTTGAACCAAAATGCAAAAGGTGGAAAAATGGAACCATGTGAAAACCTTAAAAACCAACCTTGAGTCTTTTGGTCATAACTTGAGTTTCACAAATGATATGGAGACAATCTAGTACTTTTTGGAAATGGGAGAGAGAGATCTTCAACTTTCATGTTTGAGGAAAATTCATTTGAAGCTTCCTTGATGATGAAAATTCAAGTTGAAGATGGTTGGAAAAGTTGCCAAAAATGGAAATTTCACATTATAGGTCATTTTCCAAAAATAGTAACTTTTGCACAAACTCTTGATTCTTGATGAATGGTAGGAATCCTAGCCTTTGAGGACCATATGAGGGCATAAGACCTTAAAAATCATGAAGAGGACCTTAAAATTCCATGGTTGACTTTCCTCCTTACAGTTGACTTTTGCTTACTTCACAAGTAACTGATCCACTGAACATCTTCCACAATCAACCATTAGCCAAGCCGTCCTCTATGAGCACTTGTGAGCATATGAAACCCATGAGAGCATGCTTGAATCCACAAAGTTCAACAAGAAGCCCTTTTGAAACCAAAACCCTAATTTGGTCCCTCTGGTTATGAGGGAAAGATTCACTTGAAATCCTTTGCCATTCTTGACCTTATGAAGATATGATGAACTCCTCAAACCACCTTGAGGCTTGATACTCCTTTGAGATGAACTAAGTACCTTGATCCCATGCTAAGAACCAATGCTATGCACAAATGCTAATGCAAGAAATGCAAAGAAACATAAGCCAGTTAGCTAAAAGTAAGAGGGCAAATTTTGGGGTGTTACAATAAGCAACAACGATTACACTCACATGGTATGCTACAATAACTCCTCAACAACATCACGCAACATCATAAGCAACAATCACAACACACATTCCTACGACTAACTCCCACATTTCAGATTATCATATCAACATCAACACAACAAGCATATAACACCTCTATACATGCTTGCCATACAACAACTACAACACAGCATTAATATAATATAAAACATATATTTTTCATATATTTCCAATTAATAAAAAATGACATTTTTCACTCTAGGTCACGCTAAGCGGGCCCCACCCACGCTAAGCCCGCTCGCTACTGCCCCGAAGAGGGCAATTTTCCTTAGGCCGCGCTAAGCGCCCTCTGCGATTTCTGCAATCTGAACCCTGCGATAACAACCACTTCTCACCTACGATCCTGCACTCCTAAACTAGTTTTTGACTCAGATATTTCACAGATTATGCCATTATAACCTATACCTAACATATGTGTTTCAACTAAACAATCAAAACACAACAATTGCATCAATTTCAATCCCTTAATCATGGATTCTCTCAAAAACCCCAATCACCAACAATTGCCATTCTCATGGATTCAACCTAATAATTTCTACCTAAATACATAAATCATCAATCCCTTAAGAGATTAAAGAACCCCACCCTTACCTTGTATCGATGAGCTTTCCTCTTCTCCAATGAGTTCTTCCTCTCTTCTTTCCCTAACCTCCTTTCACCTCTTTTCCTTCTTCTCTCCTTTTACGTAGAATGAATCTAACTTCTCATTCTCTAACTCCTTACATAACCCCCAACTATGGTTTACCTCATTTTCCCTTACTCATCCTCCTACGACTATCACAATGTCCTTCACACCTCTACACATCTGATTATCTCATTATATTATTATTAATAATTTTGATCCATATTATCCAATAATAATAATAATAATAATAATAATAATAATAATAATAATTCACATTACTCACATAATTCCACTAATATCCAACTTTACACCATTCTAATTAATTAAAAATATATTAGTTAATCTTACACTCTACACCACCAATTCTCTATGCTTTTAGTCACACACCCCTACTAACCCCAAGACTTATCCTTAGGTCACTACCCCTACCACGGGTACTTAAACGAAATTAAAGCACACCAAAACCACAATCAAACACAACAGCTCATAATTAAATTCGCAACTAATAATTAAATAAAAACGGGGTGTTACAACTCTCCCCCACTTAGAATATTTTCGTCCTCGAAAATTCACCTGATGCGAACTACCCCGTATACGTCCTCGTATCAGACTAGTCAATTCCCATGCCATGAAGGCAACACCGCGGTTAACACAAAAACAACAAACTACCGTATTAACGATAACAACAACAAGATGCAAAGCCCACGCAATGCACTCGACGACCAACTCAAGACACAAGGAATACCCAAGTTAAGAGCACACAGGTTCACTATGAACCAGAACACAACACGATCGTTACCATCACCATAGGCAACACTCCCCTAATTCCCCATAATAGGAATTAGCTACTCGCACTCGAACCATCACCATAGGTAACGAGGCAACAACAAGGATAAAAACACAAAAGTCCATAACACAACCTCAATGTAACCAAACTACCAACATCGTTGTTACACACGTACGAACAAACTGCACTACACCACGCTTTTGCTGCGCACTCGAATTACTCGTAACTATCAAATCTACCAAGTTCACATCCAACGTCCGACCATCAAAGCAGACATGAGAAACGACTTTCGACTTAATTCATCGAGAATTCCGACCAAACAGGTATTCTAAACTCTTGTGATTACTAAACACTTCGGACCTAGATTCATACAAATAATACCTCCGGATACCCAACACAATTACAACCTCAGCCAATTCCAAATCTTGAATAGGATAGATACTTTCATGAATCTCCAACTATCGTAAAACATAGGATACAACTTCACCATCTTATATTATCACACTGTCTAAGCTCATCTTAAACACATAACAGCATCCCAACACCATAACCGCATAAAGATACATATCTCCAATTAATTTCGACAAGAAAAATCACCTTTTCCACTCCCAGACCGCGCTGGGCCCGCTCAACGGCACTAAACGCCCTTCGCGATTCCTGCTACAAAACTTCATGATAATAACCAACTAAGTTCAAGAATATTATATTCCCCTTAACCCACTTCAGAGCTTCCTCATTGTAGAACTACATCTACTTTGGATAGATCCACAACAATACCCTCATCTGAATTAACACAACCAAGTAAACTCATATCTACTAACCAAAAGTCACACTTTGATAACTTAACATATAACTGCACTTCTTTCAATACTTGTAACTCAATTCTCAAATACTCTACACATCCTTATTCCGATTTTATAATAAATCAGAACATCAACAACGAACACCAGTTCTAACTTATCCAAATAAGTATGGAAGATGCAATTCATACTCTTTACATACACTTCAAGGCATACTAACCACTACCATCCCCTACCCGACATCCTTGGTCAAATCATGATCTCACATTTCCATTTACTCCCTCACTGGATTATCTTTCCAATGCTTCAAGTCTCATGTCTACCGAATTCTCGATTTATCTCAAATCAAAACTCAAGCTACCCCGGACACAACTGTGAGTTTCCATACTACTCACCGATCCACACGCAACCTCATGTTGTCATCATTTTCTTTACTAATAATAATAAGGCTCTCCATGGCGACGCCCTTGGCATATCTTTAGTCAGCATGTTGTTCTTTGCTTCTGATAAGTAACTATCAACATCCTCTGATCAACATACAAAAGCCTCGAATCCGCCTCATCTTCAGATATAGGAATCTGCATCGACTAATCAAACAATCCACAAGCACTTGGCTCGACTTCAAATAATTCAATGTACATACTATACCAGTTGGCAAGACACGTCTATCCCATCCAACATGATTCCGTTTACTATCAACAAGAGATTAAGGGTGATCAGTTCCTCAATTTGTCAATAGATAGCCGGTAACCATAACGGTGGCATAAATCGTCATTACCCAACTACAATATCGTCCTTTACTTCGTGCCCAAAGTTACCTAAGCATAATGCTCCACTCTCTCTCTAAGGCTTACAACCGTTTTCTTAATTTCCTTCTTTTCAACTTCGTCAATGATACATAAACGTCCAAAATCCATTATACATTCTCCTATACACGCTTGTAGCGCAACCCAATTATTAATTATTCTACAAACACCGAAAATGCTACTACATCTAGTACAATCTACATCGGTCCGCTCTTAAGGAAACCTTTATCCAAGTAGAGGACTTTAACAATACAAATAAATTATTCATCCTTTCTTTAATTTCACAATCTCGATGATCCATATAGTTTCACATTTGGTCTCATCCTAATCACAATCTTAACAGCACCATCTCATCATCTGGTTGGTGATAGAAACTTTCCAAAATCTTCCTGACACGTGTCGACACTCTGTCATCAATGACACACAATCCACTTTACTATTTAACCTCCTCCCTTCCTCAAAATTTCTCCACTATACTCATTCTCAATTAGCATACGCCGCATCTCCATGTGTTTCTCTGAGGTCCTCACCTCCGTCCTATTACCAAATATCTTATACCTGACCTAATCTTACCCACTTTCAGCAAGACTCACTCAACTTCAAACGCAATTATCTCCTTCAATACGGACCTTTTTGATACAAAATTATATGCCCAAATGAAGGGAATTTCCTGTAAATTTTAGAAATTCAAGAATCGCTTAAATCCGAGTTACGAGTAAAAGTTATCACTTGTTTTGTGAAGACTGTTCCATAAGTGCGAAAATGAAGATTGGAAAGGGTGAACATGAGTTCCACATTTTTCTCTTACTTCCAAGATCCTCCAACTATCCTCACTTTTCATCCAAATCCGAAGGTAATCCGACTTCAATTCCATTATACCGAAAACACACTAGCCCACTAGTTGGTCCATCAAATCATCAATCCCGTTGAAATAGATATTTATTCTCAACCGTCGGTAACCCACACACCATCTCGTACTACCTTCTTCCTTCTTAACTAATAATACCGGAGCTACACTTGTCTCAACAACACACTACACCACTCATTTAAATAATTGGTAAACACATGGTTTATCTCCACCAATTCGTCCAAAAATGACATCATTTTGTTTTAACTAAAGATAACTGTGCACCTCCTAAGGAAACACGTCAAGATACTCCACACATCACCGGCCTATCTCTAGCCACAACATCGCCTTCCCCCTCACAAGGAAGAGAACAACGAAAACACTTGACCGTCTTCCCTCAAGGATCACACCATTCGCAAACAGTTGGACAATCCAACGCTGCACTCCCTCATGCGACAACATGATATCCAATACCTCAACCAATGGAATATCCAAGAGAATCAGATACTTCTCCCTCACTTGTTTCATTCCCAACCTGTAAATGAAAAACAAAACAAGCACCTACAGTGTTTTCACACACATGTCGCATACTAGGGAACAACATAATTAGACAACCTGGCCGGACGGACCGACCTGCTCTGATACCACTTTGTAACACCCTAAATTCCCCCGAATAATTTAATCGAAAAATCAGAGTAAAATGAAACAACTCGGAATAAAAGGGTATTACTTTCACAAGAACTTACTCACAAATAAGACATGTAACATATAATAAATATTAATGCAACTTTAATCCAAAAATCATCTTTATTACACAGCGGAAATTCTTCATTGTGATCAACAAGGTATAACGGTTCCAATTAATAAAAATATTAGTTTTCAAAAATGTAAAGGCAACTGTAGTTCTTTAACAAAGTAAAATCATGCATAAAGCGTTCCCGACTCTCAATGTTACATATCAGAGCAGACTCCAAACTAAAGTGAAGCACCTCGTCTTCACCGACCACGACTTCCACACTACTCCTGATTATCTGCACGTTACCCACGTGGAGGCAACATTCAAACAGAAGGGGTGAGATTCTCAAATCAAACAAAAGAGAAAGATGATATAAATATAAGAGCATAAATTATCAAGTATATCACCCACAACACCACTTCCAACACAATTCGCACAATTCAACATAACACAGATAATCAATCCAATCACAATGCAACTCAACTATCAAAAGGAATACAAAGAGACAGCAACTAGACTCAATGCATGTGGTACCATTTTCGATCCCTGTTTCATGATCACAATTCCCGTCGGAACGTCAATTAGTCGCTCACACCCCACATGGGCACACGACAATCGTGATTGCTCACACCCCACATGGGCACACAATCACCCTAACAACAACAACAACGATTCCATCAAGGAATCCGATAAACTCTCACACCCCACATGGGCACACATCATCCCTCAACTCATGCATATGCTGATGCACCTTCAGCGACAACATGCAACAACAACTAAATGCATACATATAGCATTTCATTCCATCACATCACCATCATACAACGACCAACAATTATGCATCCAAACATACATCATCATATTTCCTCAACAACTACACATATGTGCACATTTAAACTATGCACTTCACATTCCATCATATCATTGCACCAACGAAACACCTACACATACATCGCATATGACTCATCAAATCATGCCTACCATATAACGTGTCGTAACAACTCAATGTCATCATCATATTACCACATAAGTAACAGCTAGTGCATTTACAAGTTACGTCACAACAACTTGACAACAACATCATGCAACTTCATAAACAACAACTATTGCATTTATCATTTAAGTCACAACACACCATACCAAAACTAGTCAATAATATCATCACACATTATTGTAAGCAACAACGATTACACTCATATGGTATGCTACAATAACTCCTCAACAACATCACGCAACATCATAAGCAACAATCACAACACACATTCATATGACTAACTCCCACATTTCACATTATCACATCAACATCAACACAACAAGCATATAACACCTCCATACATGATTGCCATACAACAGCAGCAACACAACATTAATATAATATAAAACATATATTTTTCATGAATTTCCAATTAATAAAAAAATGACATTTTTCACTCCAGGTCGCGCTAAGCGGGCCCCACCCACGCTAAGCGCGCTCGCTACTGCCCCGAAGCGGGCAATTTTCCTCAGGCCGCGCTAAGCGCGCCCAACCGCGCTAAGCGCCCTCTGCGATTTCTGCAATCCAAAACCTGTGATAACAACCACTTCTCACCTGCGATCCTGCACTTCTAAACTAGTTTTTGACTCAGATTTTTCACAGATTATGCCATTATAACCTATACCTAACATATGCGTTTCAACCAAACAATCAAAACACAACAATTGCATCAATTTCAATCCCTTAATCATGGATTCTCCCAAAAACCCCAATCACCAACAATCACCATTCTCATGGATTCAACCTAATAATTTCTACCTAAATACATACATCATCAATCCCTTAAGAGATTAAAGAACCCCACCCTTACCTTGTATCGATGAGCTTTCCTCTTCTCCAATGGGTTCTTCCTCTCTTCTTGCCCTAGCCTCCTTTCACCTCTTTTCCTTCTTCTCTCCTTTTACGTAGAATGAATCTCACTTCTCATTCCCTAACTCCTTACATAACCCCCAACTATGGTTTACCTCATTTGGCCTCACTCATCCTCCTACGATTTCCACAATGTCATTCACACCTCTACACATCTGATTATCTCATTATATTATTATTAATAATTTTGATCCATATTATCCAATAATAATAATAATAATTCACATTACTCACATAATTCCACTAATATCCAACTTTACACCATTCTAATTAATTAAAAATAGATTAGTTAATCTTACACTCTATACCACCAATTCTCTATGCTTTTAGTCACACATCCCTACTAACCCCAAGACTTATCCTTAGGGTCACTACCCCTACCACGGGTACTTAAACGAAATTAAAGCACACCAAAACCACAATCAAACACAACAACTCATAATTATATTCGCAACTAATAATTAAATAAAAACGGGGCGTTACACTTGTGGCTGGTGGTGGAAATGAAACAGAGAAAAGGCAACAACTTGCAATATGATGTGCTAATTACATGTAAGAGAGCTACAACTTGTAGCTTTTGTATTGGTTTTCTCAGCAAGTGGTCTTGTCCCACTCCTTGATCTACTATTTTCTGTCTGTCTCTATCTATCTATTAGCACTTTCACGTTTTGTTTTTCCATCATGTCGTGGAGTGTCTCAAACTATTTTCCATGGAAGCAAGGCTTTTCGAGTGTATGTTTTTGTTGGAACAACCGTGGGTTTGTTCTTGCCTCTGGCTTATGTTTTGGGTGGATTTGGCAGAGAAGATAAACATATGTGAAATCTGCAAGTCCACACTTGTTTTTTTTATCTCTTTTCAAATACTCACTGAAAATATAATAAATGGGTTGTCAATGTTTTCACCTCCTATGAGAGCTTTGGTTCCATTTATGAATGTGACATGTTTTTGAAACTCTGATGTATTCAAGTATGTGTATATTGGAAATGAATTGCAATTTTTGTGCATGTACATGACAAGGCATGGTTTTGGTTTATGAGGGCTCTGGCTATGGCTAATCTTGTTTATTTCTCCATCAATCTCTATGGATTCTTGATTCCAAGGTTCCTTCCTAGAGCTTTCAAGAGGTATTTCAAAGAGAGGGGAGAGAGATCTATGCTAAGGCTGCTGAGGACAAACCACATGTACCTAAGAGGAAGAACAAGTTTATGTCTTTAATTTGTTCAACATCTCTTGCTATGTTAAATAGCTTAGCACTTTTCTTTCCCTTGAAAACTAAGATTGTGTCTATGATATATATGCATAAAAGACAAATAGATAGCTTAGCACTTCTATGTTTGTGAAACTTTAAGAGTAGCATATATTGATATTGTTAACTGTTACGTTAACGATTTTCTTTTGCTTTGGATACAAGTGCAAAACTATGGATATTAAACTTAAGCAACAATGGATATACAAAATTGATAGTGGACATTCTATCTCTACTTTCCAAACAACAAGAATAATTAGATTTCATTTTTATTGTGAAATCATGATTTATACAAATTGATTGACAGCATTAAGCAAATTGATAGCTTTAGATTTAGAAAGCATGATTTGCATTGTGATTTATTTTACTTAGATTTGGAAATTGTTGAAGTTTGTTTCTTTATATAGGGATTGAATGGCTACATTGAAATTAATCCAACAATAGAACCTATTTTTTCCAATGCTATGTGAAATCTCATATTGATCTTTTTAATAACAATATTAGTGTTTATATATCAAACACACACCAACCTAATAGAATTGAAAATGAGCTCTAGGTATATAGACCATGAGCCCAATGTATTTAATATATATTTTGTATAATATATTTCTTAATTTAAAAACAAAATGAAAATTAAAAAAAAATTTAATTAAACATCAAATTTATAATTCATAATAAAAAATTAATATATAATATTTAAAAAACAAAATAAATAAAAAATTTAATACCAAAACCTAAATAAAAAAAAATAATTCAAAATTAATATAGGCCATGTAACGCCCATATATAATCACATACATCAAAGCATATATTATACATGAAATTCACGTTTGGTACTGAAATATACAATAAGTCCCTCCTAGTAAACACATTATACATATACATGCCCAAAATGCTAAATACAAAAAAACTACGGCATAGTATATCTACAAGATGTTCCAAGGATAAATACTAAGAACTAGATCAAATAATGATCCCAAAAATCTTCGCAACAGAAGCCTTGCCACACAAAAACTACGATCCGTAAGGAAAGTCAAACAACTTTGTCCTTACCCTTCGCCGAACCTGCAGTACCTGTGATGTAAACAACAACAGTGGGGTGAGATACATCAAATTCAGTGAGTACTCTATCTTATGGATTCTCTCGGATTTACAAGGTTCTAACCAAAACCTAACTCAAGTCGGGGGAAAAGGAACTAGACCTTGAGTACAAAACTGTCCGACTACCAAACAATCGTACAATTAACAAAACGACGTACTAGTTAAGAATCTTCTCCCCGGCCAGCCGTACAAGGCAAATACAACACGGGTCATGGATTCTTAACGTAGATAACTTCTCCCCGACCAGCCATACAAGGAAAATACAACACGGGTCACGGTTATCTACAGTGGTACTTCTCCCCGGCCAGCCCACACAATGAGCACTACAACACGGGTCACGGTACCAACCACTAAGTAACTTCTCCCCGGCCAGCCATACAAGGCAAATACAACACGGGTCACGGTTACTTACTTAATAAATACTTCTCCCCGACCATCCCGCACAAGGGGCTCTTCAACACGGGTCACGGTATTTATTAAGAGATATACTACAAACTGGAGGAATACGATCCTCTACTAATAACTACTTAACAAGGATACTCTTCTAGTATCAATGTAAGCATTGCCGCGCAATTCTCTAAGTCATTCTATTGTACTAAGGTTTCCTCGCTCTACCTGTTTCATATTTTAACATGCATACTCTCTCAACATGCTTAACAATTTCATTAGACAAGCATATTTCAACATCAATCATATTTATCTTATAAAACCATGGTATAAACATATGTTTTTCCTTCACTATCATAAAGAGCATTGGAATAGCTTTCCAACGATACCAAAAATGTTCAAAACGGATAATCGAAACACAAGTTATGGAATAAAAAAGAAATGGTATCGCGAAAAAACACAATCTTGCACTCTCACTGGCCATACGCGTATTGCCTTGTGCCATACGCGTATTGCCCAACTCGCTCGCCCATTCCATACGCGTATTGCCCAAAATGATACGCGTATGAGCAGAGACCAATTCCTCTTCAAGATTCCCCTAAAATTCCCATACGCGTATTGCCTCACACGTTACGCGTATTGCCTTGCCAAATACGCATACCATTATGCATTTCAGCAGAGGGCCGTGAAAAATGAACTTCCATACGCGTATTGCCCTAAAATCCCCTTGCCATACGCGTATTGCCCAACCCAATACGCGTATTGCCTTGCGTGTTACGCGTATGGGCAGAGGAAACCCAGAATTTTCCTGCAGAATTTTCTGCTACGGATGTCACAATTCCAACCCCAAAATTCCACTTTTTCCCAACCAAACACTTCCAATTCCTACCAAAACATGTTCCAACACATAACAACAATTATAGTACGCAGTTTATATCGAAGTCAGCAGTTAGATTCATGATTCTATTGCAAAATTTCTCATTTCTCACGATATCAAAACTAACTCTAAACTCATAAAACTCTATAACTAAAGTATCTATCTAGAACCCACCTGGATTACACGATGAGGATGATGAAGCTGAGATGAAAAGATAAAGATGGGTTGATGATTCTTGCTCTTGAGCTCTTGGGAAATTTTCTCTTCTTTTCCTTCCTTTTTCCTTCTCTTCACTTTCTCTCTCCAATGTTACTAACTTTTCAAATAAGGGAAAAGGAAAAAGATATAGATAAAACATTAATTAGTAATACTACTAATTGTCCAATTAATCTCAATTGCACCAATTAATAAAACTCAAAGTTAAATAATATTACTCTAATCAGCTCTGAGTTCGTCAGTTTACTCTAATTATTTTATTCAATAATTACTCAGAGTACACCGGAACCCGGTTGATCATAATAATATTATCCAGAGCATTCATAAATTACGGGGTATTACATCCTCCCCCCCTTAAATAGAAATTCGTCCTCGAATTTAAAAGATTACCTGAACAGTTGAGGGTAAGCATCCCGCATCTCCGATTCTAGTTCCCAAGTAGCATCACCCGGATGCGTCATATCCCATTGCACCTTAACAAGAGGAATGTCTTTGTTCCTTAACAGCTTTGTTTCTCTTCCCACAATACGACTCGGTTGAGGTTCAATAGTCAAGTCTTCTTCTATTTCCAGTGATTCTGGTAGAATTGGCTGAAGAGGATCAGGAATAAACTTTCGGAGCTGAGATACATGAAAGACGTCATCCATCTCTGACACGGAGGGTGGTAAGGCTAATCTGTAAGCGACTTCACCAATCCTTTCTAAGATCTGATACGGTCCCACGTATCTTGGACTTAACTTGCGTGACTTAAACGGTCCTTTTAATCTCAATCTCGGAGTAACTTTCAAAAATACATGGTCACCTTCCTCAAATTCCAAAGGTCTCCTACGATTGTCCGCATAACTCTTTTGACGATCTTGTGCCTGTTTAACTTTCTCGCGGATCATTCGAATCTTTTCCGTAGTCTCTTGAATAATTTCAGGTCCCAAAATTCTATCTTCGCCAACTTCGGCCCAACACAAAGGTGTTCTACACTTCCTCCTATACAATGCTTCGTAAGGAGCCATACCGATGCTCGCATGGTAACTATTGTTATAAGAAAACTCAATTAACGATAAAAGTTCCTTCCAATTTCCTCTACTCTCTAGCACGCAATATCTTAACATATCTTCCATTGTTTGTATTGTTCGCTCAGTCTGACCATCCGTCTGAGGATGATTCGACGTGCTCAAACGCAACTTCGTACCCATAGCTTGTTGAAAAACCTTCTAAAACCTTGAAGTAAACTTCGGATCTCTATCAGACACAATATTAGAGGGAACACCATGCAATCTCACAATTTTAGCAATAAACAACCTTGCAAGGTGACTTACCTTGTAAGTAGTCTTCACGGCTAAGAAATGCGCATATTTCGTTAGTCGATCCACAATCACCCAAATAGAATCATAACCACCTTGCGTACGGGGTAAACCTACTGCAAAGTCCATAGAAATACTATCCCACTTCCAAACTGGAACATCCAAAGGTTGTAACAGACCTCCCGGTCTTTGGTGTTCAATCTTCACCTGTTGGCACACCGCACATTCTGACACATACACCGCTATATCCTTTTTCATCCCGGACCACCAATAATCCCTCTTTAAGTCTTGATACATCTTCGAAGAACCTGGGTGTATCGTAAAAGTACATTTATGTGCTTCATCTAAAATCTTCCTTTTCAATACCTCGTCCTTCGGAACACAAATCTGTTGATTAAACAGAAAAATCCCATCCGTTGCTCGTGAAAAACCTGGTTGAAGTAGCAGCTCTTGAAACTCTTCTTCTAAAATTTGTTCTTGTTGAATCTCAACTCTTAGAGTAGAATTGACATTCAAATTTCCCATAATTACACCATTTAGAGTCCACACAAACTGGAGATTAAGATCTCTAAATTTTTCCAACAACGCATACTCCAAAATCATCAATTCGGCACTATGAACCATTTTCCGACTTAATGCACCCGCTACTTTATTTGCTTTTCCTGGATGATACTTCAATTCTAAGTCATAATCCTTTAAGTACTCCATCCACCTCCTTTGTCGCATATTCAACTCCTTTTGGTCAAATAAATACTTCAAACTTTTATGGTCACTGAACATTTCAAAACGTACACCATACAGATAAAGACGCCACACCTTCAGTGCAAACACAACTGCTGCTAGTTCCAAATCATGAGTTGGATAATTTTTCTCATGAACTTTCAATTGTCGAGAAGCATAAGCTACCACTTGATCGCCTTGCATTAGAACACCTCCTAATCCCCTCTTAGAAGCATCGCAGTATACTTCATAAGAGTTGTTAGGATCAGGAATAATTAATACTAGAGCAGTCGTCAAACTTTCCTTCAATTTCATAAAACTTTGTTCACAACCCGAATCCCACTCATAAGCAAAAAATTTTCGAGTAAGTTTCGTCATTGGTAAGGCCAATTGAGAAAAGCCTTTAATGAACCTTCTATAGTAACCTACCAATCCCAAGAAGCTTCTAACCTCTGAAGCATTCCTCGGTCTCTCCCAATTAATCACTGCTTCTACCTTCGACGGATCTACTGCCACACCACCTTGAGATATAACATGTCCAAGAAAATTAACTTCCGACATCCAAAACTCACACTTGCTTAACTTAGCAAAAAGTTGCTTCTCTTGTAATATCGATAAGACAATTCTCAGATGTTCTCCGTACTCTTGTGGAGTACGAGAATAAATAAGAATATCGTCAATAAAGATTACGACAAATTGGTCTAAGTAAGCTTGAAATATACGGTTCATGTAATCCATAAAAACAGCTGGAGCATTTGTCACACCGAAAGGCATCACTAAGAATTCGTAATGGCCGTAACGGGTTCTGAATGCAATCTTAGGCACATCGGAACTCTTCACTCGGATCTAATGATAACCTGACCGTAAATCAATCTTCGAGAACACACAGGCTCTTTTCAATTGATCTAACAGGTCGTCTATCCTGGGTAAGGGGTACTTGTTCTTAATGGTGACTTTATTCAACTTACGGTAATCAATGCACAGACGCATTCCCCCATCTTTCTTCTTTACCAATAACACTGGAGCTCCCCATGGTGAAATGCTAGGTCTAACAAAATGCTTAGCCATCAAGTCCTCCAATTGGTCCTTTAATTCTCTTAATTCAAGCGGTGCCATCCGATAAGGAGAAACGGATATCGGAGTCGTTCCTGGTACCAGGTCAATAGAGAATCCAACTTCTCTCTCCGGAGGAAGAGAAGTAACGTCCTCAGGAAAGACTTCGGAAAACTCACAAACTATAGGAATACTCAGCACTTGCTGCTCACTACTCCCCTCCTTAGTAAGAACCAGTAAAACAGATTTCTCCTTCTCAAACAAGAAATTTATCATTCCCACCGTACCTTCTAAAATTGTTGTTAACACATTCTTCGGGGTAGCCTCAACAGATGGAATGATGATTAGCTTTTCCTCACACCCAATAAACACCGAATTAGCTGAAAGCCAATCCATCCCCAAAACGACATCAACTTTCTTAAGCGGTAAACAGATAAGGTCAATCTGGAAAACTCTATCATTCACAGACAAAACACAATTTTCACACATTAATGGTGTCTCAACCATTTCATCCATGGCGGTAGTGACCACCATAGGAGGAGACAAAGGAACAGCTTGCAACCCAAGTCACTTCACACATCTCGTCGACACAAAAGAATGTGTTGCCCCACAATCAAATAAAACAAAACAAGGATGCCCATTTACGAAACACGTACCCGCAATCAAGGAGTTATCATTCTTTGTCTTCCTTGCATCCAATGTATAAACCCTCCCAGTATTCCGTCCTTGCACTTGGCTTTTATTCTGAGTACAATCTCTATCCACATGACCCAATCCATTACAATTATAACACCTAAAACTCCCGTCGACACACTTCCCAAAATGACATTTATTGCACACTCTGCACAGAGGAATAGCATTAGGTCTAGCAACTTGCTTTCCTTTGAAAGCTTGTGATCTTGGCCCAAACTGTTGACTTGCTCTTCCACGATCACCTTGATTTACCCGACTTGCAACACTTTCCGCTTGCACTTTCTTCAAACTATGCTCCGCCACATAGCATTGTCTTAGAACTTCTGCGTAAGTGGTGAACTACCTCTGAGATACACTATGAGAGATTTCTGCTTTTAGTACAAAAAGAAACTGATCTATTTTCCACCGTTCATCCAGAGCATACATAGCCTGCCTAGAATAAGCAGCCATGTCCTCAAACTTTTCAGCATAACTGGCCACAGTCATACTACCCTGTCTTAACTGTTGAAATTTAAACTCTTTCTGAGTCCGCAAGGAGCTAGGAAAATATTTCTCCATGAAAATTACCTTGAATTGTTCCCAGACCTTGGGCACACCCTGAATAGTCATAAGAGCCGACGCACTCTTCCACCACCTCATGGCAGGACCCTTCAAGGAATGCGAAGGAAAAACCACTTTATTCTCCTCGGTACAATGCACTATCAAGAAAATCCTTTCCATACCTGAAATCCATTTGTGAGCCTTTACAGGATCTAATCCGCCATGGAATTCCGAAGGATTCATGCGGGAGAAATCCCAGAAAGTCCCACCAACCACTTCTAGAACAATCACCTGAGGATGCAGACCCCCATTTAATTGTTGAACCATTTGCTGCATAAACTGATTATGTTGTTGTTGCATCTGTTGCATAAACTGATACAGAGGAGCATTCCCATCGCCGCCCGACAGATTCGTCCCAGCTGGAGTACTTTGGGGCCTACCATGAGTGTTTTTGTGCCCGTCAGTCATGTTCCTAGATGTCATAGAGATAGGATTAGGTTAATCAGGCTTAATACCATAAATATAACATGTAAGACCAATGGCGACACCACGTATATGAAAAGGAAAGAAATACTTATTCTATTTCATGGCTAGGTCGAGGATACGACCTGCTCTGATACCAACTGTAACGCCCATATATAATCACATACATCAAAGCATATATTATACATGAAATTCGCGTTTGGTACTAAAATATACAATAAGTCCCTAGTAAACACATTATACATATACATGCCCAAAATGCTAAATACAAAAAAACTACGGCATAGTATATCTACAAGATGTTCCAAGGATAAATACTAAGAACTAGATCAAATAATGATCCCAAAAATCATCACAACGGAAGCCTTGCCACACAAAAGCTACGATCCGTAAGGAAAGTCAAACAACTTTGTCCTTACCCTTCGCCGAACCTGCAGTACCTGTGATGTAAACAACAACAGTGGGGTGAGATACATAAAATCTCAGTGAGTTCTCTATCTTATGGATTCTCTCGGCTTTACAAGGTTCTAACCAAAACCTAACTCAAGTTGGGGGAAAAAGAACTAAACCTTGAGTACAAAACTGTCCGACTACCAAACAATCGTGCAATTCACAAAACGACGTACTAGTTAAGAATATTCTCCTCGGCCAGCCGTGCAAGGCAAATACAACACGGGTCATGGATTCTTAACATAGATAACTTCTCCCCGGCCAGCCACACAAGGCAAATACAACACGGGTCACGGTTATCTACAGTGGTATTTCTCCCCGACCAGCCCACACAATGAGCACTACAACACAGGTCACGGTACCAACCACTAAGTAACTTCTCCCCGGCAAGCCATACAAGGCAAATACAACATGGGTCACGGTTACTTACTTAATAAATACTTCTCCTCGACCATCTCGCACAAGGGGCTCTTCAACACGGGTCACGGTATTTATTAAGAGATATACTACAAACTGGAGGAATACGATCCTCCACTAACAACTACTTAACAAGGATACTCTTCTAGTATTGATGTAAGCATTGCCGCGCAATTCTCTAAGTCATTCTATTGTACTAAGGTTTCCTCGCTCTACCTGTTTCATATTTTAACATGCATACTCTCTCAACATGCTTAACAATTTCATTAGACAAGCATATTTCAACATCAATCATATTTATCTTATAAAACCATGGTATAAACATATGTTTTTCCTTCACTATCATAAAGAGCATTGGAATAGCTTTCCAACGATACCAAAAATGTTCAAAACGGATAATCGAAACACAAGTTATGGAATTAAAAAGAAATGGTATCGCGAAAAAACACAATCCTGCACTCTCACTGGCCGTACGCGTATTGCCTTGTGCCATACGCGTACTGCCCAGCCCGCTCGCCCATTCCATACGCGTATTACCCAAAGTGATACGCGTATGAGCAGAGACCAATTCCTCTTCAAGATTCCCCTAAAATTCTCATACGCGTATTGCCTCACACGTTTCGCGTATTGCCTTGCCAAATACGCGTACCATTACGCATTTCAGCAGAGGGCCGTGAAAAATGAACTTTCATACGCGTATTGCCCTAAAATCCCCTTGCCATACGCGTATTGCCCAACCCAATACGCGTATTGCCTTGCGTATTACGCGTATGGGCAGAGGAAACCCAAAATTTTCCTGCAGAATTTTCTGCTACGGATTTCACAATTCCACCCCAAAATTACACTTTTTCCCAACTAAACACTTCCAATTCCTACCAAAACATGTTCCAACACATAACAACAATTATAATACGCAGTTTATATCAAATTCAGCAGTTAGATTCATGATTCTATTGCAAAATTTCTCATTTCTCACGATATCAAAACTAACTCTAAACTCATAAAACTCTATAACTAAAGTATCTATCTAGAACCCACCTGGATTACACGATGAGGATGATGAAGCTGAGATGAAAAGATGAAGATGGGTTGATGATTCTTGCTCTTGAGCTCTTGGGAAATTTTCTCTTATTTTCCTTCCTTTTTCTTTCTCTTCACTTTCTCTCTCCAATGTTACTAACTTTTCAAATAAGGGAAATGGAAAAAGATATAGAGAAAAATTAATTAGTAATACTACTAATTGTCCAACTTATCTCAATTGCACCAATTAATAAAACTCAAAGTTAAATAATATTACTCTAATCAGCTCTGAGTTCGTCAGTTTACTCTAATTATTTTATTCAATAATTACTCAGAGTACACCGGAACCCGGTTGATCATAATAATATTATCCAGAGGGTTCATAAATTACGGGGTATTACAGGCCACATGTGCAGATTCCCTCGTCCAGTCAGTAGATTCCCTCATCCAGTCAACAACAGGGGGGAGTGAAAATAAAATCTTGGTTGGGTGAGGGGGTGATAAAAAAAATACTTCAGGGGGTAAAACCATAACCCACTACATTGGCAAGGGGTTATTCCTTATTATTATTATTATTATTATTAGGCTTAAATAATGTTTTCGTCTCTGTAAGTTGGCGTGTTTTTTATTTTCGTCCCTATATCTTTTTTTTTCGGTTTTAGTCCCTATATCTTACTTTTTGTTGGTGTTTAGTCCCTAAAGTCAAAATTCGCAGGAAAATCCGAAGGTTTCCTACGTATTTTCTTGCAGATTTTCCTAAAAATCAAAATCCGCAGGAAAATCCACAGGAAAATCCGCAGAAAATCTCTGTAGGGACTAAACACCAACAAAAAGTAAGATACAGGGACTAAAACCGAAGAAAAAAAAGATACAGGGACGGAAACCAAAAACTCGCCAACTTACAGGGACGAAAATACTATTTAAGCCTTATTATTATTATTATTATTATTATTATTGATGTAGCTAAAGGTAGAGCCGTCAAAATGGGCCGAAGCCCATGGGCCGGCCCGCCGAGCCCGAAAAAAGTTAGGGCTTGGGCCTTATTTTTGAAGCCCATATTATTCCGGGCCTTTTTTAGCCCGGCCCGAAAAAGACCGAAAAAAAATGGGCCGGCCCGTATGGGCTATGGGTAGCCCGCCAGCCCGACAACTTTTTTTAAAAGAATTAATTTAACTATTTGGCCCATAATATAAATTAATAAATATATATAATTGGACCTAAAAAATAAATTTGGCCCAAAAAACATTTGGATACAATGTGTTAGTGCATCTTTGGTTCGGTCCACATACACTTCAGTGACTACCCGAACATTAATTTCTATTACATTATATTACATTACAGTATTCTAAAATGAATATATTACATTAAGATCATTAAAATGTGTATTAATTTCTATAACATTATATATTAAAATGAGTATTAATTTCTATTACATTATATATTACTTAAAAAATGAATTTTTTAATTTTTTTTTTAAAATGGGCCCGTTTTAGGGCTGGGTAGCCCGCAGCCCAGACAGGGCTGGGCCTGGGTAGTAAAAAAGGAGCCCGTATTCAAAATGGGCTTTTTGAGCCCGGCCCGAAAAAGCCCGAGGCCCGCCAGGGCCGGCCCGTTTAGGGTCGGGCTACCCGTTTTGACAGCTCTAGCTAAAGGTATGATATCATAACATGTTTTGTTCAAATATATTTCTATCATTAGAATCTAATATTGTATTGCATCATGGATGTGGTTATATACCATGTTAAAGCACTAAAGCATAACAATGCAAAGGAAAAGGGGATTTTCCAGTTCTGTAAAAAAAGTATTGTACCTTAAATAATAAAGATCCATAATGTATGATTTACATTTCTTCTTAAAATATGTTGATGCTTGTGATGTCAATAGAATTGAATGAAAATATTATTTAGTACAAATTTGGTAGCAGTTATGTCAACAAATTTGCACACATTTGATTGTCATTTAAATTAGTAGATTCAACATTATTCTGTAATTATGTATTGATTAAATAGTCTAGAGTATATAAAAATTATAAATTGTATTAACACTATATAACAGAGAATAGTACAACAGAAGAAGACATAGTTTTCCTTCTTCATTTTTTTCATTTAATATGTTATCACTTTGGGTTTTGATCCAACCCAAGTTTTCTTGTTCTCGATCCCTTGTTCCATGCGTTTCCAAGTCCCTTCTTCTATCAGTCCCTCATTCCAGATGTACCATCGCCTCCTCCTGATCATTTTCTGGTGGTTGATTTGGCATTTCAGCTACAAGTAGCCTCTTTACACCAGAGTACCCACATTCATTAAGTACCGGAGAAAAATGGTTTTTCTGATCCTTTATCTTTGACAACAACTTTAGCATCTATTCATATTCCTTCTTCATAAACATGCTATGGAGCATAAATATTGACAAAATGCTATATAAGTTGAACTTTTGGCCTTCAAGGAAAATCAAACATGGGACGTTGTGCAATGTCATTCGTCTATTATGCCTCTCGGTTGTAAATTTGTGTTCAATAAAAAGCTTCGTATGGATCAATAGATCGCTACAAGGCTAGCTAGACTGGTTGCTTTTAATAATAAGCAAGAATTTTATTTAGACTATGAAGAGATATTTGCACCCGTGGACAAAATGACTACGGATAACTATTCTTCCCATTGTTGCATCTGAATCATGGCAAATTCACCACCTATATGTGTAAAAATGCCTTCCTTCATGGTGACCTCAAAGAAGTTTACATCAATCATCCTACTGGTATGCCCTTATAATCTAATTCTTTTTGAAAATTTAAGCATTCTTTTTATAAGATTAAACAAGGCGCCAAGAGTGTGGTTTGAAAAGTTTAAAACAACACTACTTGGATTTTCCTTTCTCCAAAGCAGCTACGATCCATCTCTCTTTCTACAAAAAATAAAAGGAATTATGATATTTGTTTATGTGGACGTTATTGTCATTACTGGCTCATATCAAGAGGGTGTCACTGTAACACCCTAAACCCCGGGACGATTAATAATAGAAAATCAAAGTAAAATAAAACATACAACGTTTAGGATGCCACATTCAACAAACACCTGCTCACGCATACGATATGTAACACATAAATATCATCAATAAACGATACTTAATTAATCTTCTCATTTAGCAGCGGAATTCTATCAAAATATAACATGTGTAATGCCACATAATCATCATCAAGCAAATAACGTGGTAACAAATAATAAAATAAATAACGACAAGCATTCCGAATCCCCAGTGTTACACATCAGAGCATACGCCGACATAACGAAATAAAAGAGAAGACTACATCTTCACTAACTTCGACTCCGCACTAATCCTGCTTATCTGCATGTTATCCACGTGGAGGTAACATTCAAACAGAAAGGGTGAGATTCTCAATCAACAAAAGAAATGCATAATATAAATATAAAAGCATTTAAACAATTACACGATTCATCCTATCATCACCACATCAACGAAATCACAATCTTTCACGTAAGCAGACAACCGTACAATTCACCATACAACATAACATAATGCAATGTAATAAGACCCACGACTCGACTCAATGCATGTGGTACCAATTCGATCCCTTTTTCACGATCACAATTCCCGTCGGAATTTCTATATCAGTCGCTCACACCCCACATGGGCACACGACATCCGTGATCGCTCACACCCATTACTACGAAAACCCCATTTAACGACGCTAGGTTTACCACGGTTTCGTATCCCACCGTTGTAACAGGATTAAAAATTTATAACGCCATATTTAACGACGGTTGTATTACATAACCGTTGTAATACAAGCTATGTAACAAGCTTCGATTCCCAGCTACTATATTTTTTTTTCCATATTTTTACATTTTAACACGCTTGTATTAGAAGACCGTTGTACTACATGTATCACGCTTCGATTCACAGCAATGTATTTTTTGTCATATTTTTAGATTTTAAACATGTATTAATTTTTTAAACATGTCTAACGCCATGTAATGTATGATGTATATTCCCAGCAATGTATTCTTTAGTATTTTTAAGTGCAATAGAGTATATATATAACTTTAAAAATAAAACTGTAAGAGATGAACATATATAGAGATAATTTTATTTTAATATTCCATTGAGAGTACATTGATAAACATATTACATATCAAGATCATTGTCAGAGCCCATAGCATAAAATGCATCTTCATAATCTAGACATCTATCCTCACTCCCCTCATCGGAATCAAAATATGCAGGCCTCCTTTTCTTCTTTATCTTCTTCTTCTTCGGCTTCTTCTTCTTCTTCTTCTTCTTATCCTTCCTTACCCTTATGGCATCCCTGAAGTTGGCAGTTGCTGGTTGGACGACCTCCTGGATTGGCGCCTGACGTTCCTCATTGAGGTTTCTAGGATTCTCATTTGTTGAACTCATTGTTACGAAGAATATATTATTTAGATATGTAAAATTCTCTATTTATAGATGAGGTTGAAGATGAAAAGACTGATAGTTTAATGCTTGTAATGATGATAACTTGTAAACCGTTCATATTCTGGAACTATATTTGCTTGTAAACCGTTCATATGTTGGGAAGTGCAACGGTTAATAATATCACGACGGTTATAAGTAATGACCGTAGCGATATCATTTATAATCCAGGCGTAATTTTAGGAAAATGTTGTTGCCTAGTGTCGAACCTTGTACCACGTATAAGGGGTATCACTACGGTTATTATAACTAACCATTGTGATATTATTAAATTAATATATAATCTATCATAACGGTTATTTAAGAAAACCGTTGTGAAAAATTTACCTATATAAGGGAATTAACTTTCCCTTTTTGACAGTCGCGCCATTTCCTTCACAGCGAAACCCTAGCACCCAAACTTCATCTTTTTTTTAGAATCTGCGAGAAGAAATACAAGAAGTATGAAGCTTTTGATTTAAGCTTCTTCCTCCTTGTAGTTCTTCTTGCAGAATCTAAAACTAGATGAACATGGTGATGATGCTGGTGGTAGCAAGCGTAATGTACATATTGTTTATAGAAAATAAGGTAGTCTTCTACTTCAATCTTTTTGTTAAATAGTTCCCATTATCTCGTTTGCTTCATGTTGTTTTTGTTTATTGTTCTCATTTTGTACAGATTCGACTTCAATGCTTCACAAGCAATGTGAACTTCATTGTAATGGTACAGTCCCACTTCTTAGGGTTTTGTTTCAACTTTTGGTTGTTTTGTTTTGAATACTAACTAATTTTCTTCATTGCTTCCCACTTCTTAGGGTTTGTTTCACATGGTGATGATGATGGTGGTACATATATATATATATATATATATATATATATATATATATATATATATGAATTCATTCTTATACTGTATATGAAATTTAGTTTATTATATACTATGTACATTGTTTGTTTCACTATCCTTTTATTGAAAATGCAATCAGTTAAATTGATATAGAACATTAGTTTATTATATATATACTATGTATATTGTATATAGTTAAATTTAATACTAACTAATTTTCATCATTGCTTCCCACTTCTTAGGATTTGTTTCACATGGTGATGATGATGGTGGTACCTATATATGAATTCATTCTGATAAGGTACATATATATGAATTCATTCTGATATTGTATATGAAATTTAGTTTAATATATACTATGTATATCATTTGTTTCACTATCCTTTTATTGAAAATGCAATCAGTTAAATTGCTATAGAACATTATAATCTGAAAATTAAGATGTATTTGAAAACCAACCTTTATCATGTCAATGTTTTCTGAATTGCATCCATTTCATTAAGCACATTTAATGTTCCTTAACATAAAATTTATGGTCCAATGGTCTGTTTGCTTTAATTCATCGATATCTTTTATTATAGTTTACCTCATCGTCGTCACTAATCGCCGTGGTTATTAAGATCATGATCATTGTTATGATGATAAAATCGTGGTGATTTTTAGCGATGATGAGGTAAACTATAACAAAAGATATCGATGGATTGAAGGAAACCGACCATCGAACCATAAATTTTATGTTAAGGAACATAAAATGTGCGGAATAAAATGGATGCAATTCGGAAAACAGTGGTGTGTTTAAGTTGGTTTTCAAGAACAGTTTAATTTTCATATTATATAGTTCTTTACCAATTTTAATGGTTGTATTTCTTTAATAAGGTGGATGGTAAAACAAGCAATATACATTTGTATTTAATAAACAAAGGGTACATTCCACAACGGTTGAGACAAATAACCGTTGTGATAGTTAACATATATGACAACGGTTCATACTGATAATCGTTGTGATAGTTAATATATATTACAACAGTTGAAATACCTAACCGTTGTAATATATCGCGCGCTTCCAGAATACAACAACGGTTTCCAGACCGTTGTAGAAACGGCGAACTTACAACAACAATCTACATAACAACGCCTTCGCCCGCGTCATTATATGTCATTCCCAACCATTGCTAAATGGGCTTTTCGTAGTAGTGACCCCACATGGGCACATGATCACCTCAACAACAACACGATTCTATTTCAAAGAATCCCGATAAGATGCTCACACCCCACATGGGCACATGACTTAACGCACAACTTATGCAACATGTCATGCATACTACGACAACATACAAGACAAATAAATGCATATGACTATCAATGTGTCAATACATCATACTACAATTATCCAACATGCAGCATATACCTACCAACACATACAACAACAGCAATCCACAACCACAAAACGCATACACATAACCACATTCATCATTTCAATGTACAACGCATAACACATACACGAAGACCCGACTATTGCATCGAATATTTAGAATCCTGACATTGAAATTAATTTTATCAAAAAGTATTTGAAACCAGCTTTCCAACAATTCGAGCGGCGACTGAAACGGACATACGGATTAAAAGTTATGAATTTTCGAAGTTTGATAAAATTATGTCCGTAACAGCAGCAAACAGTATTGTCATGCTCGCTGCGAGTTCGCTAGAAGTTCGCCTAGCGAACTTGCCAGCGAACAATTTCTCTCATACAAAAACCAGAGACTCGCCTTTTCTCCTATCCGTTCGCTACACATTCGCCCAGCGAACTGAAGTTCGCTAGGAGTTCGCCCAGCGAACCTGGGGCGAACTTCCCCACCACACATCCTAGAATTCCTCTCTTTTTTCCTTCATTCGCTGCCTTATTCGCTTAGAGAATCTAGGGCGAACATTCTCCCAGCAAACTTTTGTTCGCATTGCGAACTACGCGATTCTGCAATTCTGCAGTTGCGATTTCAGCCCCATTCCACCCTAACCTTTCTCCGATTTTACTCCCAAATAGTTCCAAAAACATACATATAATCATAGATTACCATACATACAATTAGGAATACATAGACCACAATTTAATCTATCAATTTGTGCATTTTTCCTCTTATCAAAACCTCCGACATACAAAACCCCAATTCCCTAAATCAACACAAACCATACACAAGGGACGATCCTAAAAGTTTATCTACCCTCATACAAATATTATGCAACCCTTAGAGATTAAAGAACCCCACCCTTACCTCAGAGTTCTTGACGAAAACCTCGGCCTCAACAATGGCTTTTCTCCTCCTTCTGCCCTAGCTCTCCTCTTTCTCTTTTTTCCCAAAAGCACGTACTGAATGGCTTCTCCCTTCTGATTCCCTCTTTTATATTTTCTTTTCTAATGTCCTTTTATTATTAATACTATTATTATTATTTTTGTTATTATTTCAATATTATTATTATTATTATTTTACTAATTAAATAACAATGACAATATTCTTAAATAATTTAAAATAATAATATTAATCCAATAACCATTCTCACCACACCACAAAGTTCTACCTGTTTGGTCACACATTCCCGACATTTATTCCCTTTAATTCTAAGGTCAATACCCCACACTAAAGACATCCCCAAACATAACTACACGCACCAATGCACCACAACATAATTTAAATTACGAAAATAATAAATTAAATCGGGGTGTTACAGTCACTACAATCAAATAATTGTTACATACAACTTTCCACATGAAATATCTTTGACAACTTAGTTATTTCTTGGGATTAGAAGTATAATTCCAACTAAAGGCATCTTTGTTACTCAACACAAGTATAATCAAATCTTATTCAACTAGCTGATATCACTCATGTAATTTCACTTGACACTCCCAAGGAGGTTAATGTAAAGCTACAGAGGGATGAGAGGGAACTCATAGAAGACCCAATTTTTAACCGAAAGTTGGTTGGAAGTCTTATCTACCTAACTATCATAAGACCTGATATCTCATTTTCTATCCACATAGTTAGTAAATTCATGCAAAATCCTAGACACTTGCATCTTTCTACAGTACAATGGATCATTAGATATCTACTAGCCACTTCATGGCGAGGTATTTTCTTTCCTACTAGTACAACAATACAACTTCAAGCATAATATTTTTACGAAATTCCCAGACATAAGGAAGTCTACTACTGGTTGGTGTATGTTTTTAGAAGATGCCCCTATCTCTTGGAAATGCAAGAAACAAGAACCAGTGTCAAAATCTTTTACCGAAGCAGAATATCGGTCCATGTTCGCAGCATGCTTTGAAGTTATTTGGTTATAGGGTCTTCTTTTAGGACTTGTTATTCACTAACACAACTAACTTTATTACATGCCGATGACACAAGTTCTATACAAATTGTAACAATTTCTGTATACAACAAAATAACGAAGCACATAGAAGTCGATTGTCATTTAATCAGAGAAGCTTATATTGCAAAATGATCACTTTTCCTCATGTTTCTACATTTGTTAAACATGTTGACATACTTATCAAATCCATGACACGTCAGCGCCATCATTTTATAATTAACAAATTGGTGCTTGTTGACTTACTATCATCAATTTAAGGGGGGATGCCAATAGAATTGAATGACAAAATATTATTTATTAATGCATATTTGTTGGCATTTAAACCCGCAGATTTGCACACATTCTATATTAGTGTACATTATTGTACATTATTTTATGGTTATATTAAGCTAATAACCAATTTGATTTTTCTTATCACGGCCTCTTGAGTTGGATTACACAAGATTGACAAACCATCCCGTCAAAGTCAGTTCTTACTTTTTTGTGTGGGTAGAAAGCGAGTATCTCTACGTGGTTAAGGTTGAATGGATCCGTTTACCATCTTACCAAGATACTTTTGGGTTAATACTTAATTTATATGTCTATTTAATATATTCTTATTAGTATATTTTTATTAAGATAAATATATTATAAATATTAATTTAAATACATTGTAATAGAAAAAAAGGTTTTTTTTAAACAATTTTTTTGTTATTGTGATAATTATTGAAAAAAAGTGAATAATTGGTATTTAATTGCATAAATTTAACACAAATTGTTTCAAAAAAGCTCTTTTATGATACTTATGAAAAAAAGATCGTATGATGTCTTTTTTTTTTGTTCATGTTGTTCGATATACACTAGTTTATGTGTAATTTCATGTTTGAAACCCTAAAATTGATTTTTAATGTGTAAACTTGATTTTAACATGTTTGATTGATTTCAAGTAAAATTAATTATATTTTTTTAGAATTCATTTTACTTAAAAAGAATTATGATTTTTGAATTTAAATATGATTCATACACTAAAATATATTTTTCAAGTTTTAACTCATTTTTACAAGAATCTATTCATATACAAATCACTTTTTATCATAATCAACTTTATTGAATCAATCAATTTAAAATT
The DNA here is from genome assembly GCA_022829125.1 of Lathyrus tuberosus. NCBI lineage: Eukaryota > Viridiplantae > Streptophyta > Magnoliopsida > Fabales > Fabaceae > Lathyrus > Lathyrus tuberosus. The sequence goes on from JALAZF010000250.1 coordinate 8,775,388, forward strand.
ATTTTTCTTCACCGCATAATCAATTATATTAGAAAATGTATTAAAAAGTGCTTGAACAATAAGGATGTGCTCTGAACTATTCAATCACTAGAGAAGATTCAGAAGCTTATGTATGTATTTAATTTATTTTGAATCTAACTAGTGTTCCAAAGCAAGTGTTATTTAAGTAACCTTTAATTTAGACAACACATGCATGATGGGAATTACAAATTTTTGAATGTCTTACCTATTATGTTCTCTTTCACTAATATTACTTTTACATCATTCCTCTCTTCGTACCTCTTTCTTGCTTTTTGTCCTAATTATATTATTTACCACATTTTTCATTTTCTTACTTTCTATATCTCCCTCCCTCCTCCTATGAATGAAATAATCATTTTTAGAAACTCAAATTCAACCGAAACCTAACCAAAACTATTTGTGTAATCTATAAAATTAGTTAGCATATTTAACCTCCAAAATCAATTTATCAAGTTTTATTTAAACTGTGACATGATAAAAAATAAATTGTTATACTACAATTAGTTAAGTATCTATTATATATTATCTATTATCTATTATCTATTATAATATATTAAATCTAATACATTAAACAATATTGTGACACATCATCAATTAAATTTTTTAATTAGTCCACATCATCTTAATTGCATATGTGTACAAATTGCCTATTCAACATACAATAATTACACCTCAAAAAATATTACATTATAGTTTCACTTTATTTTCTTTATGCACAATTATTTATGAAAAAAAGTAACTATAAACATCTTTCTATCTCTATAGTTTCTCCTTTACTTATAAGTATACTTCTACTTATTCTTAAATTAATATGTCATATTAATTTCTTGTATATAACTTTTGAATATTATTACATAAAATTTTATTCAATTTTAAAAAAAAACTATAAAAAAAATTGAGAGCTAATTTAGTCTCTATTAAAACTTAGAACAATTTTTATTTTTAAGAAAATGACTTATTCACTACTTAAACACCTTTAAAAATGAACAATTAGGCGTTTAACAATAAATATAAAGATATATCTAATTTTCTAATGTTCATTAAAAATATACAATTTGAATCCTATATAAAAACATGCTTTTAAGATGAGTCAAAAAATTTTATTTTCTATTTCGGACACTAACTACTCTTATAATTGTCTCATGCACTTATTTTTGTTCATAAAAATTCTCATAACTAATAAAATTTTACAAAATAATTTTCCGACTTTTTAATTGTGTACATAAGATTTACACAAAACAAGATTAAAAAAAATTAGAAAAATGAAAAATAAAAAATAATATACATGATAAATACTTTTTAAATAACTTAAATACGAATGTAATACATTCATACATTAATTTTTAAATTACTACAACGACATAAACTTTTAGAGATGACTCTCTTGGATGACAAAGACAAATTAAAAAGACATGAAATAATAAATAAATTGATTAGAATTTTTTTTTAAAACTTATTTTACAATTTCATGATTCAACATTTTTACCTATCTAATTTATTTCACATTTTTATTATTGAACATTTTCACTTATATTACTTATTTCAAATCTCACATATAAGTTAAATCACAATAAAAATTGGAATATTGTGGAAATTTTCAGACTTATTTTACATTTTCACTTAAAATTTTACAATTTACTTTTTTGACTCTCCTACTTTTTTGTCTAAATTACTGAACCTTTATAATTAATAATATCAAAATATATTTAATTAAATATTACTTAAATAACTCATCTCCAAATCCGCGCAATGCGCGGGTCTTAATCTAGTTACTATTAATTACAGGAATTTCTTTTCCATCCTAGTGCTCTAAAAATCCAAAATTAAATCTTTTAATTAGTCCACATCATCTTAATTACATATGTGTACAAATTGCCTATTCAACATACAATAATTACACCTCAAAAAATATTACATTATGGTTTCACTTTATTTTCTTTATGCACAACAATTTATAAAAAAAATAACTACAAACATCTTTCTATCTCTATAGTTTTTCCTTTACTTATAAGTATACTTCTAATTATTCTTAAATTAATATGTCATATTAATTTCTTGTATATAACTTTTGAATATTATTATATAAAATTTTATTCAATTTTAAAAAATAACTATAAAAAAATTGAGAGCTAATTTAGTCTCTATTAAAACTTAGAACAATTTTTATTTTTAAGAAAATGACTTATTCACTACTTAAACACCTTTAAAAATGAATAATTAGGCGTTTAACAATAAATATAAAGATATATCTAATTTTCTAATGTTCATTAAAAATATACAATTTGAATCCTATATAAAAACATGCTTTTAAGATGAGTCAAAATTTTCTATTTTCTATTTCGGACACTAACCACTCCTATAATTTTCTCATGCACTTATTTTTGTTCATAAAAATTCTCATAACTAATAAAATTTTACAAAATAATTTTCCGACTTTTTAATTGTGTACATAAGATTTACACAAAACAAGATTAAAAAAAAATTAGAAAAATGAAAAATAAAAAATAATACACATGATAAATACTTTTTAAATAACTTAAATACGAATGTAATACATTCATACATTAATTTTTAAATTACTACAACGACATAAACTTTTAGAGATGACTCTCTTGGAAGACAAACACAAATATAAAACACATGAAATAATAAATAAATTGATTAGAATTTTTTTTAAAACTTATTTTACAATTTCATGATTCAACATTTTGATCTATCTAATTTATTTCACATTTTTATGATTGAACATTTTCACTTATATTACTTATTTCAAATCTCACATTTAAGTTAAATCACAATAAAAATTGGAATATTGTGGAAATTTTCAGACTTATTTTACATTTTCACTTAAAATTTTACAATTTACTTTTTTGACTCTCCTACTTTTTTGTCTAAATTACTGAACTTTTATAATAAATAATATCAAAATATATTTAATTTAATATTACTTAAATAACTCATCTCCAAACTCGCGCAACGCGCATGTCTTAATCTAGTTACTATTAATTACAGGAATTTCTTTTCCATCCTAGTGCTCTAAAAATCCAAAATTATCCTAAGGTGTTTCGGAGATGCATCTCCAAACGAATCTTTAATCACATTATCTTTGACAAATCAAGCAGCCACCCCATTTTTCAAAACATTCGTCCGGAGATGCATCTGCAAAACTTTTATCAGGTGTATTCGGAGATGATGCATCTTTGAAAGTGCATTTTAAGCTATTTAAAAAATCTTGTTTTAGATATACAATCTTGTCTTAAGTTTGTATTTTTCTGAATCAAAAGTAATTTGAATCTCCTAACAATGCCATAATTTGATTTGAACATTAATAAACACGAACATTATAGAACAAGGTAATGCATTTATTAAAAAAATCTCATAATATTACAAACATTGTTCTCAAAGTATGGAAAATAAAACTAAAACATCCCAAAATACAAAAAAAAAAAAACATAACCTACTGCTTATGCCTAATACTAACCCCTGACTCCTCCTCTGACACTTCTAAGCCAAGACATTTTGTGACTCGATAAGAATGACACGTGCGAGGGCAACCGCATCATCACCACCCCTATCAAACAACCCAGCCTCTATGACCTCATACGTAATCCACATAATATTTTGACAAATCAACAACACATCAATGACATGGTAATCCCTGATCTGATCATTCTCCAGGATCTCCTCATTAACAGACCTAAGTGGACATCAAAGAGTGTCTGGTGTCATGAGAGAGTGTGATACACAATAGAACCAAATCATGTAGTCGTCCATATAAGACCACTGAATTGTGGCTGACATACATCAATACTCCTCTAGTACCAGATGACTCTCATAATCCTCTAGTATGTCATCAAGATACAATGTTGTTAGGAGTAGACTCGAAGGGGGATCTCAGAATGATCTGCACATATCCAAATCGATGCATGAATCACTCCGGTAGATACCTACACATCATATTCCTCCCACATGCCATCCATCCAGAGTAAAATAAAATGGGGTCAAAGGCAACAATGTCTCGGTGAGTGGTGTATGTTGTCCAAACGATGTCATCATGTTGAGTTCGATCAATATAAATACGGAACAGTCACACAATTTTATTTTCTCTGTGCGGGTAATACATGCAAGTACGTGGCCAATCCTCAGTATACTCTACCACAAATCAAACTTGTGTATGCGGTGAAAATGAGATATGATCTATCCCTGAAAAAGAATAAAAAAAATATTAGTAACAAGTGTAAAAAAAGTGCTTTTAAAATTAATAGTTGCTATGAAAATTACCATCATCAAGGTGCAGGAGCCTGCCATTTTCCTTGTCGGCCAAAGAGAACCTTCGCTCAGCTTGAAGTACAAGTCTACCAAACAAGCGGCCCTCCAGTTCAACTCGTGAATGAACGACAAGTTGATGAAGTACTTATCGTATGCCACATCGACATAAGTTGTACTTTTGTCCACAAACATGGGCATGCCCGCCAATAATATGAGGAAACACCTCAAAGCACACTCCCGGTGGTAGGTAACCTATTGATCATCTTTTTCAGAATCATCGCCAACTTTTAGTTTTTTTCATAAAGCTTCTTCAAGTATGAAAATTTGGCATGAGCACCTTTGGTGCTCTCACACGGCATCTGAACATCCATTGGGTCAGCTCCCAAATAAATGACCATCATCTCCTAGGTTTCAACATGTTTGATCCTGGAATGATCAAGTAACTTTCCCCTAATTGAAAGGTGTAAAAGGCAAGTGATGTCATCTAGTGTAATCGTCATCTCACCAAGGAAAAGTGGGAAGATGACGTTTTTTTTATGTTATCTCTCAACAAAAGCCCTCTGCATGCCATGGTCTTTATCCGAAGCAACACATGCCAACAAGACCGGAGTATTAGATGACACTTTGGAACTAATCATCCTTAGGCTGATAAAGCTAAAAAAATCTTTTTGCTATGGTTAACAGACTTCAAACATTCGCGCTCCTGTTAAAAAAAACAATATCAGTCGCATGGAATTTTTTTAAAACATATAAATAACAACCATTAAAAAATATACCTCTCCGATCCAGACATGCCCAACAACATGGTCTCTATAATATATCAGTAATGAGGTGTCAGAGAACCCTTCTGGATAAGGGTCTCCAAGTGCAGGGACACCAACATGTGAAGCAGGGGATTCCTCTCGAACTTCGTGAGCAGGGGAGACGTGACCATGGGACGAGGACCCCTGTGAAAGGCGACTCCTAGAAGTCAATGCTTCCCCATAAAGAGGCCTAGGGATGGTTTATTTCCTAGCCCTGACCTGCTTATTCTAAAGTCTAACCCTCTCACTTCGAATGAACGTGTAATGAGTTTCACGACCGAGTCTCAATCTATCAGTTTTGTTTGCAACCATTTTTCCTCAAAAAAATGAGAACATGACATATTAAAACATTTTAGATATGCATCTCAGAAAACCAATAAAGACATAATTCGGAGATGCATCTTCGAATAAGCTCGTGTTTCTCAAGAATGACACAAACATATACCAGTCTTGCCCTAATAACCCAAAATGAAACCAACTGAAAGTGCATGTTTCTAACAACTACCTATTTCGAATGTGACTACTACCTAATACATTTAAAACAAACTATTTTACCTAATACATTAAGCAAAACTTAAAAAAATTTAAATGAGAAACTTACTCAAAAAAGTGTTCATGAGGATGAAAAATGTTGAATATAGTAAGTTGAGTAAGTTGAGATTGGAAAACTTGAAGTAGAGGTAGTGATGATCCTCTTATTGCTCTTTTTTAATGGCTATTGATAAGTGGCCTGCATGAAATCTCTCAAAATAATAGTTAGTGTAAATTGCATTCCAATCTCAAATTGAAAAATTTGCAGGTTTGCTTATTTGGACTTCAAGGATATTGATGGCTATAAGAAGGCACTACAACTCGATCAAACTGCGATTGGCGATTTTTGGTTGTCAGTTGAAAAAGAAAAACCAAAGCATATACGCCATAATCAGGGTATAAATGGTGGCAGATATGGCTAACATAGTGGTGGAGGGGATGGAGGAGACTATGGGGGTGGAGCAGGTTAGGAGAGAAGTCATGGTTTTGGGAGGCACTATTAGGGAGAAATACAAGCTTTGCCGAAGATGACTTGCTGAAGTTTTACCATCTTCCCTGTTTTATTTTTGGTTCACTGGTAGTATGCAATGGTGATATTTATTGCAGTTTTGTACAAGTGTAATTTGGTTTACATTTTTGGCTTATTATTATGGAGCCATAAACAGTTTTGTGTAGAGAGGAGTGCATAGATTGATTATGTTACTCACGAACAATTTGGTAACTTATATTGAATGTGAATGTGAATTTTATTGTTGATGAACTTTCTATTTTTTATTTTTTGTTCCATAATACTTATCTCATTTGACACGTGAGAGTCCATTTCTAAAGGGTGCAGTGGACACATTTTATACACATTTGTAATGAGAGATTCCATTTTTATATTTCCATTTAACATATGCTAAAAAAATTATAAATAAAAGAAAGATGGTCTTATTAATTTATTTTTATTAATTATTGTTATATTTTTATTACGATAAATATAATTAGATTAATATTTTAAATAGACTACAACAAGTAATTAAATGTGGTTTTTTAAACAATTTTGTTTTGTTAATGTTAGAAAGTTAAATCTAATTTGCTAGAAAATAAAAGTAAGACAAATAAAATAAAATAAAAGAGACATTTGATTTCATTGCTTGATTCATTCTAAGAAATATTAGACTTAATATATAACTCTTAGAGCATCATAACAATACATGTGGCATAATCTTAAAACTCTAAGAACATTCTAGAAATATTAAAATAACAACTAATTTATCAAAATACAAAAATAAACTATTAATATTATAACCCTCTATCATTGCCACCGGGTTCACTTGAACCTTGTCCTCAAGGTTCTAAAAATAAGATTGGAATAGAAAATATTATCTAATTTAAAATTATAATAGACCAATGAACCTAAATTTGTGAAAAATAATACCAAGAGTGAAAAAATAGTGTCAAAACATGTTGACACGTTTTTTTTTTATTATGGATATTGTAAAAATAAAACAGTACATGAGAGAGAGAGAAATTAGAGGCCTGTTATGACATAGTACTAGTTTTAAGTGGGAGAGATAATTTGTGGGGTTTTGAAATAAAGTTGGAGTGGTATTTGAAATACTATGGAAATGGTGATGTAGATGGAACAAGTGAGTGTAATGGATAACGTCAACATCAAATGTTGCTTTTCACTTTTTTCATTTTTTTCTCATCTTTCTCTTTCTTTTTTTATTTCTTCTCTCAAACTTTTTTTCTCTTTCTTTCTTCTTTCTCTTTTTCTCTCTCTCTTTCTTTCTGCTTCTTCTTTCCCTCTTTCGTTCTCACGTTTTTTCTTCTTCTTCTCTTTCTCTTCCCTTTCTACTTCTTCTTTCTTCCTTATTTTTTTTCTTTTTCTTTTTTTTAAACAAAAATAAAAACAATGAAACAAGTGAAAATTATGGAAATGAAAATATGGTGATTTTGATGGCGATTTCGATGGTGAAAATAATTATAGATCTAGTGGTTTTAATGGTGGTCGTATTGGAATAATATAAGCAAGTGTGAGTAAGTGGGGAAATAGTCCCACATTGGATAAGAATGTGGTGACTTGAGCATTTATAAATGGGAGAACCCACTCGCCTATCACCTTAAGGTATTAGGTGGACAAGTGGTGTGTTTCTCACAAAGGTGCCTAGTCCTACACTATGTATCAATGCTCCCTAGTGAACTCCCCCCAACAAATGGTATCAGAGCCTTTGGTTCGAGAAAGAGATCGACTTACTTGTATCGAAATGCCCAGAAAGTGGTGTTCCGTTGAAATCGACGCTCGGGAAGAGGTGTATTGAAATGCCCTTGGAAAAGGTGTCAACGGAGGTACAAGTATAAAAAAAGGGGAACATTGTGGACTCACACTTGAGGGGGAGTATTGGAATAATATAAGCAAGTGAGAGTAAGTGGGGAAACAGTCCCACATTGGATAGGAATATGGTGACTTGAGCATTTATAAGTGGGAGAAGCCACTCACCTATAACCTTAAGGTTTTAGGTGGACAAGTGATGTATCTCTCACAAAGGTGCCTAGTCATACACTATGTATCAATGCTCCCTAGTGAACTCCCCCCAACAGGTCGGAGCTGTGGAATGATGAATGGTGGTGGGTCTAAAGGTATTGACAATGGCTGTTGCAAATCCGATGGCTATTTTGGTGGTCGTAAATGTAATACCCCGATTTAATTTAATTATTTTTCATGATTAATTTGAAGATTGTTGTATGTAGTGTGTGTTGATGTATTTTGGTCAAGTTTGGGTTACCCTTAGGGTGGGGTAGTGCCCTTAGAATTATGAAGAATAGGGTGTCGGAAGAAGGGTAGTTGGTTAATATTATTATTTGAATTATTGAGGATATTGTTTTTATTATTTAATTTGGTGAAATAATAATAATAATATCTAAATAATAATAATAATAATATTAGGCAATAATAATATTTGGATAATAAGGAAAATATAAATAGGAAAAAGGATTAGAAAGGGAAGGTTGGTCAATACGTATTTGGAAAAGAAAAGAGAAGAGCAGAAGAAGCTAGGTTAGAGAAGGAGAAATTATTGAAGAAGAATTTCTAAGGTAAGGGTGGGACTATCTAATCTCTTAGGGATTGCATGTCGTTTGTATGAGGGTAGGAAGATATTAGGATCGTCCCTGTTCTGTGTTGTGAAAATTTGGGAATTGAGATCGTTAGGTCAGAGGATCTGATTAGAGGAATAACATGAAAATTGATAGATTGAGTCATGCTTTTGTGTTTCTAATTGTGTATATGAATAATTCTGGTTGTATGTGCATGATTGGGTTGTTTGAGGACCAAATTCGAGAGAAATTGGGTCTGGAATGGTGCGATCGTCGCTACTGCAGAAGTGCAGGTTCGTGATGTTCGCTAAGCGAATGAATGATTCGCTGGGCGAAGGTTCGCCCCAGATTCGCTAAACGAATCTTCTGGCGAAGCCCCGATTCGCTGGAGCGAAGGAGGGCAGAAAGTGGACTCTCTGGTTTTTGTATGGAAGGGAGGCCTTCACTGGCAAGCTCGCTAAGCGAACCTCTGGCGAGGTGTTCGCTGGCCAGTTCGCTAAGTGAACCTTTGGCGAACGAGGATTCACTGCGAATCCAAGGCGAACAGTGGCAGTAGCGAAATTCTGCTGCACAGGCTGAATTATTCCGAAACTTCGGAACTGCATAACTATTAGTCCGTAAGTCCATTTGAGTCGCCGTCTGAAGCTTTGGGAAGCTGGTTTCCCCTACTTTTCGTTAAAACTAATTTTGAACCAGGATTCTAACCCTTCGACGTATTGATTGGATTGTGTGTATGTTGTTGTGGTGTAGTAAAGGGAGATGATAGAGTCGTCGATGTGTATGCCTGATATTGTTGTATATTGCTGTTGTAGCATAGTATATTGTTGTTGTGGTAGGTATAAACTATTTTTGTATTGTTGTATTATGATGTATTAATGTGTTGGTTTTCATATGCACGTTGTATTCGTCGTGGTATGTTGTTGTTGTGTGTTGTTGTGTGCATGCATGACATGTTGCCTAAGTGTGGGATAGATGTGTGCCCATGTGGGGTGTGAGTATCTTATTAGGATTCTTAAATAGAATCGTTGTTGTGGTAATCGTGTGCCCATGTGGGGTGTGAGCGATTACGGATGTCGTGTCCCCATGTGGGGTGTGAGCGACTAATATGATGTCTCGACGGGGATTGTGACCATGAAATAGGGGTCAATTTGTACCACATACATCGAGTCGTGTCGTGGTCTCATTGCATTGCGTTATTGTGTGTTGATCATCTGTGGTGTGATAAATGCAGTTGTGTTGACGTGTTGATAGGGTGAATTATGTATGTTTTTATACTTTCATACTTATGCTATGCATTCTTTGTATTGATTTGAGAATCTCACCCCTTCTGTTTGAATGTTACCTCTACGTGGATAACGTGCTGATAAACAGGAGTAGTTCGCAGGTGGAGTAGTGAAGACAAGATCTTCTGGTGTGGGTTATCGAGTCGTGTCTGCTCTGTTTTGTAACACTGGGGGGGTCGGAACGCTAGAGTCCTTTAAATTCCGTTATATGTTATTACTATTTCAATTAAGGAGATTATGTGTGACTAAACATGTTTCCATTTGCGTTGACTTTTCCGCTGTGCATGATTGTTGAAATACTATGTTTAATTATAATACCACAGTATTATTATTGTGTGCATGCTAAGTTGAGTAGTAGAAGTAGCATCCTAAATCCATGTATACTATTTTTACTCTGATAAATTATGTTTAAATTGTCGCGGGGGTTTGGGGTGTTACAAAGTGGTATCAGAGCAGGTCGGTCCATCCGGCCAGGTTGTTTAATTGTGTTGTTCCCTAGTATGCGACATGTGTGTGAAAACACTGTCGGTGCTTGTTTTGTTTTCCATTTGCAGGTTGGGAATGAAGCCAAGTGGGGGAGGTGCTCATACTCGTCTTAAGTGCTATATGTGTGGTGAGTTGGGACATCGTGTCAGTGAGTGTACGAGTGATGTGAAGAAGTGCTTCAAGTGTAGACAGGCAGGACATCTGGTTGCTAACTGCAAAGCTAATGTGGTTACTTGTAACAATTATGGGGAACAGGGCCATATTAGTACTCGTTGTCAGAAACCAAAGCAAGCTTCGACTTAAGGGAAAGTGTTCGCTTTGGCAGGGACTCAGACTTCCAGTGAGGACAGATTGATCAGAGGTACATGTTATATTAATAATATGCCTTTGATTGCTATTATTGATACTGGTGCTAATCACTCTTTCATTGCTGCTGATTGTGTAAGAAGGCTAGGCCTTGTTGTTTCTCCTATGAAGGGAGAGATGGTTATTGTAGCACGGTTTTTGTGGCTTCGAATCACTATCGCTTTGGTACTACAGTTCGATTAATTTTTTATCCTATTGAAGTTGATGAAGGAAGGGAAATAGATGTCTCCAATTAACCCTGCTTGCAAACTGAGGTTAAACAGTCAAAACTGTTGGTTTACAGATGCGGCTTTAGTTCGTGGGTCTCTCTCTGCTTATTTTGTTCAGAACAAAATACCGGGATTGTTCATGGGGAATTTGTTGGGATACTGTGCTAGATTGGCTGGAGGTAGGGGACTTTGGGGTTTTTCGATTAGAGTGCTCGCTAAGATTCTTTGTCAATCTTATGCCTACGTATTCCCGGGCCATTTTGACCGGATTATAGCCCGAGAATCCGTCCATGAAGGAGAAAACTTTGAACTTTGCTGTATTGTCTACCAGCATGTCAATGTGTGGTAAAGGAAAGTCGTCCTTTGGACTTGCCTTATTTAGATCTCGGTAGTCGACACACATTCTGACCTTTCCGTACTTTTTCAGAACTGGTACTATGTTGGCTAACCATTGAAAATATTCTGACGTAGCGAGGAAACCTGCGTCAATCTATTTCTGTACCTCCTCTTTGATTATGACAGCCATGTCTGGATGAGTCCGTCTCAACCTTTGTTTTACCGGCGGACATTCTGATCTCAACGGTAGATGGTGTTCCACGATGCTGGTATCCAACCCTGGCATGTCCTGATATGACCAAGCAAACACATCGGGAAATTCTTTGAGAAGCTTTGTCAAACTCCTTTTGACAGTTGGACTGAGCAGTGCCCCAATCTTGACTTCTTTTCTCTCTTCTTCTGAACCCAAGTTGACCGTTTCCAACGGCTCTTTGTGAGGTTCAATGGACCTTTCCTCTTGTCCGAGTAGTCGGGAGATCTCTTCTGGAATTTCGTTGTCAACTTCTTCTTCAGCCCCAAATACCGGGAACTCAAAGTCGGGAGAAGGCATCAGATCGTATGTTTCAACGGGGTTTAAAACAAGCAATCCACATGACGTGATGATTTGTGTTTAGAAGAGATAGAGAGAATGCAAAAGTGTGTGCAGTGTATTTCTTTTACTGCTTGTTTTTATTATTGAGTTGTTTTTTTTAGGATTACCATTTTCTGAAAAACAAAAAGAGAAAACAGCAATTAATGCGGAAATTACAGAACGACGTTATTTTATTAATGAACAAGTTAATTCTTGAAACTACAGCCCTATAAAACAAACTCTGTCGCTTTGGGCAAAACGAAGAGGGATATTTACAGAAAGTGAGCCCTATCAAAACATCCATTTCACATGGGCAAGGTGAAAGGTTAAAGTAAAGATGGCAATTACTTAGACTTATGAACAATCTTCGGAACATCGACAGCGACCAATTGGCGGCGAACTCCTCGGTGAATCACAAAGTCTGGTACCTTCCTTGATTTGTCTTCAGAAATGACGCTGATTTCTGGTGGAGCTGGATCATTGGAATCTGTCTCCCAGGCAGAGTTGTCGTAGGAGGATTCCTCAGTTGTATTTTGCGTAGTATTTGTACTCTCGGCTGTATCTCCCCATCCTGTTGGCTGGATGTCTTCGAGCCTGATGCGAGAGCTTTCGGGAGCGGTGTACTTGACCATGAAGTCAAATTTTCCACTTGGTTGTCCTAAGGTATCCCACACTTCTTTGGAACTGGAGGAGTCATCTATCTCGATGACGTTGACCTCAGGAAAAGCATAGTTGATGAATTCTAGTCCGGCAAGCTTTGCCAATTCATCGTCGTATAATATATTTTCTGAATGACCTGATGTTGATCCCATGACATGGTAGGGATGCAGGTATTCTTTTCAATGATGCTCAGCTGATTTTCATTGTTCGGCTGACTTTCTTGCCCCAAGTCTCCTGGGTAAGGCTGCCAAATAGGCAGACCATCCATTGGGCCATAATAGTCATGGTCAAAGTTGTCTTTCATCAGAGTGTCTTCCTCTAATGAATTTGGCGGAGCTCGACATCCTTCAGGATCACAATCTCTGTACATCATTTCGACATCTGACCTCGGTATAAATCTCGAACTCTGTGTAGGAAAGCAAAAGGGAGTATGCGTTTCGCCCCTGAGACATATAACCGTCCTCGTTGAGATAGGACTTCCATTCTTCCTCCGTATTTGAGGAATCATCTTTATTGATGGTATGCACGTCTTGAGTCACTGGATGAAGGAAACCTCCACTGTGGAAGAAGTCCTGAATGGGACGAAGACTTTCATCGTTAGCAGTTGTTTGGGTGTAGGTTACAGAAAAACCAACACCCTTCTTTGTTTTGTTATCAGTAGGAATGACAAGTTGTCCCCATCCTTTAGCATTGTTATTTTCGATCACTTCGAGAGCATCTCTGTATGAGGATATCAAGGTTCCTTTCTCTGATTGATTCTCATTGCTCGCCGAAAGTGCTTGGAACTGAGTTCCAACAACCTCCTCGGGTTCTACACAAGTAGATAATGACAAGTTGCTCACGAGCAAGGCTTGTTCTCCACAGACTGTGACGAGTTGGCCGTTCTAGACGAACTTTAGCTTTTGGTGGAGGGTCGAAGTAACCGCCCCAGCCTGATGTATCCAAGGTCTTCCTAATAAACAATTGTATGTTTCCCGGATGTCCATGACCTAGAAAGTGACTTGGAAAGTATGAGGACCAATAGTTATGGGAAGGTCGACTTCGCCGATAACCATTTTTCTGGATCCGTCAAATGCTTTGACGACGACCTCGCTGGTTTTCATCGGAGGTCCTTTGAATGATAATTGCATCAAAGTGGACTTCGGCATAACATTCAAGGCTGACCCTGTGTCTACCAGTATGCTGGCTAAAGCATCGTCCTGGCAGTTGACTGTAATGTTGAGCGCCATGTTATGACGGCGACCTTCTTCAGGTAATTCCTCATTACTAAATCCCAAGTTATTGCAGGAAGTGATGTTAGAGACAATGCAATCGAACTGTCTGATTGTTACATCCTGTTCCACAAAGGCTTGCTCCAAGACTTTCTGTAGAGCCTCTATGTGGGCTTCTGAACTAAGTAATAGTGATAATACCGAGATCTTTGAAGGAGTTTGTAACAGTTGGTCAACAATGTTGTATTCACTCCTTTGGATGAGCTTCAGCGTCTCATCATTGTTTTTTGAAAGGTCGGGATTACTGGATTGACCAACTGGTGGATCGGGAACTTCTGTCTAAGGTTCCTTTTCTTTGTTGGGTTCTCCAACTCCTCTGTTGAAGATTCGACCACTTCATGTTACTCGAATGATGTCTGTAATATTCACGACGGAGGGTAACGGAATTTCCTTTCCATTCTCAATTGTGGTTGCGCCGTATTTGTTAGGGATAGCCTTAGTTTATTCATACGATAGCAGTCCCGGTAGATAGATGAATATGGGAGCCTTCTGATTTTTCTGACCATCATAAGTAATTTCGATCTGTTCCCAGTTGGGAACTCTTGATTTGTCAAGTATAGGGATAATGGTACAAACATCCCTAGTCCTCTGATGATCAGAGATTACGACAACGTCCTCGATTTGATCAGCGAAGTAGTTGACTGATCCAGAACTTGACCATGGTTGAATCTCTTTATGGTCCAACTGACCTTGACGGGCTGCTCTCACGAGGTAGCATCCTTGATTATCCACTGAGCAAACTCCGCACCGCTCATAGTTATGTAGTGGCACCTGGCCACGTCCGCTTTGAATACAGTGTAACCTTACTAAATCTGTTTCCATAGACCGAACATCCTGACTTTGATATCTAGTAGGATTCCTGTTAGTGATACTAATTTGCTGGGTGTCTTCATCCATATAGATTATAAGCCACCAGTGGTTCAACAAGTGCTGAAGTGTTTCCTGGATAAGGGCACAGCCCTGATCGTCTTCGCAACCCGCTTTACAGCCCTGATAATCATGTGATACCAGGAATCCGAGCCAGGCCTGTTTAGCATGTAACTCCACCAGGCTAGTATTCATCAAGCGAATATCAAAGATTTGAATCATGTTGATTTGATAATGATTCCTATCATGGTAGTCCTGGATCCATCCAAGATCCATCTAACGCTGGAGGGCCTCTTGTACAAAAGAGCATCCCTGTTTGTTTACCGAGCAAGTCAGGCAGGAATTATAATCGTGATGCGACAGATTATGATACTGGATTTGCCTTGAGTGCATTGCCACCAAGTTGACATTCATCGCACGGATATCGTGGTTTTGAATGATGTTGGAATTCGTATAAACCATGTTAACCCCACGAACTAGGTGCTCTTGGACCCATCCGAGATCCATCTGTTCCTGTAGAGCTGATTGCACCACAGAACATCCTTGATTGCTTTTAGAGCAGATATCACACTGGTGATAATTATGAGGTGGCACATGGCCATATCCACTCTGTCTACAATGCATCTTGACCAAGTTGGCCCTTAATAAGAGTACATCGTGAATTTGATAGGTGTTGTTAGATTCTCCCTCTATCAAATTGACTGTAGCCTTCTCGTGTTGAGGCAGCGGGTTCGTGAGAACATTCGGATTTGTATCTTTAAAAGATAAGACCCCGCTCCTAACAAGCTTTTGCACATCGGACTTGAAACTGAGACAACCCTCTATGTTATGCCCCGGTCCTCCTTGATGGTAAGGGCAAGTCTGATCCACTTTAAACCAAAAAGGCGAATTTTCCGGTACTGTAAGAGAAGACTTAGTCTGGACATGCCCCTTAGCTAACAGTAATGGAAATAGTTCTGCGTACGATACGGGTATAGGATCACATCCTGGTGGCCGCGTTGTACGGTTGTTGTTGTATTGAGGGCGAGCCTGTTGAAGAGGCTGTTGTGTCCTTTGCTGAAATTGCTGGGAATGCGGTTGGCTTTGAGCAACCTGAGGTTGATACGTAGGAACAGGCACAGGGTTGATAGCAGGAGTTACAACTGCTACTGGTTGGTACCGTCGCCTTTGCTTTCCGAGAGAGATATTCCCGATATCTTGCTCTTTTTTCTTAGGGAGAGCACTACCGTATCGTTTTGTACTACTTGATGATCCAACGTCTTTTACTAAACGTCCTTCCCGGACGGCCTCCTCAAGACGAACTCCCATGCCTACCATCTCGGTGAAGTCACTGGGCGCACTGGCTACCATTATTTCGTAGTAAAATGAGCTTAAGGTCTTTAAGAAGATCTTTGTCATCTCTTTTTCCTCCAGAGGTGGACAAATTTGAGCAGCAATCTCACGCCATCTTTGAGCATATTCCTTAAAGGTTTCCTTGTCCTTTTGCGACATTGATCTGAGTTGATCTCTGTCTGGTGCCATGTCCAAATTGTATTTATATTGTTGGACGAAGGCAGTGCCAAGATCTCTGAACGTGCTAATCATAGTGCCATTTAAACCCATGTACCATTTTAATGCGGCACCGGTTAAACTATCTTGAAAGTAGTGAATCAGTAGATCCTGGTTCTCTATCTGAGCTGACATTCGCCGAGCGTACATCACCAGATGACTCTGAGGGCAAGAATTACCCTTGTATTTTTCAAAGTCGGGCACCTGGAATTTGTGCGGGACTTTCACATTGGGGACCAAACAAAGGTCTGCGGTGTCTTTTCCAAATAAATCCTGACCGCGAATAGCTTGCAGTTCCTTCTGCATTTCTAGGAACTTCTCCTGGAATTCATCCATTCTATCGAACTTACTTTCCTTTCTACCAGAAGGTATCTGTGGAATATGTCCTTCCGGGACAGTGTGCACCACAGGGGGTGGTACCGTTACTATAGTAGTGAATCTTGGCATTTCCCAAAGTTTGTAACCTTGAGAAGTCCTCATTATGCCTCTGGCATCCTCGCTTTCCCGAAGTTTGTAACCTTCAGGCCCAGCGGCTTCTGCTATGATTCCCTGATCTTCAGTGATCGGTGGATCATATCCTTCCGGGATATAATTAACAGGCATGCCCCAGGGACGATCTTTCGACATTTGATATCTAGGAACATACTTCTCCACTATGGCCATTGAGGTGATCTCTGAGATCACAGTTCTTTGTAGCTGAGCTTCTGCCATGGCTTGCATGTCGTTACAAAGCTTTCTCATATCCTCTCTCCGAGCGTCGATCTCTTCTTTCAACTCTCTGTTCTCTTCCTCGAGATCATCCATCTTTTTCTGAAGATTGGCCCGAGTATTGTACGAATGAGACAGTTTGACTATAGAACCGAGACACAAACGTGAGATTCGTAGATAAGAAGAATACGTGACGTGAGAATGATGAATGCAATGATTATATTAATTGTTTTTTTTGTTTAATCAAAATAAACTTCGACAATTAGATTGCAAATATCAAACAGTGGGGACACCCCCGTTTTATTGAATTCAAAGGATTGCGGAAATGGAAATACAGTAAATTACAAGGTGCGGAAACAGAAACCTAAGCTAATAGGTCCCGAGTTCTCTCTGAGGAGAACTCGGGTGCTGATTCTGGTACTTTCCTTTTCTTGGACCGGGGCTCTTGGGCCGTTGTCGGGTTGTCATTCCTTTGCCAAGTGAAAGGAGAGAGCAAATTCCTTTGGTCATCCTGATTTTCTACAACATGTTGCTCCAAAATCTCAATTAGAGCATCCTTATCTTTCAGCAGTTTCTGTATTTTGGTACACTCTACATTGAGAATGCAGTACTTGTTCTTCCAAGACCTCCTCTCCTGTTGAACTTTGTTGAGAGTAACCTGAAGTTTTTTTGTTTCAGTCATGAAGTACATGACAGATTCCCTTGGCGGAAGAACTCCATGATGAGGATAAGGAATCTTTAGCTTGAGAGCTCTAGTTTGAACCCAATGGAGATAAGGCTCCACCGAGACACAGTCCGGTTTTCCTAGAGACTCCCGTCCTTTCTTATAAACATGTTTCCAAGTGTGCACTATTTCCAT
This sequence comes from Lathyrus tuberosus, assembly GCA_022829125.1. NCBI lineage: Eukaryota > Viridiplantae > Streptophyta > Magnoliopsida > Fabales > Fabaceae > Lathyrus > Lathyrus tuberosus. Next base: position 8,793,257 of record JALAZF010000250.1, read on the forward strand.
CTTTAGTGCCCTGTCATTTTCTCCTTCCTTGAAGAAAAGACCCTCCAGATGAGCATTACGCGGGACATGCCTCATCGGGTATCCAAATTGACGACGAACTAAAACTGGATGGTAATTGATTCCTCCCTGAGTTCCTATGAGGGGTACGTTGGGGATGTTTCCACAACGATCAATGATCCTGATCCCGTCATAAATCCTATTGTACCAATCTATATCAGAGTTGGTAAGAGACATGATTTTCTGCGACCAACGTAAGGCACTCTTATGATCCCAAAAAGCGGCATACATAGGCAAATGGGAGATAAACCATTTATATAGCAGGGGTACACATCACGTGATCATTCCTCCGCTGTATAAATTCCTTAAGTGTACAGAATGATACGCATCTGCAAGCAAGGTTGGTACGGTGTTTCCAATGAGAAAAACCTTAAGGGAGTTGATATCTACAAAGTTATCGATGTTGGGAAACAAAAATAACCCATAGGTGAGCAAAACAAAGATGCTTTCAAAAGCAGTCACGTTCCATATACTAGCAAAGTACAGAGCCTTCTTTACAAGAAACTTGGCTGGTAAACTTGGGATTCATCCCTTAGTGGTCATGTGAGTCTTGACTTCTGACTCATCCAAATAGATTGCTCTTGCAATGATTTGATCCTTTGGAATTTCTTCCAGTCTAGAAAAGGGAGCTTGATCAGTAATGGGTAGATCAGTCAGATGAGAATACTCCTTCAGCGTTGGTGCGAGCTGGTAATCTGGGAATGTGAAACAGTGATAGACCGGATCATAAAACTGAACGAGTGCCTCTAGGATTCCCTCAATTACATGGATCCTTAATAGAGGTAGCAGACCTCCGTACTTGGCTCTGAAAGCGTCAGGGTTAGTGATCATCCTTGCTAATCCTCTCAAATCCCCTAGTTTTGGAACCTCGAAGGTATACTTGTGAGTTTTTCTCCTACCGAAATCCATGAGCGCAATCCTTTTCTCTCTGACATTTGCAATCATTGTCTTAGTTTAATTTGAAAAAGAGAGACTAGAAGAGAAAAATTTTCTTTTTGCTTAATGTGTTTTTTAAATGAATGCATGAATGCAGCACACAAAAACCTAGAAAAAACATGGGGTCAAAGGGTCGGTGTCATGAAGTCAAGGCTCTATCCATCCCAAAGGTTTATACTAGTGATTTTTGTACCTGTCTCTCAAAATCATTAATTCTTGTCGAGATCAGCGGGCCGGGAACCATGCTAGGTGATGTATTTCGAAGAATCTCAGAAGAGGGTAGTATCGCGTGACAACTATTTCCGATAGCTTCCGCACTACTTAAAGAGGTTTTTCCTAGGTGTATACTCAATCTTTCCACATACGGCATCACACGCATTCCCATTAGCAGAAAAATAAACACATATATCAATTAGGAAAAGCAGTATATATATTTGTCCTAATGTCCTAGACTTTTTAAGCGCTATGAATCCTATGATCCTAACAGAAAATGGCTCCCCGGCGGAGTCGCCATTCTGTGGTACCTTCCTAACTTAAAGGTTTTTGACCTAAGATCCTAGTGAGGGCCGATCCTAACAATAATGACATTCCCCGATGGAACTGTCATTCGGTGATACCTTGTGAACCCAAGGACTCGTCCCAAGAGAAGGTTTCAACCAGAGAGATAAGAGAGACAAGATTCCTTTGTTTGGCCCCACGATGGGCGCCATTTTTCTGTGGAAAATGGGGACGACAAGATCTTACCAAGTCGCTCCCACTGTGGTCGCCATTTTTCTGTAGCGCGGTTTTTGGGGTTTCAAATCACTATTGCTTTGGTACTACAGTTCGATTCATTTTTTATCCTATTGAAGCTGATGAAGGAAGGGAAATAGATGTCTCCAATTAACCCTGCTTGCAAACTGAGGTTAAACAGTCAAAACTGTTGGTTTACAGATGCGGCTTTAGTTTGTGGGTCTCTCTCTGCTTATTTTGTTCAGAACGAAATACAGGGATTGTTCATGGGGAATTTGTTGGGATGCTGTGCTAGATTGGCTGGAGGTAGGGGACTTTGGGGTTTTTCGATTAGAGTGCTCGTTAAGATTCTTTGTCAATCTTATGCCTACGTATTTCCGGGATAGGGAAATCAGAGCGATCGTAGTTCCTCCTATTCTATGGGAGGAAATGGTGTTTTGGTGTCTTGTTCAAAGCCCAAGACATGAAGCTAAAGGTGGTTTATATCTTGTTCAAAGCCCAAGATGTGAAGCTAAAGGGTGTTGACTTTAGAGAGAATTTGTCATCTCTAAAGGGGTCTGTTTGTCACAATTGTTGCGTGACTGATTATAAAGGAGAATTACTTTAACTGGGATATGCGAATCCAGCAATGCCATAATTTCCTTTATAGGGGATTTTCAACCTGAAGGAGAAGACTTTAACTCAGTTTAGAGCAATGCCATCTTTCCTTAGGAATTTCGCATGCTAAAAGAGGGACAGTGGCGTGGATGTAAATAATCCAGAGGCTTGCCGCTTACAGCAATTAGATGAAGGAAAAGGACTTGTTGATGTTTGTATGTTGTGACCAAGGCATGATTTGATGCTAAAAAGGTTGATTGAATCAAACGGGGATTTCTTTATACAAAGCCTAAGAGGAGGCTATTGACCCAACAAGAGGGTGCTTTTATGTGTCTCGTACAAAGCCCGAGAGAGAGGCTAAAAGGGTTGACTCAACAAGAGAGTGTTTTTATATGTGTCTTGTACGAAGCCCAAGACGGAGGCTAAACGGGTTTGACTCAACAAGAGAGTCTTTTATACTCACTAAGATAGTGATTTGTATCTCGTACGAAGCCCGAGATGGAGGCTAAAGGTGATCGACTCAACAAGAGAGTCCTTTTATACTCAACAAGAGAGTGTTTTGTATCTCGTACAAAGCCTGAGATGAAGGCTAAAAGAGGGTTGACTCAACAAGAGAGTCTTTTATACTCAACAAGAGAGTGTGTTGTATCTTGTACAAAGCCCGAGATGAAGGCTAAAAAGGTTTGACTCAACAAGAGAGTCTTTTATACTCAACAAGAGAGTGTTTTGTATCTCGTACAAAGCCCGAGATGAAGGCTAAAAAGGTTTGACTCAACAAGAGAGTCTTTCATACTCAACAAGAGAGTGATTTGTAACTCGTACGAAACCTGAGATGGAGGCTACAAAGGTTAACTCTGCTGGGGAGAATCATTGTACAAAGCCCAAGAGGAGGCTAGGGTTACTGTTTTAGTTGAGTGACAGGTCCAGTATGTTGGTTAAAAGAGAAAATTAGTTCTTATATGGGTAATGTTGTACTCATGGATTTGATCTAAGGACCGGGATTATTTCCTGTTCTTTAAGGAAACGAGGAATCCAAAGGGTATTGAGACTGCCCAAGTCTACGGGTGTTTTTTCCTATTTTTGAAAGGAACTTGAGAATGTTTTCGAGACTCAAGGAGATTAGACTGTCCAAGTCTAGAGTTTTATCTTTCGTACTATGCTTAAGAGAGATCAAGAGACAGTACATTCGCGGTAGAAAGATCTAGACCCTTTGAAAGACTGTTCTATTAAGATAACTAATTTATGTTCCTATACCTTTAAGAGGTCGTCGGAACAATTTGTACGAAGCCCAAGAGGAGGCGAGAAAAACTTTTAAGAAGCCGATGGGACAATTTGTACGAAGCCCAAGAGGAGGCTATCTTCCCGGAGGAAGAATCATTATACGAAGCCTAAGAGGAGGTTGTGAAAACTTCTAAGAAGCCGACGGGTCCTTGTACAACGCCCAAGAGGGGGCGGGAATGCTTTTAGGAAGCCTGTGGGTCCTTGCACTAAGCCCAATAGGAGGCTGATGAACAGTTCCATAAGGGGTTTCACTTGGAACATTGGCCTTCTGTATATGAACTGTTCAAGGGGGAGATTTCTTAGATCTAGTTATCTAAAATTATTGTAAAAGAAAATTATCATGGTTTAGGTTATGTTGAAATATCCGGGAGAACGTCGGATGTAACTATTGCTCCCGAAAGATTCGCATCCAACGGTACAAACGCGATAGTGGCGCAAAAAACACAGAGTCGCCAACAATGTGTATTTATCCCGAGAGAGGGAAAGGAAACACTACATAAATCTGAAGAGAAAGGGGGAAAGACATGGTCATCGCAACCATAGTCCAGGTTCGGGAGTCGATTATGCGAGGGGAAGGTGTTAGCACCCCACGCATCCATCGTACTCGATGGGATCCACGCTTGTTGTCTAAACGGAGGGTGAGCTGTCCTACTATCTATGGCAGAATAAAAGAAAACGGGGATGGGGGTGACTAAGACGGACTCGGTAAGACATATTCAATGCCCTAGGCCTAAGTACTCCCTCAGTACAATGGGAAAGTCAGAGTCAACGTACTTCAGACGGGAACTGTGGGGGAAGGTTGCTCGCCAAGACAATCGCTGTCTTGTGCCTACATATCCTCAATCGGACGAGAGAGAGGAATCAGAGCTAATGTAGTTCGTGGGTACGACCACGAATGGGTAAGTGTTTTTTACGTGAGCGACGAGCTCTTTTCTGAAAATGAAATTTGAAACCCAACAATCCCGAAGGATAAAAAGATTTGAATTTGTTTTTGTGTTTTTTAGACAGAAGTGTTTTTTAAGTTTGTTCATAACTTGCATTGCACCAAAGTCTAGGGCACAGGGACGAATACTTAACGAATCATCCCAAGACAGGACGCCCGCTAAGCACTCTAGAAAGATGAGAGGAATCCCCTCATTTCTCATTCCCCACGCTTAAGGCTCGTGCGCAATACACTTTATCTTTATTAAGTGTTTTCAAGAAGTTTTGAGATGAGAAGAGAGAAGACCCAAAGGAAACTCTAAAGGGAAACTAAGAGTCTTAATGTTATCATGCATGGGTGACCTATGGTTAGTGAGGCTTAGGAGGGACGACTACCTAAAACCTAATGCTAATCCTACTCCAAGCTTAATCAAAAATTAAGTTGGACTAGGTAGCTCTAAAGGGAGAGAATCCAAGACTTAAATAAGTCTTGAGATCCATGGGAGAAAGAGAGTGAAAGAGAAGAATGAGAAAGAGAAGGATGGGATAAGAAACAAGATAGGGCAGCAAGCACATCATATCAAGTATATCCAACTTACATCAATAAACAAGTCTCAAAGATCATGCAAAGCATCTCAAGTAAACATGCAAAGGTAGTCATGAAATAATGCAAGCATACTTATATGAAATGCACAATTAAGCACCAATGAACTTCATATCAAGATGAAATGAGAAAAAAAAAGATAAAGATGAAAGCAAGTTAGAATCAAGATCATACCATCATCAACAATTCTCATGTACAAGAGAAGATCAAAACATGAAACATTATGCACCAAAGAAAGTCCACAAAAGGAAGTCAAAGTTCAAGCACTTAAAGCATACCCAAACATGATCCACAAATTGCAAAATTTGGTCAAAAGGGACCTCAACCAGGGGTAAACATCATATCAAATACTCATGCAAATAATCACAAAGAAACTCAATCAATTAGCATGGCAAAGCAATTAGGGTTAAGAGATATCAAGAGATGATCATGCATAATTCACTTAAGCACAAATAATCAAACATATATCAAATGACGTTCAAAAATTGTGAAATTAAAACCCAAGTGACCTAAGTCAGAAGCTAGCAACATGCCAAAAGATCACACAAAAAATCACAAGTTAAGTACCTCAAACAATGCTTCGAAGTTGCATAAGAACAAAGAAGAACAATGCACAAATAGAGGGACTAAAATCAAATATGAAATAAGTTTAAAAATATGAGAAAAAATGTTTTTAAGGACCTCAAGATGTCTTCTGAAATATACAAAAAGAATGGGATGCAAATCATACACCAATGATGAGAAAAAAAATCAACAAGGCAAGGTGTACACAATTGAGACAATTCACAAAGAAATTCATCAAACAATTAATTCAGATGCACAAAATAAAATAAAATGGAAAAATAAAATTTTCCAAAATTTTATTAAATTCCAAAGATGCTTCATGATTTTTTTGGTGATTTTTAGATGCATAAAACTAATTTTAAAAATTAAAAAGCAAAAATGAAAATATGTGAAAATTAAAAAATGAAATAAAACAAGCCAGGGGTGCATTAAGCAAGATAATCACGTTGGAAAATCAAATGGGCTCAGGGGGGGTGCAGATATCAACCCAGTCCACAAAAAACAAAAAACAAGCGCAGTCCAACAAAAAAGGATCCAGCCAACAACCTTGACTCACACACCCTCAGATTGATCAAACGCTCCACATTCAGTCAAATAAAATCACAAGTATACATGATCAACGCTCAGGATTAGAGGACACATGATAACAATGATACACACGCGTACATCACACCATTCAGAAATTAATATCAAAGCACGTGAATAGCACATGTTATTTTAATGTGTTGGCACAATCAAAACCATCAGATTAATCAAACGTGTACAAATGAGTCAACAAATCACAAAGTCAAACAAGATGAGTGGTCAGATCTGTGTGTGCATAATAACAACCATGGAATAAAAACACACAATCAATAAAATATGAGATGATTTTAAATGATCTGGCTGAACGTGAACCATCAGATCTGGACCACCAACGGTCCAGATTTCATCTTCAACCTCCAACTTCAGGTGACCTGAAAAGTGAACCAGACGCCGGAGCCCTAGCTCTGGTCATCTTCTCCGGTGACCTCAACACCAAAATTTCCCAGAAATCAAGAACTCCACCATCATTCGACTCATAATTCAACAAGGATCATGAATATCACCTTCATTTCAACAGATCATACATATATAAACCAAATCGAAGACAAAAAGTTTGAACTCAAAAACTTCAGATCCACATTACAACCATAATACACGTGCAAATCAAGATCTAAACACACCAGGATGATCAGCAAAGCATGAGGAACATTATGCATACAAGAAAATCAAGTTCTAGGATCATGAATTTCACACTAACCTGGAACTTGTAGAGCTCAAAATACACCAAGAAATCCTTCAGAAAGCTGCAGATCTACTCCTTGAAACTTCTGATTGCAAAATAAATGCAATATGAGGCTTGAATCAGGCTGGATCTCGAAGTTTGAAAGTGAGCAACTCAAATTTGTATATGGTGAAAACCTTGCTTAGAGCTTCAAACAATGGTTGATTCTTGTTCTATGGAGTATGTGGATCAAGAATATGGAAAAATTTCTTCAGAAACCCTTGTGAGGAGATAGTTTCGAAGGAGAGAAAGTTTGAGTGAAAAATGAAATTCAGAGCAAATGAAAGTGCATGAGGTGTGAATGAACGTGTGAGTCTCCTTATATACACTTGGTTAGACCTCTGAGCATGATTAGGGTTTGATTAATCCCTTGATTAAGGCTATCCAAAGTGATTTGCAAAAATGCAAGTTGTGATGCACACCCTTGTTTACACGTGCATTGGTCATGAAATAAGTATGATTCATCTCCATTTTACTTGCTGATCATAATGGAATTGGGTTTGGGCTTTGTAGTGGTCTGATTTGTGAGATTCAATCCATCTTGCAAATTTTCATTTTGTGAAATTCATGGAGTACATGGCACGGATTGGAGTGATTCAAGGGTCAAAAATGGTCCTTAGGATGTGTACTTGGATGTTGCAATACAACTTGAAGCATTAGAGGTCACTATAAGCCATTTTGAATCAAAATGCAAAAGGTGGAAAAATGGATACATGAGAAAAGCCTAAAAAACACCTTGCCTTCTTTTGATCATAACTTGAGTTTCACAAATGGTATGGAGATAATCTAGTACTTTTTGGAAAGGGGAGAGAGAGACCTTCAACTTTCAAGTTTGAGGAAAATTCATTTGAAGCTTCTCTGATGATGAAAAATCAAGTTGAAGATGGTTTGAAAAGTTGCTCTTTGAAGATGGTTTGAAAAGTTTCCTCCAGAAGCTCTTTGAACCCAAGAACCCTAATTTGGTCCCTCTAGTTAGGAGGGAAAGATTCACTTGAAATCCTTTGCCATTCTTGATCTTATGAAGATGTGATGAACCCCTCAAACCACCTTGAGGCTTGAGACTCCTTTGAGATGAACCAAGTACCTTGATCCCATGCTAAGAACCAATGTCATGCACAAATGCTAATGCAAGGAATGCAAAGAAACATAAGCCAGTTAGCTTCAAAACAAAAGAGCAAATTTTGGGGTGTTACAGTAAGGAGACGAGGTTTTGTCTAGTTCTAGACGTAGTTGCCGGGGAAACTCTAAATATCTATACTAGTATTACACAGTCGATATGAGTTTATGAAAGAAGACTTACAGTGAAACATCCCCACAATACAGTTAGATACATATGAAAGCGGTAAATGAAAGCGGGTAAACACTTACTCGGTTGTAGAGCTTCCATGTTGTATTGTTAGTTGTTCAACAAAGAAATTGAAAATAATAGTATGTTACAAAATCAAAGGAGAAACTGCTTTTGAACGGAAAATTGGGGCTTACAGCTCAAGGAGAGGCCCAGGGTTTTATCAGTGATCGCACTGTCGTTTTGTACAGGGACTTATACAAGTGACTGAGGCCCAAGAAAGGTTTTCTGTACAAGGGGTGGGTCTTACACTCTCTCAAGAGGCCCAAAATGATTGCAAGTGAACAAAGATGGGTCTTATAACTCAAGGAGAAGCCTAAATGGTTTGTTTTAAATGGACGATAGCGCTGGGATTTTTGAAAGCGCAGCGGGTCTTATACAATGACTGAGGCCCAAAAATGGTTTTGGTTTTCAAAGGGGGTTGGGTCTTACACTCTAATAGAGGCCCAAAGTTTGAAAATGTTTTTTGTGAGGGTGAAAATCAAAGAAACCTGAATTTTTATTTTCTTTAAAAGTAAATATTTAAAGAAAATAAAATAAAAATGATAAAAATGCCAAATAAGTTTGAATAAACCATTTTTTATTTTTGTTTAAGGTTTGAAAAATGAGGGATTAATCACAAGATGAATTAAAACTCATTTGGTTTTGATTTTCAAAGTAAATATTCACTTTTAAATGTTAAAAAACAATTAAAAAGGAATTTATTCACAAAAATACTAATTATATTAAATAAATAATATAAATCTGATTTTTTTATGGAATAAAATATTTCAATATTTTTGTGATTTTTTGCAAAAAGAAACAATAAAAAATAATTAAAATTGAAGGAGTTATTAATTTTCCAATTAATTAATAAAACATTAAAATATTGGAAAAAATAGCAAAAATGTGAGAAAACTCAAAATGGTCTGGGTGGGGTTTGAACCCATGACCTCAAGGTTATAGGGCGTGCGCCTTACCACTGGGGTGGTGATACATCCGTTGATTGAAACAAACCAACAAATACACAAGGCTTGCCTTGTTTTTTAGGCCTGGCCAAGGCAAGTTTTGGCTCAGAAACGTGAAGGCCATAACTTTCTCATTTCTCCCTGGATTGAGACAAAATTTAGGTCTATCCTGCCTAGAATTTCACAAGGAATCCAATGGTGGTGGTAGTTTTTCAAGATCATGTCCCTATTTTAAAACCCGATAGTGGTTTTGAAATAGGCCTCCAATTGCATTTTCTGTGCTATCTCATTATACAGGCAAGGATTGCATGGAAATTTGGTGCAAACACAACACATATAACATGTACAAGATGTGCATGATCAGTGAACCTCAAAGCAATGCATATTTTGGAAAGTTCAAGTCATGATGCTTACCTCTTTTTGAGCTTTTGGAGTTTTTTGTGCAATCTGCCAAGTTTCTTGTTCCAGAAATGGTTTGATGCTTTGGACACTCTAAAATGATCTTTTAGAAGCTTTTAGGATGGTTGGAATCAGTTGGAAACCTCATGGATGAGTTTGAGCTCTTTCTTGCAAAAAGGGCAAAAGTGGTCAAAATAGCAACTCCCTTAAACGGTGTTCCAGATGGGGGGAACCATTTGGGACAGTTCAAGGATGATATTTGGAGTATGTTTGAGGTTTTATCTGGTTTGGAAAGTGACTAATTCAAGACATGGCTTGAAAAATGCACAAAAAGGCATATTTTGAGGTTTTGAGAGGTGACTTTGAGATTTAAGGATTACAGGTCACTTGTGTGAGTTTGGACAGCTTAGATATAACATATTGGATGTGTTTGGATCATGAGTTGTGATGGAAATGCTCTCTAACTCAAAAACTCAGAGTTACCTTGCTAAAGAAGGTATTGTTGCCTAAAGAAAGAGATTTTGAGGAAAACATCTGTTTGATGGCTTTGGTGTACTCAAACTGAGCACAAATGAGCTCTATTTATAGTAGAGCAAGTTTGTTTTGGGATCAATAGTGAATGACAACTGCAGCAGAGGTTTGGCCAATGTTGATCAATAGGAATCCAAGTCTCCTCTAGCCATTGACTAGAGGTTAGAGCACAGAGTTGTGGTTCCCTAGTTGTTGGATGAATATTGACTGAATTCAGTTACAAATGTGTCAGTCCGTGCCACCTTGGTGTATCCATTAAATGCTCCAATCCAAAACTGGAGTCTTGTCCCTCTTTTAGGAATTTCTAGGTTTGGCATGCTACTTCTTGTTCCAAAGACCTTGGAGGCTTGGATCAGTGTTTGTTCCCTTTAGATTTGATCCTCAGATGTGTCCAAAGTGATGACAAGGCTTGGAATTATCTGATTTTTCCAAATCGAGCAAAAGTGCAAAATTCTGCCTAGCCTTGGCAGTTTTCAGCAAGCCATATTACCATTGTCATATCTCATGGCTCAAGTGGAATTTGATGGAGTTCTTGGCCATTTTGGAAAGCCCTCATATGATACAATAACTGTTTGATCATAATTGGTTTTGATACTTTTTGGATCCAAGTGAAAAATGCCCCTACATTTGGAAAAAAGTGAAGGCAGATTCTGACTTAGTGAAAATTTCACTAAGTGTTGGAAAAAGTGGCATTTCATCTTTTCAGCCACTTTGATCATTCCATAACTCAAAATCCATAATAAATTGGAATGAGGTGTAGTTGAAGCTTTTGTAGAGGGTCATGAGGGCTACAAATCCAGCTTTGGATGGGGAAAAATGACCTTGTGGTTTAGGAGTTATGGTCCTCCAAAGTTGGTACCCTAGCCATTTTGTTTCATAACTTAGAAAATTTTCTAAGTTTTTATGGTTACCCCTTTTACAAGTTATCCCACTTTTCTTGATTTTTCTTGATGAATGATGATTCCAATCACATATTAACATCATTTTAGGGTTAGGGAACCTTAATTGACCAAAAAATCAAAAAGTCAACCTTTGACTTTTGGGCACAGTTGACTTTTTGTCAGATGAATTCCAAACTGTGCAATCCTTTATGAAATCAAGTCCTTGACCTAAATCAAACTTGATGGACATGTTCCATAGGTGTTATAGGGTGTATTGAATCATGTCCCAAGGTTTGGGAGCATGTCCTGGTCAAAAGTCAAAGATACAGTTGACTTTTTCCGCGAAACTCTAACTGTGGTTCAGATGAAATTGAAACTTGTTGCTCAAGCTTCTTGGATCAATCGATTGTTGCAAATGGATCAATGTGATGTATTTGAGACCCTCAAATCATGACTTGAGGTCTTGGCTCATGTTTTGTCCCAAAAGTCAACTTAGGGGTGAATTAGGTCAAGAATTCCTAATTCCTGATTTTTTTTATGAATGCATCCCCTGAGGCTATATTGACTTGATGATTGGGTTCATGAGATCCCTTGGAGCATCATAGGTTATGCTTTGAAGCATTGGCTCATGCCCAGAGGAAAATTTCCATCTGGAGGCCCTGGTCGACCAAACCCTAATTTGGTGACACTGGCGATCTCGAGGCTTGATCCACTTGGAATGTTGCAACCTTGTGCTTGATTCTTGATGTGGGAGTCCTCTTGATCCTTTATGGGTGTTTGAGAGGTTAGACAAGTTGAAGATCATGTCATTTCTTGATTGATCCTTTGTCTAAGTGCTCTAAGAGGGCTTGAAACCCTAATTCTTGATTATGGTTAATGCTCAACAATCCTTGAGGAGATTGATGAGGCATGAAAGTACATACATATTGTGATAATGATTTGCACACTGATGGGAAATCTTAGTGGTCAAAATTTGGGGTATGATAGTTATCGAAACTCCTGCTAAGGGACCGGTGACTACTTCTTTAGTCTGTTCGAATTGTCCATTATCAATCTTTGGTAAGGACTTTGGTGTGGATCTGATTTATTTGCCGTTGGGAGGTCTCGATGTGATTTTAGGTATGAACTGGTTGGAATTCAATCATGTTCATATTAACTGTTTTAACAAGTCGGTTCGATTTCTTACTCCTGAGGAAGAGGAAGAAGATGGTTTTCTGTCTGCTAGAGAGTTGAAGGAGCTCTTGGAAGAAGAAGTGCAGGTGCTTGCATTGTTTGCATCTTTGTCAGTGGAGAGTAATTCAGTGATTAATGAATTGTAAGTGGTGTGTGAATTCCCTGAAGTGTTTCTAGATGACATTGCTGATGTGCCACCAGAGAGAGAAGTAGAATTTGCTATTGATCTTGTCCCTGGTACCAGACCTATTTCTATGGCACCATACAGGATGTCGGCATCAGAGTTGTCAGAGCTGAAGAAGCAACTGGAAGACTTGTTAGCAAAGAAATTTGTGAGACTAAGTGTATCACCTTGGGGAGCTCCAGTGTTGTTGGTAAAGAAAAAGGATGGTAGTATGAGGTTGTGCATCGAATACAGACAGCTGAATAAAGTGACGATTAAGAATAATTATCCACTTCCGAGAATAGATGACTTGATGGATCAATTAGTGGGTGCCCGTGTGTTTAGTAAGATTGACTTGAGGTCGGGTTATCATCAGATACGGGTGAAAGACGAAGACATTCGGAAGACGGCTTTCAGGACACGATATGGACATTGTGAGTATGTGGTGATGCCGTTCGGAGTTACTAATGCGCTTGGTCTATTCATGGAATATATGAATTGTATCTTTCATGAGTATTTGGATCAGTTTGTTGTTGTATTTATTGACGATATTCTAATCTATTCTAAGTCAGAAGAAGAACACGTTGAACATTTACGGATTGTGTTGCAAGTGTTGAAAGAGAAGAAGCTATATGCCAAGTTGTCTAAGTGTGAATTCTGGTTGAGAGAGGTAAGTTTTCTTGGTCATGTTATTTCTGGTGATGGCATTGCTGTAGACCCATCCAAGGTAGATGTCGTTCTACAATAGGAGACTCCGAAGTCGGTGACCGAGATTAGAAGTTTCTTGGGTATGAGTGGTTATTACAGAAGGTTTATTGAAGGATTTTTGAAGTTGGCACTTTCGTCGACTCAGTTGACGTGCAAGGGTAAAGCATTTCTGTGGGATGTTCATTGTGAGAAGAGTTTCATTGATCTGAAGAAGAGATTGACTACAGCTCCAGCGTTGGTTCTACCTGAATCGAATGAACCGTTTGTAGTGTATTGTGATGCTTCTTTGATGGGCTTAGGAGGTGTGCTGATACAGGATGGCAAGGTTGTGGCTTATGCTTCCCGACAGTTGAGGGTACATGAGAGGAATTATCTGACTCATGATTTAGAGTTAGCTGCAGTGGTATTTGTATTGAAGATTTGGAGGCATTATCTCTATGGTTCCAGATTTGAAGTGTATAGTGATCATAAGAGCTGGAGGTATCTATTTTATCAGAAGGAATTGAATATGAGGCAAAGAAGATGATTAGAATTCTTGAAGGATTATGATTTTGGCTTGAACTATCATCCCGGCAAAGCTAATGTCGTGGCTGATGCTCTGAGTCGAAAATCCTTGCATATGTCCGCTATGATGGTTGAAAAGTTAGAATTGATTGAACAGTTCAGAGATATGAGTTTGGTTTGTGAACAGGCACCGCATAGTGTTATGTTGGGTATGCTGACGATCAACAATGAATTTCTTAATAATATTAGAGAAAGTCAGAAGTTAGATGTGAAACTAGTAGATTTGATGATTGGAGATAACCAAGCAGAAGGTAATGAGTACAGGGTGGATGAGCAAGGTGTGTTGAGATTCTGTGACAGGATTTGCATTCCTGATAATCCTAAGTTAAAAAGAATGATTTTAGAAGAAGGTCATCGGAGTAGTTTGAGTATCCATCCAGGAGCTATGAAGATGTATCAAGACTTGAAGAAGATATTTTGGTGGCCTGGATTGAAACGCGATGTGGCTCAGTTTGTGTATGCTTGTTTAACTTATCAAAAGTTGAAAGTGGAACATCAGAAACCTGCTGGTATGATGCAACCGTTAGATATTCCAGAGTGGAAGTGGGACAACATTTCTATGGACTTTGTGACCGGATTGCCTAATACGCCGAGAGGACATGATTCCATTTGGGTAGTATTGGATAGACTGGCGAAGTTGGAACATTTTATTCCGATTAATATCATTTTTTCTTTGCAGAAGTTGGCAGAGATTTATATTCAAGTGATTGTGAAGTTGCATGGAATTCCGTTGAGCATTGTGTTGGATCGAGATCCAAGGTTCACTTCCATATTCTGGGAGAGTTTGCAGGAAGCTTTGGGATCGAAGTTGAGGTTGAGTTCGGCTTATCATCCGCAGACGGAAAGAACTATCCAGTCTTTGGAAGATTTTTTGAGGGCTTGTGTGCTTGAACAAGGAGGTGCTTGGGATAGTTATTTATCGTTGATTGAGTTCACTTATAATAATAGTTATCATTCCAGTATTGGAATGGCACCTTTTGAAGCGTTGTATGGTCGGAGATGTCGGACGCCTTTGTGGTAGTACGAATCTGGTGAGAGTGTAGTGCTTGGACCTGAGATTGTTCAGCAAACTACCGAAATGGTGAAGTTGATTCAAGAAAAGATGAAAGCTTCGCAGAGTAGGCAGAAGATTTATCATGATAAGAGAAGGAAAGATCTTGAGTTTCAAGAACAGGACCATGTGTTCTTAAGAGTCACTCCAGTGACCGGTGTTGGCCGTGCGTTGAAGTCGAGGAAGCTTACTCCTCGGTTTATTGGTCCGTATCAGATATCTGCAAGAGTTGGACATGTTGCCTACAGAGTGGCATTGCCGCCCAATTTTTCGAATTTGCATGATGTGCTCCATGTGTCACAGCTTCGGAAGTATGTTCCGGATCCATCGCATGTGATTCCGATGGATAATGTGGAAGTAAGAGATAACCTTACGGTTGAAGCCTTAACAATACGGATTGAAGACCGTGAGGTAAAGTAGCTAAGGGGCAAAGAGATCGCTCTTGTGAAAGCTGTGTAGGGAGGCGTTGCTAGTGGAAATATGACGTGGGAGTTGGAGAGCAGGATGCGAGAGTCGTATCCAGAGTTATTCGTATGAGGTAAATTTTCGAGGACGGAAATGTTCTAAGTGGGGGAGAGTTGTAACACCCCAATTTAATTTAATTATTTTTCGTGATTAAATTGAAGATTGTTGTATGTAGTGTGTGTTGATGTATTTTGGTCAAGTTTGGGTTACCCTTAGGGTGGGGTAGTGCCCTTAGAATTATGAAGAATAGGGTGTCGGAAGAAGGGTAATTGGTTAATATTATTATTTGAATTATTGAGGATATTGTTTTTATTATTTAATTTGGTGAAATAATAATAATAATATTAGGCAATAATAATATTTGGTTAATAAGGAAAATATAAATAGGAAAAAGGATTAGAAAGGGAAGGTTGGTCAGTACGTATTTGGAAAAGAAAAGAGAAGATCAGAAGAAGCTAGGTCAGAGAATGAGCAATTATTGAAGAAGAATTTCTAAGGTAAGGGTGGGACTATCTAATATCTTAGGGATTGCATATCGTTTGTATGAGGGTAGGAAGATATTAGGATCGTCCCTGTTCTGTGTTGTGAAAATTTGGGAATTGAGATTGTTAGGTCAGAGGGTCTGATTAGAGGAATAACATGAAAATTGATAGATTGAGTCATGCTTTTGTGTTTCTAATTGTGTATATAAATAATTGTGGTTGTATGTCCATGATTGGGTTGTTTGAGGACCTAATTTGAGAGAAATTAGGTCTGGAATGGTGCGATCGTCGCTACTGCAGAAGTGCAGGTTCGCAATGTTCGCTAAGCGAATGAATGATTCGCTGGGCGAAGGTTCGTCCCAGATTCACTAAGCGAATCTTCAGGCGAAGCCCCGATTCGCTGGAGCGAAGGGGGCAGAAAGTGGACTCTCTGGTTTTTATATGGAAGAGAGGCCTTCGCTGGTGTTAACTCATAAATTCGACGCCCATATGAAGTTGGAAGTGTTGATGGGAATGTTGAGCTCTTGAAGAGGTTTAGAGAAGCTTCTGACAGGATCTGTGTGATAGGTTTCAGTCGAATGTGCTCATAAGAGGATAAGATGTCTTTTTGGGACTTAGAAAATTTTTCTAAAAGTTGAAGAGGGTACCTTTCGACCGAGGATGCTGATGACGTCCAACGCTGGGAATTCAAATTCAAATAAAGGAGGGAGTAGTTACTGTGGTTCGCTCTTGAAGAAGGACAGGTGGCGTACATCCAAGTGATGGAAGCATGCAATGCGACACTTGTCATTCACTTATTATTTTAGGCAATTTATAACAGTTAGTTTTAGGCATTATAAATAAGGGTTCTAGCAATAGGATTCGGGGTGTTGTGTTCAATTTGTACAAGTAACTCTAAATTCACTCAAAGTATCCGTGTGTTGAGAAAAGAGTCTTGTGAGAATGTACGTGATGTAAACACCATCTATCTTTCAATGCAATTTACTTCAACCTTTTCGTTAAGCTTTTATCTCCTATTTAACGCAAGTTATATTTCTGCACTGTCTATAGTTTTCAACCTTTACTGCACGCCTTCGACTTTTTCTTTTACCATTGTTCAGTCTTTTAATTTAACATTTTAAAAACATTGTCTGGATTATGCTTTCAACCAACTTTCTTTATGAGTTATGTCGAAGTACTTATTTCCTTAGAATGCGCTTTAGATCAATCGTTAGCACATGTCCTAGGATCAATCTGATTGATCCCGTGAGTCACCAAAGTTAGATTTGGAAGATCAGCGGTTGTTTACCAATTTTCACGGCAAACAAATTGGCACGCCCAGTGGGACAGTGCTAACTTGATAAAGATCTTTCCAAATATTTTTGAAAATCTTCAGTCATAGTGTCCTTCTTAAAAAGCTTCGTTGCATGTTATTGAGAAGTGGTAAGGTAACCATTACAAACGAAGAGAGACTAAAGAGAAGATATACTAGAAAAATGGCGACGAACACTAGTCAGCCAAACAATCCAAACCCTCAAGGGGTGGTTCTAATCCTCAGTCAAGTAATTCGAATACCCAGCCTAGTGACATAAACCCTCAAAATATGTCTAGGAATGATGTGATACCACCTCCAGTCCCTTCGACGAGAGAGCCGGTCCCACCTCCTGTTATGTCCGACCCAATGACATCAATGACAGGACCAGGGTCGACATATATAAGGGCTTACACTCAACCTGTTTTGGAGTATGTTGGGCCACAAGCATCTAATCCCCAAACTCCACCAGGAGGAACTTCGACATTTAGGCATCTTCCCCCTCCAGGATTTTCACAACCCTTACCAAGGAATCCACCTTATGGAATGCCAACGTCAATAATGCAAAGCCTCCAAAATGCCCCCCCCCCCCCAGTATTCTCAGACAATGTAATGTCTTCTCCATTACAGGGGTCGGGATCTGGGATAAATGTGGTTCGAAACAGCCAAAGTGTAGGTATAGGATATTCCACTCAAGGTCCTAGTCTGACAAACACGTCTATAGCATGTTTAAGACAACAAATGGATGAGAGTAACCTACAAATAGTACAAACTTTGTCTCAAACTATGGGGGAAATTTTCCAGCCTTTGATTCGGAACACTACCCAAACTAACCAACAACTAGCAGCGCAATTGGCGCGCATGGCATAATTTATGGGGGTGTCGGCCCCTGTACGAGGTACGACTGTGGTGGAGAATATCCCACGGTGGAACCTAGAGACTGTGCCTGAGGCCAACCTGGAACCTCCTAGAGTCGAACTCCCCAGAGTCGAACCGCCTAGGAACCAAGGGCCAATTCCTGAAGAAGGGGAACAAGGGGTAGTGATAGTGAATAGAAACCAAGATGCTGATCATGTTGTACAACAGGTTCGACGTAACAACATAGCAGCGGATAACAACCTAGCAGCCATGGTCGAAAGAATAATGGCTCAAAATGAGGTGAATTTTGGCTTTACTAGGCCAAACTATACCTCACCCGTAGTGGATTATATCCTGCAATCAGAATTACCCCCTAGGACGAAGGTCCCAAAGTTTACCAAGTTCTCAGGAGATACAACTGAATCTACTGTCGAACACGTAGCCCGGTATATGATCAAGGATGGAGAGATCGCAAATGACGAAAGTCTTAGGGTAAAATATTTCCCAAGTTCTCTCACCAAAAATGCTTTAACTTGGTTTACAACCCTACCTCCTAACTCAATCTGTAATTGGACCCAGTTAAAGCGCTTGTTCCATGAACAATTCTATATGGGGCAAACTAAGATTAGTTTGAAGAAGTTGGCCAGCATAAAGCGAAAGTTTACTGAGCCAATAGAGGATTAGCTAAACAGCTTTCGATTACTTAAGGCTAGGTGTTTTACTCAAGTGCCAGAACATGAGCTGGTCGAAATGGCCGCTGGTGGCCTTGATTACTCTATTAGAAAAAAATTGGATACCTAGTATCTGAGAGACATGGCCCAACTGGCTGATAGGGTTCGACAGTTAGAACGTCTGAAAGACGAAAAGGCTAAGTTCAATAAGGGTAAAAAGGTAGCTTATATTGAATATAATGAGGATGTCGAAGGTTTGTACGGAGAACCATTATATTTTGACGAGAGTGAGGTAGACGTTGCTGAGTTAAAGTAAGGTCCTCCGTATGCTTGTAAAATGTTAGCCCCTTCGACTGGAAAAAATTCTAGGGAATCCGAAAAGAATGATAAGTTTCCCAAGAAAACATACACTTTCGATATCACCAATTGTGACGAAATTTTTGATTTGTTGGTAAAAGATGGGCAGATGATAGTGCCTCCTGGTGCTAAAATGCCGTCTTTAGAACAAAGAAAATAGAGAGGATTTTGTAAGTACCATAATTTTTTGGGTCATAAAACTTCTCAATGTTTTCTTTTCAGGGATCTGGTGCAAAATGCTATTCAGGAGGGCAGGCTGAAATTCGGAGAGAAGAACAAAGGTCAGATGAAAATTGACTCCGACCCATTACAAATAGCAGATGCTCATTATGCTGAGCCAGAGGTACATATGGTTGCGGTTGCTGATGACTTCGACCGTTCAGTCAATATGGTGGAAATTACTGAAGATTTCGCCAACAAAGCTGTGTTAGCCAAGGTTACTGAAGACCTTGATATTTATGATATGGAGAAACTCATGAGAGAGGTCGTTGATAGCTTTGACGAAGCCACTGAGGATTTAAATGATGGGATCAATGAGGGTTCCAACATGATGCTGGTTACTAAAGAGACTGCTGAGAGTTTCGTTAAGATGGATAAGGCTGCTGAGGGCCTTAATGTGGACTTCTGCAATCTGAACCTTAGTGCCGATGTCGACATGGACATCAACATGGTCGAGATTACGCAACATCAGACCATGGAGGTGGACGAAGTAAGCCGCCAAGAAGAGCGTAACAAAGTGGCGTATCCAAAACAGGATGAAACTATCATTGAATTCCTTCACCGCTGCCAAAAGAAGGGATCAGGCGTCATGTTATGCCCCAGATGCAGTGCAATCTTTGATCAAAAGGCTGCTCGCAATTTTGAAGGGATTAGGAAGGCTAAAGAAAGAAGGGAGCAGAGATCATCTCATGATCAAAGGGGTTTCAACCCTAGAAGGTCATATTCAAAACAAGTAGGAGGAAAAACATAGTTCCCAGGGGCCAGACCCAGTACCTTCAAACCAACAAGCAATGCACCGATAGGGAGCTGGATGAAACCTGTCGAAGGAAAGGAGAAAGGTCAGAAAAAATGGCAGAAGTTTGATGTGGGCAGAGGCTCTTCAATAGAGTATCGAAAGGAGTTTCAGACCTCTAACAAATCGGCATATGTTTCTAAAAACTATAAGGGGAAGAACCCGATGTCACGATCTTAATGGAGGAGAGAGCAACGTTGAAGGAAGGATCTCAGGGAGGCCCAGTCAAAGGATCAAGGAGAGTCCAGTACTAATATCCCTACTGACAATAATGGAGGGAATCCAATGAAGGCTACTAAAAAAATACCTATAGGACGAAAACTATTTGCCTCTCAATAGGATAAACCTGAGAAGACTGTCGAAGAGGATGACGAAATGACAGACAACTTCGACTCTGAATCTGATGCTTCTCTTGAAATCATAGTCAATGTGGTGTCTATGATGCCCATAGAGTTCGACCAGCTCACAGAAGTCAAAGATTTAGATGCCTGCACTGAGGCAGAGATGGCAGCACACAAGCCAGTATGCTACTATATTATGAATAATGGGTGTGTCGAAGAGCATAATGCTTTTTTTGAGCGACCCACAGAGGAAATGAGGGGTCACCTAAAGCCCCTCTACATTACTGGAAAGGTGGAGAATGTGCCAATAAATAAAATATTAGTCGATTGTGGCGCAACAGTGAACTTGATGCCACACTTCTTACTGAGCAAGATTGGCAAATATGATACTGACACTAAGCCACATAACATGGTTCTTTCGAATTACGAAGGAAAAGTTGGCTCTACTCTAGGGGTGATACAAGTCGACTTAACAGTGGGGACAATCACTAGGCCTACTGTCTTCATGGTAGTAGAAACAAAATCCAACTACAATCTGCTCTTAGGACGAGAGTGGATACATGGCAATGGTGCAGTGCCATCTTCGATGCATCAATGCATCACCATCTGGAGGCCAGACGGCATAGTCGAAAACATTGGGGCTGACCAGGGGTATTTTAAAGCACCAATCAATCATGTAGACAGATGTCAGTTCGACAAACATTTGGCTCACATTGCCCCCTGTGGTCCAGCAGATTTTGAGTTTGTCCCAGATGACGAGACATTTTACTCATTGTACTTACATCCCATCGAGGGTTTCGGTTGGGATAAGGAGGTGTCAAGGGAAAGACTTCCATACCTTGGTGAGCCTGCAGTAGACCCCACGGGGTGGGGGAATGAATTCAGTGATAATGACTGAGTTCGAAGCATTGAGAAGAATTTCGGCCTACGTGGCTGAAACCAGACTACAAGTGGCTTTGGAGTCTGCTAACAAATATATGGCTGGCGAAGGCAATCCTGAATTCCACCAAGAAGGTCCTGGTAAGGACTTCGATCCAGAGCCACCTGATAAGGTTCAGGGTGTAGAGAAAGGCCAGAGGCTTGACGCCATTTATGATGATGAGCCTTTGGGATTCGATAAGGATCCGCTGGCAAGTAACACTAAGATGCTAGCTCAGGATCCACTGGAAGAAATCGACCTAGGAGAAGGGGTGATCAAGAGGCCAACATATGTTAGTGCCAATCTTGACCCACAACTTAAGGTCGAAGTTACCCAGCTATTACAGGAGTTTAAAGACTGTTTCGCCTGGGAATACGATAAAATGCCCAGTTTGAGTAGAGAGTTGGTCGAACACAGGTTGCCGATCAAGCCTGGGAAGAAGCCAGTCAAACAGAACCCAAGACGGTTTGCCCTAGAGGTTCTCTCGAAGATAAAGGAGGAAGTCGAAAGACTCCTTCGATGAAAATTTATCTACACTGCCAGGTATGTCGAATGGTTAGCTAACATTGTACCTGTTATTAAAAAGAATGGTTCCTTAAGAGTTTGCATAGACTTTAGAGATTTAAATGCTGTAACTCCTAAGGATGAGTATTCTATGCCTGTGGCAAAAATGCTAGTCAATTCCGCCGTTGGACATGAGTATCTTAGTATGCTAGATAGGTACTCTGGCTATAACCAAATATTCATTGCTGAAGATGATGTCCCCAAAATAGCTTTTCGTTGCCCTGGAGCCTTAGGCACCTACGAGTGGGTGGTGATACCTTTCGGCCTCAAAAATGCTGGGGCAACATATCAACGAGCAATGAATTCAATCTTCCATGATTATATAGAGACTTTCATGCAAATATATATTGATGATATTATGATCAAGTCTGTTTCAGGGAAGAGTCATTTAGACCATCTTCGACACTCCTTTGAAAGGATGAGAAGGCATGGTCTTAAAATGAATCCTCTTAAATGTACGTTTTGTGTGCGGGCAGGGGATTTTCTAGGCTTTGTGGTCCATAAAAAGGGGATCGAGATCAACCAGAACAAGACCAAGGCCATCATGGAAGCGAAAGTGCCATCAACGAAAAAGGAGCTGCAGTCGCTGCTGGGTAAGATCAATTTCTTGAGAAGATTCATATCAAACCTAAGCAAAAAAATGTAGGCCTTTTCACCATTGCTTCGATTCAATAAAGATGGGTTCGAATGAGGGCAGGAGCAGCAGGCAGCCTTCGACAAGATCAAGGAATACCTGAGTCATCCCCCAATTTTTCCCCACCTTGTAGGGATAGGAGTATGAGATTATACATAGATGCATCAGACAAAACCATAGGGAGCATGTTGGCTCAAGAGGATGAGGATGGTGTCGAAAGAGCCATTTACTACCTCAGTAGAGTTTTGAATGATGCGGAAACTAGGTATAGCGTGATAGAAAAATTATGCCTATGCTTGTATTTCTCTTGTACAAAATTGAAGCAATATATAAAGCCAGTTGAAGTTTATGTTTCGTCTTATTTCAATGTTATTAAGCACATGTTGTCTAAACCTATCTTGCATAGTCGAATTGGTAAATGGGCACTAGCATTGACTGAGTACTCTTTAACGTATAAGCCTCTGAAGGTGGTTAAAGGACAAGTGGTAGCAGACTTTATAGTCAACCACTCCATAAACGAAAGCATGTTGAATTATGTCGAATTGGAACCTTGGAAGTTATACTTCGATGGCTCCAGACACAAAGATGGCACAGGTGTAGGTGTGCTGATTATTTCTCCGGATAAAATTCCAACAAAATTTAAGTACAGGGTCGAAGGATTTTGTTCCAACAACGAGGCTGAGTATGAAGCCTTAATAGCTGGACTTGAAATTTTGTTAGAATTGGAGGCAACTCGAGTCGAAATAATGGGAGACTCAGAGTTGGTCATAAAGCAAATTACAAAGGAATACAAATGTGTTAAGGAGAATCTTATCATGTACTTCATAGTGGCCAACAGACTATTGAAGAAATTCGAAGTAGTCAGCATTCGACACATACCTCGACTGGAAAATCAAGTGGCCAATGACTTGGCTCAGGTTGCTTCTGGGTATAAGGTTTCGAAGGAAAATTTACAAGAGGTAATCGAAGCTAGAGGCAAAGTGGTATCTGTTGGATTATGTCCATCAGACCTAGAAGTGACAAAGCTTGGATACGCTGATGAATAAAATTTCGAGATTTTTGCAATAGACAGCTTGACGGATAAAGTATGGAGAAAGCCTATAGTCGAGTATTTGAAAAACCCGACAACATCCACAGAGCGAAAGGTTAGGTATCAAGCCTTAAGTTATGTCTTTCTAGGCAATGAATTGTTTAAAAAGACCCCTGAAGGGGTCTTACTTAAGTGTCTTAGTGAAACAGAAGCATATCTGGCCCTTTCGACTGTCCGTAGTGGGGCATGTGGGGTGCATCAGGTAGGCCATAAGATGAAGTGGCTATTGTTTTGACAAGGCATATATTGGCCTACGATGCTAAAAGACTACATTGAATTCGCCAAGGGTTGCCAAGAACGTCAAGTTCATGCTGGCATACAGCATATCCCTGCAAGTGAGTTGCATTTCATAGTCAAGTCATGGCCTTTTAGAGGTTGGGCTTTGGATCTGATTGGAGAGATTCGACTGGCATCCTCCAAGAATCAGAGATACATTTTGGTAGGAATTGACTACTTTACGAAGTGGATCGAGGCGGTACCTTTACCAAATGTGGATCAAGAGGATGTGATCGAGTTTATTCAAAAATACATCATTTACAGGTTTGGAATCCCAGAAACGATCACAACAGATCAAGATCAGTCTTTACGGGTCGAAAGATGCAGGAATTTTTAAAAGAGATGGGTTTCAAACTCCTAACCTCCACACCTTATTCTGCTCAGGCTAATGGTCAAGTCGAAGCAACTAATAAAGTGGTGATTGGCCTGATCAAGAAGCATGTGGGAAAAAAGCCTAGAAATTGGCATAGGACATTGGACCAGATCCTCTGGGCATGTCGAACCTCTCCCAAGGAAGCAACCAACACTACTCCTTTTCGATTGACCTTTGGTCACGATGCAGTGTTACCTGTTGAGATATATCTCCAGTCGGTTAGGATTCAGAGACATCATGAAATTCCCTCTGAGCTTTATTGGAATATGATGTTAGACGAACTGGTAGATCTGGACGAAGAAAGACTTAAAGCCTTAGAACTTTTGAAGAGACAAAAGAAAAGAGTGGAGAAGTCTTATAATAAGAAGTTTAGAATCAAGACCTTATCACTTGGAGATTTAGTTTGGAAGGTAATCCTGCCTATGGATCAAAAGGTTAGAGCCTTGGGCAAATGGTCCCCAAAATGGGAAGGCCCGTTTCAAATTACGCAAGTATTTTCTAATGGAGCCTATGAAGTTGAAGAATTAAATGAGGATAAAAGAATCTTGAAAGTAAATGGCAAGTATTTGAAAAAATATAAACCAGCACTTCAAGAAATTAAAATTGTTGAGTAATTCGACATAACAAGGGAAAAGCCAATAATGGTATTTATGAATGCCAAAATGGCTTAGTAGTCATTACATATATATGCCTCAAAGGGCCATAGAGCATCAAATTAAAAAAAAATTACAAAGAGAGTAACAAGTTAAAAGGGGAGATTCTCCTTCATCTTCAAGTACTTCGACTTCTGGAGGTCAAGACGCTTTTCACATAAGGCCTTGTAAGATTTTAAGTGTGCAACTTCCTTCTCCAGTCGTTGAGCTTTTCAGCAAAAGTTATGGCATTTTCAAGCTCTTTCGACAAGCTAGAGTCATCGAAGGCAGACAATTCAGCGTTACGCTTTTTTGCCTTTGAGATCTTGGCTCGAAGTTTCTTGATTTTTCGCTCCCAGGAAGTAATACTTTCTTCATTGGAGGTGATTTCTTGCTTGTTCTTTTCTTTTGTTTCCTCCAATTCAGCTACCTTATTCTCAGAATCAGTGGCAGCAATCCAAGCGGCAGCCTCACTTCCAGCTTTGGTTGAAATGGCCTTTTCAATTTGGGGCAGGCGTTTGAGGTCACCATGGACTTGGTCAATCATAGTGCCAAACTCTAAGATGACGTTGGCAGATTCTGGAGAAATAGCGTGAATATCAACTTGCTGGAGGAGACTTTTCAAAGAGATGTGAGTGACATCATCCATCCGTAAGAGTGTGAAAAGGTCACCCTTAAAGATCTTGTTTTTGAACTTCAGAAGGATATTGTCCTCAGGCTTGCTTGAAGGCGGATCCCCAGAGGTAGTCGAAGCACTGGGAATTTTATCAGATGAGCTTCCTCGGCGCCCAAGAAGGATCTTTATGTATTGACGAGGGTTGCTAGCTTTCAAGGCATCCAGTTCCTCTTTAGAGAGTCCTGCTTCATACACAGTCGAGGCTACCTTGCCTTCAGTCACAACAGTAGGTGTGGAGGTAACAATGGCTTCGACATGGGTTGGCTCGTTGATAGGTCCTTTGTCAACTTTCTCCTCCTCACCTTTATTCTCCTCCTCTTCATCTTCGTCCATTTTGTCTTCATCTTCATTGTCATCATCATGGCCATCAAGTTCAGATTGGTGCATGGTCTCATCATCATCTTCTTCCATTTCTTCCTCTCCTTCTGGGTTAACATTGGCAGCCCCAATAGGTTTGTCATTTGGGGATCCCTCTTCATCGACCAAGGGTGGGTCTTCATCCATGGCAGCAGCTTTTGGATTCTCTGTGTCAGGATCATGCTGAACATCGTCTACCTCATGGTCGGAGCCATCTGTCTGAGATTGCTGGGTAACAGTCTTTGCTGGTGAAGGGGGAGCTGTTTCAAAACCAGGCTTGTTAATTTCACCTAGTGAACTCATTCCAGAGCACAAGTCAGAAGTGGGATGGTATGTGGGCTCACCTTGGCTATTCAGAAGGGTGATGGGAGAAGGAGGATTGCCCACCGGTGGGAGCGAACCACTAGCATCAGCCTGAATCAAATCGAAGCAAGTCAGATTAAGGAAAACAAGGTAAATAAGTTTTATTTAAAGAAAAAATACGACAAGTTACCTTGACTCCTTCAGCATCAGGGCTAGAGTTATTGCTTTCAGCATGGCCTGCAGTTGGTTTAGACGCGGTTCCAGAAGGGGCTTCTGCAGCTTTACTCGTAGTAGTGGTCTTTTTGGGGGCTTTAGCCGTTGTAGGCTCAGATTGGCCACCAGCAGCACCAGATTCTTGGCTTGGCTTCCTCCTCTTCTTGAGTTTCAAATCTTCAGGAGGAGATTGGTCTTCATCCTCGGAATTGAAGATAATTTGGGCAGTGCCACTCTTTGACTTCCTTTGGGGTGTCGGAGGTGGTTTGCGAGAAGCTTGAAATTGAGAAGCATTAGGGGGAGAGAGAATAATCAGCAAAAGGAAAAGGTGTGTGATGTACCTTGCTGCCTTCGCCTTTGGCTTCGACTAGGTGCTGAGGGGTGTTCTTTTTGGGAACAGCTGCAAAACAAGCCAAGTAACCACATGTCAGTAATGATAAAGTTTAAGTGAAAGAGCATAAAATCGAAGAATCCAAACCTTCATCTATTTCGGATTCGATGCGAACATCTTCGATACCGACATGAAGGTGTCCTTTGAAACTGTCTAGCGTATATTTAGTCGGAACCACCCGCTGAGCCTTGGGTTTCGACTGCTGGCAAAGGATCTTTATAGAGTCCCCACAGATGAACCAATCTGGAAATGGAGGGGCAAGAGCCACTCCAAAATCAGCAGATGGCAGTCGAGGAGTCTTTGGATGAAATAGTGCGAAAGCCACTTCATAGCGTTTCTCAGGAGTAACATATGAAGGGAGTTTCAAACTCTCCATTTTCTTTAAAAATTTCTCCTTTAGCGTAACCGCAGCTTCGCGGACAGTTCGACAAATATCGTCTGGTCGATAAACAGTTTTAAAGTACTTCTGGAAGGCCTGAATCTCCTTAATATGAGCAAATTTACCTTTCTTGATCTTCTCCTGCACATCAACAAAAGCTTGGTCAATCAACTGAGCGAAGCTGGAGACATCAAGGAATTCCGCAGCATAATGTTTCGACCACCAGTCGTGGAATTCTTAGGTGCAGAGATGAGAAGGTTCAAAGTAGACGGGAGTCAGGAGTGATCGATGAGCATGTCGCGCAAGGTGTGTCGAACTCTCTATGGCATCATAGATAGTGTTGGGGAGGATAACATGGACTTTCTTCTCATACAGACACTTAGGTAGAGTCTGGACTAAACCAAACTGTCGAGAGACAAGATTTGGTTGATAGGCCATCAGAGAGGTTTGGCCTTTTAGCAAGTCGAGTTGATGAATAATAAGTCGAGGGATGAGGAATGCCTCTCAGACACGCTGCGATTCTTCTTCATGTTTTTTGAACGAAGGAGGAAAGGGCCTGGTAAACCATTCAGGACCATATTTTCATTCAGCAAAGGGTGCCATCCATGGTGTGAACTCATAGCACTTAGTAAACATTTTGACGAAGCCAGAGAAGGATGCCCTGAGTGAATGCCCTTCTTCGTTTGGGGTCAGTTGCACCAGTCGAACCCATTCGAATCGTCTCTCCTTAATCTCCGCAACTTCTTCGTCCACAGGCCCTTTGTTGGGAAGGCTGGCCTCAAAAGTAGCATTAAGCCAAAGTTGAAGCAACCAAAAGGGTCCTGACAGCAGGAGGTTCCCATTGCTCGCTTGGTCTTTCAGACGACCAGCACCTTCGCTCAAAGACTCGTACAGACTGGCCAATATCATTTTGCTTAGGAAAATGCCTCGACTAAGGTGTAGTTGATTGGCTAGGGTCAGATACTTTCTTGCCACCTGCAAGGATTTGGTACAGAACACGCAGCGAGAAAGCCACATAGCCAAGAATGCTATATGTTCTTTGTCCTCGACTGTGTCAGTTTGCTTGTCGTGATAGTGGTTCATGAAATGAGTATAGGTGTGTTTGGTGGTGGCAAACCCTATGGTGTCTAGAGCATCTATCTCAGGGTCGTAAATCAACCCATGAGGCTTTAGCCCTGTGATAGCGGCTATGTCAAACAAAGTGGGCGTCATCATCCCACAAGGGAGATGAAAGGTATAGTGGGTACTATCCCAAAAATACAAAGAGGATGCCAGTAAAGTTGGACAGTAAGCGGGTCCAGTCTTCGACATCATAATTAAGTCGTAGATTCCTAAGTTCTTCCAAGTCTCTACTTTCACTTTCTCCAACTTGGCTAACCAGTTCAAATAGAGGTCAGAATCCTTAAAATACGGGGTAGCCCTAAACAGCCTAGACCCATCATTCAGATACTTCAAATTCAGGTTCTTTAGGGCTACATTGTCATGGGGTTCAGAGGTTACCCTAGTTTTGTCTTTCTGCCATAGAGGTTTGGTTTTATGATATGATGGAAAGAAGTCACTAATGGCGGTATAATCTGTATCTAAAGAAGATAAGGGACCAGATAAAGCTAATGGTTTCCCAGAAACAGTGATAGGAATCGGTACCTAGGATTCGTAGATGTGTCTTTTTTCCTCCTTGAGAGGCTCGGGGATGAATTGCTGATTCTTTACCACCTTGGGTCCATTTAATGTGGCGAATGGAGGGAGTGGTGATGCGCCTTTTTGTCCTTTGAGCTTCTGATTTTTCTTTGGGTCTTGAGTAGTAGCAGTTGAAGAAGCCATTGGTGAAAAAATTTGAAGAAAAGAGTTTGTTGAAGGTAAAGGGTTGAACGTTTTGAAAGAAAGGAGAAGGTACGTAGTGGATACTTGGGAGTGGAAAAGAAAATAAAAGTAGTTTTTGAAGAAGCTATTTATAAAGTGATTTGGAGACACGAAAGGGCTCACTAATCATCATTAAGGGGCTAAGGCTAGTGGGACACGTGTCCTCCCAGGAGCCAAAGTAGGGGCGGTGGCAGTTGCCACCTACGTCCACGATTTCCTAGGCTATAGGAGAGGTTATGGTGATTTGCGGCTTGATGTGATTTCCTAGGGGACGTTTCAGTCATAATCATAATTGGCTGTGATGTCATAAATTTGATTGAAAAGAAACTGAATAGTTTCTGAGAACGTGGGTTAATCAGTTTTGTTTGGACTCCTATGCATGGTCGAAAGATGGCGTCGAACGGACACTATAAAAAAATGCCCTTTTCTGCGGTACTGTCAAAAAAGACATTTTTGGGGGGCAATTTGTTAGCTCATAAATTCGACGCCCATATGAAGTTGGAAGTGTTGATGGGAATGTTGAACTCTTGAAGAGGTTTAGAGAAGCTTCCGAGAGGATCTGTGTGATAGGTTTCAGTCGAATGTGCTCGTAAGAGGAGAAGATGTCTTTTTAGGACTTAGAAAATATTTCTAAAAGTTGAAGAGGGTACCTTTCGACTGAGGATGCTGATGACGTCCGACGCTGGGAATTCAAATTCAAATAAAGGAGGGAGTAGTTACTATGGTTCGCTCTTGAAGAAGGACAGGTGGCGTACATCCAAGTGATGGAAGCATGCAATGCGACACTTGTCATTCGCTTATTATTTCAGGCAATTTATAACAGTTAGTTTTAGGCATTATAAATAAGGGTTCTAGCAATAGGATTCGGGGTGTTGTGTTCACTTTGTACAAGTAACTCTAAATTCACTCAAAGTATCCGTGTGTTGAGAAAAGAGTCTTGTGAGAATGTACGTGATGTAAACACCATTTATCTTTCAATACAATTTACTTCAACCTTTTCGTTAACCTTTTATCTCCTATTTAACGCAAGTTATATTTCTGCACTGTCTATAGTTTTCAACCTTTACTGCACGCCTTCGAATTTTTCTTTTACCATTGTTCAGTCTTTTAATTTAACATTTTAAAAACATTGTCTAGATTCTGCTTTCAACCAACTTTCTTTATGAGTTCTGTCGAAGTACTTATTTCCTTAGAATGCGCTTTAGATCAATTGTTAGCACATGTCCTAGGATCAATCTGATCGATCATGTGAGTCACCAAAGTTAGATTTGGAAGATCAGCGGTTGTTTACCAATTTTTACGGCAAACAGCTAGCAAGCTCGCTAAGTGAACCTCTGGCGAGGTGTTCGCTGGCCAGTTCGCTAAGTGAACCTTTGGCGAATGAGGAGCGAATCCAAGGCGAACAGTGGCAGTAGCGAAATTGTGCTGCACGGGCTGAATTGCTCCGAAACTTCTAAACTGCATAACTATTAGTCCGTAAGTCCGTTTGAGTCGCCGTCTGAAGCGTTGGGAAGCTAGTTTCAACTATTTTTCGTTAAAACTAATTTCGAACCAGGATTCTAACCCTTCGACGTGTTGATTGGATTGTGTGTATGCTGTTGTGGTGTAGTAAGGGGAGATGATAGAGTCGTCGATGTGTATGCCTGATATCGTTGTATATTTCTGTTTTAGCGTTGTATATTGCTGTTGTGGCAGGTATAAACTATTGTTGTATCATTGTATTATGATGTATTGATGTGTTGGTTGTCATATGCACGTTGTATTCGTCTTGGTATGTTTTTTTTGTGTGTTGTTGTGTGCATGCATGACATGTTGCATAAGTGTGGGATAGATGTGTGCCCATGTGGGGTGTGAGCGATTACGAATGTCGTGTGCCCATGTGGGGTGTGAGCGACTAATATGATGTCCCGACTGGGATTGTGACCATGAAACAGGGGTTGATTGGTACCACATACACCGAGTCGTGTCGTGGTCTCATTGCATTGCGTTATTGTGTGTTGATCATCTGTGGTGTGATAAATGCAGTTGTGTTGATGTGTTGATAGGGTGAATTCTGTATGTTTTTATGCTTTCATACTTATGCTATGCATTCTTTGTATTGATTTGAGAATGTCACCCCTTTTATTTGAATGTTACCTCTACGTGGGTTATCGAGTCGCATATGCTCTGTTTTGTAACACCGGGGGTGTCGGAACGCAAGAGTCCTTTAAATTCCGTTATATGTTATTATTGTTTCAATTAAGGAGATTATGTGTGACTAAACATGTTTCGACTTGAGTTGACTTTTCCGTTGTGCATGAATGTTGAAATGTTATATTTAATTATAATACCACAGTATTATTATTGTGAGCATGCTAAGTTGAGTAGTAGAAGTAGCATCCTAAATCCATGTATTATATTTTTACTCTGATAAATTATGTTTAAATTATCGCGGGGGTTTGGGGTGTTACAGTAAAAACTTATTTGTGAACAAAAAACATGTTTGTTTCTGTGTTTCTTGTGTTAATAATAGAGTCGGAAAAATCGCCGAAAAAATCGTCGGAAGTGACATCGGAGTAGCTGAAGAAGACTTCAGAGCTACTGTTAGAGAAGATGTCGGAAATCCCGCCGAAAATTTCACCGGAGAAGGCACCGCAAATATCGACGGAGTCGAAAATTTGTTAGTTCGTGAGGCACTTTTAGTGAGGAGAGAATAGAGAGAGAATAAAGAAATAAGGATTTATATTACTGAATTGTGTAAATAATGATACAAACTATGACTATTTATATACAACTCTAATTGGGCTTGGGCTAACACAACTTAGATTATATTTAAATATTAAATCTAATCAAATCTAATCTAATATTTCAACACACCCCCATAATCCAAGTTGTCGAGCCTACGTTACTCCTTCCATGCAGAACTGGATTCTTCGCCAGATTTATAGCTGACTTGTTGTCGATTTGCAACACAAGAGGTTTCTTCACTTCGACCTCCATTTCTTCAAGTACTGATCTGATCCAAATTGCTTGACATGTAGCATAGGATCCTACTATATATTCTGCTTCACACGATGACAATGCCACCACAGGTTGCTTCTTCGAACACCATGAGATTGAGGCGCCAAATACTTGAAAGAAATAGCCAGTTGTACTTCTTCGATCTTCCTTATCTCCACACCAATCAACATCTAAAAAGAAATTAACTATTGCTCTTTTGCCTTCAGAATCTCGTCGAAATAGAATTCCAAAATCTGTTGTTCCTTTTTAGTATCTCAGAATTCTTCTTGCAGCTTTCATGTGGGACACTCTTGGTTCACCCATGAATCTGCTCACTAATCCGACTGTGAAATCTATATCAGGTCGTCTGTTACACACATATCTTAGAGATCCAACTATTTATTTGGACAAAGTTACATCAACTCTGTCTTCCTCTCTATGCTTCTCCAACTTCAAGTTTGGTTTGACAGGTGAGGATGCAGGATTCGAATCATCTATTCTGAATCTCTTGAGTATCTCTTTGACATACTTCCTTTGATGTAGCACCATACCTTGCTTCAGCATTTGAAATTCCATGCCTAAGAAATAAGACAATTTCCCATATCCGACATTTCAAATTCCTTCATCATCAGCTCTTTGAACTTCGACAAGTTCTCCAAGCTATTTCCAGTTACTAATAAGTCATCGACATATAAGCAGGTGATTGTTATATCTTGTGCTACAACATGAACATAGACACCATACTCAGACTTGCATTTGACAAATCCCAATTCGATTAAGTATGGGTCGATATTCTTGTTCCATGTCCTAGGTGCCTACTTGAGGCCATAGAGCGCTTTGTGCAACTTATATACTTTACTCGCTTCCTTCTGAATCACAAACACAGAAGGTTATATGACATAGACCTCTTCGTCTAACGGACCATTTAGAAATATGGACTTCACATCTAAGTGAAATGTCGACCAACCTTGGTTACATGCTAATGCTACCACTAGTCGAATAGTCTTCAGTTTTGCTACTGCAGCAAATACATCAGATTAGTCAAGTCCTTCTCTTTGAAGAAACCCCCGAGCTACTAATCTTGCTTTATGTCTTGCTATCGACCCATCAGCATTGTGTTTCAACTTGAACACCCACTTTACTTCGATAGCTTTTATATCTGCTGGCAATTCGACAAACTTACATGTGTTGTTTCTTTCGATTGCCTGTAACTCTTCTACCATAGCTAACTTCCACTGTTGAATTTTTAAAGCTTCATTATGGTTAATTAGTTCAGCACCTGCAAGTAAAGCAAAATGAACTAATTCTCCATCTGGTGTGACCTCATCATCACTAGTCACTTCATAATCATGAAGTCTTGTTGTAGGAACTCTATTTCGCCGAGGTCTTTGGCTTGTTTCAGCCACAGCCTCTGTGTCGGAAATGTCAGCAACTGCTTCTACTTTGACTTCGACTGGATTCTTAGCAATTCCTTCAAATTCGACTTCTTCAGTTTCTTCGTCGAATCAGAGCTCATCAATGGCTTGTTAATTAAATTACTAGAATTCCAATCCCAGGCAGAATTTTCATCAATCACAATATCTCGACTCAACATAATCTTCTCATTAATTGGATTGAATAGACTGTATGCACCAATCTTATGATATCCTACCAGAATCATAGGTTCACTCTTGTCATCAAGCTTCCTTCTTCTTGCATCAGGAACATACTTGTAACACATAAAGCCAAACACCTTCTGATGACTCACTGATGGTTGTTTGCCACTCCACACTTCTTCAGGAACCTTGTTCTTCAATTGCTTGCTAGGGCACCTATTCAGGATATAAACTGTAGTCAAAACAACTTCACCCCATAAAGATTTTGGAAAATTCTTCTGCTTGAGCATACATCTCGCCATATCCAATATGGTTCGGTTTCTTCTTTCATCAATTCCATTATGTTGAGGAGTATAAGGAGCAGTTAACTCATGATCAACACCATGTTCTGCAAAGAATTTTTCAAACATATTCGAAGTGTATTCACCTCCTCCATCGGTTCGCAGAACTTTGATCCTCTTCTCACTCTGGTTTTCGACAAACATCTTGAATCTCTTAAACATTTCAAATACCTCATCCTTTCTTTTGATCACATAGATCTACAGCTTTCTATTAAACTCATCGACAAACGAAACAAAATATATGTTTCCACCAATGGTATGTTCTTCAAATTGACCACATACATCTAAATGTACAACTTCGAGTATGCAGAATGATCTCATTGGCATAGTCGAGATGAAAGAATTTCTAGATTGCTTTCCGACTAACAACCTTCATAGAGTTTGTCAGGCATCTCAAGACTTGGAATACCAAATACCATATCTTGAGTAATCAGCTGATTGAGTGATCGAAAGTTCAAATGTCTAAATCTTAAATGCCACAACAAACTATCCTTGTGGTCGACAACAGTTTTTAGACATTCTACTTCAGTCGAACTAATCATGGTCTTAAATGTCCTGTTCTTCGACAATGGAGATTTCAAAGCCAAATTGTTCTGAGTGTCGAACAATTTCAAAACTCCATCTTTCATGACAAATGAGAAGCCTTTTTCGACCAGTTGTCC
Source organism: Lathyrus tuberosus (assembly GCA_022829125.1). Taxonomy (NCBI): domain Eukaryota; kingdom Viridiplantae; phylum Streptophyta; class Magnoliopsida; order Fabales; family Fabaceae; genus Lathyrus; species Lathyrus tuberosus. The sequence continues at coordinate 8,827,738 of JALAZF010000250.1, forward strand.
AACACTTAACAGGTTGCACTTCATTCCAGGTACATAGAACACACCTCTGATCATAGCTTTCGCTCCATTACTCAGTTGAAAAACTATGTTGCCAGTACCTTCTGCTTGCAACAAACTGTTATCAGCAAGTTTTACCTTGCTCTGCTTCGACTCGTCAAAATTTGCCAACCACTCATGTCGACCAGTCATGTGATTTGAGCAACCTGAGTCGAGGAACCAGATCTTGGATTCGACATGGTTATCTGCCACTGCAGCCATAACCACCATACCACCTACAGAATCATCTAAATCTTGGCATGCAAGGTTCGCTCCTTCGTCCTTGCCTTTTTTAGATCCATTGTCTTTCCTGTACCAACAATGTTTGGCCAAATGACCCCACTTTTCACAGTTATAACACTGCATACCTTTCTTATCTTCTTTGTCCTTTTGATAGTTTCCTCCTCCTCTTTTTAAGGATACAGAAGCTCTATCTTCGACCTGATTCTTGTGAGGGTTCGACCAAGACTTATTTCCTTGAGTCTTGTCGACTTTGCCTTTAGATTTACATTCCTTTTCCATGACTAAGCCTGCAGTGCTTGTATCAAATCCTAAACTCTCTTTCTTTCGACAATCCTTATCTTACGCGCCTCCAACGAACCAACCAAATCTTCCACTTTTAGGGTTTCAAGATTGTTGGATTCTTGAATAGCTACTATAACGTGATCAAAGTGAAGTCAACATTCCCATTACCTTCTCAACTATCATCTTATCAGTTATGGTTTCGCCATAACCCTTCATGAGATGAACGAGTTTCTGAACCTTCGACACATATTCTGCAACTTTTTCGTCTTCTCCCATCGACAACAACTCATATTGTCGACGCAAGGTTTACAACTTGATAACCTTGACTTTCTCACCTCCTTCATAATACTTCACCAGAATATTTCATGCCTCCTTCACCGTTTCAACATGAGAGATTCTGTCGAAGTTAGCAGCATCGACCGCCGTCTGGATGCAATAAGCAGTCTTGCAATCTTTCTTCTTGACTTCGTTATGGGCTTTTTTCTGTTCTTTGGTTGCATTTTCAGCCAACACGGGAACTCCGCCGGTAACCACTTCTAGGGTATCATGGAAGCCAAATAAGGATTGCATCTATTTTTTCCATCGGATCCAATTCTTGCCGTCAAGCATTGGAAGGGAATTCAGAATGCTCTTATCACCAGTCATCTTCGCAGCGGTTGATTCACTTGCCCTGGAAACACGATCTCTGACGTGAAGTTCTTGAAAACTCGATCAAGAACAATAACCGGAAGCTCTGGATACCAATTTGTTAGTGCGTGAGGCACTTTTAGTGAGGAGAGAATATAGAGGGAATAAGGAAATAAGGATTTATATTACTGAATTGTGTAAATAATGATACAAACTAAGACTATTTATTTACAACCCTAATTGGGCTTGGGCTAACACAACTTGGATTATATTTAAATATTAAATCTAATCAAATCTAATCAAATCTAATCTAATATTTCAACAAAACTTCGCCGGAAATATCCTAGGAGATGTCTTCGAATGTGTCATCAGAGGTATCACCGGAAATGACGGCGGAGACTCTGTTGGAGTTAGCTTCGGATACGGTTTTAGTGAATCAGGATGTTTTTCTTCTTCTTCCTGTTGTTGTTCTGGTTTTTTTTCAACAATAAATTGTTGAAACTTTTTTGTGCATTTTCTTAGGGCATCAAAAAACTCTTGTGATGAAGTTTTGATAGAATAACTCAAATTTTGAATCAATACCTTCAACTCTTCTCTATATTAATTTTTGATTTTCTGAGTTTCAATCAAATATTGTTTTAGAGTTTCTAGTTGTGAATATAAATCTTGAGATTGAGGTTGGTAGCTATGGTAACTTGAATGTTCATGGAAGGTGGAAGATGATTGTTGAGGTGAAGTAGAAATTATGTGGTGTTGTTGTTGATATGAAATATATAGAGTGTATAGAGTATAGGAATAATAATATGGATATGCCATAGAAGGAAGGATTGAAGTTCAAGAATGAAAGCACCAATTGATAAGAAGTTAAATCTAATTTGCTAGAAAATAAAAGAAAGACAAACTAAATAAAATAAAAGAGACATTTGATTCATTGCTTGATTCATTCTAAGGAATATTACACTTAATATAGAACTCTTAGAGTATCATAACCATACATGTGGCATAATCTTAAAACTCTAAGAACATTCTAGAAATATTAAAATAACAACTAATTTAAACCAAGTACTTGGGCTCGAATGGTAAACGAGCTCCTACTAAGGGAAGAAGGTTCGGGGAATACCGAGTTCGATTCCTGGTGGGAACAATACTTGGTCAGTGTCAGGACCTCTCGACACGAGCCCCTTTTCCCTAGGAACCAGAGACATTACAACATAAAACTAAAAGGTTTTTGTTTTTAAAATAAATTCTTTTTTTTTGTTAGTGACAATTATTATAAAAAAGTGAGTAATTGGTACTTAATTTATGTATTTATTTGATTTACTTTTATTGGTATATTTTTATTATATAAATATAATTAGAATATTAATTTAAACATACTACAACAGAAACAAAAAGGTTATTTAAAAAAAAACAAATTCTCTTTTTGTTATTGTGCAATTATTAGTAAAAAAAGTGAATAGTTGGTACTTAATTGCATAAATTTAACACAAATTGCTTCAAGAAAACTCTTTTAAAATACTTACCTATTAGAAAGAGATCACATGATATCTTTTTTGTTTGTTTGTTCATGTTGTTCGATATATACTAATTTATCTTTGATTTTAAGTTTGAAACATTTAAAATTGATTTTTATGCGTAGAATTGATTTTAACATTTTGATTATTTTTGAGTAAAATTAATTAGTTTTTTAGAAATGATTTTATTTGAAGTAAAAATTTATAATTTTTGAATTTAAATATGATTGTTACAGTTCAACCGACTATTACAAGAATTTATTCAAATATAAATTACCTTATTTGTTTAATGACAATTTTAAACCCTCAATTTTTTTCTTTTTAATTTTGATCCCTCATTTTTAAATTTGGATTTGTAGTCCTTTTTAAAATTATTTTTCAAGATATTAACTCCCTTCAATTTGAATCCAATTTTTAATAATGTGACACTATACTTGATGAATTTTTCAAATTTAAATCCAAGTCATTTTCATTAATAATAATAATAATAATAATTACTATTATGTTATCAAAATAAATAATATTTTATTAATAATAATAATCATAACTTACTAACATAATAATAATTTATCACAAAAAAATGTGTTCTTCTCTAAAACGTGTTCTCTCTCCTCAAACCCTAACCAATCGTGAAATCTAATTATGCTTCTCACTCTCCTATCACAATAAACAAAAAAGGGGTTTCGAACTCCTATCATTATCACCACGACCTCTATTTTCTTCCAACAAAACAATTTAAGTTTGGACTCATTTATGTAACTCACTGCATATCGTGAATAAGGATTGAGGCTATGTTAACTTTAATGAGTTGATGCATGTAGCTATTTTCCATTACGTTATTGTTGTTGGTGAATGGGAGCCGCGTGGAATCGAACGTTAAAAAGGTTTCTACCATTCACAAAGATTTGATGTTGCTATTGTGGATTTTGGTTGATTAAACCATTTTCAATAGTGATGATTTACTAGTTTGTTGAACCACTTTTTATGTTATGGGTTTTTGATGTTGTTGTTAATGGATTTTTTTTTATGAATTTGTGATGAAATGGTGCTGTTAATGGATATTTATGAATATGTTGACATTGCTTTTGTTACCAGATTTTTGATATTTTGGATGGTAATGGCTCTTTCCACCTGATCGTACCTGATCAAAATTAGATCAGCAGCCAGCAACACGTCGTGAGCTCCATTATTCTCCAGTGGTGGTGAAGAGGCGGGGTGTACCTGCAAGGTACTCCGATGCCAAAGTAAGAGACGTAGTAGAAAGCGCAAGTACAAAAAAGGTGTATGGAGAGTGAAATTCAGAATACTTGACCCTCTAGTGATAGAGGGCATTTATAGTGTGCCCCCAGCACTGGGCTAACGGTCATCTGCACTGGGTTGGATTGCCAGGCCCAATGAAAATAACTGTCAGGGCTTACGTGGCGTAGGGAAGACTAGCACGTGGTCTTCGCTCTGGAGCAACTGCCCCGTGATCCTCTAAAGGTGGGCTGACCAGTTCTTCAGGAAGTGGGTAGTTGCCTGATGACGTGTCCCCGCGTGGGGGGTACATGGAGTCCGTGGGAAAGACGCCTGATCTCTCCCCGTGCTAGGTAGTGGTCTGTCCGACTACATAGAGTACTGAGCGTGCCCGGCAGGGAGGAGGATCGGGCCTTGTTGGGCCTTCCCAATGCGATGCTGGGTTGAGCCTGCCCGACTGTGGGGCAGGTACTGGCCCAATCTAGAACAGGAACCCCCTAAGTCGTTGCTCCTAAGTGGAGGAGTAATGACTTAAGCGTCAGTCCCACCGCCGAGGATGATGGATGCAACCAGGTGTCAAGCTTCTCCTTATCGTGGATGCTCACGGGGAGCCGTGCTCGCTTACAATGGTCATGATCTACTCTCCGCGTCCACGACGTGATACTGCCGGCCCGCGCCACGTGGGAGATGTCGGAGGGGACTGGCACGTACATTTTCGGGCAGGAGAGGAATTTGAACGGGTGCGTGACGTGTCTGTTGATGTCACATGTCAGGGAAATTAATGCTTAGGGCGGCTAGGAGTATGGGCATTCAAGTGCCTAGGGACGCCTCGAGTCCCGTGCTAGGATTATAAATAGGGGGTGAGTCTGTTTCATTCGCACGCATTCCCTCTTCTGCTCAGAACTTCCGTTATTCTCTTTTTTCTCTCTCTCTCTCTCTCTCTCTCTCTCTCCCTCCCTCTCTCCCTCTCTCTCTCTCTCTCCATTTCTGTTCGTCTGCCGTCCGCTTTCGTCTCGTCACTCAGCAACCTCCGTGTCCAAGTAAGTTTTTGGCTTCGTCATTTTGGTTTTGTGTGTTTTTCGGCAATTTTTCTGGTGAATCGATGAAGTTCCTGGGGACCCAGGAATCGAGTATGCCAGAACTTCTTTAAATTTATGAAGCTCTCGATGAAGGTCTCGGGGACCCAGGATGAATATCCCAAGGACATAAGATGAAGGACCCGAGGACCTGATGAAGGTCTCGAGGACCTGGGATAAAGGCCCCGAGGACGTTAGATGAAGGTCTCGAGGACCTTTGCTTAAGGTCTCTGAGGGGTCCTATTCCCGGTTTCTCGTTGTCGCTTTGAGGTGATCCCCGTCCAGGAGGCTCCTCTGGCCGGGCGGGGTCTCATAACCGAAGAGAAACTTTCCTAGATAAGTACCCCAGTGTGGTGTTTTTGGTCGGGGAGGCCAGTCCGGCGGCTTCGTGCCCCTCTCTTCGCCCTTTTAGTTGATTTGCGGTAGAAGGGTGGATTTTATCTGGAATGTCAAATTCCCCATTTTCCTCTGCTTTTCAGGTAAAAATGGCTACAAGGATCGAGGGGATCATCGAGACCGATGATGAGCCCGATTCACCGGTAATACAGATCAGCGGTGTTCGAAAGCGGACTGCCGAGGATTGGCCAGGGCAGGACCCTTTGAGCGTCCCTTCTCTCTTTGCCATGGACGACTCAAATGCTTATGCTACTGTCGAGAACTGCTGTGAGGGTTCCTCTCAGAGACCTTAATATCGGAGCTACGATACCTCTTTTCTTCCGCATCTTCTATATACAGAGACAGACGGTTAAGGGTCTGCACAATTGGGTGTCCCTGAAGCAACCGAGGAGACTGTTTTGGGCGTACCTAAACTCTATCCGTAATTTCAAATACCGATATTTCATTGTCAATCCTATCACCCATGTGGCTGTCGATTCGCTGTATGACCGCGTGGTTAGGGAGAAAAATGGGCAACGGGAGGAGGTCTTATAATCGAAGTTTCCATTGGAATGGACAGAGGAGAATTTCAAAAAGGCGACGAACAGTTACATAGTTAGCCCCGACGCGTTGGATGACGAGGATCGGCTGGCTTACTAGAAGTTAGTCAAGTTCATCTCCGGCTTCACCCCTGCGAAATGTGTGACTCCGGACGGGAACTTTATCCTCGACGCTCGCGGTGAGGTTTTAAAGGAGGCTCGGTTGATAAATACGAAGGCCCTCCTTGAGTGTGCGTCCGACGAGGAAGCTTTACGGTTCTTAGTTAGTGGGCACCCCCTTCACTTGGGCCCCATTTATGTTTCTGTCGTTGGTTTGCTGACGTGCTTATTTTTTCTTTTGCAGGTGAGATGTCGAGCTTGCAAGAACGCGTGAAGAAGCTGGCGGCCACCAGAGGTGCGAATAAGGCTGGCAAAGGGCGAGTCACCCAGGTTCAGTAGATGCAAGGCCCCAACCCGACACCCGGTGGCTCGTCCCACAATGCAGCCAATCTCCGACGTCGCAGGGCTCTCCCAAAAGGCATCGCGTTAGAGAGCCCGTAACTGCCGACCTCACCGAGAACATGTCCGAGGAGAAGTACTTGCTCCCACACTGATATCTGCAGCCTGATTACTTCCGCGGGGCCAACTCCCCGACTGTGAGTGCTGCTGAGTCCAAGGCTATCTTGGGTGTTGACTGGAATGTGAGGAGGAAAGCCTTATTGGAAGATATGACTGCGATGATGCGGGTCTTTGAAATGGCTTTGGTCCTTAACAACGAGACTTGCCCCTCGGCTCACTTGACCATACTGCATAATGACCTCGCATCCGTCGAGGCTGAGAGAAATAAATTGGCTACTGGACTTGACGAGTGCAAGAAACAGAATGTAGCCCAGGTCAAGCTTTACGGCGAGATGGAGAAAATGGTGAAGGATGCTGACGAGGAGAGGAAGAAGCTCTTGGCGAGGATCGCTGAGTTGGAGACGGCTGCAAGGCCTGTTGAAGACGAGACCGCCGACGAGAAACTCCTGGTCTCTCAGATTGACCAGGTATCGAAGATCCGAGAGCTCGAGCAGGATTGCCTGGGGGCTGTCGAGGTGGGGTTTTAACGCTGCTGTGGAGCAGCTCCAGCTCGTGAGCCCTAGCGTCCAGCTCGTCACCGAGGGGACAGGCCCTTATCACCAGGTGGTCAAAGGTCGGGTGGTCGCACCTGAAGCTAAGGACGAAGATGATGGTCAAACCGTGGGGGATTGTCATACCCCAAATTTGTCCTACCATTTTCAAATTTTCTTGCATTCAAATTTATTTTCATTTTTGCATCGCCTCGATATCTTAACTTGTTTTTCAGCGTGAATAAATCCTAAAATGATTAGGCAGAATAAATTCTCGGATATACAGACAGACTGATTAAATTGTTTCTAAAAAAATATCAAAAATTAGTGGTTGAAAAATTTCTAGATTAAGCTTGCAGATGTCAGTAATATTGACCTACTATTTTCGAGAAATTTAACCTGGCGCGTTCGTCTTATTTTTCGACGACTTTTCGACCATAAATCGACCAGTCTGAGCCTTTTTTGCCGGTCCAAGTTTATTTTCAAATCTGGCCAAACGTTGTATTTTTCCAAGTCGTTTATTTCGCGCTTATCATTTTAGTGCACTCCTTTTAATTTTTTGGACACTTTCGCACCCGACTTTTATTCGTAATTGTCCATTTTATTTTTATTTCTTAATCATATTAATTAGTGAAAATAATTAAGATTATCTAGATGGATAGTTTAATTTTAGTTTAGTTTAATTTTGATTAATTAGCTTTTATATTATTTATTAAATTTGGTTTTTTTTTAAATATTTTCAAAATAATAAAATAGAAAAGAAGGAATATTTGCATTGGATCCTTTTTACCAATCAGTCACGTGGCCTTTCAAGTTTTGCAAATAACCAATAATACCACTCTCTCCTTGCAAGAGAACAAAAAATTAAACTCATCCTTTAACACACCCAAAAAAGACGGATCACCTCAACCATGACAAACCACACAATTCCTCTCCACTACTCTCTCTCTCTCTCTCTCACTAAAAGACAAAACTCCAACGACTTCCTCTATGAGCATCCACCTCACCAACGTTACAAAAGGAGGGAGCAAAGGTTAAAACAAAGAGGAATCATCACCTTTTCCCTATTATTATTTTTCTTTCTCCTCTTTCTCTCTAAAAACACTCTTATCCATCATTTCCCTCAAATCTCTCCTATGGTGTGAAGAGAAACCCGCAACACCTTCTACGAAAAAAATTCGCCATCACCATGTATATCCACCGCCTGCAACTCTCACTCCATAAACCACTTCATCCATAACCATCTTCCACACAACCTCTAAACTACCACCCTCTCTTTCCAACCACACTCCACCACCATAAACATCCTTCATTCTCCGTTTTCTACCCTTCACCGCGTCAACCACCTTCGTACCCGCGACTGCTCCATTCTTCACTTTCATTGCCACCGTGCACCACCAACGCAACCTCCATTACCGGGAAACGAAACAACTCCGACCAATCCTTCCACCAATCCATTTCCTCTCAATTAAAAAACACACATACTTTTTCCTTTCTCCAATCATCTTCTCTCCAGCTTCAAGTTACAAATAAAACCACATACCTCAAAACTTGTTCACAATAACAACGTTTGTAAACTCCCTTCGCCGTCTACACACAACCTTCGCCATGATTCCGAGATGTGCATCACCTCTTCCAATCTCTACTTCTTCCGCCACGAGCTTCTTCATCACCACAACAGCATAAACCGAATAACACCAAACACACCGTCGCCACTACAATTCACCCTTAAACTCCCGCTGTGCATCACCTCGAAACTCCGACGACGGCGACACGACGTACGAGGTCCAAGCTCGCTATTATGTCTCAGTTGAATAAACTTTAAATGTTATTTTAAGTGTGTTTTAATTTAAAAGTCAGTTGAAAGGCCAAGAGTTCTTGTAGTGGTAAGGCCAAGAGGTTAGTGGTCTATTAATAGAATTTAGTTGCATTTTAATTCTTAGAATAGCAGTATCTTGGGTCTATATAAAGACTTGATTGTATTTTCATTTGCTGTAGCAAAAAGTGCAGTTTTTAAGTAAGACTTTCACCAGTGGAAATATAGTGTAAAAAGTATCCTAAAATACTATAACTGCAGTACTAAAGTAGTATTCAGTTTTTCTACAAATTGGCATCAGAGCTAATGGCGAATACGATGAGTCAAATGTCGTTACCACGATTAACGAAGGCGAATTACGAAAACAGGAGTATCCAAATGAAAGCTCTTCTTGGATCTCTAGATTCGTGGGAGACGGTCGAAACTGGTTTCACAGAACCAGATACCACGGGGTATACGGCGACTCAAACCAAGGCATTGAAAGAGACGCGTTCGAAGGATAAGACGGCACTGTACATCTTGTTCCGAGTTGTTGATGAATCAGGCTTTGAAAAGATTGCAGGTGCAACGACTTCGAAAGAAGCATGGGACACGTTAGAAAAAGTATACAAAGGAGCTGACCGAGTCAAACAAGTTCGTCTTCAAACTCTTCGAGGAGAATTGGAGAGAATGAAGATGAAGGAGTCGGAAACTATATCAGACTACATCACGCATTTGCAAACAGTGGTGAACCAACTCAATCGAAATGGAGAAACGATGACTGATGCTCGTATTGTCAAAAATATTCTGAGATCTTTAACTGATAACTTTGAGAATGTTGTGTGCGCGATAGAAGAGTCGAAGTACCTTGCAACGCTCAAAGTCGAAGAGCTAGCTGGTTCTCTCGAGGCACACGAACAACGTAAGATCAAAAAGAAGGAAAAGACGCTCGACGAAGCAGTTCAAACCAAAGAGTCCACCAAAGACGAAAAGGTACTCTTTTCTCAAAACTTTCGAGGAAGAGGACGTGGCCATGGAGGTCGTGACAGTGATCGAAGTGGTCGAGGAAGAAACTTCGAGAGAGGACAGTCGAGCCAGAAAAATTGGCGTGGCTGAGGACGTGGTCAAAGAGGTGGTCGGCCGAACTACTCCAACATCGAATGTTACAAGTGTAATAAACATGGTCATTATGCGAAGGATTGCAACTCCTACAAATGCTACAACTGTGGTAAAGTGGGACACCTTGCAAAAGATTGTCGACTCGAAAGAAAGGTAGAAGAAACAACCAATCTAGATTTGGAAGCCGAAGCGAATGAAGGCTTTCTGCTGATGACTCAAAAAGAAGTAGACGCGAAAAATGACACTATGTGGTATCTCGACTCAGGGGCAAGTAATCATATGTGTGGTCACAAACACATGTTTAAAGAAATGCAAAAGATTGAAGTTGGTCGTGAGTCTTTCGGAGATGCATCGAAAGTGAAGGTTGAAGGCAAAGGTATGATTTGTTACTTGCAGAGGGATGACTTGACTGGATCAATCCAAGATGTTTATTATGTACCAGATCTCAAGACCAATTTTTTGAGTTTGGGGCAACTCATGGAAAAAGGTTATTCGATATTCATGAAAGATCGGATATTACACTTGAAGGACAAGCTAGGGCATCTGGTTGCTCAAGTCGAAATGGGGAAAAATCAAATGTACAAACTGAACTTGAAAAGCGTTCGAGAAAGATGTTTGCAAGTCAAGGGTCAAAGAATTCTCAATGAAAGAGAGCAGAGGGCTAATGAGGTTGACATAATATGTAGGCAGAAAGAGAAAGACCTTGAAGAGGCACAAAAGAATATTGATGTGGCATATGTAGTATTGAGAAGCAAAAAAGACGATGCAAACAGCAGGCCGGCGACTATAACTCTGAATGACAAGGAATGTGAGTTTATGAGATCGAACTTGAATTTCAAAGAGAAATAATTATCTGCATGGGAGGAAAAGCTCAACGCCAGAGAAAAAGTTGAGATTCAGAAGCTTGTTGATGAACACAATGTTATTCTCGATGTGAAGAAGCAGGAGTTTGAGGTTGAATTGGATGAAAAAAGAAAGTCATTTGAAGATGGATTAAAGAATAGATTGATAGAAGTAGAAAAGAAAGAAGGTGAGGTCAATCACATGGAGGAGAAGGTTGCAAAACGCGAGCAAGCCTTAGAAAAGCGAGCAGAGAAACTCAAGGAGAAAGAGAAAGAATATGAAGTAAAAGTCAAAGCTTTGAAGGAACGGGAGAAGTCTATTAAGTCTGAGGAAAAAGACTTAGGGAAGGAGAGGGGTGAAATAGAAAGTGAGAGAGAAGAGTTGCTCAGTCTCAAGGCTGAAGTTGAGAAATTAAAGGCAAACAATGAAGAAGAATTGCTGAAAATTAAAGAAGAGACTAATCGTCTTCAAGTGACCGAGGAGGAGAGGTCTGAATATCTCCGTTTGTAGTCGCAACTGAAGCATGAAATTGATCAGTATAGGCTTCAGAAAGAACTACTGATGAAGGAAGCCGATGACTTGAAGCAGCAAAAAAGAGACTTTCGAAGGAGAATGGGATGAGCTTGATCTGAAAAGAGCAGATGTGGAGAAATAGCTGAAAATTTTACTTCAACAAAAGGAAGAAATTCTAAAACTACAACAAAATGAAGAAGAGAAGTTGAATAATGAGAAGCATACCACACAAGATTATCTACAAAGGGAGTTGGAAGATCTTAAGTTGGCTAAAGAGTCATTTGCTGCTGAAATGGAGTTGGAAAAGTCAAGTCTAGCTGAAAAAGCTCAAAATGAGAGAAACCAAATGCTTCTGGATTTTGAGATGCGAAAAAAAGAACTTGAAGATGATATCCAGAATCAGTTAAAGCAGAAGGAAAAAGACTTGCTTGAAACAAAGAAGTTATTCGAGGAGACGAGAGAGAGAGTGAATTAAGTAATATCAATTTTTTGAGAGAAGTGGCTAATAGAGAAATGGAGAAAATGAAACATCAAAGAAGTAAATTTGACAAGGAGAAACAGGATGCAGATGAGAATAGGAGACATGTTGAAAGGCAAAGGATAGAAATGCAGGAGGACATAGATGTACTCGTCGACCTCAACAAGAAGCAAAAAAAAAAAAAATTTAGCGGGAACAATTTATTGTGGAAAGACGCCACTTTATTGATGTTGTTGAGAAACTTCAGAGTTGCCAAAACTGTGGGGAAACAATTTCTGAATTTGTGCTGTCTAATTTACATTCTTCTGCTGACATTGAAAATTTAGAGGTGCCTTCTCTTCCAAAATTGGTTGGTTCTGATGTAAATCTAGATAAGTCTAGGCATGATGGATGGTAGAAACATTTAAGTTTACAGGGGAGTTTTGTTGAATAAACTTTAAATGTTATTTTAAGTGTGTTTTAATTTAGAAGTCACTTGAAAGGCCAAGAGTTCTTGTAGTGGTAAGGCCAAGAGATTAGTGGTCTATTAATAGAACTTAGTTGCATTTTAATTCTTAGAATAGCAGTATCTTGGGTCTATATAAAGACTTGATTGTTATTTCATTTGCTGTAGCAAAAAGTGCAGTTTTTAAGTAAGACTTCCACCAGTAGAAATATAGTGTAAAAAGTGTCCTAAAATACTATAACTGCAGTACTAAAGTAGTATTCAGTTTTTCTACAGTCTCAACTCTGCATCAACAACAACAGTTGAGCAAGACGACGCCGACGAAAAACACGACACTACAACAACAACTGTGAGCAGCTCCAACACAACTCTGTTGCAGCAATAATATCAGAATCATCATCAAGAAATGACGACCACCAACTCAGTGCAGGCTGCATAAATCATGCTTCATTTTTGGTTGGTTTTCGAATCTATATGTATGCTTGCTATTGGAATCTCGATTTGCAGTAAATAGTTATGGCGTTTTGTTTATTGTTGTTAACTGCTGCTATAGTTGAGTCAAACAATCTGATTCTGAATTTCTCATGGATAGTGTATGACTTGATATAGTATGTTTACAATTTGGTGAAAATGTTTGTTGTTGCTGAGATGACTCGCATATACTGATTTGTCACCGCAAGTTCTATCCATTAAGTTCCAACTCGATCTCACCAGTTTCCATTTCAAGATTGATTGTTTTGTTACTGCAGTTAGTTGTTCGTGAGTTAGGTTTGTTAGTGTTGATGCACATTCTGAAATATGATTGTATTGTTGTTGTATTGCATATGTTTCATTTTCGACATGTTTCCAAATTCACCACAGGGCCATTTATTATGGTAACATGCTGCTGTTATTTTCAATGCTGCTGTACCAAATTCAGAGCCTGGTTTGTTTTTTTTGTTGGAGAAATTTCCAAAATATTAAATTGATAAATATTAATGGTTAAATTAATAAAATAAACGGCCAAAAGTTGCAACTGTCTAGAATAGAACCAGAGACCCTATAATGATTGGGTGCGTGGTCAAAAGGTGCAGCCACCAGATCAACACAACTTTTCTTGAAAAAGTTTGTTGTTAATGGTTACAATGGTTCGTGAATGATCATGTTGGAATCAAATGAAACATTGTCTCTCCACACCAATCGGTACAAGTTTTCTTATAAATAGATATACTTGTCAGCCATAAAATACACACGAAAATTATTTGTTTCAAGTGGCAAAAATTATATCTAAGTCATTCTTTTATTTTTCTAGTGCACAAGAATAAATAATGGAACTTTATTCTGTAAAATATCGTTGATCGATATGCTTAATGTGAAAATGCGATTCATGTTAAGGTTTCCAAAGTATCCTAAAGGGGATTCGCCGGTTAACCCTTTTGCATCCAATTTGCGTAATTGGTGGGGGCGAATCGAACATAAAGCTTAGTGTAAATACACGCTTTGGAATTATTTTATACAATTTTCATCGTACAGTCTTCGTCATCATCTTCTGGTTCATATTTTGCAGCAGACCCCAACACAAGATCTAACAAACTTTAGGTTCGACTTTCGGTTTTGATTCATACTTTATTTATAATTAGTATTAAAGTATGCAATTTTATGAAGATGGTAACAACTTTCAATAACGGTGAAAGGTACACACTTAATTCATATCATTTTAAAATTAAAGAATTTTGATTTATGGATCTTTTTGTTTGTGGTTAATTTGTGACTATAATGGAGAAATGAACATTCATGCTTTCTTATTCATAAATATGGTAAAAGGTACATAAAATATTAAATAAATATGTCATTGTTGAAAAGTTTTATCTAGCATTGTGATTACTAATTAGGCATAGCAAAATTTCTTTGGTTTGATTTTCCAAAGAATTTTGAATAAAGTTTCTTTCAAACGGTAAGAAAAAAGATGACCACTTACATCAAGAGGTGCGCATGAACAGATACACTTTTATTAGATCAATGTGATGTTTTGGTCAAATTTTAACGGTACTGTAATATACAAAAATTAAATAACTAAAAGTTTATTTTAATTGTTTAAATAATATTATTTGCAAGTGGATGTACTTGCCATTAAATTTTTCATGTGCCATAACAGTGGTAATATTGGTTAATCAATTTATGATGTTTTGTAAATTGTTGGTATGGTATATACAATTTCAAATTTTCATTATTGTTTTGGCAAATGCAACTAAGTATCTTAAAGGTCGAAGAATAAATTTGGAATATCGTGTAATTTTGTGTTAACACTGAATTTTCCTAAACAATTTTATACGTACCAATGTTTAAATATTTTGGAATTATTATCAAAGCAGAGTTTGTTAATCACCAAAATGGTCCAATTAATTAAAGTTTTGATTCTAAATTATGTAACTGAATTTGGATTGAGATGTTATATGAATAGCATTTTTGGGCTCAATAAAATTCATTATTATACGCCATATATAAAGATCATCCAAAGATGAATCATGATTTATATAGACCTCTGAATTTGAAGTATAATGTAGCCATTGAATTTCGTGATGTGGAATTTCGAGAAGCTTATCACAGAGGATAAGGAATTCGAGAATCCCACAAATAAAGAACCTCGTACGGAAGGTTCTTAACAGATTATTGAAACACAAGCTGAAAGTTCGTCACTAATAAAGAATCTCGTGAGAAAGATTCTTAATGGATTGTTGAAATTCAAACCACAAATCGTATTTTTAAAGATGATGCTCTAATCAAGAAATTCATAAATTCTTGAGAAAGGAATGGAGCTTTGAATGTGGAGAAATAGGACATGTTAAAAATGAATGTCCTACACTTCAAAAGAATAATAAATTCAAAAGCAAGAAGAACAAAAGGTTGGTAAATTTAGAATGACATAAAAATTGTGTATATGACAAAATAAATGACTAAAGTGTCATGGTGATAGTTTGTCAAAACTATCAAAAATATAAATATACGTTGTATATAGAAATTGTACTAATATGACAAAAGTGTCATAGTTTGATGATAGTTGGTAAATACTATCAAGAGTACATAAAGTAATCATATGCATGATTAGTTGAAAAATTGAATATTCAAAAATTATTAAAGTTTGGAAAAATATTGCAATTCTTTGACGAAAGAATTGACAAAGAGATGATGTCTTTGGATATAATTGAATATAATGAAGACATCATTAGGGATGTGGAACAAGCACATATCTATTTAATCATCAATAGTGGAAACTCAACTCACACTTGATTAATATTAAGTCTTGAGTTCAATGGTGAAAGTACACTATTAGAGTGATTGAAGTACTTAATGATAAATACATCCCAAGGAGTAAAAGTACTTGGACCATAAGAATAAGTGTAATAGGATGAAGTTTTCTTCTTAATAGACGTATAGCATATGTTTGCTGGAATGCATAATTATGGGTGCATTTCTGATATAGTCTACCGATATGAGAATGAAGTGGTGTCGCTTCATAGAGTTCAAAGGCTTGACTCTTAAATTCTCATGAAAAGGATATGAGACACAAGGCCTATTAAATGTGTCATATTAATAATTCGATCAATGGTACCGAGATTTTATGTGTGAGTTATGCACGCTTGTTCTAATGAATAATTGGTTCAAAGCTTGTCTACCAATCTATTCGGGGATGAGTGAAAACTTAACTTACTAAGTATTGGTTCAAATCGTAAGATACATTTAGCTGAAACCATGAAATTTCCTGAATAATGGATTTAGATATATTTTGAAAATAGTGGGGGATTGTTGGAGAAATTTCCAAAATATTAAATTAATAAATATTAATGGTTAAATTAATAAAATAAACGGCCAAAAGTTGCAACTGTCTAGAATAGAACCAGAGACCCTATAATGATTGGGTGCGTGGTCAAAAGGTGCAGCCACCAGATCAACACAACTTTTCATGAAAAAGTTTGTTGTTAATGGTTACAATGGTTCGTGAATGATCATGTTGGAATCAAATGAAACATTGTCTCTCCACACCAATCGGTACAAGTTTTCTTATAAATAGATATACTTGTCAGCCATAAAATACACATGAAAATTATTTGTTTCAAGTGGCAAAAATTATATCTAAGTCATTCTTTTATTTTTCTAATGCAGAAGAATAAATAATGGAACTTTATTCTGTAAAATATCGTTGATCGATATGCTTAATGTGAAAATGCGATTCATGTTAAGGTTTCCAAAGTATCCTGAAGGGGATTCGCCGGTTAACCCTTTTGCATCCAATTTGCGTAATTGGTGGGGGCGAATCGAACCTAAAGCTTAGTGTAAATACACGCTTTGGAATTATTTTGTGCAATTTTCATCGTACAGTCTTCGTCATCATCTTCTGGTTCATATTTTGCAGCAGACCCCAACACAAGATCTAACATTTTTTCCTTTTCTAAGAGTGATAGTTGTGAATGTTGACCGCTAAGAATTGTTGAACTTCATGATGGTTATGTCTATTATTTCCATCTCTAGCTTGTGCTACGATAAATCGATATTGTGGTAACAGTGTGAGTTGAACTCGCATTTTGAAGTTTATCCTTTTTGTAAATATTTAATTCGCGATCCGAAGCCGTTGCAATTTGTTGGATATTGATTATGTTGTTGGTTTGCATCACTTTGAAATGTTACTGGTCTTTTATAATTTGATAAAGCTATACTGTAAAATACTGGTTTCCATTTTAATTTCATATGGTTAATAATTCGACTTCAAAGTCCAGTCATAGAACACTTGTTTCTTGTTGTTCATGGAGGTTTCTTTTTGATGTGTCGGGCTGTGAGCGATGATATCTCGCTTCCATTTTGGTATAATTTTGAACATCCTGTTAGTATTGTGATATGGATATGCTGTTGTGGGTTGTTTGCTTACGATTCGACTCCGTGTCATGAGGATGTTATGCGACTCAATGTGTATGCTGCAGTTCTGGTCTTCAAATGTTTTGATTTCGATCTTGCTTGTTTTTTACGATTTCCAATGATGAACATGTGCTGGTGATAGTTTAGGTTGTAGGACCAAGATTAGAGAAATGTTTTCATTTTCAACCTGTATGTTATGCTGCTATGTTTCCATATATATGCTATGCCAAAATTTGAATCGCATTGGCCATCAACATGTCACGTTTTGATGAGAGTAAATACTCCTATTGCTGCCATTAGTTTGTGGTATGTATATGCGAGCATATGCGATGTTGATACGCGTCTTTTTGCTCGATTGTTGGCTTTGGCTTTGGTCTGATTATGAATCTCTTGCTGCTAAGTACTCTACATCTAGCATATTTGTGTTTCGATTTAGTGTCATGGAGCTTATTTTTCTGTGATGTTTTTGATTCGATCTCGTGACATTGTCGATGTTTCGTGTTGTTGATATTTCAAAATGATTGAACTGCTGATGTGTGGTTCACGCTAACATTTCGATGCCATGATAAATCTGAACCAAACTCGCATTGGTATTATTGTTTTTTCAATATCGATTTTGCCCGTACTGGGTTTACACTGATTATGGTTCGTTGATCTTTCGTATGCTAACTATTGATTGTATGATGTATGGTTAGTTTTGGTATGCCGCATGATTTTGGTTGAATATCTTAGCTGCATAAGTTTTTAACCATAGAATATGTTCTTCAAATTATGAAAATCTATTTGTATGCTGTGAATATATTTTATGTCAGATAATGATGTTGTTGCCGTACGTTATTATTTGAGTTATTAATTAGTGTTTGTCCAAAATTTGCTGAGCTACTATTTCTTTAAGATAGTGTTGCAACATGTCAGTAAGAGGAGAATGTGGATTCTTTGTTTAGGACTTGATGCTTTACAGAAAACAATGTATTGATGTCATACTAATCAATTCCCTTAGTGCTAATGAGAACTGCAATCCTGAAGCAACCAAGCATTGTGATATTTCTGTAGTGACATTTTCAGTCCTTGATTTTCATTTGAAATTGTTATGGTCTACCTGCTTTGTAGTGATATGTGTTTTGCCATTATTTTATTGGTGAGTGAACACTGTGTTTATCCCCATCTCTCTGTGTAAAAGTTATATCCAGCCATTCGGTTAGTGGGTGAATATTTATTTTCCTAGGTGATCCGTTATCAGACCATGTGTTGTCAATTATTTTTATCATTCGTATGGAAACGTGGGTTTTCTTTTACTAGTTGATATGCTCTACATGTTTTGGTCAAGTAGAAAAACTCGGACTCTTGGCACTTTGTTTCTACGGACCATTTCTTATTCTTTCTATTATCATGGTTAGTAATACTTGGGTGTAAGTAGGGATTTAAATTTTTGGGTCATAGGAATATTGGGATGTTAGGCCCATCTATCACCTTTTGCACCCCATAGTTGTAATTATTTTATGAACTTTGTAATAGTATTTGGTTGTTTCTTATTTGCATTGCACTTTTAATCGGATTTTGGTCCATGGTTTCGACGATTCTATGTCGATTGTGCCAACAATTCCTATACATCAATGGAAAATTTCGCCGCGTTATGACTCATACATATGACACTTCAATTATGTGGTCGTTATGTACAAACCGACTTTTGAGCACATTGCGATTCGACTTATTTTATGTACTCATGTTCACCTTTAATTAATTAATTAATTTTTGAGTTTAATTTTGTTAATCAATTTTAATTAACTTAATTATTTGATTTAATCCAATAATTTTGATAATTAATTTTAATTAGCTTAATTAATCGGTTAATTGGATTTCAATTGCTTAACTTTATTAATCAATCTTAATTAACTTAATGATTTGACTTAATTGAATAATTTTGATAATTAACTTGGATTAATCTAATTAATTGATTTAATAAACTTTGACCATTTGAATAAAATCGGGCCAAGATCGAGGGATTCCAAAACTCAAATCGCCTTGTTCATACGCATTTGCTTTTGTGTTATTTCATTCTCTTTCGATAAAATGTACCCCGTTCCCATGACATGTAAAGATTATATCGATTTTGTCTTGATTATGCTTTAGTGCTTTAAGCCTTTTCAAAAGAAATAATTATCGATCCAACTTCGAACCATTTTCCACCTTTGTAAGTCGATTGCTTTTAAAGCATCGCAATTAACCTTTTGGGTCACTATACACAACATTTAAGGCTTAATTCAATTACTTGTTTATTTATATCTTGTCTTATATCTTGATTCAAATCGAAACCCTAAATGGTACAAACCATACCTCTTTGTAAGTCGAGCGTTTTTGCCTCGCCATCGACCCTACCTTGAACCATTAGGACCTCCTTTTCCTTAGTTCAAACCTTTAACCGTTTCGTACGCAAACTCAAACCTCGATTCACATCGAGTATTTTCTGCAAATCAAATTAAGACATTTAACCATACTTAAACACAATTTCAATAAAAGATGAAAAGGGAGTTGGAATGGAATCTTCGATTTCTCTCCTTAATTGTTTGGGCCCGAGGAATCTTTCTTAAGTTCGAACAATTGTCTTCTATAAAAAAACATTTCTAATTCGTTTCAAAATCAATCCTTCTTTTCTCAAACACTTGGATGAAAAAGAGAGAGAGAGTCGGTTTTTCGATTCGCTTTCCCGATTACTTGATCATCATTTGTTTAACATACTCTAATTATATCAAAACTCTTTCATAATTAAGGGTGAAAAAGAGAGAGAGTCGGTTCTTCGACTCGCTTTTCCAATTACTTGGGCTTGAGAAGCCTTTCTTAAGCTTCGAGTAATCGTCATCTAATCAAAACATCCAATACAATCAAACTCTCTTTTCTTGCCCTCGTGCGATCGAGACTCCTCAAAACACTAATTCCTCAACCCCTTGCGATCCATAACTCAAACTCTTTTCAAAAGAGCATTATTTAGTCCCTTTTTCCGCGCATATGAACTAGTGCTTCAGCCTCCCATAGCGAGAAGATAAGCCAACATTTAGCAGTTAGAATGTGACCTAAACACTCGTTCGTTTAAAACACAAACCAACCAGTCGTAGTCGTCCGAACTACGATTGCTCTGACTTCCTCATTGCACTATGAGGGTACGTAGGCATAGGATTGTGAGATCCTAGCGAGCAAACTTTTTCCTTTTTACCCTAAACCTTTACCCGTAGTCCACGAACTACGAATGCTATGACTTTCCCATTGCACGAGAAAATATGTAGGCACAAGGGCTCCAATCCTTGGCGAGCACCCTAATAAAAAACCACCCATTTCCCCCCTAGAAACTATATCCTTACCTTTTTCCTTAGAAGACAACAAACAAACCTAGCTAACTTTTCTCACGAATCGAATCAAGAGGTTCCCGTTGAGTACAACAGACGTAGAGGGTGCTAACACCTTCCCTCTTGCGTAATCGACTCCTGAATCCAGAATTTGGTTGCGATGACCATTTTCTTATCCTTTAAAGGTTTTATTGATATTTTCCTATTCCTTCCTTGGAATGAATAAAGTCCGGTGGCGACTCTGTTCGAACGTTTTTTTCTACGTCCATCGCGAGGATCGTATTTTTCGAGGTACGACAGGGACAACCAACCCGAGGGGGGCATAGCCGTCTAGCTCTATTTCCCTTTGTTCAGCTTGTTTGGCATGCGCGCCATGTTTTACTGTTTTATCTGGCCTGCATGCCGTAGTTGATTTTGCACGGCCTGCGTACCAAGGGTTTTGCTTGTAATATCTGGACAGGGGCTCTGCCCGATTCAATGCATTGCTTTTTACCTTTTGGCATGTTTATGTTATGTGTGTGCTACTTGTATGTGTTTTATTTTTGTGTGTTTGTCTAAGTATTTAGGGCCTTTGCTGGATGTTGTTGATCCTCAATAGTGCAGGGAACTTGTCGAGTGGCCGGAGTCGTATTCCGACCTTAGACGAAGCTAAGAGCTCAATCGAGGTCTTAGCTCCGAGGCGTGAACTTCCCATCGCGAGCTGGGCATTCTTCCTAGTTGGTACGACGATGGTGGAGCTTGTAGAGGTGTCTCAGTCGGATCAAGAGTCCGCGCACACACACAAGAGCGGGCCCTTGTCTTCTTGTCTCGAGTTAAGGAGTCGCGCTTGTACCTTATTGAGCTCCTGTGATCGCGACGCGAATAGGTCGCGGGCAGTGTTTAACTGTAGTACTGTTTAAGCTTTTCAGCATTTCATGGACGAGCAAGTTCCTCCCAGTGTAAGTTTTCGAGGTAGTAAGCTCCCGTCCCCGTTTTCGCGCGGATGCAATAAGGGCCCTCCTAGTTCGCTGCAAGTTTTCCTTCGCGCGAATCTTTATGGTTACTTCGTATGACTAAGGTGCCCACCTGAAATTCGCATTTGATAACTTTGCTGTCATGACGCAAAGTTATCTTCTGCTTGAGTGAGGCTTCGCGGAGGGATACCCTTGACCGAATCTCTTTAACTAAGTCGAGCTCCTCCCTTAGGGCCTCGTCGTTGGCCTCATAGTCGAGGAGGAACTCAGTCCTCCATGAGGGTTCCCTTATTTCTACCGAAATTACTGCCTCAGTCTCATAGGTTAGTCGGAACGGGGTTTCCCCTGTGGTCGAGTGTGGGGTCATTCTGTAGGCCCAGAGCACGATCTGCAACTCTTCAACCCACTTTTTCTTGGCGTCGCCCAGTCTTCGTTTCAGGCCTCGCAGGATTACCCTGTTCGCGGCTTCGGCCTGCCCGTTCGTTTGTGGGTGCTCGACCGACGTGAAGTGTTGCTTCGTGCCCAACTTGGTAACGAAGTCCTGGAAGTTCTTGTCGGTGAACTGTGTCCCGTTGTCGGTGACGATTGCTTGGGGTACGCCGAACCGGACAAGTATATTCCTCTTGTAGAAACAGAGTATGTTGTGGGCCATGATTTTGGCCAATGCTTCGGCCTCTATCCACTTAGTGAAGTAGTCGAAGACGACAATCAAATACTTGTTTTGGTATGGCCCTATGGTGAAGGGCCTGAGGATGTCCATCCCCCGCCAGGAAAATGGTCATGGGGATGAGAGTGCTTTGAGCTCATTGGGGGGGCTAAGTGCATGTCCCCGTGTCGCTGGCATTTGTCACATTTCTTGACGTGCTCCTTGGCATCTTGCTGCATGGTGGGCCAGTAGTACCCTGCTTGTAATGCTTTACGGGCTAAGGACCATCCGTAGAGGTGTTGTACATTAATCCCTTCGTGGATCTCCTAGAGTATACCGGGGACCTTAGACTCCTCGACGCACCTGAGGAGGGGGATGGAGAAGCCCCGTCGGTATTACTTGTCCTCGACGATAGTATACGAGCAGGAACACCGCCTAACTACGCCGACATCTTTGGGGTCATCGGGTAGTTTCCCTGCGCTAAGATATTCGTATGATGGGGTCATCCAGCAGTGGTTGTCTCCAATTGCATGCACATCGGCGCTCGAAATGGATTTCTCGATGCTCAGATACAGAAGAACCTCTTGGATGACGAATTTGTTTCCGCCTTTTTTCTTCGTGCTCGCCAGCTTCGATAGGACGTCTTCCTGTGTATTGTGTTCGTGCGGGACGTGACTTACTTCCGCTGAGACGAATTTTTTCATCCTATCTTTTACCAATGCCAGGTATTCAATGAGGTTCTCGTTCTTGGTTTGGTACTCTCCCCGCACCTGAGAGGCCACGAGCTGGGAGTCGGTGATTATTTTTAGTTCTTTGGCACAAAGGTCCTCGGCTAGGCGTAGCCCGATGAGGAAAGCCTCGTATTCGGCATGGTTATTTGATGTCGGGAAGGAAAATGTGAGGGAGACCTCGATAAAGGTGCCTTCCTCATTCTCTAGGATGATGCCCGCTCCGCTTCCCGTCAAACTGGACGCCCCGTCGACGTAAATTATCCATTTTTGGGAACCGTCGATCGAAGGTTCTGGGATGGTCATCTCCGCGACGAAGTCGGCTAGTACTTGAGCCTTCAGGGCCTTCCTTGCCTCGTATTAGACGTCAAACTCGGAGAGTTCGAGCGACCATTTGAGCATCGTGCCCGCCATGTCGGGTCGGCTGAGGAGCTGTCTCATGGGTTGGTCCGTCCTCACCACGATCGTGTGGGCCAGGAAGTAGTGCCGCAGTCTTCTGGCCGCGGTGACGAGGGTCTGTTAGCTCATAAATTCGACGTTTGTATTAAGTTGGAGGGATTAATTGGTGTTAAAATTCTTTGAAGAGGTCTAAAGGAGTGTTCGACTGGATCTTCATATGGAACTTAAGTCGAAGATACTTGTATAAAGGATATGCTTGGGACTTAGAAATATTTCCAAGAATTTGGAAATGACCTTCGACCGAGGTTACTGATGATGTCCGGCGCTAAGGGATTCAAATTCAAATAAAGGAAGGAGTAGTTATTCTTGTCCGCTCCTGAAAAAAGACAAGTGGCACACATCCAAGGGACAGAAGCATGCAGCGCGACACTTGTCATGTGTTAATTGTTTTAGGGAGTTAACAGCAGTTAGTTTTATTATTATAAATAGGAGTTCTAGCAATAGGATTCGGTGTGTTGTGTTCACTTTGTACAAGTTACTCCAAATTTACTCAAAGTATCCGCGTGTAGAGAAAAGAGTCTTGTGAGAATGTACGTGATGTAAACACCATTTTCTTTTTCAATGCAATTTACTTCACCCTTTTATCAAGAATTTATCTTTTACTTTATTACAAGTTATGTTTTAGCATTGTGTCTTACCTTTATATTTTTAGCTTTTCTTTGATGTATTCAGCCTTTTCGACTTAAAGTTCTTGCACATCTTTTAAAAACCACATTTTAGATAAACTTCTCTTTATGAATACTGTTGAAGTGTTTAGTTCTTTAGAATTCACTTTAAATCAATTGTTAGCACATGTCCTAGGATCAATATGATCGATCCTGTGAGTCACCAAAGTTAGATTTAGAAGATCAGCGGTTGTTTATCAATTTTCACGGTAAACAAATTGGCACGCCCAGTGGGACAATGCTAACTCTATAAAGATCTTTCTACATTTTTAAAATCTATATTCATCAATCTTTTCCTTCTTAAAAAACTTTGTTGCATATTATTGAGAAGTGGTAAGGTAGCCACTACAAACGAAGAGAGACCAAGGAGAAGATACTCAAGAAAAATGGCGACGAACACTAGTCAGCCAAACAATCCAAACCCTCAAGGGAGTGGTTCTAATCCTCAATCAAGTAATTCAAATGCTCAGCCTAGTAACACTAACCCTCAAAATGTGTCTAGGAACGATGTGGTACCAACCCCAGTCCCTTCGACAGGAGAGCCAATACCGCCTCCTGTTATGTCTGAACCAATGCCATCAATGGTAGGTTCAGGGTCGACATATACAAGGTCTTACACTCAACCCATTTTGGCGTACATTAGGCCACAAGGATCTAATCCCCAGACTCCACCAGGAGGAACTTCGACGTTTAGGCATTTTCCCCCTCCAGGATTTTCACAACCATTACCAAGGAATCCACCTTATGGAATGCAAAGCCTCCAAAATACCCCCCAGTATTCTCAAAAAATGTAATGTCTTCGCCATTACAAGGGTCGGGATCTGGGATAAATGTGGGTCGAAACAGTCAAAGTGTAGGTATGGGATATTCCACTCAAGGTCATAGTCTAACAAATACTTCTATAACATGTTTAAGACAGCAAATGGATGAGAGTAACCTACAAATGGTACAAAACTTGTCCCAAACTATGGGGGAAATTTTCCAGACCTTGATCCAGAACACTACCCAAACTAACCAACAATTAGCAGCGCAATTGGCACGCATGGCAGAATTTATGGGTGTACTAGTCTTTGTACGATATGCGACAGTTGTGGAGAACATTCCACGGCAAAACCTAGGGAACATACCTGAGGCGAATCTAGAATACCAGGGGATAATCGAACCCCCTAGAGTCGATCCCCCTATAGTCAAACCACCTAGGAACCAAGTGCCAATTCCTGTAGAGAGGGAACAAGGGGTAGTTATAGTAAATGGAAACCAAGATGCTGACCATGTTGTACAACAGGTTCAACGTAACAACGTAGTAGCAGATAACAACCTAGCAGCCATGGTCGAAAGGATAATGGCTTGAAATGGGGTAAATTTTGGTTTTACTAGGCCAAACTATACATCACCGATAGTAGATTACATTCTCCAATCAGAATTACCTCCTATGACGAAGGTCCCAAAGTTTACCAAATTCTCAGGAGATACCACTGAATCTACTGTCGAACACGTAGCCCGGTATATGATCGAGGCTGTAGAGATTGCAAATGACAAAAGTCTTAGGATAAAATATTTTCCAAGTTCTCTCACCAAAACTTCTTTTACTTGGTTTACAACCCTACCTCCTAACTCAATCTGTAACTGGACCCAGTTGGAATGTTTATTCCATGAACAATTCTACATGGGATAAACCAAGATTAGTTTGAAAGAATTAGCTAGCATAAAACGAAAGTTTACTGACCCAATAGACGATTACCTAAATAGGTTTTGATTACTTAAGGCTATGTGTTTTACACAAGTGCTAGAACATGAATTGGTCAAAATGGCCGCTGATGGCCTTGATTACTCTATTAGAAAGAAGTTAGATACCTAGTATCTAAGAGATATGGCCCAACTGGCTGATAGGGTTCGACAGTTAGAAAGTCTGAAAGACGAAAAGGCTAAGTTTAATAAGGGTAAAAAGGTAGCCCATGTTGAATATAATGAGGATGTCGAAGGTTTATATGACGAACCATTGTAGTTTGACGAAAATGAGATAGATGTTGCTGAATTAAAGCAAGGTCCTCTGTATGCTTGTAAAATGTTAGCTCCTTCGAATGGAAAAAATTCTGTCGAATTTGAGAAGAATGATAGGTTTCCAAAGAAAACATATACTTTTGATATCACTAAGTGTGACGAAATTTTTGATTTATTAGTTAAAGATGGACAAATGATAGTGCCTGTTGGCGCTAAAATGCCACCTTTAGAACAAAGAAAAAAGAGAGGGTTTTGTAAGTACCATAATTTTTTGGGTTATAAAACTTCTCAGTGTTTTCTTTTCAGGGACTTTGTGTAAAACGCTAACCAGGAGGGCAGGATGAAGTTCGGAGAGGAGAGCAAAGGTCAAATGAAAATTGACTCTGACCCATTGCAAACAGTGGATACCCATTATGCTGAGCCCACAGAAGTACATATGGTTGAAGTTGCTGATGACTTCGACTGTTCAATCAATATGGTGGAAATTACTGAAGATTTCGCCAATGATGCTGTTTTAGCCAAGGTTACTGAAGGCCTTGGCATCAATACTATGGAGAAATTCATGAACGAGGCCGCTGACGGTTTTGACAAAGCTACTAATGGCTTAGATGAGGGATCACTGAAGATTCCAACATGATGCTGCTTACCAAAGAAACTGCTGATAGTTTCGTTGAGATGGACAAGGCTGCTGAAGGCCTTGATGTAGGCTTCTGCAATCTGAATCTTAGTGCTAATGTCGACATGTACATAAATATGGTCGAGATTACACAACATAAGACCATGGAGGTTGATGAAGCAAGCTGCCAAGAAGAGCGTAACAAAGTGGCGTATTCAAAACATGAAGAGACTATCATTGAATTCCTTCACCGTTGCCAAAATAAGGGATCAGGTGTCATGCTATGCCCCAGATGCAGTGCAATCTTCGATCAAAATGATGCTCACAACCTTGAGGGGATTAGGAAGGCTAAGGAAAGAAGGCAGCATAAAACATCTCATGGTCAAAGGGGTTTCGATCCTAGACGGTCCTCTTAAAAACAAGTGAGAGGAAAAACACAGTTCCCAGGGGCCAGACCCAACACCTTCAAACCAACAAGTAATGCACCAGTTGGAAGCTGGATGAAACCTGTCGAAGGAAGGGAAAAAGGTCAGAAAAATGGCAGAAGTTTGATGTGGGCAGAGGCTCTTCAATAGAGTATCGAAAGGAGTTTCAGACTTCCAATAGGTCGGCTTACGTCTCTGAAAACTATAAAGGGAAGAACCCCATGTCGCGATCTCAATGGAGGAGAGAACAACGTAGAAGGAAGGCTCTCAGGGAAGCTCAGTCGAAGGACCAAGGAGAGTTCAATACTAATGTCCCTACTAATAATAACGGAGGGAATCAAATAAAGATTGCTGAAAAAGTGCCCGTGGGGCAAAAATTGTTTTCCTCTCAAGAGGACAAACATGAAATGACTATCGAAGATGATGAAGAAATGACAGACAACTTCGACTCTGAGTCTGATGCTTCTCTCGACATCATAGTCAATGTGGTGTCTGTAATGCCTAGGGAGTTCGACCAAATTACAGAGGTCGAAGATTTAGATGCTTGCACTGAAGCAGAGATGGCAGCACACAAGCCTGTGTGCTACTATATTATGAATAATGGGTGTGTTGAAGAGCAGAACGCCTTTTTCGAGCAATCTACAGAGGCGATGAAAGGCCACCTAAAGCCTCTCTACATTACTGGAAAAGTGGAGAACGTACCAATAAACAAGATATTAGTTGACTGTGGGGCAACAGTAAAACTGATGCCACATTTTTTATTGAACAAGATTGTCAAGTATGATACTGATACTAAGCCACACAATATGGTTCTTTCAAACTACGAAGGAAAAGTTGGTTCTACACTGGGTGTGATACAAGTTGACTTAACAATTGGGACAATCACTAGGCCTACTGTCTTCATGGTAGTGGAAACAAAATCCAACTACAATCTGCTCTTAGGACGAGAGTGGATACATGGCATTGGTGCAGTGCCATCTTCCATGCATCAACGAATCACCATCTGGAGGCCAGATGGCATAGTCGAGAACATCAAAGCTGATCAGGGGTATTTTAAAGCACCAATAAATCATGTCGACAGAAGACAGTTCGATAAGCACTTAGCTCATATTGCCCCTTGCGGCCCAGAAGATTTTGAGTTTGTCCCAGATGATAAGACATTTTGCTCTTTGTACCTGCACCCCGTTGATGGTTTCTGTTTGGATAAGGAGGTGCCAAGAGAAAGGCTCCCATACCTTGGCGAGCCTGCAGTAGACCCCACAGGGTGGGGAAGTGAATTCAGTGACAATGACCGAGTTCGAAGCATTGAAAAGAATTTTGGCCTATGTGGCTGAAACCAAACTACAAGCAACTTTGGAAGCTGCCAATGAATACATGGTTGTCGAAGCCAATTATGGATTAGAAGGTCCTGGTAAGGACTTCGACCCAGAGCCACCTGATAAGGTTTAGGGTGTAGAGCAAAGCCAGAGGCTAGATGCCATCTATGATGATGAGCCTTTGGGATTTGAAAAGGATCCGCTGGAAAATAACATTAGGATGCTAGCACAGGATCCACTAGAAGAGATCGACCTGGGAGAGGGAGCAGCTAGAAGGCCAACATACATTAGCGCCAACCTCGATCCACAACTCAAGGTCGAAGTCACCCAGTTGCTAAAGGAGTTTAAAGATTGTTTTGCCTGGGACTATGATGAGATGCCTGGTTTGAGTAGAGAGTTAGTCGAACATAAGTTGTCGATCAAGCTTGGGAAGAAGCCAGTCAAACAGAATCCAAGACGGTTTACCCCAGAAATTCTCTCAAAGATAAAAGAGGAAGTCGAAAGACTGCTTCGATGCAAATTCATCCGCACTCCCAGGTATGTCGAATGGTTAGCTAACATTGTACCTGTTATTAAAAAGAATGGTTCTTTAAGAGTTTGCATAGACTTTAGATATCTAAATTCTGCAACTCCAAAGGATGAGTATTCTATGTTTGTGGCAGAAGTGTTAGTCGATTCCTCCGCAGGACATGAGTATCTTAGTATGTTAGATGGGTACTCTGGTTATAACCAAATACTCATTGCTGAAGATGATGTCCCCAAGACAGCTTTTCGTTGTCCTTTTCGTTGGCCTCAAAAATGCTGGAGCAACATATCAACGAGCAATGAACTCAATCTTCCATGATTATATAGAGACTTTCATGCAAATATATATTGATGATATTATGGTTAAGTCTGTTTCAGGGAAGAGTCACTTAGACCATCTTCGACATTCCTTTAAAAGGTTGAGAAGGCATGGTCTTAAAATGAATCCTCTTAAATGTGCGTTTTGTGTGTAGGCAGGGGATTTTCTAGGCTTTGTGGTCCATAAAAAGGGGATCGAGATCAATCAGAATAAGGCCAAGGCCATCATGGAAGTGAAAGTGCCATCAACAAAAAAGGAGTTGCAATCACTGTTGGGGAAGATTAACTTCTTGAGAAGGTTCATATCGAACCTAAGTGGAAAAACACAGGCCTTTTCACCTTTACTTCGATTCAACAAAGATGGGTTTGAATGGGGGCAAGCTCAACAGGAAGCCTTTGACAAGATCAAGGAATACCTGAGTCATCCTCCAATTATTTCACCACCTTGTAGGAATAGGAGTATGAGATTGTACATAGCTGCGTCAGACAAAATATTAGAGAGCATGTTGGCCCAAGAGGATGAGGATGGTGTCGAAAGGGCCATCTACTACCTCAGTAGAGTTTTGAATGATGCAGAAACTAGGTATAACATGATAGAAAAATTATGCTTATGCTTGTATTTCTCTTGTACAAAATTAAAGCAATATATAAAACCAGTTGATGTTTATGTTTTGTCTCATTTTGATGTTATTAAACATATGTTGTCTAAACCTATCTTGCATAGTCAAATTGGTAAATGGGCACTAGCATTGACTGAGTACTCTTTAACATATAAGCCTTTAAAGGCAGATAAAGGACAAGTGGTAGCAGACTTTATAGTCGACCACTCCATAAATGAACGCGCTTTAAATTACGTCGAATTGGAACCTTTGGAGCTATATTTCGATGGCTCTAGCCATAAAGATGGAACAGGCGTAGGCGTGCTAATTATTTCTCCTGATAAAATTCCAACAAAATTCAAGTACAAGGTCGAAGGACTTTGTTCCAACAACGAGACTGAGTATGAGGCCCTGATAGATGGACTTGAAATTTTGTTAGAATTGGGGGCAACTCGAGTCGAAATAATGGGAGACTCAGAGTTGGTCATAAAGCAAATTACAAAGGAGTACAAATGCGTTAAGGAAAATCTTATCATGTACTTTGTAATAGCCAACAGACTACTAAAGAAGTTCGAAGTAGTAAGCATTCGACACATACCTCGACTAGAGAATCAAGTAGCCAATGACTTGGCTCAGATTGCTTCTGGGTATAAGGTTTCAAAGTAAAATTTACAAGAGGCAATCGAAGCTAGAGGTAAAGTCGTGTCTGTTGGATTATGCCCATCAGATCTAGAAGTGACGAAGCTTGGATACGCTGATGAAGAAAATTTCGAGATTTTTGCAATAGACAGCTTAACGGATAAAGACTGGAGGAAGCCTATAGTCGAATACTTGCAGAATCCAACAGCGTCCATAGAGCGAAAGGTCAGGTATCAAGCATTAAGGTATCAAGCATTAAGTATCAAGCATAAAGATCGGAGGCGTATTTTGCCCTTTCGTCTGTCCATAGTGGAGCATGTGGGGCACATCAAGTAGGCCATAAGATGAAGTGGCTATTGTTTCGATAAGGCATGTATTGGCCTACC
Organism: Lathyrus tuberosus; assembly: GCA_022829125.1. NCBI lineage: Eukaryota > Viridiplantae > Streptophyta > Magnoliopsida > Fabales > Fabaceae > Lathyrus > Lathyrus tuberosus. The sequence continues at coordinate 8,858,469 of JALAZF010000250.1, forward strand.
ATGCTAAAGGATTGCATTGAATTCGCCAAGGGCTGCCAGGAATGCCAAGTTCACGCTGGCATACAACATATCCCTGCAAGCGAGCTGCATTTTATAGTCAAACCATGGCCTTTTAAAGGCTGGGCTTTGGACTTGATTGGAGAGATTCGACCAGCATCCTCCAAGAATCAGAGATACATTTTGGTAGGTATTGACTATTTTACAAAGTGGATCGAAGCGATACCTTTACCAAATGTGGATCAAAAGGATGTGATCGAATTCATTCAAAAATATATCATTTATAGGTTTGGAATCCCAGAAACGATTACAACAGATCAAAGATCAATTTTTACTGGTCAAAAAATGCAGGAGTTTGCTAGAGAAATGGGTTTCAAACTCTTAACCTCTACACCTTATTATGCTCAGGCTAATGGCCAGGTCAAAGCAGCTAATAAAGTGGTGATTAGTTTGATCAAAAAACATGTGGGAAAGAGGCCTAGGAATTGGCATAAGACATTGGACCAGATCCTTTGGGCATGTCGAACCTCTCCCAAAGAGGCAACTAGCACTACTCCATTTCGATTAACTTTTGGTCATGATGCAGTATTACCTGTTGAGATCTACCTTCAGTCGATAAGGATTCAGAGACATCATGAAATTCCTTCCGAGTCTTATTGGAATATGATGTTAGATGAGTTGGTAGATTTGGACGAAGAAATACTTAAAGCTTTAGAACTTTTGAAGAGACAAAAGAAAAAAGTAGAGAAGTCTTACAATAAAAAGGTTAAGATTAAGACCTTTTTGCTTGGAGATTTAGTTTGGAAGGTAATCCTGCCTATGGATCAAAAGGTCAGAGCCTTGGGCAAATGACCCCCAAAATGGGAAGGCCCGTTTCAAATTACGTAAGTATTTTGTAATGGAGCATATGAAGTTGAGGAATTAGACGAAGATAAAAGAATCTTGAAAGTAAATGGCAAGTATTTGAAAAAATATAAACCAGCACTTCAAGAAATTTAAATTGCTAAAGAGTAATTCGACGTAAAAAAGGCAAAGCCAACAATGGTATTTATGAATGCCAAAATGGCTTAAAAGTCATTACATATAAAAGCCTCAAAGGGCTATGGAGCATTATACTAAAAAGAAAAATTACAAAGAAATTAACAAGCTAAAAAGGGAGATTCTCTTTCATCTTCAAGAACTTCGACTTCTGGAGTTCAAGACACCTTTCACACAAGGCCTTGTCAGATTTTAAACGTGCAACCTCTTTCTCCAGTTGTCGAGCTTCCTCAGCGAAAGTTATGGCATTGTCAAGCTCTTTCAACAAGCCAGAGTCATCAAAGACAAACAACTCAGCATCGCGCTTTTTGGCCTTTGAGATCTTGGCTCGAAGCTTCTTGATCTTTCGCTCCCAGGAAGCAATTTTTTGTTCGTTAGAGGTAATCTCCTGCTTGTTCTTTTCTTTGGTTTCCTCTAATTATGCTACCTTATTCTCAGAGTCAGTGGCAGAAGCCCAAGCGGCAGCCTCGCTCCCAGATTTGGTTGAAATTGCCTTCTCGATTTGAGGCAGCCGCTTGAGGTCACCACAGACTTGGTCAATCATAGTGCCAAGCTCTAAAATAATGTTGGCAGATTCTGGAGAAATAACATGGGTGTCGACTTGTTGGAGGATATTTTTCAGAGAGATGTGAGTGACATGATCCATCTGTAAGAGTGTGAAAAGGTCACCCTTAAAGATCTTATCTTTGATCTTCAGAAGGATGTTGTCATCAGGCTTGCTTGAAGGCTGATCTCCAGAGGCAGTCGAAGCACTAGGAGTTTTGTTAGAGGAACTTCCTCGACTGCCAAGAAGGGTCTTTATGTATTGTCGAGGGTTGCTGGCCTTCAAGACATCGAGTTCCTTTTCAGAAAGGCCTGCTCCATACACAGTTGAGGTTACCTTGCCTACAGTAGCAGCAGTAGTTGCTGGAGTAGTGGTGGTTTCAACAGGGGTCGGCTCATTATCAGGTCCTTTGTAAGCTTTCTCCTCCTCACTTTTGTCCTCCTCTTCTTCATCTTCATCCATTATGTCATCAACATTTCCATCACTGTTGCCATCAAGTTCAGACTGGTGCATTGTCTCATTATCATCTTCCTCCATCTCCTCACTCCCTTCTGGATCAGCATTTTTAGCACCAAGGGTATCATCCACTGGGGAGCCATCTTTATCAACCAAGGTTGTATTTTCATCCATGGTGACGTCTCTTGGATTTTTTGTTCAAGATTCTGCTGATCATCGTCTTCCTCATGGTCGGAGCCATCTGTTTGAGACTGCTGGGTAGTAGTCTTTGTTGGCAAAGGGGGAGCTGTTTCAAAGCCAGGTTTGTTAATTTCATCTAGTGAACTCATTCCAGAGCCCAAGTCAGAAGTGGGGTGGTATGTAGGCTCACCTTGGCCATTCAGAAGAGTGGCTGGAAAAGGAGGCTTATCCACTGGTGGCTTTGAGCCACTTGCATCAGCTGAATCAAATCGAAGCAAATCAGATCAAAAGGAAACAAGGTAAATAAATAGGCACTTTAAAAGTGAAATGATAAGTTACCTTGACACCTTCAGCACCAGGGCTAGAATTATTGCTTTCAGCATGATCTGCGGCTGGCTTAGAGGCTTCTGCAGCACCACTGGTAGTGGTGGTCTTTTTGGAGACCTTAGTTGTTTTAGGCTCAGATTGGCCACCAGCAGCATCTGTTTCTTGGCTTGGTTTCTTCCTCTTCTTCATCTTTAAGTCTTCAGGAGAAGATTAGTTATCATCCTCCGAATCAATAACAATTTGGGCAGTGCCCCTCTTCGACTTCCTCTTGGACTAAACCAAATTGTCAAGAGACAAGATTTGGTTGGTAAGCCATCAATATGGTTTGGCCTTTCAGCAGGTTGAGTCGATGAATGATGAGTCGAGGGGTTAGGAACGCCTCCCAGACACGCTTCGATTCTTCTTCATGCTTCTTGAATGAAGGGGGAAATGGCTTGGTAAACCATTCAGGACCATATTTTCTTTCAGCAAATGGGGCCATCCTCGGTGTAAAGTCACAGCGCTTGGCAAACATCTTGATGAAGCCAGAGAAGGATGCCCTAAGTGTCTGCCCTTCTTCTTTAGGGGTTAGATGCACCAGTCAAGTCCATTCGACTCGTATCTCTTTGATTTCTGTAGCCTCTTCATCCACGACCCCTTTGTTATGGAGGCTGGCTTCAAAGGTGGCATTAAGCCAAAGCTGGAGCAGCCAAAAGGGTCCTGACAGCAAGAGGTTCCCGTTGCTTTCTTGATCTTTCAGGCGACCAACACCTTCACTTAAAGATTCATACAAACTGGCCAATATCATTTCACTCAGGCAAATGCCTCGATTAAGGTGCAATTGGTTGGCCAGAGTTAGGTATTTCCTGACCACTTGCAGAGATTTGGTGCAAAATACACAGTGAGATAGCCACATAGCCAGAAATGCTATGTGCTCTTAATCTTCGAATGTGTCAGTTTGTTTGTCATGGTAATGATTCATGAAATGGGTGTAAGTGTGTTTGGTGGTTGAAAACCCTATGGTGTCTTGAGCATCTATCTCAGGGTCATAAACTAGTCCATGTGGTTTTAGCCATGTAATAGCAGCAATGTCGAAGAGGGTGGGTGTCATCATCCCACAAGGGAGATGAAAAGTATAATGGGTACTATCCCAGAAATACAAAGACGATGCTAATAAAGTCAGACAGTAAGCAGGACCTGTCTTCGACATCATAATCAGGTCATAAATCCTTAACTCCTTCCAAGTTTCTACTTTGACTTTCTCTACTTTGGTCAACCAGTTCAAGTAGAGGTCAGCGTCTTTAAAATATAGGGTTGCTCTAAATAACCTAGACCCATCATTCAAGTACTTTAAATCTATGTTTGTTAGGGCTACATTATCATGAGGCTCAGTTGTTACTCTAGCCTTATCTTTTTGCCCTACGGGTTTAGTTTTATGGTATGAAGGAAAGAAATCACTAATGGCTGCATAATCTACACCTAAAGAAGACAAAGGACCAGACAGAGCTAATGGTTTGCCAGAAACAGTAACAGGAATCAATACTTGAGTTTTGTAAATATGCCTTTTTTCTTCCTTGAGAGGTTCAGGGATGAACTACTGGTTCTTCACCACTTTGGTTCCATTCAATGTAGCGAATGGAGGAAGTAGTGGCATGCTCTTTGGCCCTTTGGCTTTATGACTTTTCTTTGGGTCTTGAGCAATAGTGTTTGAGGATGCCATTGTTGAAAACTTGAAGAAAATGGGTTTACTGAAGGTGAAGAGTTGAAAGTTTTGAAAGAGAAGAAAGTGCGTAGTGAGTATGTTGGAGTTGGAAAAGTAAAAATAGTTTCTGAAGAAACTATTTATAAAGTATTTGGAAACACTAAAAGGTCACTAATCATCATTAAGGGGCTAAAAGCTAGTGGGACACGTGTCCTCCCAGGAGAAAAAGTAGGGCGGTGGCAGTTACTACCCATGCCCATGATCTCCTAGGCTCTAGGAGAGGTTATAATGGTTTGGGATTTGATGTGATTTCCGAGGAGATATTTTGGACATAATCATAATTGGTCATGACGTCATAAATGTGATTGAAAAGAAACTGAACAGTTTCTTGAGACGTGGGTTAGTCAGTTATGTTAACACCCATGTGGAGTCGAAAGATGGCGTGGAATGGACACTATCAAAAAATGATCTTTCCTTCAGTACTGTCGAAAATGATATTTTTGGGGGGCAATTTGTTAGCTCATAAATTCGACGCCTGTATTAAGTTGGAGGGATTAATTGGTGTTAAAATTCTTTGAAGAGGTCCAAAGGAGTGTTCGACTGGATCTTCATGTGGAACTTAAGTCGAAGATACTTGTATAAAGGATATGCTTGGGACTTAGAAATATTTCTAAGAATTTGGAAATGACCTTCGACCGAGGTTACTGGTGATGTCCGACGCTAAGGGATTCAAATTCAAATAAAGGAGGGAGTAGTTATTCTTGTCCACTCCTGAAAAAAGACAAGTGGCGCACATCCAAGGGACAGAAGCATGCAGCGCGACACTTGTCATGTGTTAATTGTTTTAGGGAGTTAACATCAGTTAATTTTATTATTATAAATAGGAGTTCTAGCAATAGGATTCGGTGTGTCGTGTTCACTTTGTACAAGTTACTCCAAATTTACTCAAAGTATCCGCGTGTAGAGAAAAGAATCTTGTGAGAATGTATGTGATGTAAACACCATTTTCTTTTTCAATGCAATTTACTTCACCCTTTTATCAAGAATTTATCTTTTACTTTATTGCAAGTTACGTTTCAGCATTGTGTCTTACCTTTATATTTTCAGCCTTTCTTTGATGTATTCAGCCTTTTCGACTTAAAGTTCTTGCACGTCTTTTAAAAACCACATTTTAGATAAACTTCTCTTTATGAATACTGTTGAAGTGTTTAGTTCTTTAGAATTTACTTTAAATCAATTGTTAGCACATGTCCTAGGATCAATCTGATCGATCCTGTGAGTCACCAAAGTTAGATTTGGAAGATCAGCGGTTGTTTACCAATTTTCACGATAAACAGGGCAAGGGCGACCTTTTCGATCCGCTGGTATCTAAGTTCGGGGCCTTGGAGGGCATTACGTTGTAGTAGTAGTTGCCCGACTCGGTCATGAAGGTCGTGTACTGCTTGTCGGCCTTTGCCATGGGTGTAACACCCCAATTTTTAGTAATTAATTATTTATATTAATTAATTGAGTGATTTCATGAATTAATTGATTTATGTGATTTATTTAATTTATTTGAATTATTTGAATTACTTGATTTAGTGAATTTATATGAATTGTTTGATTTATATAATTTATTGAGTTTATATAAATTAATTGGTTTATTTAATTTATGTGAATTAATTGATTTAATTGATTAAATCAAAATGTGTGATTTATTGAATTATTTGAAAATAATTAAATTGTTGGATTTATCTAATTATTTGATTTAATTAGATTATTGGAATTAAGCAATTCATTTAATTTATTCTATTTGATAGAATTTTATAGATTTACTAGATAATGGTTGGGTTTAAGGTGGTGTGTTAATATTAAGGTGGTGTGTTAAGACAAGTTATGGTTTTACAGAAACAAAGTTAGTAATAAAAAATTGGAAAAGAGAAAGAGTAGAAGAGAAGAAGAGAAAAGAGAGAAGAGAAGAGAATCTCAAGAACAAAGAGCAATTTATCAAGAAAATCTAAGGTAAGGGTGGGTTTCCACTCAATTATTGGGTCTATTGGTGATGATTAATGGGTAGAAATATGGTTAGAGTAAAATCCCCAAAATTTTTCTATGAGATTGAAATTAGTTAGGTTAATATTAATTTCTGAAAATTATTAATTTTTGGTGTGTTTAGAGTTGATTTTGGTAATATTTGATAGAGCCATTTAATATTTAGAATACCCATTAGAAGAAAATTTTACCTCATACCCCATCATTTATTCTTCTACCCCTACCTTATATTTTTTTGGAGCAAAATATCCTTATATAAATAAGTGTAAAATTTTCTTCATTTAATTATTTGATTTGAAATTTAATATATAAATCTATCTTTAAACATTATTGATTAATGTTCTCAACAAACATGGCAAGTATTATATACTTTCTAATAAATTGTTTATGTTAAATATTAAAATAATATTTTTAAATATATATATTTTTTATTTTAACATATTTTTTTTTATAGGTGTGTTCTAATGTGTTATAGAAGTTAAAGTATTTAATTAAGATTTATTTTTATGTTCACGTATAATTATTAAATAATTTATTTTATAAATTTTAGTATGCTGAAAATAAAGATTTTTTTAAAAAAAAAAGGTGAAATATTGTATATTTAAAAAAATGTTCATTGGAATATATTTTTAAATTTTTTGGCTTATTTGACAATCTTATTTTATCTCATTCATAGAAATAATTTCAATATTTTAAATTCAAATAGTTTTGACATTTTTCTCACATTTTAAAATTGATGTTATGTCTATTTTTTAATGACATTTAATTTATATATTTTATATTTAAAATTCTTTGAATGTTGATAAACTTCATTCTCATAATTTTTTAATGTATAATTTATAGTTTTTATCTCTAAAGTTATACAAAGATTATTATATGTTGATTTGTAATGTTTTACAAATGATATATGGTTAAAAATTGAATACATAATCAATTTTAAGCAAAAATAAGAGACTGAGAACAAAATTATTTGAATTTTAAATAAAAAAACTAATATAATGAATGAGGTAAAAAAATATGAGACAACATTATAATTAAATATTTTGAATATTTTTTTTATTGAATTGTTTCCCACAAAATATTTTCGTAGTAAAATTTTCCTTTTACTAATACTATTCGAAAATTTATTTGACGTGCACACAACGGCAGATTGAGAAATTCTATTCCGTGGGAGGAAAAACGATTCAATAAAAAAAATATTCAAAGCATTTAATTATAGTGTTGTCTCCTATTTTTTTACCTCATTCATTAAATTAGTTTTTTATTTAAAATTCAAATAATTTTGTTCTCGGTCTCTTATTTTTGTTTAAAATCGATTATGTATTCAATTTTTAACCATATATCATTTGAAAAATGTTACAAATCAACATATAATAATCTTTGTATAACTTTAAAGATAAAAACTACAAATTATACATTAAAAAATTATGATAATGAAGTTTATCAACATTCAATGAATTTTAAATATAAAATAAATAAATAAAATGTCATTAAAAAATAGACATAACATCAATTTTAAAATGTGAGAAAAATATCAAAACTATTTAAATTTAAAGTATAGAAATTATTTTTATGAATGAGATAAAATAAGAATGTCAAATAAACCAAAAAAATTTTAAAAAAATATCCTAATGAGCATTTTTTTAAATATACAATATTTCACCTTTTTATAAAAAAAAATCTTTATTTTCAGCATACTAAAATTTATAAAATAAATTATTTAATTATTATACATGAATATAAAAATAAATCTTAATTAAATACTTTAACTTCTACAACACATTAGAACACATCTATAAAAAAAATATGTTAAATTAAAAAATATATATATTTGAAAATAATTTATTAATATTTAACATAATCAATTTATTAGAAAGTATATAATACTTGTCATGTTTGTTGAGAATATTAATCAATAATGTTTAAAGATAGATTTATATATTAAATTCCGAATCAAATAATTAAATCGGGAAAATTTTACACTTATTTATATAAAGATATTTTGGTAAAAAAAAAATATAAGATAGGGGTAGAGAAATAAATGATGGGGGTATGGGGTAAAATTTTTCCATTGGAATTGGAATTTGGATTATAAATGTATCATACTACACAGTAGCGCACCACATTGTTTGGTAATGAAAATGTTGAGAGTTTCTTATCACACCACCCATGTTTCTTAGGCACCACCAGAATTTCTGTTTTTGCCTCCAATTTTCAGGTGTGCACATCCGGACGCATCCTTTCTTTAAAATTTTTCAGTTTTTTCCGGATGTGCACATCCGGAAGAATTTATGATCTGCAAATCCGGAAAAAATCAAAAGAATTCCATAAAATCATTTACTTCTAAATATAATTAAAACCCAACATAATTAAACTTAATATGATTTTTTTAATATAATTAAATCTAATTTAATTAAATCCAATATAATTAAAATTAATTTGATTAAAATTAATATGATTTTTTCAATATAATTAAATTCAATATAATTAAATTAATTTTAGAAGTAAATACCATATAATTTTAATTATAATTTAGAAGTAAATACCATATAATTTAGAAGTAAATACCATATAATTTTAAATACCAATATAATTAAATCCAATTTTAGAAGTAAATGCCATATAATTTTAAATCTAATATAATTAAATTAATTTTTTCAATATAAAAAAATCATTTAAAATTAAATACCATATTAATTATATTGAAAAATAATAATCATATTAAATATCATATTAATTTTAATTAATATAGATTTTAATTATATTGAATTTAATTATATTGGATTTAATTATATTGAAAAAATGATATTAATTTTAGTTATATTGGATTTTAATTATATTGGATTTAATTATATTTAGAAGTAAATGATTTTATGAAATTCTTTTGATTTTTTCCGGATGTGCAAATCCAGAACATATCAACGTTTTTTAAAAATTTGGTGCGTCCGGATGTGCAAATCTAAAATTTGAAGGCAAAAATGAAATTTTACGTGGTGCCTAAGAAAATTGGGTGGTATATTACGAAATCAAAAATGTATTTTTTTTTTATTCTTCTCATGAGCTGTAGCGATACACAATTAATAGAAAATGTGAATTCACTTGTAGTGTTAGAAACATTTAGGAGATGAAATTTTATGATCCTTTTCCACCTTCTTGATACTGTAGCGGAAATGAAGTTATAGAAAAATAAGGTAACTCCATTTACTTGTTCAGTGCTGTAGTGCAAAGAACAAAACAATTAATGTAGTATTACTTATTTTTCTTCCATTTCCCAAGGCTGTGCGCATAACATAGGGAGAATGATATGTGATCATTTCTCCACTTCTTAGTTGTTGTAGCGATATAGATAGGGGTGTTCATTGGTTCGGGTAAATTCGAACTAAATCGGAATCTAAACCAAACTAATGTGTTTGGGTTTGACATTTTTTCACTTCGGGCAAAAACCGAATCAAACCAATTAAAATCGATGTTAATTGGTTCGTGCAACGAATTTCTAATTTGCTACCCGTAAACCCGAACCAAACCAATAACAATCAACATAATTAATTTATATAATAAATTATTAATTTTAATTAAATTATTACTTATTTATTGAATGAAGAGAAAAATTGTTATAGCAGTTATCAAGTACAAACCATAATGAAAGAAACAAAAAGGTATAATCTCTTGACATTTCCAATATAAAACGGAACGACATCTTTCAAATTATCACAAACATATCAATTAATGATGAAATATAGAGAAACAAAAAATTACAACCATTATAAATCAAACTCACAAATTGCAAACTACAAGTATCTGCAAACCACAACCTTCTTCCCAAATCACAAAACCTCAAATCACAAGTATCTACAAACTGCAAACCTTTAATTTTATACTATGGAATGGAGTATGAGTATGCAATAAAATTGTTTTAAGTTATCGAATATTTTAGTGAAATACATCAGTATGACTAAGGTGGTCATAACTTGTTAAAAAATTTGTGTGTTATGTGTTCAATTTTTATTTTTCATAGTGTGTAAACAAATAATTTTTAAAAAATATTTGTGTATATTTATTTTTAATTTATCCGATCAATCCAATGCAAACCAATCCATGTTTTCGGATCGGTTTGGTTTGGATTTTATTGCAAAAATATCAAAATCCAATCCAAACTAATCCATTTATTTTTTATTGGTTTGGATATCAGATTCTCTAAATACCGAACCAAATCGGCCCGCGAACACCCCTAGATATAGCCATGTGTGTGTATATTAACTATGTAGCGCCACACTTTATGTTTTATGGCTAATGACATGTATCTCTTCCATTTTGTTTCATATATAAGTTAATAAATCAACAAGTGACCTTCCTTTTCATAATACTACAGCATATGAAGATAAATCATAAAGTGTGATTTTCTTTTAATTCCAAATCTTTATCCTGTAGCCTAGCGCAGTAAATGGAACAAGAGGCAATGTATTTCTTTTCTAATCCCCTCGCCACTGTGGTGATACAAGCTCTTAGGAAATGAATGTGACTTTTGTCACATGCTGTAGTATAATATTAATAGGTAATGAATGTAGTATATATATTAGTAAGTATAGGATTTGTATTAGAAAACTTATTAAATAATTAATTGAATATTGAATACTAAATGTTATATAATAAATATATTTTACTAAATTCCTAATAATTAATTAGAATGAGAATTAGTTATTTAAATTTAGTTATTTTAAATAAATATTGGTTATTTATCAAATATGAATTATTTATTTCAAGATTGATTGTTTATTTAAATATTAATTATTATTTATTGAATAGTGCGATTTTATTGAATATTGGATTCAATTATTGGTGATGGATTATTTATTTTAAATTTAATAGGTAATTTGTGATTGTGAGTTATGATTGGATCGAGTCGATCTTTGTGTATTAATTGTTGATTGTGGTGATGATGTTTAAAGTATGAATACCTTGATTATGAAAATGTGTTTGTGTATGCAATTGTGTGATAATTCAAATGTGGTTAATTATTGAAGATATGCTTGATTAAGATTAGAGAACGATCTTAATTGCATATGATGGTTGATTGCATATGCATCATTTGTGTCAAGAGGCAATGCTTGCTAGTTCCGTGGGAGCTAGTGACTTGTCCCAAGCCTAGAGCTGGGTTTGAAAGCTTAGAGAACGGGGCTTTGTGTGTTATTGGTCTAGAGAACGGACCCGGTTTAATGTTAAAATTGAAAAATAATAACAAGTGTTGGTACCACATGGCATGAGTTGCATTGAGTCGTGCATCGAGCCTCATTGCATATATGTTTGTTATATGGAAGTATGTGTATGTATGTGGCTTGTTGGATTGGTGAACTTGTGAATCGTATGGCTACTTGAGTTATACCTTGTTGAGGAAACATTGAATTGTGAAAATGATTATAATTATGTTTGTATGCCTTTTAATTAATTATTATCTTATGATTTCAATATTGATGTGAATTCTCACCCTTATGTTGGAATGATGTTTTGTACGACATCGCTCAAGTACCAAGGAGTAGAGTTTCTCGTAGCGCGAGGTAGCCGCTGGAGTAACTATTTAGTGTCTTTATTTATGTTGGGTTGAGTCATGCTCTGATTATGTAACACTGGGATCGTTTGGTTTATGTTTTAGAGATACATTATGTACTCTACTTTATGCTTTTATTATTTTATTTGACTTGTATGAAGTTTGGCTTCTATGCCTAAGTATTGATCATGAATGTGATAAGCATGAAACTTTCTTTATGACAATTATGATTAATTTGAATCCGCTTCTACATGCTAAGTGAAGTATTTGAAAAAAAATGAAATTATTTAAGTGTTAATGAGCATGACAGGTGTTGTATGATGTTTTATAAGTATGTGTGACACCCTTTTGTGAAAGGCATGATTATTTACTCTGATTTATTTATATATTTCCGCGGAGATTAGAAGGGTGTTACAATGGGAATTTGATTATATCCCGAGTATGCATCCATGAACGACAACAACTTAAAACCTGTAGAATTGTTGACCAGTTTGTCGATGTTAGGCAATGGGTATGCATCTTCCGGGCATGCCCGATTAAGATCAGTGTAATCAACACACATTCTCCACTTTCCATTATTCTTTTTAACAAGTACAACATTAGAAAGCCAGGGTTTGTACTAGGCTTCTGAAATAAAGTTTTCCTCTAAGAGGTCTTTTATAGCCTTTTAAGCAGCCTCTGCTTTCTCGGGAGACTCCATACGCCTACGTTGTACTACAGCCCTAGCGGATGGATCTATTGTGAGTTGATGGCAGGCCACATCCTGGTCGAGGTCGGGCATCTCTGCAGTGCTCCATGCGAATAGGTCAGCCTTTTCCCTGAGGCAGGCCTTCAGCTACTTCCTTTCCAGGTCAGGGAGGCCCGTGCCGATCTTCACGTTCCTGTCCGGGTTGTCTCCGAGGGAGATGAGCTCGAAGTCTCCATCCGGAATTGGGCGCATGGGGTGAAGAGGCTGTTCGTTGCCTTCAGGTGGAGGAGTGTGGTCCGCTACCTCGTCCTGCTTCTGCTTGCAGGGAAAACGGTTGTCGAGGTCGACCTTGTTGACGCGTGGGAGTAGCTTCTGCTCTTCATCTAGGGGTGGCTTCCTTGCGGTCTTGGACTTGATGTTGATCGAGTTCAGACCCTTGGTTGCAGCCTCGAAGCATCTCGTGGCGGCCTCAATATCCCCGTGGAGAGTGACGACACGACCCCTGGTCGTGTAGTACTTCATCTGCAGATGAACCGTAGATGGTACCGCCGTGAGTTCGGATAGAGTCGGCCTCCCTAGGATGCACTGGTAGAGAGAAGGGCACTCCACCACCAGGAAACAGACCTTAACTTGTCGGACAGTGTCGTCGTTTCCGAACGTGACCATCAGCTCGACGTAGCCCCATAGTCTGGTGGTGGTGCCGTTGAAATCCTGCATGGCGGTGGGGAAGCTTTTCCATAGACTACGAGCGGTCACAGGGGTGTCGGGCTCTTAGGGGAAGTAGAAGTCCTCAGGTCGAGTGACCATCAGCTCGACGTAGCCCCATAGTCTGGTAGTGGTGCCGTTGAAATCCTGCAGGTCTGAGCCCATGTAAGGGGTCAGATGTATCTCGCTGAGTTGGAGGGTAGTGAATAGGTGGGCATATATTATGTCCACAGAGCTCCCTTGGTCTACCAAGATAAGGCGGATATCAAAGTTTGCCATCTGTCCCCTGATCAGGAAGGGAATGTTGGAGTTAGGGGCGCCGCCGGGCAGTTCTTATAGGTAGAAGGTGACGCGGTTCGACCTTCCCTGGACCTTCTCAAAGGTGGCGTTCTGTGCTGAGCTCGCCTCTATCACCTCGTCGAACTTCTGCTTGATCGACCCCACCGACGCCTTGTTGAAACCTCCGCCGGATATGACCATGGCGGTGGGGAAGCTTTTCCATAGACTGCGAGCGGTCACAGGGGTGTCGGGCTCTTAGGGGAAGTAGAAGTCCTCAGGTCGAGTGACACACAGGGGGACTTGTAGTCTGTTCTCACCCAGGGATGGGGTCACCTCCTAGACCCTTTTCGTCTCCCGGGTCTCTTGTCGGGGGGCATCGTTCCTCTTCGTGTACTGCTTAAGGTTCCCCTCTTTGATCAAGATTTCTATTGCATCCTTGAGGTGGATGTAATCCTCCGTGACATGCCCGTAGCTCTTGTGGAACCGGAAGTATATGGACTTGTCGACGTTTGGTTTAGGGGGTGTCAGCTTCGGGAAGCGGACACCTCCTATATAGAATTCCGAGTTGATGCACTCGGCCAGGATGCGCTCGCGAGGAGCAGTGAGTAGCGTGTACTCAGTGAAACGGCCTACTGGTCCCCTCGGTTCTCGAGAGTCTCGGGGCCGGTCTTCTCTTCTTATTTCCCTGCCTCGTCGGGGGGCGGTGGAGTCCTCGTGCCTAGAGCTTCTGGTACCCTCCTGATTCCACGAGTCGCGGGCATAGTGGGCGACGTCTATCTCCTCATACTGGATGTATGCTTGGGCCTTGTGGAAGAGCGCTTCCAAGGTGTTGTGTAACGCCCCAGAATGCTTTCAGGATTACCAACTGACCCCACAAACCAACACGGGTCTTTTCAGCATGCTTTTTCCTCACTCGCATGCTTTCCGAAAAACTTCCCAGAAGGTCACCCATCCTAGAATTGCTCCAAGTCAAGCACACTTAACTGTGGAGTTCTTATAAACGGGCTACCGAAAAGAAGATGCATCTTGTTGGTATAGGTAGTACCAATTAATCCTTATAAGTCTTCCTTTAACCATGCAGTCCCATACCTGCATAGCCTCAGGATCACTCTCATTCCGATGTGAATTCAGTTTTTCTCTAGAAGCTGCTAGGAGTGTCTCATTGTCATGCCTCATGCACCGACAACCACTCCCTTGCCAAGCATCTAGGAGTGTCTCATTGTCATGCCTCATACACCGACAACCATTCCCTCGCACTCGGGTGTTACATGTAACCAATCTCTGCCCTCTTCGGCCTCGGGTGTTACATGCCCACTAACTTCCGCTTGGTTCATCCCCGAACCACATCGTACTGGGAGAGGTCTAGCTCTGCTACCATTTGTAACGCCCCATAATGCTTTCAGGATTACCGACTGACCCCACAAAACCAACACGGTATTTTCAACATGCTTTTTCCTCACTCAGATGCTTTCCGGAAAACTACCCAGAAGGCGACCCATCCCAGAATTGCTCCAAGTCAAGCACGCTTAACTGTGGAGTTCTTATAAATGGGCTATTGAAAAGAAGATGCATCTTCTTGGTATAGGTAGTACCAATTAATCCTTATAAGTCTTCCTTCAACCATGCAGTCCCATACCTGCATAGCCTCAGAATCCCTTTCATTCCGATGTGAATTCAGTTTTTCCCTAGAAGATGCTAAGAGTGTCTCATTGTCATGCCTCATGCACTGATAACCACTCCCTTGCCATGCTGCTAAGAGTGTCTCATTGTTATGCCTCGTGCACCAACAACCACTCCCTCACACTCGGGTGTTACATGTAACCAATCTCCGCCCTCTTCGGCCTCGGGTGTTACATGTTGGACCTTTAAATGCCGACAACCTTGGTGAACTCGGTGCGAGGTCGCAGTCCTCACTCTATCAAGAATTTCTTCATGTCGTCTGAGGTGGATACCTGGACGGCTTTCGGTTGAATCTCTCTATGTAATCTCGGAGAGACTCGTCCTTTCCCTGGATGATGGCTTCCAGGGACGCTTCTATCTTCGGGTGGCACCGGGAAGCGGTGAAATGCATGGAGAACTGCCTCTTCAGCTCTATCCAGGCGGTGATGTATTCGGTGCGAGGCTTTTGTAACATGCCATAGCACCTTTCCTCAAGGTAGTGGGAAAAAGCCCGCACTTGATGGCTCTCAGGACGTTCCGATAGTCGAGCATTGTGTCAAAGCTTTCGATGTGGTCGTCCGGGTCGATCGTACGATCATATGTCGCCAAGGGCGGGAGTTTTTCCATCCCGACAGGCAAGGGGTTCTCCATGATATCCCTGGAAAGCGGGGTGCGCTGGTCGTCCTCGTCGCTCCTGACGGGTGACCACGGGCTGAGGTCGTTCCAGACGTGGACGACGCCCAGGCTTCCAGGGAGAGGGGCTCTGAGAGTCATTGTGTTGTGCCCTCCGCAGGGGAGGAGAAGGACTGCGAGAGACAGGGCAATGATGTATCTGCGGGGGAGAGCGTGACTGTCGTTCCCTCTCGAGCACTCCTATCTGCTGATTCTTTTAGAAGATCATCAGATTTTTCTGATTGATCGATGTAAACAGAGCCACCATGGTCGGATCAGTATTAGGTGGCGCAGGGATCGACTGGTAGACAACCGAGCTATCAGAGTGTCGGGCGGCATTGAAGGCCGCATCATTAGAGGAGGGAGAGGCGGTGTACCCATCCCTGGGGTCTCCTTCCTCGACGTGAACAATCACGTTGGGTTCGTGATCGTCCCCGTTGGTGAATGGGGTGAAGGAGGAGTCTGGAGCATTGACGTTATTTCGTGAGATGGCCATGATCGTCGAAGATTGAAAGTTGCTTTGGTTCTTGGGTTTCTACGGGAGAAAGAACGGGGAAGCAAAGGTTCCCACAGATGGCGCCATTGATCGTACCTGATCAGAATTGGATCAGCAGCCAACAACACGTCGTGAGCTCCGCTAATCTCCGGTGGTGGTGAAGAGGTGGGGGTGTACCTGCAAGGTACTCCGATGCCAAAGTAAGAGACGGAGTAGAAATCACAAGTATAGAAAATGTGTATGGAGAGTGAAATTCAGAATACCTGACCCTCTAGTGATAGAGGGTATTTATAGTATGCCCCCGACGCTGGGCCAACGGTCATCTGCACTTGGTTGGATTGCCAGACCCAATGCAAATAACTGCCAGGGATTACGTGGCGTAGGGAAGACCAGCACGTGGTCTTCGCCCTGGAGCAACTGCCCCATGATCTTCGGAAGGCGGGTTGACCAGTTCTTCAGGAAGTGGGTAGTTTCCTGATGACGTATCCCCGCGTGGGGGGCACCTGGAGTCCGTGGGGAAGACGCGTGATCTCTCCCCGTGCTAGGTAGTGTCCGGTCCAACTACAGAGAGTACTGAGTGTGCCCGGCATGAAGGAGGATTGGGCCTTGCTGGGTCTCCCCAATACGATGCTAGGTTGGGCCTGCCCGACTGTGGGGCAGGTACTGGCCTAGCCCAGAACACCATCCTTAGGGGGTTCTCCTCCACCACTGCGAAAAGATTAATATTTCCCCAATGCTCGGAGATGCATCTTCAGACGCACCTTTCCACACAACGAAAATGTTGAGAAACCCTAAATTCTGTTATAATTTGATTCGGAGATGCATCTCTGTGTGCACAGAAGATTGATTTAGAGATACATCTACATAACCCTTTTAGTTCATTAGTCTGTGAGCATTCCAAAGATGCATCTCTGTAAGCCCCTAAGTTCATTAGTCTATGAGCCTTCTAGAGATGTATCTCCGGAATATGCTCTATTTGTTAAAAAAAAAAGGCATAAACAATGTCAGAATGGAAAACTAACATAAATTAACATTTAAATGAATATTACATAAATTTAACATTACATGTCATTAAAAACAAGTGGTTTAGGACGTTACAACATTCTTATAATATTTTTGACTGATCTTTGAATCATCGCATCCACTTAAATCAGACCCTTTGTTGAGTAACATTAAAAGGTACTCCAAATAACCTTTAAATCATCATTCGTATTCAGTTCAAACATAGTGAACCGTATCTTCCCTTTGTTGTCTATCAAGGGTGAACGGTACTAGAGCTTGAAAACTCTATGATTTTATGGATATTGCAAGAGAGTATTCAATTTGGTTTTCAGATAGAGGAGAAGTATCTCCTCGCATATCTGAAATTGCCGGCCATTAAAATACATAAATGTAAGATGGGGATATGTATTCATTCTTGTTTGTGTAAAGAAAATGAAATGAGAGAACCTATTTATAGAAGTTGTAGAGCAATAAGGATCTTACAAACATGATCATATATGCATGCAAGACTTCAGAGATACATATTCAAATCCAGATTTTTTTTTCCTAAAAAAAGGGTCTATCTGAAGATGCATCTCTGGATGACCCTATGTATTGTTTTTTAATAATTAGAAGGCGTGTCCAGAAATGCATCTCTGGAACCACCAAAAATTATGCAGAACATAACCAATTGATAATGCAGAGCAGAATTTCAAAAACAAAAATTGTCCAAAAAAATACCATCCAATTTTATAACATTATGTGGTACATTACTTACGAAAAATGTGTTACATGGTTAGATTACAACTAAAACACATCAAAATATATTTCACTACCTTAATTTATTGGTGGCTCATTCTTCGACCTTTCCTTATTTACTTCTCGTTCAATGTTGCTCAACCTGGTGAACTCTTCCATCCTTTTAAGAAAGTGATCCGGTCATGTTTGAGCATCTTGTGTGAAATGTATCGTCCACTCCAGTGATGTCTTTGGTATAGGACATCCCTGTTTAAAAAAACCTGAACAAAATGCTAATTTTTTTATAGACAACCGATACACATGATGCGTTTAGATGGATTTTGAGGTGGCTTACTCCAAAGTAGAAAGAATGTTTCTGAAAAACCATATCGTGTTAAATCAATGCACACCCTATCATAAAGACTTGCTATAAAATGTCTCATTTTCGATAAGCGCATCCATTTTTCAAATGGAGTCGGACCACTAAGACAAGGAACAAGAACATTGAGAATTGTATCGTAATTTGCTTTGTTCACGTATAACTTTGAGTATGATTACCTATGCGTCGTCATCTCTTATATAAGATGACGTCGGACAAATTAGTGGCCATTCTCTCCTTTACCGAGTAAACCCGAAACAACTCAAAAACCACAGTTGCCTTCACTTTCAACATTTACAATCTGCTCGATTGGGTTTCTAATATATCTTGCATCCACAATGCCCGCCATCTTATTCTCAGTGAATTTGTTGTCAAGATTCATGCATTGTGCTAGTGAATTGTACTTGAAGGCAGTAAATAGTTGTAAGATACATTAATGGAACTCTCCATTATAGAGTCAAGTATAGCAGGGTCAAAGACTTCAAAATTATTTGGTTATTCAGAAAGTGATTAGGCATGTAGCTTGGATGATACAAAGATTATTTCATGGTATTGTTTCAATATAGTTTCAAGTGATTTCTCTTGGTGTTCAAAGAACCGGTAATTTGTAGGCCAGTCAACAACAAAAATTGACAACAATGGTAAAACAAGCTATTTGGTTATGGAATATTATAGAAGATTTAGGCCTAAAACAAGAGCAAAGTACATAGATTTTTATTGATAATCAAGCAAAATTTTCAATCTCATTAAATACAATATTTCATGGGAAGACCAAGCACTTTAATGTCAAGTTATTTTATTTAAGAGAAGTGCAAGAAAATGACGATGTAAGTTTGGTTTATTGTAAAACAGAATATCGAGTTGCTGATATGCTTACAAAGTCGTTTCCACTTAGCAACATTGAATTTTTAAGGAAAGAGCTAGGAATTTGCAGCCTCCAAGGCAAGGACGAGTGTTGAAACGTGCCTTTGGATGCTGCATTTTTTAGATTGAATAAATCAAGGCATAATATCTATTATTTTATTGTTAGTGGACAAGTTAGTTTCCTACTTTTCAACTTACTAGTTAGTTTCATATTTGTTTTCTACTTAGTTAGTAGTGGTTGCTAGAATCATGGAGCACTATTTTTCATTAAGTTATTATTTTTCCTTGTATTTAAACATTAGTTTCTCATTAAATAAAAGTAAGCTTTGCAACAATACTGTCAGTACTCTCCTTCTGTGACATTTTCCTTTTCTTTTTCAAAACAAAAACCTACACTTTCAAAGCTATATTTTTCTCATATAGTTTTGGTTTAAATTTGAATATGTTGACTTGTAATGTCTTTCGCATTCCAAGTTTTTTCTTTAGAAAGGTACATATTCAAATTTAATTGTGGTTGGGGCTTAATTATAATATAATAATAATAATAATAATAATAATAATAATAATTATTATTATTATTATTATTATTATTATTATTATTATTATTTGGGTTAATACACATTTTGCCCCATGCCATTTAGGGCGAATTGGAAAAACGATTCTGTAAAAAAAACACAGATTCCATCCCTACCATTTGAAAAGTCTTTCATTTTGGCCCCTCATTGGACATAGTCAGCAGAATCTGTGACGTGACAATGCTTTATTGGCTTTTTTAATTTTTAATTTTATTTTTTACTTGCAAGGTCCACCTCTTCCACTAGGTCATTATGTTTTTGTTTATTTATTTGCTTCAAATATATATATATATATATATATATATATATATATATATATATATATATAGGGAACGTATCATATGACAATGTCATTTTTAGGTGAGAACATGGAAATGAATTTGAATTATTAGATTTTAAAATAAATGATGGAGATTATGTGTCAGTTTTTTTCTCTCCCCTCCATCATTTATTTTAATAATGGAGGAGAGAGAAAAACAAAAACCACACATAATCTCCACCATTTATTTTAAAATCTAATGATTCAGATTCATTCTCATTTCTTATATAAAAATGACATTCTCATAGGATATGAACCCTATATATATATATATATATATATATATATATATATATATATATATATATATATATATATATATATATATATATATATTACAACATTTTAATATATTTATTTGTTTGATGTAATTTATCAATATAATATTATATTTGTTTAAATATGCAATATATTTATTTTTTTGCTTCAGTTTATATAAACATTTCAACATGCAAACAAATATATAATTTACGTTGCATTTTTATTACATTTTTATTATTACAATTTTTATTAAATATGTAAATATATAATTTTAATTTTATTGTTACAATTTTATTATAATATAACAGTAATTCAAATGATATATTTATAACATAAAAATATAATGAATATGTAATATAAAAATGTTACATGTAATATATTTATTTTTACATTTCATATATTTGAATTACAATAACATGCAAAATGTAAAATAAATTACATTTTTATTAAATATATACATAAATACATAAATACATAAATACATAAATATATAAATAAATACATAAAAATAAGAAATTAAATAAATTACATTTTTATTAAAAAAATTAAAATTAAAAGATTAAAATTTTTATTAAAACAATTAATATTATCTTAACGTTAAATATTTAAAAAATTAAAATTTATGTTAAAATAATTAATATTATCTTAACGTTAAATAATTAAAAAATTAATATTATCTTAATAGTAAATATTTATACATTTCATTATTTATGTCTTATAACGTTAAAGAATTAAAAAATTTATATTATACGTTAAATATATAAATAATTAAAAATTTTATATTAAAAAATTAAAATTTACATTTAAAAAATTAAAATTTATATTAAAATAATTTAAAAATTACATTATTTATGTATTATAACGTTAAATAATTATTTTATTAATTCTACAATAAATAAAAATGACTAAATCACATTGATGAAGAAACGGGGGCGTGGGCGGCCAAAAACCAAGGTGCCACCGTCACCGGTGAATCATCCCCTGCCAGAGACTCAACCGGAAGTGGAGACTGCGAAAGTGAAGGAGGTAGAGCGAATAGAGGAACTTGAAGAAAGCAACGATGAGAAAGAAGAAGGGAATGTTGAAGAACCAGAAACCCTAATTGCGAAGGATAGTAATTCTGAAACCCTAACGATGAAGCAAGAAAAACAAAAGCTATGGGTGGATATAATCAATGAGAATCATAATCCTGCTAAAGGCATTTCCATGGAGTATGTGGCACCAAAAATCATCAATGGAGAAGTGGAAATTGAAATTGAAGAAGAAGATGTAGAAACAGAAATCTGATTTTGGGAGAATGCTCTAATCTTGTATGTGATGGGTGAAGACCTGAGTATGGACACGATTAAAAATTTCATGGTGAAAACTTGGAATTTCGTGAGAACACCGGATCTTTATTATTATGATGAGGGGTATTTCTTAATTCGGTTCAACTCTTTTGATGATAGAGAAGCAAATTTGATGAAGGGACCATACACCATCAGGAACATGCCTATGATCTTAAAGGAATGGAGGCCAGATTTTAATCTCAAAAAGGATTTGCTGCGTACACTACCAATCTGGGTTAAGCTTCCTCAGTTACCATTACATCTATGGGGAGTGAAGAGTTTGAACAAGATAGGTAGTGCTATTGGAACTCCGCTGGTGACAGATGAATGCACTGCAAATAAACTTTGGGTGTCGTATGCTCGCATTCTCATGGAGGTGGACATAACACAACAACTTGTTAAGGAGATTGCCATCAAAGATGTTGAAGGTAGAGTGCTAAAGCAAGAAGTTGAGTATGAGGGGAGGAAAACAACTAGAGATAAAGGTAAGAATCCTGCTGGAACGCCATCTGGAATAAAATGTGTCAATGGCTTTGAGGCTCTAGAGGTTTTGAATGACAATCTAGAGATCACAAGCATTGGCTAATAATAGTGTCTTGGAACACTAGGGGGATGAATAAGGTAGGCAAATTAAAGGAGATTAGCTCCCGTTTCTAGGAGATGAAGCCTACAATTATGATCTAGATTGAAACTAGGGTGAAATGTAGAAAAGCTAGTAAAATCCAAGGGAAAATGCACTTGACTGATCACTATGTGGACAACTATAGTGCTCATGAAAATGGGATAATTTGGATAGGGTGGGATAACAATAGGGTGGAAGTGCAGTCTTTGGTTTGTACCAGTTACTATATTCACTGCAGGGTGAATGATTTAAATGGAGATTTCAAATACTGGATGACAACAGTTTATGCTCACAATCAGCTAGAAGATAGAAAGAAGTTGTGGAAAGAAATTGAGAACATACATAATAATCAACAGGGGGCTTGGTGTGTGATTGGAGATTTCAATAATGTTGTTAAGGCTCAGGATAGAATTGGAGGGAAGTTAGTCACTGAAGCTGAGTATAAGGATCTGAAGGATATGATGTATACTAATGGCCTTAGTGAAATGGATAGTTGTGGAGACTACTTCACATGGTTCAATAAGCAAACTGCTGGGCCAATTTATTCCAGGATTGACAAGTTGATAGCTAATGTGGATTGGTTCCAGCAGCATCTTGAAGCAAGGCTGCATATCCTCCCTCCTAATATGTCTGATCATGCAATGTTGCATGTGACTGATAATAAGGTAAAGAGGAGACCTAAAAGGCAGTTCAGGTTCAACAACTGGCTGGCAGATTTTGATGGCTTTGAGGAAGTGGTGAGAAGAAGCTGGATGCAACCTATAAGGGGAGCTCCTATGGTTGTCCTTTGGAGGAAGCTTAAGAGACTTCAACCTGTCCTAAGAAAGTTCAGTAAACCACTGAGCAATCTTAAACAGAATCAGGTTAAGTCTAGAAGTGACCTTAAGGAAGCTCAAGGAGAGCTCATCAACAACAGATTTGATGACAATGTCATTGAGAAGATCATAACCTGTACTGAAGAGGTGATTAGGCTGAATGAGATTAAAGAGAAAATCCTAGTGCACAGATCTAAAGTGGATTGGCTTAAAATGGGAGATGGAAATAATGAGTACTTTTATGCTTCTATTAAAGCTAAACATAGTTTCAATAATATGAGAGGCTTACAAACTAATGATGGCACTTTGCTGCAGAGGCATGAGGATATAGAAAAGGAGATATTGGAGTACTATGGACAGATTATGGGAAAGGATGAAAACAATCTCCAACACATTGACATAGAGGCCATGAGACAGGGCCCCCAGCTGACTATGGAGCAAAGAGAGCATCTCATTAAGTGCATATCTGAGCAAGACATTCTTAAAGCCCTCAATGACATTGGTGAGCTAAAGGCACCAGGGTTAGATGGCTATATGTCATACCCGAAATTTTGACCACCAAGATTTCCCATTATTGTGCAAAGCATCATAACAATATGGATGTACCATCATGCCTCATCAATCTCCTCAAGGATGGTTGAGCATTCACCACAATTAAGAATTAGGATTTTGAGCCCTCTCAGAGCACTTAGGCAAAAGATCAATCAAGGAATGACATGATCTTCAACTTTTCTAACCTCTCAAACACCTATAAAGGATTAATAGGACTCCCTCATCAAGAATCAAGCACAAGGTTGCCACATTCCAAGTGGATCAAGCCTCAAGATCGCCAGTGTCACCAAATTAGGGTTTTGGTCGACCAGGGCCTCCAGATGGAAATTTTCATCTGGTCATGAGCCAATGCTTCAAAGCACAACCCAAGATACTCCAAGGGACCTTATGGACCCAATCATCAAGTCAATTTAGTCTCAGGGGATGCATTAAAAAAATTAGGAATTAAGGTTTCTTGACCTAATTCAACCCTAGGTTGACTTTTGGAACAAAGCATGAGCCAAAACTTGAAGACATGATTTGAGGATCTCAAACACACCACATTAATCCATTTACAACAATGGATTGATCCAAGAAGCTTGAAATTCTGGCACAGATATCAGATGTCCTACACAGATGTTGAGACACTGATATCCAACACAATGAACAAGATAACAATAAAAGTAATAGTGCAGAAAGTAAATAACACAGTGATATGTTTAACCAGTTCAGATCAACAATCCTACTCTGGGTACGATAGTATTAATTCACAGATCATACAATTACCGAATAATCTGCTCACTTAATCACTACCCTTCCTATGAGTTCTACCTAAGACTCACCTAGGTATGAGGCCCTCCTCAAATCCCTCTACAACCATAACCCGTGATTGGTTTCTTTCCACACAAGTAACAAACCGAAAGTCACACTTTCAAAACACACAATTCTCAATACTTCAAAGCTTATGAGAATTGACACACAAGAAACTCAATGCTTAAAAGCTTATGAGTAACTGACAGAACTTACAACACAAAAACCAGTCCTTATATTGTTATCAGAATGATACCAGTTAGGCTCACAAAATACACTCGAAAACCCTAACAAAAATACATGTAAGTTCCACCCCTAAACTAGGTTTACATCAGTCAATATATATTTTTTAATCTAGACTGAATTGGGCTTCAAAAACGCAGCAGATAGACTGCTCACAAATCTGCAAAATAAACTCCACCAAAATAGGTCTTCAATCTAAAGTTTCCTAATATGTCTCCATAATTAGAAACTGCTGAAAATCCGAAAAACCAACATATAAACACAATCCAAAAATGCTTTGGATGCCACATAGGATAACCAAATATTCACAGAATATTTAGTAACAATTCACAACAACAGAATCTGCTTTAAAACTGAATCCATACGCGATGTCCTATGAGCAGGTATGAGACATCTTCATTCGACATGTTGAATGCAGCAAATTAGAACATCATGTTTCAACATCTTGTTGCTAGAATAGTTTTAGCAAAATAAATGCCAACCACAGAATCAAAGGAATAACAATCTCCCCCTTTGGCTTATTTTGGCTAAAACTACACACCAAAAAAACTTTCAAAGAAACACAAAAAAAACATCCATATCAGACAGCAGCGAAATACCAACAGCACACAACAATAAAAATCCAGCATAGCAGCACTCCCCTTCAACTGCATACAACACACAACACAGCATAGCAAAACTCCCCCTCAACTGCAGCAACATTTCACAATCTCCCCCTCAACTACTGCAGCAGCACAAGCACACCACACACAAACATACTACTCCCCCTTTTTAGCCATAAATATGACAAAGGCAAGTAGAACAAGTTATAAGTAAAACATAACAAGGTTAAAGTTCAAAAGAGATACATAGAAAAGCTATTTTGGGTGTTCAGACAAAAACAACAAAAGCAAAAAAAACTTCTGCAGAAATTATGCCATTATTCTGCAGCACCATCATCATCAGATTCTGCAATGTCTTCACTCTCTCCATCAGCAACAACATCAGTATCAGTATCACCACTCCTAGATCCTGAGTCATCTGAACTCTGTTCACATTCTCTATCAGATTCTACAGAGGCATCACCTTCAGCAGTTCCTTGGTCTTTACCAGCAGTCCCAGCAGAGGCATTCCTTTTCTCCATGAAGGTTTTGATTAACTGTTCAAGTTTGGCCTTTCGAGTAGTGTCTCTTCTGATGGAATCTTCCAGTTCCTTGCACGTTTCTTGCAGCTGTGCAATGACTTCATCATCAAGATTAGCCTGACTGGAGGTCTGAGAAGATGTCCCAACAATGTCTGAGACATGTGCTCCATCAAGTAACTTGTAGTGAAGGGACAGAGGAGGTTTTCTTTTGAGCGCTGTGTCACTCCTCAACACAAGATTAGGACACTGATCTAGAATAACACCACAGATCAAGGAAGGGAAGCAAATAGGCATCTTGACAGCAGTTGAACTAGCTTGTTTCAGAATCTGTTCAAAGATGTATGATCCAAAATCAAAAGAAACCTTTTTCCCAATAGCATACATGAATCTGCCAAGTGTGGAGGAAATAGTAGATGTGTGATTGGTAGGAACCCAATTCACAATAGCAATCCTGTGGAGGATGGCATATTTGACACTCAGTTTTCCAGACAACAGCTTCCCTTCATTAGGCCAGTGTCTAATACAGCCACTTGTAATCTCCTTGCATACAGCATTGTCTGTAACCTCTAACTCAGGTTGAGGTTCCTTACACCTGCCGAGATAGTTGTTGATAATTTCAGGTGAAAAGGTGACAGCTTCTCCTCTCACAGACACTTTTCTGAGATTGTTACCCCTGTTCTCATCACACTCTTCAGATATATTCACCACAAATTCCTTGACTAGATTTCCATAGCAGGGTCCTAACTTGGACATTGTTCTCATCAATCCAGCCGCTGCAATGAGCTCCATGATTTCTTTGTACTTATCGAAGTCCTTCCCCAACTCTCTCTCCAGAGAAATCCTCCTTTGATCCACAATTCTCCATCTATCTGCATTTCTCATAGAACTTTCAGCATTAGTCTTTTTGCAGGTAGAGGTTTTCATACCAATGATGTCTTGGACATCTGTTGCAACTTCATAGTTAGACTCACTGTGATCAGTGATTTTTCTCTTCTTAGTGGGCACAACAACCTTGCTCCATTGTTTAGGAGGCCCTGCTCGAACTTTTCCCTCCCCTCCTCCAGATTTTCCATGTAGTTTCGAAGACTTGGAGCCTTCACTTATCATAATTTTTTCTCTTCTTCTCTTAATTTTTCTCAGCATTCCAGTAATAGGTTCCTCATCAGAGGTGAGGTCATCAACATTAATAACATCATCAGTCCTTCTTACATCAACTTTCTTTTTACTCCTTCTTTCACGGTCCACATGCATGGGAATACCATCATCAGTCCTATCAGTAGGGCTACTATTGATATTTTCTGTCACAGATGTTGGAACATCAGACCCGACATCTTCCTTAACTCCACTCAGAATCTTGGCAACAACCCTCATAAGTTCCTTATCCTTTTTGATAGCATCATCATCAGTGGAATTCTTGTTTACACCTCGTGATTTAGAATCCTTCTTCTTCTTAACTAAACTAGACATAGACCCCTTTTCAGACACGTATTTCCTAGGGCTTATTTGGTCAGCATACAAACTAGTCATGGAGTGGACTTTCTTCCTAGGTGAAAAAGGTTTAGACTTCTTACCAGGAATATTGACATTCGTCGTGTGAGAAGCTTGCTGTTTTCCTTTAGGGTCAGCCGGTACAATGTTCAAAGGTGCAATATCAAGTACAAGATCAGAGAGGTTGATCATTCGCAGTGATTCATCATCTCCAGCATTGGTTAGAGGAGATCCTAAGTTATCAGAGGCGCCATGATGTTGAGACATTTTTGATTGATCACACGGTACAATGTTGAGAATGTTAGGAGGAAACCCTAAGACTTGTGAACTTTGGAGAGAAGGGGCAAGAGGAATTTTTGTAGAATGATTTTGCTGTAGGTAGAGTATGTTTGCCAGCCTATTTATACTTTTGTGGACTGGGCCCAGAGAAACGCGGTATCCACAGATTTTGAGCACCCGATTTGCCTCAAGAGTGCATTCACCAAATTCTCCTTCAAAGTTTACCTGGCTGACATACTTACCAAGTTTAATCTTATTATTACAGTTCACCATTCACACATTATGAGTAGCTTTACAATTGATCAGCACCTGTTCTAACTCAATAGTATTGCCAATAGCTTTCTTAGTCTCCAAGCATATTGCAGTGTTCTCAGAACTCCACAGATAACAGTTATCTGATGTTCTCTCGCCTCTCATGATAACCTTACCCTTCCCATTTGTTATTAGACATTCAGCATTGGTAAAGTTGACCTTGAGACCTTGATTACATAGTTGACTAATGCTTATCAAGTTTGCATCTAAGCCTTCAACAAGTAATACCTCCTCCAGATTGGGTTGGCCTTCACAGTCCAGTTTTCCAACACCTATTACTCTCCCTTTTGATCCATTACCAAAGGTCACGTATTTAACAGGATGAGACTTAACATCTGACAGACATCCCATGATACCAGTCATGTTCCTGGAACATCCACTGTCGAAGTACCATTTTTCCCTTGCGAAGACACTGAAGGACTTATGAGCTATGTGTTCCTCTGCAGTACTCTTGGGAGTCCACACTTTCGTTACTCCAACCCACTCTTGTTTCCTACTAGACTGTAACCCAGTCTTGGGGTAGCCATATAATCTGTAGCAGAAGGGTTTTATATGGCCAAACCTTCCACAATAGTGGCATTTCCATCTTTGATCCTTTCTTCTTGTGAAATTCTTCTGATGTCTGTGAGGATGTTGCAACATGTTATACGACATCTTTAGTTCTTTCTTAGGTTGAGCAGGTGTCACTTCAGGCCATTTTCCCTTGTCCATCTCGCTGGAACTTTCAAACCCAAGACCCCTAACATCTCCAACATCTCTCCCTGACTTCAGAATCTCATCAAGCACATCAGAGCTGCTATTAAGCATTCTGACTGTCTTGATGACATTATCCAGTTTAGAGTTCAGAACAACCACTTCACTTTTAAGATCAGAGATAGTAGCCAAATGCTCTACCTGTTCAGCTTTTAGATGAGCAATAATTTTCTTTTGTTCTTCTTTCTGCCAACACACTTCTTCACTTTTAATGCATAAGTTCTTATAGGAAGCAGCTAGCTCTTCAAAAGTAAGATCATCACTGACTGATTCTTCATCAAACTCACACACACGTATTAATGCTGTGACCCTCTTTCCAGACTTCTCATCAATTTCAGTTTCAGAGTCATCTTCTGACCATGAGACTGATAGCCCCTTCTTTTGCCTCTTGAGATATGTGGGGCACTCAGACTTTATGTGCCCAAAACCTTCACACTCATGACACTGAGCTCCTTTCTCTTGGTTGGAATTATCTTCAGTACTGGTATTTCTCCCAGCATTCTGATTTTTACTGATGTCAGATGGCTTGTCCCTAACATTTGATCTTGACTTCCAATCCACCCTTCTGATTACTTTGGTAAATTGTTTGCCAAGTAACACCAGATCTTCTAAGAGGCCTTCATCTTTGTCCAGATTACTTTCCCTTTCTGAATCACTTGCCTTTGACACAAAAGCTATACTCTTCTTCTTTTCAGTCTTTTCACTGATCCCCAATTCAAATGTTTGAAGTGATCCCACAAGTTCATCCACTTTCATCTTATCTATGTCCTAAGCTTCCTCAATAGCAGTCACTTTCATGTCAAATCTCTTAGGTAGAGATCTGAGGATTTTTCTGACCAGTTTGTTGTCAGACATCTTTTCACCTAGAGCACTTGAAGCATTATCTATCTCAATAATGTTCATGTGAAAGCCATGAATGCTCTCATCTTCCTTCATCTTCAATTTTTCAAACCTGGTAGTGAGAATCTGAAGTTTTGACATCTTCACTTTTGAGGTCCCTTCATGAGCAATCTTCAAGACCTGCCAAGCCTCTTTAGCAATGGTGCAGTGTTCAATCAACCTGAAGATATTCTTGTTAACACCATTGAACAATGCATTCATGGCTTTGGAATTTCCCAAGCACCCTTTGTAATCTGCATCATCCCAGTCTTCCTCTTCCTTCACCACATCAGTAGAGGTACCTTTTTCATCTTTAACCTTTGGGGGCTCCCATCCTTTTATAACAGCTTTCCATGCTTGATCATCCATGGATTTGATGAATGCTATCATCCTTGGTTTCCAATAGTCATAGTTGGAACCATCAAGCAGAGGTGGTTTGTTCAAAAATCCTCCATCCTTGTCCATTGTACCAGAAAGTACCTTCCCTGAATCTCACCCAGAACCAAATAAGGGTGCAAGCTCTTGATGCCAATTGAAATTCTGGCACAGATATCAGATGTCCTACACAGATGTTGAGACACTGATATCCAACACAATGAACAAGATAACAATAAAAGTAATAGTGCAGAAAGTAAATAACACAGTGATATGTTTACCCAGTTCGGATCAACAATCTTACTTTGGGGGCTACCAAGCCAGGGACGAAACCAATATACGATAGTATCAATTCACAGATCATACAATTATCGAATAATCTGCTCACTTAATTACTACCCTTCCTATGACTTCTACCTAAGACTCACCTAGGTATGAGGCCCTCCTCAAATCCCTCTACAACCACAACCCGTGATTGGTTTCTTTCCACACAAGTAACAAACCGAAAGTCACACTTTCAAAACACACAATTCTTAATACTTCAAAGCTTATGAGAATTGACACACAAGAAACTCAATGCTTAAAAGCTTATGAGTAACTGACAGAACTTACAACACAAAAACCAGTCCTTATACTGTTATTAGAATGATACCAGTTAGGCTCACAAAATACACTCGAAAACCCTAACAAAAATACATGTAAGTTCCACCCCTAAACTAGGTTTACATCAGTCAATATATATATTTTAATCTGGACTGAATTGGGCTTCAAAAACACAGCAAATAGACTGCTCACAAATCTGCAAAATAAACTCCACCAAAATAGGTCTTCAATCTAAAGTTTCCTAATATGTCTCCATAATTAGAAACTGCTAAAAATTCGAAAAACCAACATATAAACACAATCCAAAAATGCTTTGGATGCCATATAGGATAACTAAATATTCACAGAATATTTAGTAACAATTCACAGCAACAGAATCTGCTTTAAAACTGAATCCAGACGCGATGTCCTATGAGCAGGTATGGGACATCTTCATTCGACATGTTGAATGCAGCAAATTAGAACATCATGTTTCAACATCTTGTTGCTAGAATAGTTTTAGCAAAATAAATGCCAACCACAGAATCAAAGGAATAACAAAGCTTGATTCACAAGTTTCAATTTCACCAAGACCACAATTAGGGTTTTGAGGGAAAAGTTAACGGTGCCTTTGACTTTTGACCCTGACATGCTCCCAAACCTTGGGACATGATTCAATACACCCTATAACACCTATGAAATACATCCATTAGGTTTAATTTAGGTCAAGGACTTGATTTCACAATGGATCACACAGTTTGGATTTCATCAGATAAAAAGTCAACTGTGCACAAAATCAAGTTTGACTTTTTGGAATTTTTACAAATATGGTTCCCCTAAGTAAAAAATAATGTTAATGTATGATATTGATCATTATTCATTAATAAAAATCAAGAAAAGTGAGATAACTTGCAAAAGGGGCAACCTTGAAAAACCAAAATTTTTCTAAGTTATGGAACAAAAGTGGTTTTGGTACCAACTTCCAAGGGTCATAACTTGAGATCCAAGCAACCATTTTGGGTGATCCAAAGCTGGATTTGTAGGTCTTGCTACACTCTACAAAAGCTTCAACTACTTCTCATTCCAACTCCTCATGGATTTCAAGTTTTATGATTGGATCAAAATCACTAAAAAACATGAAAGTGCATTTTTTCCAACACTTAGAAGAAATTCTGCCCAAGGCAGATTTCAAGTGAAACACCAAAACTTGAGGCACTTTTTCACACAGTTGCAAGATGAATCAATTCAAGGTGTAAACATCAAAGTTATTGTGCATATTGCTAGCAATTCAAAGAGTCCATCAACATGAAAAAACTCCATGGAAACCAAGAGATATGGCAGCTCAAAGTCATGCTGCTGCAACTGTTTTGAAAAAATCAGTTTGCATGTTTTCTTGCTTTACACGATTTCTGAGTCAAAGCCAAGGATCAATATGCCACATTCATCCAATATGATCATGATCCATCTGATCCAACCTGCAAAGTTGAGTCAAGAAGCCAAAAGGAATTCCAACTTGAAGTAATGGCTTTTTGTCACATTATGCCTTGAATTCAAAGGCATTTATGTGCAATAGGGAACTTTCAATAAAGCTACTCTCCTCAGTCAAGATGCTCACTTAAAAAACAATTAAAACATCTGAAGAATGTGGATTTGGTCAATACATAGCCCTGCTCTTGGGAGAAGCTAGTCTGCCTTGCTTGAGAAGTAAACACACCTTGCCAAAATGCATTTAGTGAGCTCTTATCCATTGCTGCAGCACTATTCCACCAAGACAAACTCACTCACCTATAAATAGAGCTCCTTGTTGATCATTCAGAGTACACCAAAGCAACTCATTACCTTGCTTTCTCTCATTTCCTTCTTAAGCACAAAATTCCATCTTTCTCAAGAATGTACTATCGGGTTTTGAGTTGGAGATCAATGCAACTCAAACCAATGGTTCACACACCTCATATACAACATATATGAGTGATCTAAACCATTACATTCAGTCTGTAACATCAGGATCATCAAATCACACCTCAATTGCTCAAAATTATAAGGCAGCAGCAGGTTGGATCAAGTTGGTCAATCCAGAGGTTTTCCAATTAACCTAAGCATTCAAACACATCCATTGAGGTACAAGGAAGCTGTCCAAATCATTGGAACTCATCTGTAACACCTCCAAACCAGAATTCAATTCTCACTTGCAGAGGTAAACCTTAAACTCTCAAACTCAATGAATCATGCATCATAAACATATTTTCAAAATACCATTGTGTTTCTGAATGTTTGTAGATCATTTACCCTCAATCAATTGTTGTTTACAGTTAGTGTATAGGATTTCATTAAGTTCATGCAAGTTTTAGGGTTCATCAGGTTTTGTCATATTACGTTTTGATTCACTTAATTTCAATAAAATTGAATATTGTCATTGTATTCCTTGTTTGAAAGCGCATGATTTTCATATTTGGATCATGTGAAATGGTTGAGAAACGAGTGAGATAGGAGGCTTCACGTATTTGGCTCAAGGAAGAAGATGGCCATGGCGCCATTCTTCAGGTTTTCAAAACCAACCTTTCTATATATTATTCAGTTGCCATATTATTCTTGAATTGGAATTGCGCCCCAGTGGTTGATCAACTGGTTTTGTGTGTGTAGTGAGCGAGAGGTCTGGGGTTCGAATCCCCCTCGCCCCAGACCTTTTGATTTTATTTTTTAAACATTTTTCAAAAGGATTTATTACATATTAAACACACTTGCCATCATCTTTCAGCCCACACACATGGCTCAGATGGCAAAATTTTACACTCTCCACCCCCAAGGGAGTGAGTTCAAACCATTGGGGGGGGGGGGGGGGGGGGGGGGGGGGGGGGGATTTCTAATTTTTAACCACTTGTTTCCTTGACATTTTTTCACTATCTTGTTAATTCATTCCAAAATTAATTTCTCTCTCAATTTTAATTGTTTTTGATTAATTCTTTTTTTTTTTAAAATTCACAAAAATATTAAAATAGTTTGTTCCATGAAAATTTTATAAAAATATTATTTATTTCATATATTTGATATTTTTATAAAAAATTATATTTTTATTTTGTTTTAAACATTAAAAATATTTTTTTCTCTTGGTTTTGCAAAATTCAAATGATTTTTAAATCATCCCATGAATGAAACATGATTTTCCAAATATAAATCCTAAATTACAACCTTTTTTCACATATTTGATTATTTTAATTGAATTTTTATTCAATTAAAATACATTTAAAAAAAACCAACCAAAAATTAGGGTTTTGATCACTATCACCCTAACAAATCTTTTCAAACATCTTTGGGCCTCTTGATAGAGTGTAAGTCCCACCCCCTTGTAAATATAAATACTTTTGGGCCTCAGTCGTTGTATAAGTCTCGATACGATATTAAAAAAACCTCGGCGAGATCGTCGTCTTTTTCAGCAAAATAATTTGGGCCTCTAGGACCCATGCCTTGTAAAAATAAATCTTGGGTCTCTCCTCGAGCTGTAAGCCCCACCTCTTGTACAAAAATAAACCTTTGGCCTCTCCTTGAGCTGTAAGCCCCGATCCCTGTTCTAAACAACTTCTCTTTTGATTTAGGTTCAAATATACAGTTGTTATCAAAACTTTCTTTAATTTCTTGAACAACTAACAATACAACTATGGAAGCTTGCTCACCTGTAAGTTTTTATCAGCTTTCTTTTACATGCTTATATATATATATATATATATATATATATATATATATATATATATATATATATATATATATATATATAACTGTATTGTGGGAAGCTTGCTCACCTGTAAGTCCTTCTTTCATTCTTTTAAATACATGTCAAATATATATAACTGTATTGTGGGAAACTTGCTCACCTGTAAGTCCTTTTTTCATACCCTTTTAAATACTTGTCATATATCAACTGTATATATACTTGTATATCTGCTTAGAGTTTTCCCCAGCAACTAGGTATAGAACTAGGTAAAGCCAATGTTTACTCTTTCAACAGTCAAAACTAGATCCCCATAGGATTCTAGAGACAATCTTGCCTTCTCTTGGGCTTATACAATACGGAACAAAGAGAAAGGCATTATTCCCGTTGAAACTTTTCTCAGACTGTCACTATTAGAAATTGTCAAAGAAGTTCATTTCCCCAGAGAGGATTAATTCTCGGTGAAACCTCTCTTGAATTTCTTCAAACCCTAGAACTGTTCACTAAAGGATTAATTCTCGGTGAAACCTTTCTTGAACTTTCCATAGGTTTGGGACCCACGGGCTTCCTAAAAGCATCCCCGCCTCCTCTTGGGCTTTGTACAAGGATCCTCCGGCTTCTTAGAAGTTCTCATGCCTTCTTTTGGGCTTAATACAAGGACCCTGAAGACCTCTTAAAGGTATAGGACAGAACTTAGTCATCCTTTGATAGAGCAGTCTTTCCAGTGTCAAACCGTCAAACCAATTTAGGGTTGATTCTCATCCCTTAAAACACCTGCCTCCTCTTGGGCATCATACAAAGATAAACTCTTTCATACCAGTAGACTTGGACAGTCTAATCTCCTCTTGGGTCTCAAAGACATTCTCAAGTTTCTCAAAAGTACGGGATAAGCCCTGGTCCTTTTATGTTAAAACCCTCATGGGTTCTAAAACTCAGTGTTTCATCCCAAAGTTCCCCCCAGCCCGGGTTAACAGATTTTCAATAAACCCTTTATCAGAACCTCAAGGCATCTGATACCTTAACTCTTCTGTAACCTTCAACAAGAGTTGATCCCCCGATTTAGACCTGCCTCTGGATCTTAATAATCCCCAGCTTAAGTTAGCCGCCTCTTAGGCTTTGTATAATGATTTTCCCCAGTTGAGCTAACCTTTTCAGACTCTCTTGTTGAGTCAATCACCCATTTCCGCCTCCTCTTAGGCTTTGTATAATGATTGTCCTCAACAGACACCCATATAAACACTCTCTTGTTGAGTCATTCTTTCTCTTTCAGCCTCAATCTTGGGCTTCGTACGAGACACATATATAAGCTTTCTCGAGCAAAAAAGTCAGAATGCTCATAAAATCCCTTTAAACTATGGGAAAATATCTTCCCAGCAAAGTCATTTCCTCCCAGCCTTCCTCTAGGCTGTAGGAGTTAATCTCCCTAAGCAGAATTAATCTTTTTTTTTCCGCCTCCTCTTAGGCTTTGTATAATGATTCTCCTCAGTAGAGTCAGCCTCAATCTTGGGCTTTGTACAAGACATATAATACTCTCCAGCAGAGTCAAACTTATTTCAGCCTCAATCTTGGGCTTTGTACAAGACACCTAAAAATATCCTCATCTGAGTCAGTTAAATCTCTTTTCAGCCTCAATCTTGGGCTTTCTACAAGACAGATAAAACACTCTCTTGTTGAGTCAACCCACTTTTAGCCTCAATCTTGGACTTCGTACAAGACACATACAAATATCTCCCCAGCGGAGTCAAAACCCCTTTTAGCCTCAATCTTGGGGTTTGTAAAAGACAGACAAAATATTTCCCCAGAAAAGTAAACTTTTAGCCTCCTCTTAGGCTTTGTATAATGATATCCCCAAAAGAGTCAGTCTCTTTTAGCCTCAATCTTAGGCTTTGTACAAGACAGATAAAGCACTCTCCTGTTGAGTCAGTCTCTTCCAACCTCCTCTTAGGCTTTGTATAAGGACTTCCTCAATGGAGTCAATCAATCTCTTAGCTTCAACCTTGGGCTTTGATCAAGGCACACAAAAATCAACATCCCCTCAGAGGAAATTAAAAACTCTCAGCAGGAATACGTTTCTCTATAGATCACAAACAAAAATCAAAATAAATCTCTTCTTTCATCTAATTGCTATAAGCGGAATGCCTCTGGATTATTTACATCCACGCCATTGTCCCTCTCTTAGTCTGAAAGATTCCTTAGGAAAAATGACATTGCTCTACACTGAGTTAATGTTTCCTCCTTCATGATCAATCCCCTATAAAGGAAATTATGGCATTACTGGTTTCACATATCCCAGTTAAAGTAATCCTCCTTTATAAACAGTCACCCAACAACTGTGATAAACATACGAGATATCTCCCTTTAGAGATGGCAAATTCTCCCTTTGTCAAACCTTTTAGCTTCAATCTTGGGCTTTGAACAAGACACAAATAAACCTTTTAGCTTCAATCTTGTGCTTTGAACAAGACACCAAAACATCATCTTTTCCTCCCCTAGAATAGGAGGAACTACGATTGCTTTGATTTCCCTGTTTATCTTTAACGGGAATACGTAGACATAAGATTACGAAATCTTAGCGAGCACACCAAATCAAAACTTTAGGTCCAGTACCTTCGTAAATCAATCAAAAACCTTAGGTTTCATACCTTACCAAAAACATCGGAACAAACCCGAAATCAACAAAAACTCTCTCTCTTAGCCCTCCCAATGGAGAAACTTTCCTAACTGATAAAAAAACACCAGTAAGTAGAAAACAGTTATGATTGCCAACAACCTGCGAATAACCAGATATAGGATGGGTAATTGACAACTCCCCATTGTATAACCTGACCCCGAACTCCCCGAATCTCTTAAGCATTTGTTCTGTTAACTTTTTGCATGCAAGGTTAGTTTTATATAGCTTCCCTTTCCTTTCCAGCTTCATAGGATAAATAAGAAATCAGAAAGTAGCACCCCACTCCTACCATTGCGGTGGAGAAACCCAACATGGCGATAAGGTGGTCGTGTCACCGAAAAAAATCGTACGCTACACTATGGATCAAAGTTCTTCAAAGTTTGTTGGCAGATAATTAAAGAAGATGTCATGGCAGCTGTAAGAGAGTTCTTTGAAACAGGTTCCCTCTATAAACCTTTCAATAGTACCTTAGTTACTTTAAGTCCTATAGGAGATGCTCCTAAGGGAATCAAGGATTATAGACCTATTGCTGTTTGCACTACTTTTTATAAAATCATTTCTAAAGTCATGACTGAAAGATTGGGAATGGTTTTACCTAGTATTGTGAATGGTAGTCAGGCTGCCTTTGTCCCTGGCCAGAACATGCATAATCATATCTTTCTAGCTTATGAGTTATTGAAGGGTTATAATAGAAAGAATGGCACTCCCAGGATAATGATGCAAATTGACCTCCAAAAAGCCTATGATATGGTCAATTGGAAGGCAATGGAATGTATCCTTAAGGAGATGGGTTTCCCTAGACAATTTATCTGCTGGATCATGGTCTGTGTTAGGACAGTGTCATATAAGTTCAATGTGAATGGTGAATTTACAAAGTTCTTGCAAGCCAAGAGGGGGATTAGGCAGGGTGATCCTATATCCCCTATGCTCTTTGTTCTAATCATGGAGTACATGAACATGATCATGTACAAAATGCAGTTGAACCATAATTTCAATCATCATGCTAAGTGTGAAAAACTTAGCCTCACCAATTTGATATTTGCAGATGATGTTTTGTTGTTCTATAGAGGAGATACCACATCTGTTGACATGATGCAGGGTGCTTTCAGGAACTTCACTCAATCTACTGGCCTTATTGCTAATCCAAGGAAAAGCAAAATCTACTATGGTGTGTAGCGAGCGATTTTGGACGTGGTTCTTAAGCACTGTCGCTCTGGGGTACTACAGGTCGATTCATTTTTTATCCTATTGAAGCTAATGAAGAAAGGGAAATAGATGTCTCCAACTAACCCTGCTTGCAAACTGAGGTTAAACAGTCAAAACTGTTGGTTTATAGATGCGGTTTTAGTTCGTGGGCCTCTCTCGGCTTATTTTGTTCAGAATGAAATACCGGGACAGTTCATGGGGAATTTGTTGGGATCCTGCGCCAGATTGGATGGAGGTAGGGGACTTTGGTTTTTTTTTATTAGTGTGCTCGCTAAGATTCTTTTTCAATCTTATGCCTACGTATTCCCGGGATAGGGAAATCAGAGCGATTGTAGTTCCTCCTATTCTATTGGAGGAAATGGTGTTTTGGTGTCTTGTTCAAAGCCCAAGACATGAAGCTAAATGTGGTTTATATCTTGTTCAAAGCCCAAGATGTGAAGCTGAAGGGTCTATTTATATCTTGTTCGAAGCCCAAGATGTGAAGCTAAAAGGGTGTTGACTTTAGAGAGAATTTGTCATCTCTAAAGGGGAATATTTGGTCTATTTGGCACAACTGTTGGGTGACTGATTATAAAGGAGAATTACTTTAATTGGGATATGCGAATCCATCAATGCCATAATTTCCTTTATAGGGGATTTTCAACCTGAAGGAGAAGACTTTAACTCAGTTTAGAGCAACGCCATCTTTCCTTAGGAATTTCTCATGCTAAAAGAGGGACAGTGGCGTGGATGTAAAAAATCCAGAGGCTTGTCACTTACAGGAATTAGACGAGGGAAAAGGAGTTGTTGATGTTTGTATGTTGTGACCAAAGCATGATTTGATGCTAAAAGGTTGATTGAATCAAACAAGGATTTCTTTATACAAAGCCTAAGAGGAGGCTATTGACCCAACAAGAGGATGCTTTTGTGTCTCGTACGAAGCCCGAGATAGAGGCTAAAAGGGTTGACTCAACAAGAGAGTGTTTTTATATGTGTTTTGTACGAAGCCCAAGACGGAGGTTAAAAGGGTTTGACTCAACAAGAGAGTCTTTTATACTCAACAAGAGAGTGACTTGTATCTCGTACGAAGCTCGAGATAGAGGCTAAAGGTGATCGACTCAATAAGAGAGTCTTTTTATACTCAACAAGAGAGTGTTTTGTATCTCGTACAAAGCCCGAGATGAAGACTAAAAATGTTTGACTCAACAAGAGAGTCTTTTATACTCAACAAGAGAGTGATTTTGTATCTCGTACGAAGCCCGAGATGGAGGCTGCAAAGGTTTGACTCAACAAGAGAGTCTTTTATACTCAACAAGAGAGTGTTTTGTATCTCGTACAAAGACCGAGATGAAGGCTAAAAATGTTTGACTCAACAAGAGAGTCTTTTTATACTCAACAAGAGAGTGTTTTGTATCGCGTACAAAGCCCGAGATGAAGGCTGCAAAGGTTTGACTCAACAAGAGAGTCTTTTATAGTCAACAAGAGAGTGTTTTGTATCTCGTATAAAGCCTGAGATGAAGGCTGCAAAGGTTAACTCTGCTGGGGAGAATCATTGTACAAAGCCCAAGAGGAGGCTATGGTTACTGTTTCAGTTGAGTGACAGGTCCAGTATATTGGTTAAAAGAGAAAATCAGTTCTTATATGGGTAATGTTGTACTCATGGATTTGATCTGAGGACCGGGATTATTTCCTGTTCTTTAAGGAAACGGGGAATCCGAAGGGTATTGAGATTGCCCAAGTCTACGGGTGTTTTTTCCTATTTTTGAAAGGAACTTGAGAATGTCTTCGAGACTCAAGGAGATTAGACTGTCCAAGTCTAGAGTTTTATCTTTTGTACTATGCTTAAGAGAGATCAAGAGACAGTATGTTCACCGTAGGAAGATCTAGACTCTTTGAAAGACTGTTCTATTAAGATGACTAATTTCTGTTCCTATACCTTTAAGAGGCCGTCGGGACAATTTGTACGAAGCCCAAGAGGAGGCGAGAAAAACTTTTAAGAAGCCGAAGGGACAATTTGTACGAAGCCCGGGAGGAGGTTATCTTCCCGGAGGAAGAATCATTATACGAAGCCTAAGAGGAGGCTGTGAAAACTTCTAAGAAGTCGACGGGTCCTTGTACAACGCCCAAGAGGAGGCGGGGATGCTTTTAGGAAGCCTGTGGGTCCCCAAACCCCGAGAAGTTCAAGACATGCTATTCACTGAGAATAGATCAAGCCAGAAAAGTCTGAGAATTTGGAAGAAACTCAAGAGATGCCATTCACGGAGAAAAGATCATGTCTGGGGAGTTAGAGTTTCTTTGACAATGTCTAAGGGTGACAGTCTGAGAAAGCGTTCACCGAGAATGCTGCCTTTCACGTCTCCATATTGTTTAGCCCCAAGAGGAGGGAAGACTGTATCTGGAAATCCTATGGGGATCTAGTTTTGTTTATATTTAAGAGTGACCAACAGGGCTTTACCTAGTGCTAAACGTAGTTGCCGGGGAAAACTCTAAATAACTATACTAGTATTACATAGTCGATATGAGTTTATGAAAGAAGACTTACGGTGAAACAACCCTACAATACAGTTATATACATATGAAAGCGGGTAAAAAATTACTCGGTTGTAGAGCTTCCATACTGTATTGTTAGTTGTTCAACAAAGAAATTGAAAATAATAGTATGTTACAAAATCAAAGGAGAAAGTGCTTTTGAAAGGAAAATTGGGGCTTATAGCTCAAGGAGAGACCCAGGGTTTAATCAGTGATCGCACTGTCGTTTTGTACAGGGACTTATACAAGTGACTGAGGCCCAAGAAAGGTTTTCTGTACAAGGGGATGGGTCTTACACTCTCTCAAGAGGCCCAAAAATGATTGAAAGTGAACAAAGATGGGTCTTATAGCTCAAGGAGAAGCCCAGGGTTTATTTTGAAAAGGGCGACGATCGTGCCGAGGTTTTGAAAACACCGTGGGTCTTATACAATGACTGAGGCCCAAACTATTTTGGTTTCAAAGAGGGATTGGGTTTTACACTCTATTAGAGGCCCATGATTGTCTTGAATGGGTCTTATAGCTCGAGGAGAGACCCAGATGGTTTGTTTTAAATGGGCGACGATCGCGCCGAACTTTTGAAATACAACAGGACTTATACAACATTTGAGGCCCAAAATAGGTTTGTATTTTCAAATGATTGGGTCTTACACTCTATTAGAGTCCCATGAGTGTTCGAAAAAGTTTGTTAGGGTGAAAATCAATAAAACCCTAATATCATCATTTTTTAATATAATTATTCAAAGAAAATTAATAAAAATGATAAAAATTCCAAATAAGTTTGAATAAACAACTAGTGATTTTGGTTTTAGGTTTGAAAAATGAGGCTTTCACCACAAGATGAATTAAAACCTACTTTGTTTTGATTTTCCAAAATGGATATTTATTTTTAAAAGGTTTAAAAACAAATAAAAAACATTTATTCATAAAAATAATAATTATATTAAATAAATAATATGAATCTAATTTTTTTGGGGAATAAAATATTTCAACATTTTTTTTTATTTTTTCCAAAAAGAACCAATAAAAAATAATTAAAATTGAGGGAGTTATTAATTTTTCAAACTATTAAAAATAATATGGAAAATAACAAAAAGTGGGAAAAATAGCAAAAAGAGGGTCTGGGGCGAGGGGGATTCGAACCCCAGACCTCTTGTGTATAGGGCGCGCGTCTTACCACTAGGGTGGTGATACATCCGTTGATTGAAACACAACCATAAATATACAAGGCATGCCTTGCTTTTGGCCTGGCCCAAGGCAAGGCAAGGCAAATTTTGACAAGAAACGGGAAGGTCCATAACTTTCTCATTTCTCCATGGTTGGGGACAAAATTTATATGCATCTGGCCTAGAATTTCACAAGGAATCCAATGGTGGTGGTATTTTTTTTCAGATCATGATCCCTCCTCAAAATCTGATAGTGGTTTTGAAATAGACCATATTTTGCATTTTCTGTGCTACATCTTGGTACAGGTATGAATTACATGATAAATTGATGCAAACACAACACATATGACATGTAGAAGAGATGCATAATCAGTGGACTT
Organism: Lathyrus tuberosus; assembly: GCA_022829125.1. Classification (NCBI taxonomy): domain Eukaryota; kingdom Viridiplantae; phylum Streptophyta; class Magnoliopsida; order Fabales; family Fabaceae; genus Lathyrus; species Lathyrus tuberosus. The sequence continues at coordinate 8,900,652 of JALAZF010000250.1, forward strand.
CAAAGCAATGCATATTTTGGAAAGTTCAAGTCATGATGCTTACCTCTTTTTGAGTTTTTGGAGCTTTTTGTGCAATCTGCCAAGTTTCTTGTTCCAGAAATGGTTTGATGCTTTGGACACTCTCAAATGATCCCTTAGAAGCTTTTAGGATGATTGGAATCAGCTGGAACCTGCAAAAACAAAAACTGGCCCTTTCTTGCAAAAGGGGTTAAAATGGCCAAAATAACAACTCTCTCAAATGGTGTTCCAGATGTTGGGAGCCATTTGGGACAGTTCAAGGATGATATTTGGAGTGTGTTTGAGGCTTTATCTGGTTTGGGAAGTGAATGAATCAAGACATGGCTTGAAAAATGTACAAAAAAGCCTATTTTAAGGTTTTGAGAGGTGAGTTTGAGATTTAAGGATTATAGGTCACTTGTGTGAGTTTGGACAGCTTAGATATGACATATTGGATGTGTTTGGATCATGAGCTGTAATGGAAATGCTCTCTAACTCAAAAACTCAGAGTTACCTTGCTAAAGAAGGTATTTTTGCCTAAAGAAAGTGATTTTGAGGAAAGCATCTGTTTGATGGCTTTGGTGTACTCAAACTGAGCATAAATGAGCTCTATTTATAGTAGAGCAAGTTTGTTTTGGGATCAATAGTGAATGGCAACTGCAACATAAGTTTGGCCAATGTTGATCAATAGGAATCCAAGTCTCCTCTAGCCATTGACTAGAGGTTAGAGCACGGAGCTGTGGTTCCCTAGTTTTTGGATCATTCTTGATTGAATTCAGTTGCAAATGTGTCAGTCCATGCCACCTTGGTGCATCCATTAAATGCTCCAATCCAAAATTGGAGTCTTGTCCCTCTTTTAGGGATTTCTAGGTTTGACATGCTACTTCTTGTTCCAAAGACTTTGGAGGCTTGGATCAGTGTTTGTTCCCTTTAGATTTGATCCTCAGATGTGTCCAAAGTGATGACAAGGCTTGGAATTATCTGATTTTGCCAAATCGAGCAAAAGGGCAAAATCCTGCATAGCCTTGGCAGTTTTCAGCAAGACATATTGCCATTGTCATATCTCACGGCTCAAGTGGAATTTGATGGAGTTCTTGGCCATTTTGGAAAGCCCTCATATGATACAATAACTGTTTGATCATAATTGGTTTTGATACTTTTTGGATCCAAGTGAAAAACGCCCCTACATTTGGAAAAAAGTGAAGGCAGATTCTGACTTAGTGAAAATTTCACTAAGTGTTGAAAAAAAGTGACATTTTCACTTTTCTTGATTTTGATCATTCCATAACTTGAAATCCATGGGGAATTGGAATGAGTGGTAGTTGAAGCTTTTGTAGAGGGAAATGAGAGCTACAATTCCAGCTTTGGATGGGAAAAAATGGCCTTGTGGTTTAGGAGTTATGATCCTCCAAAGTTTGTACCCTAGCCAATTTGTTCCATAACTTAAAAAATTTTCTAAGTTTTTTATGGTTACCCCTTTTACAAGCTATCCCACTTTTCTTAATTTTTCTTGACGAATGATGATTCCAATCATACATTAACATCATTTTGGGGTCAAAGAACCATAATTGTGAAAAATCTCAAAAAGTCAAAGTTTGACTTTTGTGCACAGTTGACTTTTTGTCAGATGAATTCCAAACTGTACGATCCTCTATGAAATCAAGTCCTTGACCTAAATCAAACTTGATGGATTGATTTCATAGGTGTTATAGGGTGTATTGAATCATGTCTTAGGGTTTGGGAGCATGTCCTGGTCAAAAGTCAAAGATATAGTTGACTTTTTCTGCGAAACCCTAACTGTGGTTCTGATGAAATTGAAACTTGTTGCTCAAGCTTCTTGGATCAATACATTGTTACAAATGGATCAATGTGATGTATTTGAGACCCTCAAATCCCCTCTTGAGGTCTTGTCTCATGTTTTGTCCCAAAAGTCAACTTAGGGGTGAATTAGGTCAAGAAACCCTAATTCCTGACTTTTTGATGAATGCATCCCCTGAGGCTAAATTGACTTGATGATTGGGTTCATGAGATCCCTTGGAGCATCATAGGTTATGATTTGAAGCATTGGCTCATGCCCAGAGGAAAATTCCCATCTGGAGGCCCTGGTCGACCAAACCGTAATTTGGTGACACTGGCGATCTTAAGGCTTGATCCACCTAGAAGGGAGAAGACTTGGGCCTAATCCTTGAAGTGGAAGTCCTCTTGATCCTTTATGGATGTTTGAGAGGCTAGACAAGTTGAAGATCATGTCATTTCTTGATTGATCCTTTGTCTAAGAGCTCTGAGAGGGCTTGAAACCCTAAGTCTGATTGTAGTGGATGCTCACCCATATTTGGGGAGACTAATGGTTCATCCGTATTGTGATGATGATTTGCACAATGATGGGAAATCTCTGTGGTCAAAATTTGGGGTATGACATGGTGGCATTGGCAACAGGCAGAAGGGAATATTTCATAATCTTACAGGGTTTCAAGAAGGAGAACTCCCAGTCAAATACTTAGGAGTACCTCTCTCCTGTAAAAAGCTAAACATACCTAACTATCTTCCTTTAATTGATAATATTGTTGGGAGGATTCATCCCTGGACTACCAAGCTTCTCAGTTATGCTGGTAGGGTTCAACTAGTTAAAAGCATAATCAGAGTCATTGCCCAATACTGGATGCAATGCTTCCCTTTTCCTAAAAGTGTGATAAAAAAAATTGGAGGGATATGTAGAAGCTGCCCTGTGGCTTGTAAAAGAGGTTGCAATGCTTATAAGCAAGGAGGTCTCCAAATCATCAATCTTCAGATGTGGAATTCTGCTTTGTTGATGAAGTGCTTATGGAATCTGAGTAGAAAAGCTGATAATCTGTGGGTGAGATGGATGCACTATTATCATTTTAAAGATAGAGTTGTCATGGAGTATGTGGTGAAAGATTATCATAGTTGGATTCTTAAAGGGATGTTAAAACTGAGAGTGAAAATTGATGATGTGATTCAGCAGCGGGACTTTGCCCTGCAGCATAACAAATTCAAAGTGAAACAGTCTTATAAAGTCTTGACTGATGATAGGAATAGAGTGCCTTGGAGTAAACTGGTGAAACACAATAAAGCTAGGCCGCGTGCTGTTATATGCCTATGGATGGTATGTCATGGAAAGTTGCAAACAAAGGACAAATTGAGGAGATTTAGTCTCATCCAAGAAAGTGATTGTGTGTTTTGTAAGTCTGAAGAGGAATCTATAAATCATCTATTTTTCAGGTGCAAGAAAACTGTTCAAATTTGGCAGGACATCCTGAATTAGTTGGAAATTGATCACATGCCTAAGCATTGGGAGGAAGAGATAAGTTAGCTGATAGGAGCAACAAAAAGAAAGGGGTGGAAAGCTACCTTGTTAAAGATGTCTATAGCAGATACCCTGTACAACATATGGAGAATGAGGAACAATCTTTGTTTTAATGATAATGTTGATAATAGATGTATAGAAGATAGAATCAAAGATTGTATAGTCTATAGAGGGTGGCTTAGTGATAAGATAAGATCCCACCTAGCTAGAATAATGATGTAATTTTGTTTCATTTGTCTTGTTAGAAGGTTGGATCAGCTTATGATCACCTTGTTTTGTATTGTGTTTTTTTGAATTAATATATATTCTCTTGATTAAAAAACGTTAAATAATTAATATTAATTAAAATTTATCTTAATTAATATCTAATATTTATGAAATTTTTAAACTAAATTATTAAATATAAATATAATAAATCTATATATTAACGTTTGTATAAAAAATAAACAAAATTATTTTAAACTAAATATTTTTATTAACATTTAATATTTAAAAAATAAACTAATTTATCAATTATAAATATAATAAATATTAAATTGAAATTAAATTAAATAAATAAATAAAATAATACATTGAAAGTAAATAAAATAATAATAAATTAATTGAAATTAAAATATTTATGTAACTATAAATATGTAATAGTATTTATTTAAGCCATTTATGTATTTAATATGTTAATTTTAGTGTTAACTTAATTGTTAATTGAAATGTTGTAATATACACCCTCTGGTCACTATTATAAGCAACAAAAAAAATTTTTGGTTCATTGAATATTTGATGTATCTGATATATAATAATGTCCAGATACATCATTTATTCAATGAATCTAAAAAGGTTTTTGTTTCTTATAATAGTGACCGGAGGGTGTATACATTTGAAGCAAATAAATAGACAACAAAGACATGCTAGTCTAGTGGTAGAGGGCTCTCCCTTGCAACCATGAGGACATAGGTTTAACACTTGTGGGAGACAAATTTTTAACTTTTGATATTTTAACATTTTAAGAAGCAAACAATAAAATAATAATAAAAAAGTCACGCGTGTAATTAAAATAAAATAAAAAATATATATAAAATCTAGCAAAGTGTCCAATGAGGGTCCAAAATGAAATAATTTTCAAATGGCATGGACATAATCTTTTTTTTTTTACATAATCTGTGTATTAACCCTTATTATTATTATTATTATTATTATTATTATTATTATTATTATTATTATTATTATTATTATTAATGTAGCTAAAGGTATGATATCAACATGGTTTTGTTCAAGTATATTCCTATCATTGAAATCTAATACTGGGTTGACATCATGAATGTGGTTATATACTATATTAAAGCAGTAATGCATAACAAGGAAAAAGGGATTTTCCCAGTTTCTGCAAAAAATTTATTGTACCTCAAATAATTAAGATCCATAATTTATGATTTCCACGGTCTTCTTAAAATATTTTGATGCTTGAGATGTCAACAGAATTTAATGACAAAATATTATTTATTAGTACATATTTGGTAGCATTTAAACCAACAAATTTGCACACATTTGACTGTCATTTAAACTAGTAGATTCAACATTATTCTGTAATTATATATTGATTAAATAGTCTAGACTATATTGAAATTATAGATTGTATTAACACTATAAAAAGAGAATAGTACAGCAGAAGAAGATACAGTTTTCCATCCTCAATTATGAGTTTAATATGGTATTACTTTAGGTTTTGATCTAACCTGAGTTTTCTTGTGCTTGATCCTTTATTCCCTGCGTTTCCAAGTCTCTTGTTCTCTCAGTCCCTCATTTCAATTGTACCATCACCCCTTCTCGATCATTATCTGGTTGTTGATCCGCCCTTTCAGTCAGAACTATCCTCATTACATCGCATTAATCACATTCATAAACAATAAGAGAAGTATGAGTTTTCTAATCCTTTATCTTTGACAACAACTTTAACATTTATTCCTATTCCTACTTCATATAAACATGCTATGGAGCATAAATATTGGCAAAATGGTATAGAAGTTGAACATTTGGCCCTCGAGGAAAATCAAACACGAGATATTATGCAATATCCTCCATCTATTATGCCTCGGTAGTAAATTTATAATCAATAAAAAGCTTCGAATGGATCAATAGATCGCTACTAGGCATGTTCGGTTGTTATTAGTAATAAGCAAGAATTTGGTTTAGACTATGATAAGATGTTTGCACCCCTGGACAAAATGACTACTGAGAACTACTCTTACCATTATTGCATCTGAAACATGGAAAATTCACCAGTTATATGTTAAAAATGCTTTCTTCCATGGTGACCTCAAAGAAGTTTACATCAAGTTTCCTACTGGTATGCCCTCGTTACCTAATACTGTTTTAAAATTTAAGCATTCTTGGTATAGATTCAAACAAGTACCAATAGTGTGGTTTGAAAAGTTTAGAACAACACTACTTGGCTTTTCCTTTCTATGTTCCATATCACTTTATACAAAAATCAAAAGGAATTATGATATTTGTTTATGTTGAAGACATTGTACTTATTGGCTCAGATCAAAGAGGGTGTCACTCTAATCAAACAATTTTTGCATACAACTTTCCACATGAAATATCTTGGACAACTTAGTTATTTCTTGGAATGAGAAGTACAATTCCAACAAAGGCATCTTTGTTATTCAACACAAGTATACTCAGAATCTTATTCAACTAGCCGATCTCAGCGATGCAATTCCACTTGACACTCCCATGGAGGTCAATGTAAAGCTACATAAGGATGATGTGGAACTCCTACAAGACCCAATTTTTAGCCGAAAGTTGGTTGAAATTCTTATCTTCCTGACAATCACAAGACCTGGTATTTCATTTTCTGTTCACACATCAAGAAAATTCATGCAAATCCTAGATACTTTCATCTTTCTGTAGTACAATGGATCACTAGATATCTACTAGCCACATCCAGACAGGATATTTTTTTTCCTACCGGTGCATCAATTTAACTTCAAGCATAATATTTTTAGGAGATGTCCAGACACGAGTAAGTCTACTACTACTGGTTACTGTATATTTTTAGGAGATGCCCCTATCTCCTGGAAATGCAAGAAATAAGAATCAGTGTCAAAATCTTCTACTGAAGCAGAATATCGGTCCATGTTTGCAACATGCTTTGAGGTTATTTGGTTACGGGGTCTTCTTTCAGGACTAGTTATTCACAAACACAACCAACTCCATTGCATGCTAATAACACAAGTGCCATACAAATTGCAGCAAATCCTGTATACAACGATTTGCTGCACATAGAAGTCGATTGTCATTCAATTCGAGGAACTTATACTACAAAATGATCACTTTGCCTCATGTGCTCAACTTGCTGACATACTTACAAAATCCATGACACGTCAGCGCCATCATTTCCTAATCATAAAAGTGGTGCATATAGACTTACCATCACCCATTTGACGGGGGATGCCAATAGAATTGAATGTTAAAATATTATTTATTAGTGCATATTTGTTGGCATTTAAACCAACAGATTTGCACACATTTTATTGCCATTTAAACCCGCAAATTCGATATTATTGTACATAAATTTGTAATTATGTATTGATTAAATAGTCTAACTGAATATAAAAAGTACAAATTGTATTAATACTATAAAAAGAAGAATTGTACAACACAAGAAGATATAATTTTCTATCCTCAATTATGAGTTTAATATGTGATTTGTAAATCTATCATTTGGTCGTACGTCGAATGATTAAGTGTTAACGTATATGATTTCATGTTTTAAGTCATGCTATGGTAAGTTGTGTTAATTGGTTCCTATATACAAATTGTATATGGCTTCTTATCCTACAGTGTGGTCATGTATCCCCAAGCTGACCTCTTTATATATACATAATACAATAACAACAAAGCCTTTTTTCAATTGGCGCCTATCACTTCATGCATCATTCAACCCTATGATTTTCAATAATAATTAATTTTTATGTAATGGAGGGTTGACATTTGGTATGTTCAGGGTTCTCTGATATAGTTTTTATACTCTTTCATGCACTTTGCTTATCACATTGAATTCATTTTGTTATGAAAAGTCAAATTAAGCTAATAACCGATTTGCTTTTCTTATCATAGGCTCTTGAGTTTGATTACACAAGATTGACAAACCATCCCGTCAAAGTTGGTACTTATTTTTTTTTTTTTGGGTAAAAAGCGAGTATTCCCTGCGTGGTTATGTTGGAAGAGATCACTTATCATCTTATCAAAATACTCTTGGATTGATACTTAATTTATGTGTTTATTTAGTTTATTCTTATTGGTATATTTTTATTACGGTAAATTTAATTGGAATATTAATTTAAATACATTGCAACAGAAAAAAGGTTTTTTTTTTTTAGTTTTTTTTGTTACTGTGGAAATTATTATGAAAAAAGTGATTAATAAATTTAACACAAATTATTTCAAAAACTCTCTTTTATGATACTTATGAGAAAAAGATCGTATGATGTCTTTTTTTAGTCATGTTGCTCCATATACACTAGTTTATGTTTGATTTCATGTTTGAAACACTTAAAATTGATTTTTAATATGTAAAATTGATTTTAACATGTTTGATTGATTTCGAGTAAAATTAATTATATTCTTTTAGAATTAATTCTATTTAAAATAAAATTATAATTTTTGAATTTAAATATAATTTTCACACTAAAATATATAGTTCAAGTTTTAACTCATTTTTACAAAAACTTATTCAAATATAAATCAATTTATCTTTAACTCATTTATACCATAATCAACTTTATTGAATCAATCAATTTATAATTATTTTTCTTCACCACGTAATCAATTATATTACAAGATGCATTAAAAAGTGCTTGAACAACAAGGATGTGCTCTGAACTATTCAATAACTAGATAAGATTCAGAAGCTTATGTGTGTATATTTAATTTATTGTGAATCTAACTAGCGTTCTAAAGTAAGTGTTATTTAAGTAACCTTTAATTTGGACAACGCATGCATGATGGGAATTGCAAATTTTTGAATGTCTTACATAATATATTCTCTTTCACTAAATTTACTTTTACATCATTCCTCTTGCCTACGTCTTTCTTGCTTTTTGTCCTAATAGTATTATTTACCACATTTCTCATTTTCTTAATTTCTATATCTCCCTCTCACTCTTCCTATGAAAGAATTAATCATTTTCAGAAACCTAACTTCAGCCAAAACCTAAACAAAACTATTTGTTAAATCTATAAAATTACTTAGCATATTTAACCTCTAAAATTCATTTATCAAGTTTTATTTAGACCGTAATGATAAAAACCTAAATAGTTATACTACAATTAGTCAAGTATTACTATCAATTACATGAATTTCTTTTCCCTTGTGGTGTGCCGCACACCTCTAAAAATTCAAAATTGCCTTCTGGTGTTTTAAATATACATCTCCAAATGCACCTTTAATCACATTATCCTTTGTAAATCAAGCAACCACCCCATTTTGTAAAACATTCGTCCGGAGATGCATCTGTAAAACTTTAATGAGGTGTATTCGGAGATGATGCATATTCGAAAGTGCATTTTAAGCTATTTAAACAACCTTGTTTTGAATATGCATCTTCGAAATCTTACATGCATGCATCTTGGGTAGAAACATTGTCCTAAGTTTTCATTTTATTTTTGAATTAAGAGTCATTTTAATCCGCTAACAATGCCATAATTTGATTCAAACATTAATAAATACGAAAATTATAGAACAATGTAATGCATTAATTAAAAAAATCTCATGATATTACAAACATTGTTCTCAAAGTATGGAAAATAAAACTAAAACACCCCAAAATATAAAAAAACATAACCTACTGCGTATGCCTAATCCTAACCCCCTGACTCCTCCTTTGCCGCAGCTAACCCAAGGCATTTTTTGACTCGGTAAGAATGGCACGTGCGAGGGCTATCACATCATCGCTACCTCTCTCAAACAATCCAGCCTCTATGCCCTCATACGTAATCCGCATAATATTTTGAAAAAACGATAACACATCAATGACATGGTAATCCTTGATATGCTCATTCTCCAAGATCTCCTCAATAGCAGGCCTAAGCGAACATCAAGGAGCGTCTGGTGTCATGAGAGGGTGTGACTCACTATAGAACTAAATCATGTAGTCGTCCACATAAGGCCACTGAATTGTGGCAGACATACTCCCATACTCCTCTGGTATCAAATGACTCTCATAATCCACTAGTATTTCATCAAGATGTCTGGGGACGATGCTGGTAGGAGTAGACTCGAAGGGGGATCTCAGAATGATCTACACATATCCAAACACATATCATATTCCTCCTACATGTCAGCCATCCAAAGTAAAATGAAATGGGGTTTAGACGACGTCATCATGTTGAGTTCAGTCAATATACACACTTAAAGGCCACACAACATCATTTCCTCTACGTGGGAAATACATGCAAGCACGTGACCAATCCTCAGTATACTCTACCACATGATCAAACCTGTGTACGCGGTTAAAATGAGATAGGATCTATCCCTAAAAATGAATAAGAAAAAAATATTAGTAACAAGTGTAAAAAATTTCTTTAAAAATTAACAGTTGCTATGAAAATTACCGTCATCAGGGTGCAGGAGCTTTCCATTTTCCTTGTCGTCCAAAGAGAACCTTCACTCAGCTTGGAGTACAGGTATACCAAACAGGCGTGCCCCCAGTTCCACTCGTGAATGTTCGATAAGTTGATGAAGTACTTATGGTACGCCACATAGACGTATGTTGCACTTTTGTCCACAAACATGGACATACCATAATATGAGGAAACACCTCAAAGAACACTCCCGGTGGTAGGTAACATGTAGATCACCGTTGTTGGAATCATAGGCCAACTCTAAGTTTTCTTCATAATGTTTTTTCAAGTATGAAAATTTGGCATGAGCACCTCCGACGCTATCACACTGCATTAAGGCATCCATTAGGTCAACTCCCAAATAAGTGACCATCATCTACTAGGTTTCATCACAATTGATCCTGGAGAAGTGGAAAGATGGCGTTTCTTTATGCCATCTCTCAACAAAAGCCGAGTGTAAGCAACGTCATCTTGCAAATAGAGAAGTGGAAATATGATGTTTCTTTATGCCATCTCTCAACGAAAGCCCCATGCATGCCATGGTCTTATACCTGAAGCAACACATGCCCACAAGACCGTAGTATCGAATGAAACTTTGGGACCAATCATCCTCAGGCTAATATAGCTATTAAATCTTATGATGTGGTTAACAGACTTCAAACATTCACACTCCTATTAAAAAAATAATATCAGTCGCAGGAAATTTGTTTAAAACATGTAAATAACAACCGTTAACAAATATACCTCTTCGACCCAAACATGCCCAACAACATGATCTCTATAATATATCAATAAAGAGGTGTCAGAGAACCCTACTAGATAAGGGTATTTAAGTGTAGGGACATCAACATGTTCAACAGGAGCTTCCTCTCAGTCTTCGTGAGTAGGGGAGACGTGCCCCTAGTGTAGCTTGCGATTGTTGTCGGTGACACGACCACCTTACGCAATGGTTGAAATTGGATGATACTTTCTGATTTTTTATTTATCCTATGAAGCTAGAAAGGAAAGGGAAGCTATCTAAAACTAACCTTGCACGCAAATGTTTTCTTTAACAAATGCTAAGAGATTGGGGAGTCCAGGGTCAGGTTATACAAAGGGAAGTTGTTAATTACCCAATGTATATATGGTTATCCATAGATCTTATTTCTGGAATGTTTCTCTATTATCTATTTAATGGTGTTTATCTGTCATGAATTGGGAAAGTTTCTCCTTTGGGAGTGTTGAGAGAGTATTTTTGTTGTTTTTGGGTTTTTCGATGTTTTTTGGTAAGGTACTGGGCCTAAGGTTTTTTGGATTTGTGTGCTCGCTAAGAATTCGCATTCTTATGCCTACGTATTCCCTTAAAAATAACAGGGAAATCAGAGCAATCGTAGTTCCTCCTATTTCTATGGGAGGAAAAAGATGTTTGGTGTCTTTTTCAAAGCCCAATATTGAAGCTAGATGAGTATTTGTGTCTTGTTCAAAGCCCAAGATTGAAGCTAAAAGGTTTAACTGAGAGAGAATTTGTCATCTCTAAAGGGAGATATCTCACCTGTTCTTCACAGTTGTTGGGGGTATTTGGTTATAAAGGGGAATTACTTTAACTGGGATATGAGAATCCCGCAATGCCGTAATTTTCTTTATAAGGGAGATGTCCTGAAGGAAGAAACTTTAACTCAATGTTGAGCAATGCCATTTTCCCTTAGGAATCTTTCATGCTAAGAGAGGGACATGGGCTTGGATGTAAATAATCTAGAGGCTTGCCACTTACAGTTGTTAGATGAAAGAGGAAGTTTACCAGGATAAAAGAGGGACCACAACTTGGATTTTTGAGTCAACAAGTGTGCCACTTACAACAGTTATCTGGGATTAGGGCTTTTTTATTGTCTGTGTGATGTACAGAGAAATGCCTTCCTATAGAGAGAACTTTTGATTTCCTCTGAGGGGATGTTGATTTTTGTGTGCCTTGATCAAAGCCCAAGGTTGAAGCTAAAAGGTCGACTCTACTAGGGAGTTCTATATCTATTTTGTACAAAGCCCAAGATTGAGGCTGAAAAGAGATTGACTCTTCCGGGGAATATTTTGTCTGTCTTGTACAAAGCCCAAGATTGAGGCTAAAATAAATGACTCCACTGGGGAGAGGTTTTATCTGTCTTGTATAAAGCCCAAGATTGAGGCTAAAAAGGTTAATTGACTCAGCTGGAGAATATGATCTGCAAAGCCCAAGATTGAGGCTAACTCAGCTGGGGAAAAATCATTATACAAAGCCTAAGAGGAGGCTGGTTTGGGGAAATTCTTATATGAAGCCTAAGAGGAGGCTAACTTCTACTGAGGATTATTGAGATCCAGAGACAGGTCTAAATTAGGAAATCAACTCTTGCTGAGGATTACAGAAGAGTTGGAATCTCAGAGGCCATGAGTTTCTGATTCTGTTAGTGTTATATTGATGGTAAGTTGACCCTGGCTGGGGAACTTAGGATGATAGGTTTAAACTTTGCTGGAGAATTGATGAAATAATCAGGGTCTTTTCTGTATTTTTAGGAAACTTAAGGGTTTCTTTGAGATCCAAGAGGAGATGAGACTTTCCAAGTCTACTGGTATGAAGAGATTTTCTCTTAACTAGAGGATGATCTTTGTATGAAGCCCAAGAGGAGGCTGATGTTTTAAGGGATGAGAATCAACCCTAAACTGGTATGATGTTTTGACTCTCTGGAGTATTGAACTAGCAAAAGTTGACTAGGTTCTGTCTTATAACTGTAGGAGGTCTTTAGGTCCTTGTACTAATCCCAAGAGGAGGCTGAGAACTTCTAAGAAGCCTGAGGGTCCTTGTACAAAGCCCAAGAGGAGGTTGGGGATGCTTTTAGGAAGCCTGTGGGTCCAAACCTAAGAAAAGTTCAAGAAAAGGTTTCACCGGGAATAATCCTTTCTTTAGTGAACAGTTCTAGGGTTGAAGAAATTCAAAAGAGGTTTCACCGGGAATAATCCTCTTTGGGGAAGTGAATTTCTTGTACAGATATTTCTAGTTTGTGACAGTCTTAAGAAAAGTTTCATCGGGAATAATGCCTTTCTCTGTTCCATATTGTATAAGCCCAAGAGGAGGCAAGACTGTATATGGAATTTCCTATGGGGGAACTAGTTTTGACTGTGTTGAAAGAGTAAACACTGGTTTGATCTAAAACTAGACCTAATTACTGGGGAGAACTCTAAGCAAGTATATATACAAGTATATACAGATGAAATATATAAACCAGTATGTATATAAAAAATAGTAGAACTTACAGGTATGCAAGCTCCAGCATTGTAACCACAACTGTGTAGTTAGTTATTCAAGAAATTGAAGAAAGTTTTGATAACACTTAAGAACTTGTAACCCCCCCTTTTTTTTTAAATAATATAACTCTTTATATAAGCAACTTTTTTTTTAAAAATATTAAAATTAATCCTTTAAAAAAAATCTTTTATGATAATAATCAAAATCAAGTTTTTTATATAATAATATTTAGTTTTTTTATAATAATTAATATTTATAATCAACTTAAGTCTTTTCTTATAATAATTAACATTAAAATATTAATAATTAATTTAAATCTTTTTTATAATTTCTTTTTGTAATAAACCTTTCTTTAATAAAATTTAGAATTAATTAAATCTAGAGTTTTTTATAATAACCAATTCAAAACCTTTTTCGTAATACCCCCTAAAACTAAAATCCTTTTATAAGTGAAACTTCCCTAGCCTCCCCGTAAATAAATAATAATAATAATAATCTCAAATAAAATAATTAAGTTTAAAACCAAACCTTTAGATCGTCCTCATTTTAGAATCTCCCTTTGTGCTAGATCGTAAGTTCGTGAGCGTCCGATTGTTTTCCCTTATCTGTTTGATTGTGTTTTTCTTATCTGATTTATGTTTCTGCTTCAAACCCTTTTCAAAAACAATAAAAAATCCTCGATCCAACGTCGAACCAATTTTCTACCCATGTAAGTCGATCGCCTTAGGGCATCGCATTCGACCTATTGATCACTGGACACAAGTCTAGCATCACTTTGCTAACACACTCGCCTAAATAATATAATTAACCACATGAAATATCCAAGGGAAAATCCCATGCATGATAACCACGTTATTGTGCATGGTGCATTTCATTTGCATCATAATCGATACCCTTAAGATAAGTCAATTAGACAACTTAGGATAGACTTCCTAGGCTAGTCCCCCCTTAACTTTGATTTTAATCAAACTTTAGCCCACCTAATTCTCCACACAAGAGAATTAGATGTTAATCATCTAAAAGAAAGGGGCATACAATCCCATACCCCACAAATACAAACATTTTCAAAAAAACTGTGGTGGTCTTTCTTAAGATGATGACTCATCTTCCTCTCCTAAAACCTTAGTAAAACAGATAACAAATAATAGATAATATAATAATAAAATCAAGAGGTTCCTGTAGAGTACTACAGATATCTAGGATGCTAACACCTTTCCTAGGTATAACCAACCCCCGAATTTAGAATCTTAGTGCATTTGCATTGCATTGTGGGTATTCGGCCTTTCTCCCTTCCCTTGGATAAAATCAAAGACGGTGGTGACATTAAAAATATGCGATACAAGTTAACTAATAGCTTGATATCCAATTTTCACCGCGACAGAAATGGCGACTTCACTGGGGATTCTCATAAGAGGGTTCCCCCTAACTTGAATCTTTTATTTTTTATCTGTTATATATATTTGTTTGGCTGTTTGGAGGGATTCTTGAGTGGTGAGAGTCCTAGACCCGGACTTGAGTGAATTATAGGAGATGATATGGTCAAGGGTAATTTGACGGAGTCGATTCCTGAAAATTCGAATTGGGAAAATCATCGCTCAGTTTAGGCTCTTTTGAACTTAATATTGTTTGAGCGAGTTCATTCGTGAAAACGGTATTAACTTCGACCAAGAACCCTTAAGACTGAGGACCGTAGCACCTTTAAACCCACTTGGCCTTTTAGGATGTAGTGCGGTGACTATGCGGGAGTCTATTTCCAAATAGTTGTCACGCGATACTACACTCATACGAGATTCTCTTGAGAATATTAGTGACTAACCGAGTAATTTGGGAAGTCGATAATATCCGAAAGATGGGTTGTAGACTCTGGGAACTTTTAGAACCCATTCAGCAGGTACATTTGAAACCACACTACCTTATGGGATGGGTAGACCTTGACTCCATTCATGCTCCTTTGAACCTAGGACCTTTTGTTTGCTTGTTTGTGTGCCCCTTTGCTTGTGTGTTTGTGCATACATACATACATAAGCATTATTTTCATTCAAGTTCATGGAATCTGAGTCTTTTATTTACATCGTAGGGTACCATGGACAATGAAAGAAGGAATACCGTGAAATATACTTACAAGAGCTTTGATACTAATAATCTAAGGAGGTTGGAGACTCTGTTGGTTAATTCAGAAGGATTCCAGGGTAGATATGGGGCGCTATTGTCTTTATTGAAGGTGAAGGTTGATCAAGGACTTCTCTCCACCCTACTTCAGTTTTATGACCCGCTCTATCATTGCTTTACCTTCCCTGACTACCAGCTGGTACCTACTCTTGAGGAATATTCTAGTCTGACTGGTTTATCTATTCTGGATAAGTCTCTTTTCCCCATTTTTGATAAGGATCCTAAGGAACAAGAGATTGCTAAGGCAACGCATTTGGAGTTAGTGGACATCTGAAAGAATATGACTACTAAAGGAGGGATTTCTGTTTTGCCTATGAAGTTTCTGATGGAGAAAGCTCAACATTATGCCAAACGTTCAGATATGGCTGCATTTGAGGCTATCTTTGCTTTGATGATTTATGGTACCTTTCTGTTTCCCAACCTCAAAGACTTTGTGGATCTATATGCTATTAAGATATTCATAAAGAGGAATCCAGTCCCTACTTTATTAGCAGAAGCTTATCATTCTATCCATCTGAAGCATGTTAAAGGATGACAAATCACCTGTTGTGTGCCCCTATTGTACAAGTGGTTTACTCAACACTTGCCCAAAGCCATCGCTTTCTGGGATCCTAGTAAGGGCTGGTGGTCTAAGAAATCATGGCCCTCACTCATTCTGACGTCGTTTGGTATAATCATAGGTATGATGAAGTCATAGTCATCGATAACTGCGTGGATTTCGGGAATGTGCCTATTTTTGGCATACAAGGAGGAATTAGTTATAATCTGGTCTTAGCCCGCCGACAGCTGGGGTAGCCTTTGAAGGACAAACCCCTCGGTATTCATACAGAAGACATTTTTTTCAAAGAACATGAAGAGCAGGAAGGGTTGAAGAATGAGATTTTAAAGGCTTGGAGGGACAAGAGCAAGAAGGATAGAAATGCCATGGGGAAGCGTAATTGTGTCTCTTTAGACCCTTATCTACAATGGGTTAGAAGGAGAGCCATTGAGCTTAGGATGCCCTACGACCGCCAAGAACCTATGGTCCTGAACGAAGAACATGTCTTCATCTTTGCATCTGAAACAGAGGAATTAGAGATTGCCTTAAGGAAAGCTCAGCAAATAGGGAATGCTTGGAAGGATAAGTATGAAGTAGTTGTGGAAGAGAATGAAGCACTTCAAAGACGACTGAAAGCAAAGAGTGAGGAAGTTCTCTCCTACAAAAAAGGAAGTTACAAGAAGACCCAAGTTCCTCAAATTCTGAGTCTACTTCGTGGGAGTCGATAGTAGATGAGCTGATTCTCGAGAAGTCCCGAATGGAAGAGGAAATTAAGAAGTACAAGCTGAGATTATTGGGGGAATCTCCTTAGGCCTTTATTTAGCTTTTATTTAGTTATCGTTAAAAGCTCTTGTGAGAATACCAACGGTTGTAACGTTTTCATTATGAGTTTTCAATTCCTGTTTCTTTTATTTGTAACAGTTTTTTACGATTAATAAAATTTGTGTCCTTTCATATTCTATGATGACTATAAGTACTCAAATTCCACGAACTTTTGCATCTCATCTGCATTTGCATTCTCATTTTGTTTTTCCTTTAAAGAACTCAAAGTTTATTTTTTTAGACATTGTAAAATGGATTATGGAAGGAAAGGAACTTTGCCATACACCTTCAGGGTCTTTAATGTGGAACAATTAAGGGAACTAGGAGGTCAGATAAAAGATCCGGAAGCCTTCGCTGCAAAGCATGGACATATCCTCTCTTTGTTGCAGGTCCGAGTAGCTGCTGGTTTATTGGAGACGCTGGTGCAACTCTATCATGTAATCTACCATTGCTTTATCTTTCAAGATTTCCAGTTGATGCCCACATTGAAAGAATATTCCGCTCTATTGGGAATCCCTGTTAAAGACTCACCTCCGTTCCATGGTGGAGAAGGAAGACCCAGTTAGGAAGACATCGCAAGAGTGACCCGCACCAAGCTGTTGGAGATCCAGACTCACATGACGGTCAGAGGAGGAATCGACGGCTTTCCTGCTCAGTTCTTATTCGACAAAGCTCGACAATTCGCCAATAAGGGGAGTACTGAGGCCTTTGAGAACCTGTTCGCGTTACTAGCTTATGGTTTATTCCTATTTCCTAATGTCGAGGATTTTGTGAATGTCCACGCGATCAGAATTTTCATGCTCAAGAATCCTGTTCCAACACTATTGGCTGATGCCTACCACTCGATTCATTCAAAGATTCTGAAGGGAGAAGGTCAGATTGTTTGCTGCGCTGCTATCCTCTATAGGTGGTTTATTTCGCACCTACCGAGGTCTGCGGCCTTTTGGGATGTCAAGGATAGTACAGAATGGCCCGTTAAACTCATGGCTCTTACTCACTTGGACATTGTTTGGCATGATCCAATGTACAGAGGAATTCCCATGATTCACAGCTGTGGAGATTTTTCCAACGTGCCTCTCCTTAGCACAAAAGGATGCACTAGCAACAATCCTGCCCTCGCCCGTCGCCAGCTTAGACATCCGATGAATGAAATACCTAATCCAGAGAACCTAAAAAGAATCTTCCTCTATGATGGAGAGGACCCTCAGCTGAAGATCCAGATCACGTTTGCTTGGCGTCGCATCAACAAACAAGGGAGGACTGCAACAACAAACCCCGACTGCACAGTTATAGAATCTTGCCTGGAGTGGTCATGCAAATGAGCCCTCGTTCTGACGATGCCATATCCTCGGCCTAAGCCTCCTGTAGTGGAATCAGATGAAGTTTCAAGACTGAAAGCAGAAGTGGAGAAGCTGACACTGGACAAGTTTATATTGCAGGAAAGGATTGACAAGTTGATGGAAGAACTCAGTGAAAGGAAGGGAGCATCATCCAGTGGATCGAAGCCCTAGTTCCCTTTTTATATTCTGTTTGTTTATTATAATAAAGCCCTGAAGGTGTATCGTTGTTATGAAAGTTTAAATTTTTAATAAAATAAATTTCCAATTACGATATTTAAAATACACTTTTGAGTTCCTTGAGATGCATGTTGCATCATGCTGCATCATACGCATCTTTTGCAGTTGCATTCGCATTTCCTTGCATTCCAGGTTCTTATCCATGTCTCCTTTCAGAAGACAAGCTGAGTCATCGATACAATACTCGAGCCGGTCGCAAGAAAAGAATGGATCAACTCGAACAGGAAAACAGAGCACTCCGAGAAGAGGTTTCAACATTGAAGGAAAGTCTAGAGAAGATCAACGGGATGATGGAAGTTTTGATGGCTGCTCAGAATCAACCATCACATGGTACGACATCACACAACATTGTTATCTCTAAGATAATATCAGCACCGATCCCAGTGGTGCCCACTACAAATGAAGTTCAGTATTCTATGCCTCCTGGTTATCCGTGGGGTATGCCTCCTAATTTTACTCCAGCTGGATACCGCCCACCTGTTTCTCAAGTTACTGCCACAACTGCTGTAATGACTGTGCCACCACCTGTGGTAAATGCTACTCCTTTTTATCTGGAAGAACCCGTGTTTCATGCTGACTCTAGTGAGAGTGTTGGAATGGAAGAACGAATGGATGATTTCCAGGACCAGTTTCTAGAGTTGAAGAAAGAAATCAAGGCCCTTCGTGGGAAAGAGCTGTTCGAAAAGACCGCCTCTGAGCTATGCTTGGCTCCTAATGTTAAGATTCCTCCAAAGTTCAAGCTCCCTGATTTGGAGAAGTATAAAGGGAATTCTTGCCCACATAGTCACATAGTTATGTATGCTCGGAAAATGTCGGCTCATAAGGATAATGATCCCCTATTGATACATTACTTCCAGGATAGTTTGACTGGGGAAGCCCTCAAGTGGTACATGGGGCTAGATAGCTCAAAGGTCCGCAGTTTTAATGACCTCTGTGAGCTTTTTATCAAGCAATATAAATATAATGTCGACTGGCACCAGATAGGGACCAGTTAAGAGCCATGGCCCAGAAGGAAAGAGAAAATTTTAAGGAGTACGCCCAGCGCTGGCGTGAACTTGCTGCTCAAGTTACTCCACCTCTGGAGGAGAAGGAGATGACTAGAATTTTCCTGAAAACACTGAACCCATTTTTCTATGAGAGAATGGTAGCAAACGCCTCTAGTGATTTTACCGAAATGGTCAACATGGGAATGCGATTGGAAGAAGGAGTCTGTGAAGGAAGATTGGTGAGAGAAGGAAGTGCTTCCAGCAATGCCAAGAAGTATGGAAGTAGTTTTTGGGAAAAAGAAAGAATAAGAAGTAAGTGTTGTGCACCAAGGACGGTCGAAAGGAAGATATCACCAACACCCGCAGGTCGCTGCTGTAACCCCAGTTATCAATGCTCCAGCTTACCAACCACAGTTTGCACAACCCTACCAACCATCACCTCAAACTCCACCTGCTTCACCACAACAACAATATCGTCAGCAAAATCAGCTGTCTCCTCAACAAGCCCGACAGCCGTTCAACAGCCCCGATCGTGTAGTCAGGAAACCAAATTTTGACCCGATTCCTATGCTATATGCAGAACTCTTTCCAGCATTGTTGTAAAAAGGCCATATCCAGACTAAGCCCCCACCAGCAGTGCCCAAGGACCTTCCTTATTGGTACAGAGCTGATCTGTTTTGTCCATATCATCAGGGTGCGCCAGGCCATAATATTGAGAATTGTTATGGATTGAAAGCCGACGTTCAGAGATTGGTTAAGAGTGGAATCCTAACGTTCAAGGATTCGAACCCAAATGTCCAGAGTAATCCTTTACCGCAGCACGGAGTGGCCAATGTGAACATGATCCAAGAGTGTCTTACAGATGAAGATGAAGAGGTATTTGTGATAGTTCCCCACATCAAAGATCTGGAACGAATTAAGTTTACTTATGATAGCCGGAAGACTGTTGCTAATCCTCTGGTTATTAATGTACCTGGTCCAGTTCCTTATACTTCCAGCAAGGTTATTCCCTACAGGTATAACGCTACTATGTTTGAAAATGGTAAGGAGGTGCCTTTGCCTAATTTGTCATCTGTAGTCAACATTGTTGATGTTAGCCGAGTTACAAGGAGTGGTCGAGTTTTCTCGGCGCCAAAAGATAAAGAGGTCCCTTCTGAGCAGCCAGTTGTAAAGAATACGACTCTGGGGCAGTCCAGTGGGAATGATTCTGTAGACAAATCTGATGAGGTTCTAAAAATGATCAAGAGAAGTGAATACAAGGTAGTAGATCAGCTGCTGCAGACACCATCTAAAATATTCGTGTTACAATTGCTGATGAGCTCCGAAGCCCATAGGCAGGCATTACAGGGAGTACTGGAGCAGGCATACATTGACCATGATGCAACTATAGAGCAGTTTAGTGGAATAGTGGGTAACATTACTGCATGCAACAATCTGGGATTATGCGAAGAGGAGTTACCTGAAGAAGGGAAGAAGCATAATTTGGCTCTGCACATTTCAATAAACTGCATGAATGACATGTTATCTGGAGTTTTGGTTGATACTGGTTCTTCATTGAATGTGATACCAAGGACTACTCTCACAAGGTTGACTTATCATGGACCACCAATGAGGCTGAGCGGTGTTATTGTCAAAGTTTTTGATGGTTCGAGGAAGACCGTGATTGGAGAAGTGGATTTACCCATGACTATTGGGCTCAGTGTTTTTCAGATCACATTTCAGGTCATGGACATTCATGCCGCCTACAGTTGTTTATTAGGCAGGCCATGGATACATGAAGTGGGAGCGGTTACATCTACCCTACACCAGAAGTTGAAGTATGTTTGTGACGGACAGTTAGTTACAGTTTACGGAGAAAGAGCTTTAGTGGTGAGCCAACTCTCTTCCTTTTCTTATGTTGAGGCGGAAGAAGAGGTGGGGACTCAATTTCAAGCTCTCTCGATCGCTGACAACAACACCAAGAGTAATGGAGTTACTATGACATCTTTTAAGGATGCGCTAAAGGTTGTAGAAAGTGGCCCTCAAGGGAAGTGGGGACAGGTGCTGGTGTTGCCCGAAAATAAGAACAAGAAAGTTTGGGTTTCAAAGGTAACAATTCCGAGAAGACTCCCATAGGAAATATGATTATTCCCCCTATCAAGAATGTGTTTCACAGCGGAGGGACTATCCATTCGCCAGAGGTAAATATTGTGGAAGAAGATTCTAAAGATACTGTCATTCCTCTCTTTCCTCCTCAACTAGAAGTCCAAGGATTCGAATATGAAGCCAGTGCCATCCTGGAAGATGATTCTGTCGAAGATCAGCCTAATTTTGTGACATATGGGGCAATGGCCCAAAATTGGAGTGTTGTTAACATTCCTATTGTGATCCCATTATCAAAGTAATTTGTTGTTTCATTTGTTTTAGTTTATTCGCTCTGCCCAAGGCGATGACATTTGTGTGTGGGCTTTACTTTTCATAATTCCCTTTGCTCTGCCCAAGGCAAAGGTAATTTTGTGGTGGGGCTTTTGTTCGAAATTTGCTATCATCAATAAATTATCATTTTGCATTCCTGTCTTTTATTTCCGTTTATTAGTACTTTAAGGAAAATGGTAATCACAATTTTAATCACTTTGCACGCTTGTACACACACTTTCACTTGCTCAAAATCTAAAATAAAATCACATCACATGTGCAAATTACTGCACGAATTGAACATCAAAAACAATGACCCAATGCCTTCTCCGAACTTTGAGTTTCCTGTGTTCGAAGCCGAAGAAGAGGAAGAAGAGATCCCTGAGGAAATATCCCAGCTACTTGAGAATGAAGACAGAGCCATTCAGCCTCACAAAGAGCCAGTAGAGGTTATTAATTTGGGTACAGAAGAATCCCGTAAAGAGGTGAAGATTGGAGCTTTACTCATGGCCTGTGTGAAAGAAAGGTTGATTGAATTACTCAAGGAATATGTTGATGTGTTCGCTTGGTCATACCAAGACATGCCTGGTCTTGACACTGCTATAGTGGAGCATCGTCTACCTTTGAAGCTAGAGTGTCCGCCAGTCAAGCAGAAACTCAGAAGGACTCGCCCTGATATGGCCTTGAAGATTAAAGAAGAGGTACAGAAGCAGATTGATGCAGGTTTTCTCGTTTCATCTGAGTATCCGCAGTGGTTAGCCAATATCGTGCCTGTGCCGAAGAAGGATGGTAAAGTTCGCATGTGTGTCGACTATAGAGATTTGAACAAAGCTAGTCCGAAGGATGATTTCCCTCTGCCTCATATTGACATGTTGGTGGATAGCACTGCAAAGTATAAGATTTTCTCTTTTATGGATGGATTTTCAGGTTACAATCAAATCAAGATGGCTCCCGAAGACATGGAAAAGACATCATTCATCACACCTTGGGGCACATTTTGTTACAGAGTTATGCCGTTCGGTTTGAAGAATGCTGGCGCAACATATCAGAGGGCTATGACTACTGTTTTCCATGATATGATGCATAAAGAGATTAAAGTTTATGTAGATAACATGATAGCCAAGTCCAAGACTGAAGAAGACCATGTCGAACATCTGTTGAAGTTGTTTCAGCGTTTGAGGAAGTATCAGCTACGTTTGAATCCTAACAAGTGCACATTTGGCGTCCGCTCAGGAAAGCTGCTGGGTTTCATTGTTAGCCAAAAGGGAATCGAAGTGGATCCTGATAAGGTTAAAGCTATACGAGAAATGCCAGCTCCGACTACGGAAAAACAGGTCAGAGGTTTCCTGGGGCGTTTGAACTACATCTCTCGGTTTATCTCTAATATGACTGCCACCTGTGGACCCATCTTCAAACTTCTCAGAAAAGAACAAGGTTATGTTTGGACTGAACAATGTCAGAAAGCATTTGATAGTATTAAAGAGTATCTCTTGGAGCCTCCTATTTTGATTCCTCCGGTTAGGGGCAGACCTTTGATCATGTATCTGACAGTTTTAGAAGATTCTATGGGATGTGTGCTCGGTCAACAAGACGAATCCGGGAAGCAGGAACATGCCATTTATTACCTCAGTAAGAAGTTCACCGACTGTGAATCCAGATATTCAATGCTAGAGAAGACTTGTTGCGCCTTGGCATAGGCAGCTCGACGTTTGCGCCAATACATGCTAAATCATACCACCTGGCTGATCTCTAAGATGGATCCCATTAAGTACATTTTTGAGAAACCAGCCCTAACGGGAAGGATTTCCAGATGGCAGATGCTGTTATCCGAATACGATATCGAATACCACACTCAGAAGGCAATTAAAGGAAGTGTTTTAGCAGATCACCTGGCTCATCAACCCATTGAAGACCATCAGTCTGTGGAGGATGATTTCCCTGATGAGAATGTGATGTATTTGAAAATGAAGGATTATGAAGAACCATTACCAGATGAAGGGCCTGAACCGGATTCTCAGTGGGGTTTGATTTTTGACGGTGCTGTCAACAACTATGGCAAAGGGATTGGGGCAATCATTGTGACTCCTCATGGATCTCATATCCCTTTCACTTCAAGATTGACTTTTCCATGTACGAATAATGAGGCCGAGTATGAAGCATGTATCATGGGCCTTGAAGAGGCAATGGATTTAAGAATCAAGAATTTGGACGTGTATGGTGATTCTGCTATAGTGATATACCAGATTACAGGAGAATGGATGACCCAACAAGATAATTTGATTCCGTACATAGATTATGCAAGGAGACTACTTCCGTTCTTCAACAGAGTCGAGTTCCACCACATTCGTCGTACCGAGAATAGGATGGTAGATGCATTGGCGACTCTGGCTTCTATGATTGTGGTGAACCGTTGGAATGACTGTCTTAAGATTAACCTTATGCGCCTTGATAGGCCTGCTTATGTGTTCTCAGTAGAAGAAGTTATTGATGAAAAACCCTGGTACCATGATATTGAGTTATTTCTCCAAAAGCAAGAGTACCCACCTGGGGCATCTAACAAAGATAAGAAGACTTTAAGAAGACTGGCTGGTAACTTTTTCTTGAATAATGATGTGCTTTACAAGAGGAATTTCGACATGGTCTTGCTGAGATGTGTTGATAAGCGAGAAGTGGACATGTTAATGACTGAAATTCACGAAGGATCTTTTGGTACCCATGCTAACGGGCATGCTATGACAAAGAAACTCTTGAGAGCAGGCTATTATTAGATGACAATGGAAGCTGATTGTTATAAATTTGCTAAAAAGTGCCACAAGTGTCAGATCTATGCTGACAAAATTCATGTACCACCGACTCTCCTGAATGTTATCTCGTCTCCGTGGCCTTTCTCCATGTGGGGCATCGATATGATCGGTATGATAGAACCGAAAGCATCTAATGGACACCGCTTTATCTTGGTCGCGATTGATTATCTTGGTCGTCAGATTTATCAGGAACCAACTTATTTGCAGATATGGTGTGCCGAGTAAAATCATCACTGATAATGGTTCAAACTTAAATAACAAGATGATGAAGGAATTGTGTGAGGAATTCAAGATTGAGCATCACAACTCTTCTCCGTATCGACCAAAGATGAATGGAGCGGTCGAAGCGGCAAACAAGAATATAAAGAAGATTATTCAGAAAATAGTGGTCACTTATAAGGACTAGCATGAGATGCTCCCGTTTGCTCTACACGGGTATCGTACTTCAGTGCGCACGTCAACAGGGGCCACACCCTTTTCACTTGTTTATGGTATGGAAGCTGTACTCCCAGTAGAAGTAGAGATCCCTTCTATGAGAGTCCTAATGGAAGCAAAGCTCTCAGAGGCTGAATGATGTCAAAGCAGATATGACCAATTGAATTTGATTGAAGAAAAGAGGTTGACGGCCTTATGTCGCGGACAACTATACCAGCAGAAGATGAAGAAGGCTTTTGATAAGAAGGTTCGACCTCGCGAGATCAAAGAGGGAGACCTTGTGCTTAAGAAGATTCAGTCTTTCCTTACTGATTCTAGGGGAAAATGGGCTCCTAACTATGATGGTCCATATGTCGTCAAGAAGGTATTTTCGGGGGGTGTTGTGATGTTAGCAACAATGGATGGAGAAGAGATCACTCATCCCGTGAACATAGATACAATCAAGAAGTACTATACTTAGAGGTGAAGAGAAATAGACTCAGTTTGGTTCGCCGAAGCTTACTGCGACAGTTAAAGTCAAGGCCTTCAAGAGGCCTAGAACATGGGAAACTCAAGTTCGTTTAAGAAATAACATTGTTTTGTTTTTGATGTAATTTCTTTTATTACCATTTTCCGACATTGTAATAACATATGGAATCACGCAATTTGCTGATCACCATTTTATGAAATAAAGTTGCAATTATCATTTACCAGAAAATTGTTTTATCTTCCAAAATGACTTTTTTATCTTTTGATAATAAATGTAAAATTGTCTTGTGTATGGATTACTTTGGTTCGCGAACACTAAAAATGGATGTTGACAGTCTCCATAAGCCATGGCTCAAAGGGTTTCTATCCTGGGTAACGTGGCAACTCCCTAGTAAGTTCTACTTCAGGCGGTTGCGACTATTCCCCGGTAAACCTCTACTTCAAGAAGTTACGACACCTCTGATGCAAGACTCCTCCGACGGGCAGCCTAAGAATCCCCAGCGAACTTCTTTGATTTCGACCTTCCCCAGCGAAGCGAGTGCTTATTTCACTCCTCATCAGACTATATCAATCTCCTCTAGTGAAAGCGGATGTTTATTTCATCCCCTCGAGGTTTTATCTCTGATATTTCAACTATTATCGATTCCAAGTTTCCCCGATGAAGTGGATATTTATTTTATCCAGTTATAACTTTCATTCAGCCCACGTCAATTCACAGTGGATATTTATTTTATCCCCCATGAAGTCTTTTCGATCTTGAGTTTGATTCGTTCCCAGTGAATCTTTCTCGTTCCCAACAGGATCCAAGGTTCATCTTGACAATCCTAAGTGAGGTCACAATGTTCATCCCCAAGTGGAGGGCTGTATTTTCCCTAGAGAAAGTTTGAAGCTTTGAAGTAGGACATGGTTCCATATATGGCTTTCCTTTCATCCCCAGTGATGCTTCTTATATTGCAAAGATTGGCCGAGCATCCGTATCGAGATGCTTGTTTTTGTCTCCAGTTTGCTTCTCTTTGTTGTTTTGTCAGCATAAGCATAAGCATATCACGACATCCTTGCATGTAGATTCATGGCATGTGTGCATTTTTTTTTGCATCTTGCATTTTTTGTGTTTGTTTGTTCTTTCACTTTGTTTGCGTTTATCCCCAAGTGATCTGGGTTTGTCCGCTCCCTCCAAGTAGAGTCATCAGCCCTAGGCAGAAAAAGCACATACTTTCTAATTCCCCACTGAGCTCGATCCTCGTGGAAGATGGTTGCTTTAGTTTTCTTTTCCATTTTTGGATAAAGATAAACCCGTTGAGTTCAGTCCTCAATGGGTGGAGTCCTTGTTTGACCGTTTCTCTCCAGTTACTTCCTGGATTGAATTTTGGTCCCTGACAATCACAAATTGTGGATATCTCTGAGATATTGAATCCGAATTAAGCGTGCATTTATTTTGCACTTTGTCTCCCCAAGAAGAGTTTACTTGAAGATCTCTATGGAAGACATAAATTATTTCTCCAACAATGATTATTACATTTTCAAGGGATTTACACCCAGACAACAAGTAGCTGCTCTTTATTTGAGCAGTTTGGCTATCAAGATTTCTACGACAGATGGCAGTCTCCTCAATACAGTTTGTCTACCTCCAACATGTTATCAATATTTTCCATTTATTTCTCTGTCGAATGCTATCTCCTCTAAAATTCGTCAGAGAAACTTATTGAAGACCTTGCAGGCATTCTCCTTATTTGAGAACTCCCGTTGCAAGAATTCTATTTACTTCACTGAAATTTCAACTACAGCAATATTGCTCTATAATGGTTATCCCCAGTGAATCCATTATTCAAGTTACTCCCGCCAGATGATATCTCTTTGAAGAGGGTGGGAAATTCAAGACTTTGCTCGAGGCAGAGAACCTCACAGCATCTTTTCAAGACTTGCCCGTGGCACGCAACCTTAAGGCATGGGAAAGTATTTACTCTTCCTGAGCAGAATATTTAAGGAAGCTGAATCACCATCTTAATCGTTGAAGCTTATTTCAGTCTATTACCTCTGCTTAGGCTATTGTGTGATAGTAGGTAATACGTCTGTATTTTGGTCAGATGCCTCGCTTAGGCTATCGTGGTGGTAGTAGGTCATCTTTCCTTCTTGTGTTTACCCGGCTTAGGCTATCATATGCTTGATAGTAGGTGACACACCTTTTTTGGTCAGATGCCTCGCTTAGGCTACCGTGGTGGTAGTAGGTCATCTTTCCTTCTTGTGTTTACCTGGCTTAGGCTATCATATGCTTGATAGTAGGTGACACACCTTTTTTGGTCAGATGCCTCGCTTAGGCTACCGTGGTGGTAGTAGGTTATCTTTCCTTCTTGTGTTTACCTGGCTTAGGCTATCATATGCTTGATAGTAGGTAACACACCTTTTGGTCGGACGCCTTTGCTCAGGCTGCCACAAGTTGGCAGTAGGTGATCCTTTTTCTTCAGTCTATTACCTCTGCTTAGGCTATCGTGGGATAGTAGGTAATAGGTCTGTATTTTGATCAGATGCCTCGCTTAGGCTATCGTGGTGGTAGTAGGCCATCTTTTCCCATTGTGTTTACCTGGCTTAGGGTATCATATGTTGATAGTAGGTGACACACCTTTTTTGGTCGGACGCCTTTGCTTTGGCTACCGTGTTTGGTAGTAGGTGATCTTTCCTCCCCAGTTTATTACCTCTGCTTAGGCTATCCTGTGTGATAGTAGGTAATATACGCCCTTGTATTGCAACTGGATACCTTGTCTTAGGCTACCAGCTATTGGTAGTAAGTTATCATGTTCCTTTCAAGTTTCTTGCCATATGCTTAGCTACCTTGTGATTGTCAGTTGGTAGTCTCTTTCCCCCGGTGGAGTTAGATCTTTCCCCGTGGAGTCGTGCTTTGCTAGTCGTCCTCGTCGGGTCTTTCTTTCTTCGTGTCTTAACCTTAGTTTTCCCCTGTGACTTCATCCCTCACGGTTTCCTTCGTCTTGCATTTCATATCATTTTCATATCGTATCATGTGCATTTGGCGGTATCTTAGGGCCAAAAATTTTGTGCATGTTTGTATTTAAGTCTCTCCTATCTCGTCGAGACAAAGATTTTAATCTCCGTATCTCCGGATAGAAGAAACTTAAATAGGGGCATCTGTCGCACCCTAATGTTTTACCCTAAGATCCCTTTTCTCTTTGCATAACATATTAGGTTCATCATTCGTGCATAACTAACAGTTCTGTCTAGACATTATTTGTTGTTTTTATTTTGCGAAGTTAGGTGCTGCTGCATAAGGCTCGGATGTCATGGAGATTGTGTTAGTGTGCTCATCAGATCATATGCCCTCATTCTTGTGATCCCTTAGCCCGTACAAGATTCTTCAGAGTTTTTTTTCTCGAGGAAGATCAGGGTACATATTGTTCATGAATGCGGGAGTGGAATTAAAGACGTCAGGTTGTGTTGAAGTGTGCATTTAAGTGGATTTTCTTGGCAAAAAAGTTACTTAAGGTCGATTTTAAGGCCATGATACCTGCGAGAAGTGTTCAAATTAATTCAGATTTTTGTTTCAAGTCACGTTCAATTTATGAGCCATAGGAGGTTCTCGAAATGAAGTTCAAGAAGAATGGATGACTAAGAATACGGTACATGTCTCATTGTCTTTTAAGAAGAGAATACAAGTTATAATCCATTTATATTTTAAAGATTTTCATGAAAAGAAATTTCAAAGTGGAAGATTTTCGTGTTCAAGATTCAAGAATCTCAAGACCATAAGCATTAAGCTACGCTACATTTGTTTCTCAATTTCAGGTCATGCCAAAAGTGATTCATGTAAAGGAGTCATCCTTCAAGGATAACTTATATGGTTGGCCTTATATTTGGATTCCTAAATCCTTGATCTTAGTATAAAGTGGTACATGATCCTCAGGTAACTTTGTCTTGTTACAAACATTAATGAAAAGGTGGAGTGCTATTTGTGGGGGAAATCGAAAAGGCGCAGCAGGCTCTGCATATAATGATGCCGCAGCCAACTTTTTTTTCTGGATATAAACAGTTCACATAATTATATCAGAAATTATTAGAAGCCTAAGCTATTACAAAAGTCCTATGCATAGATTGGAAGGGAGATATCACAACTATATCTCTTAAATCCTCTTGTTCTTCGTGAACTTCCAAAATGCGCCTCTATATGGCTTCCGAGAAACGATTCTGTGTCGTGACCTGATAGGAAATTTGGCTCAATATAGACAAAATGCTTTGCCTTTTCAATAAGAGAACATATGCCGGTGAAGCGAAGATTCCCATACCAAGGAAATACGTCGGTGACGCGAAGAATGACAAGACCACCTATCCAAAACCAGAGCAAATTACAAGAGATTAATTCAAGCATCGTGAAGACAAAATCATTCATAGGAAGATTCACAGACAAAAAGAAAGCCATTCAAAATTATCACAACAACAAAACCATGTTTAAACCACTTAATTCCAAATTTCACATCAAACCATGATTCACAATTCAAGATCCGTTCATTCAATTGCCAATTCTGTTCATGTCAAATTCTCCTATCAATCCAAGTACCAATTCACCCACTTACTGTCACAGTAAAAGCATGTCATGTTCCAAAAGAAACCAAATCGTATATCAGGAAAAGAACACATGAACAAACGGAAAAGACATACAATGAAGCGGTGAAAGATCTCCTCAATTCAAATGCTACTTCACTAAGACTCCTAGGTGATCCAAGGAATGGGCTCATTGTTAAGAAACTTACTGAGAAGGTTCTGACAGGAAGAAGCCAGTCGCAGTAAGTCATCAAAATGCGCATCTGAAAGTACAATGGAAGAGAAACGCGGCAACTGATAACCCTGCATCGAATGGAAACAGTGCTGTGAATCACTTTGCAAATTTGAGCTTCAGAGACTGAAAACGCGAAGGGTTCCTCAAAAAAATATTAGCAATGACAATACCACAAGGTTATTGGGCGAAAGACTCACCAAAAGATGATGGAAGGGTGACCCCAATTCATGATTTTAACACAAAGAATTCTCAGCCGTGAGATTCCAAGCAAAACCCTGCACGATTCAAAAATAAAATAATACAATCCACGCAAGCCCAATGAGTAAATGGAGTATCTAGCAAAGTTTCCAAAACAGAATTATTGAGTTAGAGAAGAATAGAGCATATCCTAAACGGGATGAACAAAAAAGGAAAGGATCAAGTGAGATAGGCCTCAGAGATATTTTTGAATCAGAGAGATTTCATCATCTTCAAAATTAAGGATTGAGGGAAACATCGTAAAGACGCCGCCAACATTAATTCCTTCCAATATTGGATCAATCAGAGCATTCAATTCAGAGATCATATCAAAAGCGTGTCACAAATTCAAATTTCAAGTTCAAAAACCTTCCAAATCAGCAAACCAAGTGAATCGTATCAGAGTATCTCCAGACAAAATCAGTTCAAAAACTTTCCAAATCAAAATCACATCAGATCATAGCATTAAACGTAAAATCAATCAACATTAAGGAGTACAATCATTATTGGCCTTATAAAAGGGACGTTTTTCTCATCGGAAAGAACACATGAAAAAACCACTCCACAGACGCAGCAACCAAACCGTCAATTCCATAAACCAATCGAAAGGAAACCCAAAGATTCAAAAAAAATACATTTGCTCATCATCATCAACACGAGATCCAACATCCCAAATTCAGAAGAAAGGCAAAACCAAGGAACAATAGAAAGGCAAACGATACAAATCGCGAAAGCTCGTAAAAGGTAAAAAAGGGTAGAGAAGAAGGAAACTTCCCTCGACGAGGTCGCCGGAGCTCTTCGCCGTTCCGTCACCATTTTCTTTTTTTCTTTCATTTCAGCACTTGTTGTAACTTGTAATCATCCATAATAGTGAAATGGGGTATTATTGGGCTGTGCGGGGTGGGGATTTATCGTTGTTTATTGTTTCTCTGTTGCAGGTCGTGAGAGATGAGAGAAAGGAGAATGAGCGGCACCGTTAGGGTTTTAGAATCCTACTTTTTTTCCCTTTTTGCGAGAGAGGATAGAGGCGAGAGAGAAAAAATGGAATGACCCGTGTGAGCCCATTCCTGCGTTCAACCTTTTTTGTTTTAACCAGATTTGTTTTTTCTATTTCTTTATAATATAAAACCAATTAATCTTTTAATCTAAAATAAACATAATTTTATAATATAACTAATTTGATAATTAAATTTTTTTTTCTTTTAAAATCTTTTATAGTATAACTGTTATTAAAATACCAACAAAAACTCCTTCCTTTAATTATTTAAAAAAAAAGGAACTCTTAATAACTTTTTAAGAAGAGGCGTTAAAACCAGAATATCAATTTATTTAAATTAATTAAAACCTTCTTCACATTGGTAAGAACTCTTTTAATACCCCCCCTTTTTTTTTTAAATAATATAACTCTTTATATAAGCAACTTTTTTTTTTAAATATTAAAATTAATCATTTAAAAAAAATCTTTTATGATAATAATCAAAATCAAGTTTTTAATATAATAATATTTAGTTTTTTTATAATAATTAATATTTATAATCAACTTAAGTCTTTTCTTATAATAATTAACATTAAAATTTTAATAATTAATTTAAATCTATTTTATAATTTCTTTTTGTAATAAACCTTTCTTTAATAAACTTTAGAATTAATTAAATCTAGAATTTTTTATAATAACCAATTCAAAACCTTTTTCGTAATACCCCCTAAAACTAAAATCCTTTTATAAGTGAAACTTCCTTAGCCTCCCCGTAAATAAATAATAATAATAATAATCTCAAATAAAATAATTAAGTTTAAAACCAAACCTTTAGATCGTCCTCATTTTAGAATCTCCCTTTGTGCTAGATCGTAAGTTCGTGAGCGTCCGATTGTTTTGCCTTATCTGTTTGATTGTGTTTTTCTTATCTGATTTATGTTTCTGCTTCAAACCCTTTTCAAAAACAATAAAAAATCCTCGATCCAACGTCGAGCCAATTTTCTACCCATGTAAGTCGATCGCCTTAGGGCATCGCATTCGACCTATTGATCACTGGACACAAGTCTAGCATCACTTTGCTAACACACTCGCCTAAATAATATAAGTAACCACATGAAATATCCAAGGGAAAATCCCATGCATGATAACCACGTTATTGTGCATGGTGCATTTCATTTGCATCATAATCGATACCCTTAAGATAAGTCAATTAGACAACTTAGGATAGACTTTCTAGGCTAGTCCCCCCTTAACTTTGATTTTAATCAAACTTTAGCCCACCTAATTCTCCACACATAAGAATTAGATGTTAATCATCTCAAAGAAAGAGACATACAATCCCATACCCCACAAATACAAACATTTTCAAAAAAACTGTGGTGGTCTTTATTAAGATGATGACTCATCTTCCTCTCCTAAAACCTTAGCAAAACAGGTTACAAATAACAGATAATATAATAATAAAATCAAGAGGTTCCTGTAGAGTACTACAGATATCTAGGATGCTAACACCTTCCCTAGGTATAACCAACCCCCGAACTTAGAATCTTAGTGCATTTGCATTGCATTGTGGGTATTCGGTCTTTCTCCCTTCCCTTGGATAAAATCAAAGACGGTGGTGACATTAAAAATATGCGATACAAGTTAACTAATAGCTTGATATCCAATTTTCACCGCGACAGTTATGTAGTACGATTGTTGTTATTGTACTGTGGGGCGAGCTTGTTGAAAAGGCTATTGCGGCCTTTGCTGATACTGTTGTTGACTTGGTTGGCTCTGAGCAACCTGAGATTGATAAGTCGGAGCTGGCGCGAGGTTGATAGCGGGAGTTATTGCCGCTACTGGTTGATACCTTCGGCTTTGCTTTCCCAGAGAGATATTACTAATATCTTGCTCATTTTTCTTTTGGAAAGCACTACCGTATCTCTTAGTACTACTAGATGGCTCTGTATCTTTGACCAATCGTCCTTCTCGAACTGATTCTTCAAGGCGTACTCCCATGTTCACCATTTCAGTGAAGCCACTGGGCGCACTTGCAACCATTCGGTCGTAATAGAATGAACTCAAGGTTTTTAGGAAGATCTTTGTCATCTTCTTTTCCTTAAGAGGGGGACAAATCTGAGCGGCAATTTCACGCCATCTCTGAGCATACTCTTTAAAAGTTTCTTTGTCCTTCTACGACATTGCTCGGAGCTGATCTCTATCTGGTGCCATGTCCAAATTGTATTTATACTGCTGAACAAAGGCTGCACCGAGATCTCTGAAAGTACTGATCTTGGTGCAGTTTAAACCCATGTACCACTTGAGTGCGGCACCGGTTAAACTGTCTTGGAAGTAGTGGATCTGTAGCTGTTGATTTTCTGTCTGGGTTGACATTTTTCGAGCGTACATCACCAAATGACTTTAAGGGTAAGAGTTGCCTTTATATTTTTCAAAGTCAGGCACCTTGAATTTATGCGGTATCTTTACATTAGGGACCAAACAGAGGTCGGCGGCATCCTTTCCGAATAAGTCTTGACTGCGAATGGCATGCAGTTCCTTCTGCATTTCCAAGAACTGCTCTTGGAACTCATTCATCCTTTCGTACATGTCTTCATTTCCGCCAGAAATTGCTTGCGGAATTTGTCCTTCTGGGACAGTGTGCACCACTGGTTGTGGTATAGACATTACAGCGGTGACTCGTGGAGCTTCAGTGCCCTGAAGTTTGTAACCTTCAGGAGTTGCTGGTGTAACCCTTGCGTCTTTATTTTCCCGAAGTTTGTAACCTTCAGGTCCAGCGGTTCCTGCTGCAGTTTCGGGGTCTTCCGTAACCGGTGGGATATATCCCTCAGGTATAAAGTTGAAAGGCATACCCCAGGGGCGACCCTTAGGCATGTTGGACCGAGGATCATATGTCTCCATTACAGGTGTTGATGTGATCTCCGAGATCACAGTCTTTTGATGCCGCTGCTCCTGAGCTGCTGCCAGGGACTGCGTGTCACTGTGAAGTTTTTCCAAAATTTCCTTTAGAGCGTCGATTTCTTCTCTCAGCTCTCTGTTCTCTTCCTCGAGATCGCCCATTTTATTTTGTCGATTGGCCCGAGTATTATATGAGTGAGACAATTTGACTCTAGAATCGTGACACATACGTGAGACTCAAAGATAAGAAAAAAAAAGCGTTATATGAGAATGATAAGTAATGACATATTTTTTAGTTTTTGTTTTATTCAAAAAGAAACCTCAACAAATAGATTACAAATACCACACAGTGGGGGGTGGAGACCCCTTTTATTGAATTCAAAAGATTGCGGTATTTTACAAGAAAAAGTACAGTATTTTACAAAGTGCTGTAAGGAAATGTCTAAGCTCATGGATCCAGAGTCCTTTCTAAAGAGAGTTCAGATGACGATTCCTGTATTTTCTATTTCTTTGATCGGGGCTCTTCAGTTGTTGTCGGGTCGTCAGTCCTCTGTCAAGTGAAAGGAGCGACCAAATTCCTCCGATCTTCCTGACTCTCTATAGCATGTTGTTCTAATATCTCAATCAGGGCATCCTTTTCTTTTAATAGTTCTTGAATCTTGGTACATTTCAAATTGAGGATTCAGTACTTATTTTTCCAAGAGCTCTTCTCACATTGAACTTTGTTGAGAGCGACCTAGAGTTTTTCCGCATTAGACATGAAATAAAGGACAAATTCCTTTAATGGAAAAGCTTCTTGGCGAGGGTAAGGCATCCTCAGCTTGAGGGATCTAGTTTGCACCCAGTGGAGATAAGGCTATATGGAGGTACAGTTTGGTCTTCCAAGAGACTCTCTTCCTTTCTTGTGAATATGTTGCCAGGCATGCACTATTTCTTTCTTTAGTGCCCTGTCATTTTCTCCTTCCTTGAATCGGGTATCCGAGTTGACGGCGATCTAAAATTGGATGATAGTTGATTCCTCCTTTAGTTCCAATGAGGGGCATATTAAGGAAATTTCCACATCTGTCGATGATCTCTATCCCTTCGTAAATCCTATTGTACCAATCTATGTCAGAGTTGGTAAGGGACATAATCCTTTGTGACCAACGTAGAGTACTCTTGTGATCCCAAAAAGCAGCAGACTTGGGCAAATGGGAAATGAACCATTTGTAGAGTAAGGGTACACATCATGTGATCATTCCTCCACTGTACAAATTCCTTAAGTGTATAGAATGATAAGCATCTGCGATCAAGGTTGGTACAGGGTTTCCAATCAGAAATATCTTAACAACATTGGTGTCGACGAAGTTGTCGATGTTGGGAAAAAGGAATAACCCATATATTAGCAGAAAAAAGACATCCTCGAAAGCAGTTATGTTTCCTATACTAGCAAAGTATAGAGCTTTCTCCATCAAGAATTTATCTAGTAAACCCCGGATTCCTCCTTTGGTGGTCATGTGAGTCCTAACTTCTGACTCGTCCAAAGAGATTGCTCTTGCAATGGTTTGATCCTTTGGAATTTCTTCCAGTCCAGAAAATGGAGCTTGATCAGTGATAGGTAAATCAATTAGGTGGGAGTACTCTTCTAGCGTTGGTGTCAGTTGGTAATCCGGAAATGTGAAGCAATGATAAACCAGATCGTAGGACTGAATCAACGTTGGCATGATTCCTTAAACTACGTGGACCTTTAACAGAGACAATAGTCCTCCGTGCTTAGCTCTGAAAGCCTCGGGATTGGTAATCATCCTTGCCAATTTCCATATGTCTTCTAGTTTCGGAGCCTTGAAGGTGTACTTGTGCGTCTTTCTTCTACCGAAATCCATAATGCAATCTCTGATATTTGCAATTATTGTTTTAGTTTATTTTCGGAAAATATTTTTTTCTTGTTTGAAAAGAGTTTTTTAGATGAAGGCATGAATGCAGCACACAAAAACATTTGAAAACATGGGTTCAAGGGTTCAACATCACGAGCGTGAGGTCATGGCTCTACCCATCCTCAAAGGTTGTACTATTTTGGTCAATTTTTGTACCTGTAGAACGGATTCTAAGGTTCCCAAAGTCATTGACCCCTCCTAGGGATATCAACAACAAGTTGATTCACTCGAGCGAGCTGTAATATCCTAGGATGAATCTTATTTGAGTGTAGTATCGCGTATCAACTATTCCCGATAGTTATCGCACTATCAAATGGTCATATGGTTAATGTCTACTAAATCCTCAGGGTCATGGGTACCATACTAGGAAAGACAATGCTTTCACGACAATCGGTCGCTCAACATCGATACTTCCGTATGTGTACCTCGACTGATTTAGTGGACTGCCAAGTTAGCTTGGTCGGGATTCACTCCCTATAAGCGTTTCCTGGATATGCCACCCCTATCTTAATGTTCTCTCAAACTTTCCACGTGCGTATTAATCGCATTCCCAGTTGACAGAAAATTAAACACGGGTATCAAGTAGTAATAACAGTAAATGATATATATATTATATATAGTATATAGAAAATTCTAAACAACCTAGACCTCTTAGGAACTTTAATCCTAAAGACTCCTCAGCAGAGTTCACCTCCCCCATCCAGTCAGGAAGCGTGCTCTCACCGACGATGTCATATTCTAATCCCCAGCAAGGTGGGAGTAAAGTCGTTCTCCCCATCAGCAGGCTAAATTCAGCAGTATCCCCAAGCAGGATGGTATTATGGACTGTTTTCCCCAAGCAGGATGGTATCATGGGCTGGTATCCCCCAGCAGGTTCTGAACCCAATTGGATATTAGCAATCCTCAGCAACGAACTTCCGGTTCCATTATTGGCGTTCATTCTCAACTCCCCCAGCAGAGGAGAAATCTCAGGTTTTGGATGTTACCTTCGGTGAAAGACAGGTGTGGCCCCCGGTAGCTCTTACGGGACTACATCCCCAGCAGAAGTTGTTGATCCGAAGAGTCGATCAGTATGACCCTTCTCAGCAGAGTTCCTGGACTCAGAGGACAATTTATTTTTGTCATCCCCAGCTAAATTGGTCTCTTCTCTCCAGCATTTATTTTGCGGGAGGGGCCCTTTTGCATATCATCATCATTGCATTGCATCCTCAAGATGCGTAGCATTTCCATTTCGTATGGAGCATTACGCCATAGAAAAAATTCAAACATGCATCGAAGCATAAGCCAGATTTGGTACCTTGTGCGAAAGCCCAGATCAACCCTCAATACAGTGATCCCAACCTTAGAGCTGACGCTTATCTTCCCCAACTTCAAAGTTGTTGTATACCTTTTCTCAACCTCAGAGTTGATGAAATATCCTTTCTTACCCAACTTAAAAGTTGTTGTATACCTTTTCTCGACCTCAGAGTTGATGAAATACCCTTTCTTCCCCAACTTCAAAGTTGTCGTATACCTTTTCTCGACCTCAGAGTTGATGAAATATCCTTTCTTCCCCAACTTCAAAGTTGTTGTATACCTTTTCTCGACCTCAGAGTTGATGAAATACCCTTTCTTCCCCAACTTCAAAGTTGTCGTATACCTTTTCTCGACCTCAGAGTTGATGAAATATCCTTTCTTCCCCAACTTCAAAGTTGTCGTATACCTTTTCTCGACCTCAGAGTTGATGAAATACCCTTTCTTCCCCAACTCTAAAGTTGTCGTATACCTTTTCTCGACCTCAGAGTTGATGAAATATCCTTTCTTCCCCAACTTCAAAGTTGTCATATACCTTTTCTCGACCTCAGAGTTGATGATTATTGCCCTTTCTTCTCCAACCTCAGAGTTGTTGCATATCTTTTCTAGACCTCAGAGTTGATGAACAACCCATTCCTCCCCAACTTCAAAGTTGTCGTATACCTTTTTACCAATCTCAGCGTTGATGAACATCATTTTCTTTACCAACTTCAAAGTTGTTGTATATCTTCTCTCCAACCTCAGAGTTGATGCCTTTCGTCCCCGACCTCAGAGTTGTCGTACCTCATTTCTTCCAACCTCAGAGTTGTCATACCTCTTCTTCTTCAACTTCAAAGTTGTCGGACACCTTTGCTCGACTTCAGAGTTGATGAATACTCCCTTTTGTCCAACCTCAGGGTTGACGCCCCTTTTACCGACTTCAGAGTTGACATATATCCTTCTTCTAACCTCAGAGTTAAAGTTATGTTTTTTCTCAACATCAGAGGTGATGTCTACCTTTTCCTCAAACATTCAAAGTTGGTGTTTAATCCAGATTGTCCTCAACCTCAGAGTTGATGGTCTACCTTCTTATCCCCAGCGGAGTCATCTTTGTAGGTCTGTTGATTCTATAAACCTCCGGTCGTAAGTCCACATTCGGCTGGCAATCACTATGTCATTTCTCTCCCCGCAGTTCGCAAATTTTTGGGTTCTTTTGATATTCAATCTCCGTGTACCTTGGATGTCTGAAAGCCGTCGCTATCATACCTTCAGGACCAAGTTGATTGAATAGGGGCAGCTGTAGCACCCCAAAATTTACTCTCTTACCTTAGTACTAACTGGCTTATGTTTCTTTTTTTTACATTTTATCTCATTTAGGGCTTAACTCATAATCATGCATTGTATTGAGCTCTCGAGACATCGGATCACGGTATCTTTGTGGCTAAGGACTTCTCTTATTCTAAGCAGCAAGCATTAGAGTGCCCCAGCATTTATTTTGCTCGGTAATTTGGTACCAGATCATTCTTTTTCCAACAGGGTATTTTGAGAGTTCACAGCTTATTCCTGGCATTTTTTATATTTTCATTCATCTGACTGTATTTCCACTCTGCATCATCTAAATAGCATGAAATAGTGCTTTTCATCTCACATAGTGCCTAAAATGTCACCCGAAATAATTTCTCGGATTTACAGACAGACCGGTCAAACTAAATCTCAACGGTGTGTAAAGTCGGTGGACGGAAAATTTTAAATCGAACTTGTATACATCAATTATACTGATCTACGTTTCGTGTAGTTTAACCTGACATGTTTGTTCTAATTTTTCGACCATTTTTTCGTCGCATTTGAATCGGTTTGAGCGTTAACGTGTCAAAAATTATTTTAAAATCTGACCAAATGCTGTTTTTTTTCGAGTCATATATTTCGTACTAATCATTTTAGTGTACTCGGTTTATTTTTTTTCGATCACTAGGGCATTCGTTTTTTATTTATTTGATGTTTGTTTATTTTACTTTTTAACTAATATTGTTTAGAATAAATAAATAGGATTTTTAGTTTCTGTTTTAAATTTATTTTAATTGAATTGTTTAAATTTTATTTAATTTTAATATTAGTTATTTGGGCCTTAAAATGGACACTACGGGTATTAGTGTCAATTTGAAAAATAGTTAACCCTAATTTGTTTTATTATATATATGTGTGCTAATGTTGAGAATGGGGACCGGGAAAAAAGGAGAAGCTGATTCTAAAGAGACCGAAAAAGAAAAAAAAAGGCTGCGGAATTTTCATTGATATACTGGTACTATTCTTATACATATTATTGGTTCGATTCAGTTGCTAATAGACGTTTGCTTTTCATATGCCGGTTTTTATTCTCCTATGTACATTTGCTTTTCATTTACTAATAGAAAATTGATTACTAACGTATATATATTATAAGCGGCTACTGTTTGCTCATGATTAAACTAATATATATATGAAAACATGTCGCCGCCGTCATACTGTTCATACCGCCGCATAGTTTCTACATTTTAATATATACTTAATACATGCTAACGTTCATGGTTCTTACATATAGCATAAATACGTTTTATTTTATTTTATATTTATTTTTTTATTTCAATCTTTTTTTTTTTGTTAAAATTGGTTTTTTCATTAATTCTAAATGATTTTAATTAATTAAGGATACACTTTGTTTTTGAATGAGATATTAATTTAGAATTGATGTAATTTATGTTGCTGCCACAATGAGTAATCACGTAACAGTGTTCATTTTTTTCCCCTCAGTCTCACTTGTTAGCTAGTTGGTTTAGGTATCATAATTGTTAATTAGAATTAGGTTTACTTTAATAATGAAATTATGTGGTAGTATTTATTTGATAAAATTTTTGTTAACCTTTTTACATGTTAATCTCAGTGTTGATTCTAACTTGATACTTAAATTGTGATTTAGATCTTAATTAACTTGATTTGGAATTTAGGTTTAGATAATTATATTTTAGATTAATTGGATTTTGTTTTTACTTTAGATTTAAATTTTGATTTTGTTTTTTTTAATTTTAATTTTAATTTGGGTTTTGGTTTTGGATTAATTAGATTTTAATTTTGAATTAATTTAAGATTAACTTTTGATTAGAAATTAATTTCGAATTAATTAGACCTAGATTTTAATTTTGAATGAATTTTTTTACTAAACTTTGATTTTAATTTCGACGCTAGTTTTTGATATTTGTTTTAGATAATTGCTTTGTCATTGATTCTTCGTGATATTCGTATAAGTTTTCCTTGGTGATACTTGCCTCTTGTTTGATTTTCTCTTTGTACTAACTTGCCTTTGTATTCGATTTTCCTTTGTGATTGAGTTGCTTCGTGTTTACTTGTTGATTACGTCGTATTCACATGCTCCCTTAAGGCTCCTAGTCCGACTTAATTTCTGATTAAGCTCGGAGTAGGATAGACATTAGGCTCTCAATCCAAGCATGATAACATTAGGTAGTTGTCCTTCCTAAGCCTCACTAACCCTAGGTCATCCATGCATGATAACATTAGGACTCTTAGTTTCCCTTTAGAGTTTCCTTTGGGTTTTCTCTCTTCTTATCTCAGAACTTCTTGAAAACACTTAATAAGGATAAAGTGTATTGCGCACGAGCCTTAAGCGTGGGGAATAAGAAATGAGGGGCTTCCTCTCATCTTTCTAGAGTGCTTAGCGAGCGTCCTGTCTTGGGACGATGCGTTAAGTATTCGCCCCTGTGCCCTAGACTTTGGTGCAATGCAACTTAGGAACTAACTTAAGCCACTTCTGTCCTAAAAAACACAAACCAACTTCAAACCTTTTTGTCCTTCGGGACCTTCAACTTAAAGGCTATTTTCAAAAAGGGCACGTTATTTTCCGTCTGAGACGCAAACAGGCATCGACCCTAACTGCCGGACGCGAACTTAACGTCGCTCATAAAAAACACAAAAAGAACTTGGTCCGAAGTACGTTGACTCTGAGTTCCCCATTGCACAAAGGGGGTACGTAGGCCTAGGACGTCGACGTCCTACCGAGTCGGTCTTTGTCTTCCCCTCTCCATCTTAGTACAGCCCTAGATAATAGTATGACTCACCTTTAGAATAGACAACAAGCGTGGATCCCATCGAGTACGATGGACGCGTGGGGTGCTAGCACCTTCCCCTCGCGTAACCGACTCCCGAACCCAGGCAATGGTTGCGATGACCATTCCTTTCCCTCTTCCTCAGGTTTATACGGTGTTCCCTTTCCCTCTCTTGGGATAAATTTACACGACTGGCGACTCTGTTTTCCCGCGCCACTCTCGCGTTTGAACCTGGATGAAAATCCTGGGAACGACAACTGTCACCCTTAAAAATCGTCAAAGAAACTCTACTCCCCAGAGATGATCTTTTCTCCGTGAATGGCATCTCTTGAGTTTCTTCCAAACCCTCAAACTTTCCTAGAATGATCTCTTATCTGTGAATTGCATTTCTTGAACTTCTCTTAGTTTGGGGACCCACAGGCTTCCTAAAAGCATCCCCGCCTCCTCTTGGGCGTTGTACAAGGACCCTTCGGCTTCCTAGAAGTTCTCATGCCTTCTTTTGGGCTTAATACAAGGACCCTAACGTCCTCTTAAAGGTATAAGACAGAACTTAGTCATCTTTTGCTAGAGCAGTCTTTCCAGTGTCAAACCTCAGGCCACTTTAGGGTTGATTCTCATCCCTTAAGGCCCTTGACCTCTTTTGGGCACCCTACAAAAGATAAAACTATTAAACACCAGTAGACTTGGACAGTCTAAACACCCCTTGAGTCTCAAAGACATTCTCAAGTTCCTTTCAAGCATAGGAAAAAACACCGATCACTCTGGATAAATCTCCAGCAGAAACCCGGTCTCTCTCAAGAGAGTTCCCCACCCTTGGGCTTGCCTATGGATCTAATCCTCAGCACTAAGTTAGCCTCCTCTTAGGCTTTGTATAATGATCTTTCCTCAACACAGTCATCCTACTCTTGGGCTTTGTACAATGATCCTCCCCCAGCGGAGCTAACCTTTTCAGACTCTCTTGTTGTGTCAATCATTTTTCAGACTCTCTTGTTGAGTTAATGACCTGTCAGCACTCTCTTGTTAGGTATAAAAGACTCTCTTGTTGGGTCAATCTCCTTTTAGCCCCAATCTCGGGCTTCGTACGAGACAATAAATCAATCTCTTGTTGAGTATAAAAGACTCTCTTGTTGAGTCAATCAACTTTCAGACTCTCTTGTTGGGTCAATCACCTTTGCAAGACTCTCTTGTTGAGTCAACTCAAAGGTGTCTTGTTGGGTCAATCATCTTTTAGCCTCCGTCTTGGGCTTTGTACAAGACATATAAAAGCACTCTCTTGTTGAGACAAACTTATCTCAGCCTCCATCTTGGGCTTTGTACAAGACACATATAAACCTCCCCAACGGAGTCAAAAATCCCTTTTATCCTCAATCTTGGGCTTTGTACAAGACAGAAAGAACATTTTCCCCAGAAAAGTCAAACTGTTAGCCTCCTCTTAGGCTTTATATAAT
Organism: Lathyrus tuberosus; assembly: GCA_022829125.1. Taxonomy (NCBI): domain Eukaryota; kingdom Viridiplantae; phylum Streptophyta; class Magnoliopsida; order Fabales; family Fabaceae; genus Lathyrus; species Lathyrus tuberosus. The sequence goes on from JALAZF010000250.1 coordinate 8,943,659, forward strand.
GATATCCCCAAAGAGTCAGCCTCTTTTTTGCCTCAATCTTGGGCCTTGTATAAGACATATACACTCTCTTGTTGAGTCAGTCTTATCTAGCCTCCTCTTAGGCTTCGTATAAAGAAATCCCTAGCTGAGTCAATCAACCTCTTAGCATCAACCTTGTGCTTTGATCAAGGCATACAAAAATCAACAATTCCTCTTTAGAGGTGACAAATTCTCTCTCAGCCAAAATCCTTTAGCTTCATATCTTGGGCTTTGAACAAGATACAAATCACCTTTAGCTTCATGTCTTGGGCTTTGAACAAGACACCAAAACATCTTTTTCCTCCCTTAGAATAGGAGGAACTACGATTGCTCTGATTTCCCTGTTTCGTTAAACGGGAATACGTAGGCATAAGATTGTGAAATCTTAACGAGCATACTAATCCAAAACCCTAGGTCCAGCACCTTCATATCAATCAAAACTTAGGTCCAGTACCTTACCCAAAACATAAACAAAACTCACTCTCCCTGTCACACTTTCCCAAGAAACTTTCCCAACCCATTAACAGATAAACACCATCAATTACAAAGCAGGAATCTATTTGCTAATATCCTATGGATAACCACATATAGGATGGATAACTGACAACTATCTATTGTATAACCTGACCCCGGACTCCCCGATCTCTTTTAAGTGTTTATTCAGTTAAACATTCGTGTGCAAGGTTAGTTTTAGATAACTTCCATTTCCCTTCTAGCTTCACGGGATAAATAAGAAATCAGAAAGTAGCACCCTTTCTCCACGAGGAGAAAACCCAAACTTCAGCGATAAGGTGGTCGCGTCACCGACCAAAATCGCTCGCTACAGAAAAATGGCGACTCTGCTGAGGGAAAATTGTCAGTATAGGATCATAGGACTATAGGTCTAGGATGTTAGGACAAATATATATACTGTTTTTCCTAATTGATATCTGTGTTTATTTTTCTGCTAATGGGAATGCGTGTGATGCCGCATGTTGAAAGATTGAGTATACACCTAAGATAAGTGATGGCACTAGATGAGTAATATTACAGGGAGTGACTCCCAAATAAGAGACCTCGGTTGACCATCGAATCAGTGGAGACACCCTTTGCGGATTCAATGCCTATACGACTTCGGTTATTGAAAGCAGATTGTTCGATTGTGGTTGTCAGAGAAGCTGAGGATTTTTAGTAGACTAAGACCATTTAGTATTGCGGAAGATATCGGAAATAGTTGTCACGCGATACTACCCTCATTTGAGATTTCTCTCAAAGATACTGCAGCTCGCTCGGGTGATTCCAGCCTGCTATTGTTATCCCAAGAGGAATCAATGATTTTGAGAGACAGGTACAAAAATCACCAGTATAAACCTTTGGGGATGGGTAGAGTCTTGACTTCATGACACCAAACCTTTGACCCCATGTTTTTCTATGTTTTTGTGTGCTGCATTCATGCATCATTCATTAAAAAAAACATTAAACAAAGAAAATCTTCTCTCCTAGTCTCTCTTTTTCAAATTAAACTAAGACAATAATTGCAAATATCAGAGAAAAAGATTGCGCTAATGGATTTCGGTAGAAGGAGGACTCACAAGTGTCATACCCCAAATTTTGACCCCTAAGATTTCCCATCATTGTGCAAATCATCATCACAATATGGATGAACCATCAGTCTCCCCAAAGATAGGTGAGCACTCACTACAAACAATAATTAGGGGATCAAAGCATAACCTAATATGCTCCATGGAACATCATGGACCCAATCATCAAGTCAATTTTGACCTCAGGGGATGCATTCATAAAAAATCAAGAATTAGGGTTTCTTGACCTAATTCACCCCCCAAGTTGACTTTTGGGACAAATCATGAGCCAAGACCTCAAGAGAGGATTTGAGGGTCTCTAATAAACCATATTGATCCATTTGCAACAATGGATTGATCCAGGAAGCTTGGTTCCCAAGTTTCAGGTTCATCGGAACCACAGTTAGGGTTTCGCAAAAAAAGTAAACTGTACCTTTGATTTTTGACCAGGACATGCTCCCAAACCCTAGGACATGATTCAATACACCCTATAACACCTATGAAATCAATCCATCAAGTTTGATTTAGGTCAAGGACTTGACTTCATAGAGGATCACACAGTTTGGAATTCACCTGATAAAAAGTCAACTGTGCCCAAAAGTCAAAGTTTGACTTTTTTGATTTTTTGGTCAATTATGGTTCCTTAACCCTAAAATGATGTTAATGTGTGATTGGAATCATCATTCATCAAGAAAAATCAAGAAAAGTGGGATAACTTGTAAAAGGGGTAACCATAAAAACTTAGAAATTTTTCTAAGTTATGAAATAAGTGGCTAGGGTACCAACTTTAGAGGATCATAACTCCTAAACCACAAGGCCATTTTTCCCCATTTAAAGCTGGATTTGTAGCTCTCATGGCCCTCTACAAAAGCTTCAAACACAACTCATTCCAATTCCTCATGGATTTTAAGTTATGGAATTATCAAATCACAAAAAGTGAAAATTTCACTTTCTTCCAACACTTAGTGAAATTTTCACTAAGTCAGAATCTGTCTTACTTTTTTCAAAATGTAGAGGCATTTTTCACTTGGATCCAAAAAGTATCAAAACCATTTATGATCAAACAGTTGTTGTATCATATGAGTGCTTTCCAAAATGGCCAAGAACTCCATCAAATTCCACTTGGGCCATGAGATAGGACCATGCCAATATGCCTTGCTCCAAACTATCATGGCAAGGCAGATTTGGGAGTTTTGCTCGATTTACTCAAATTTTACAAAGGGCAAGTAAATCTATCCATCTGAACACCTCAAGGGGGGACCAAGGAGGGATAAACCCTGATCCATAAGCATCCCAAGTCTTTGGAACCAAAAGTAGCATGCCAAACCTAGAAATGCCTAAAAGAGGGACAAGACTCCAATTTTGGTTTGGAGCATTTAATGGATGCACCAAGGTGGCATGGACTGAGCCATTTCCAACTGAATTCAGTAAAGACTTATCCAAGACCAAGGGAACCAGCAGCCTGTGCCCTAACCTCTAGTCAATGGCTAGAGGAGACTTGGATTCTCATTGATCAACATTGGCCAAACCTCTGCTGTAGTTGCCATTCACTATTGCAGCTAAAACAAACCTGCTCTACTATAAATAGAACTCAATTGTGTTCAGTTTGAGTACACCAAAGCACTACAACACTTGCTTTCCTTAAAATCTCTTTCTCTAGGCAAAAAATACCTTCTTTAGCAAGGTAACTATGAGTTTTTGAGTTAGAGAGCAATTCCACCATAACTCATGATCCAAACACATCAAATATGTCATATCTAAGCTGTTCAAACTCTCACAAGTGACCTGTAACACCAAAATCACAAAGCCACCTCTCAAAACCTCAAAATAGGACTTCTGTGCATTTTCAAACCATGTCTTGATTCAGTCACTTTCCAAACCAGATAAAACCTCAAACACACTCCAAATATCATCCTTGAACTGTCCCAAATGGTTCCCCCACCTGGAACACCATTTGAGAGAGTTGCTATTTTGACCACTTTTGCCCCTTTTGCAAGAAAGGGCTCAAACTTGTTCCTGAGGTTTCCAGCTGATTCCAACCATCCTAAAAGCTTCTAAGGGATCATTTGAGGTTGTTTAAAGCATCAAATCATTTCTGGAACAAAGCCCTTGGCAGATTGCAAAAAGCTCCAAAAAGAGGTAAGCATCACAACTTGGATTCTTTGAATCATGCTTTCTTTTGATGTCTACTGATCATGCATCTCTTATACATGTTATATGTGTTGTGTTTGCACCAATTTATCATGCAATTCATGCTTGTACCAAGAGATGGCACAGGAAATGCAAATCATGACCTATTTCAAAACCACTATCGGGTTTTTCAATAGGAGCATGATCTGAAAAAAAACACCACCACCATTGGATTCCTTGTGAAATTCTAGGTAGGATATACCTAAATTTTGTCCCAATCCATGGAGAAATGAGAAAGTTATGGCCTTCACGTTTTCAACTAAAATCTTACCTTGCCTTGCCTTGGGCCAGGCCAAAAACAAGGAGAGCCTTGTATATTTGTGGTTGTATTTCAATCAACGGATGTATCACCACCCCAGTGGTAAGGCGCGTGCCCTATACACAAGAGGTCTGGGGTTCGAATCCCCCTCGCCCCAGATCCTCTTTTTGCTATTTTTTCCACTTTTTATTGTTTTTCTTATTATTTTTAATGATTTGAAAAATTAATAACTCCCTCAATTTTAATTATTTTTTATTGGTTCTTTTTGCAAAAAATCACAAAAATGTTGAAATATTTTATTCCACAAAAAAAAATCAAATTTATATTAGTTATTTAATATAATTAGTATTTTTGTGAATTAATTCCTTTTTAATTGTTTTTAAACATTTAAAAGTGAATATTTACTTTGAATATCAAAACCAAATGAGTTTAATTCATCTTGTGATTAAAACCTCATTTTTTCAAACCTTAAACAAAAATCACAAGTGGGCCTCTAATAGAGTGTAAGACCCAACCCTTTTTTTAACCAAAATGTTTTGGGCCTCAATGCATTGTATAAGACCCAGTATGTTAAAGAAATCTCGACGCGATCGTCAATTCAAAAAAACAAATCATCTGGGCCTACCCTCGTGTTATAAGCCCCATTATTTTTCTTTAAACACCTTTGGGCCTCTTGAGAGAGTGTAAGACCCATCCTTTTGTACAGAAAACATTTTTGGGCCTCAGTCACTTGTATAAGCCCTTGTACAATTTCAAACAACAGTGCAATCACTGATAAATCCTTGGGCCTCTCCTTGAGCTGTAAGCCTCAACAACCTTTTTAAAGCACTTTCTCCTTTGATTTTGAATATAATATTGTTATCAAAGCTTTCTTTGTTGAACAACTAACCAAACAACATGGAAGCTCTACAACCGAGTAAGTGTTTACCCGCTTTCTTTATCCGCTTTCATATATATAACTGTATTGTGGGGCTGCTCACTGTAAGTCTTCTTTCACAAACATTTATATACTTGTCAAATATCAACTGTGTAATACTAGTATAGTTATTTAGAGTTTTCCCCAGTAACTACGTCTAGCACTACGTAAAGCCCTGTTGGTCACTCTTAAATACAAACAAAACTATATCCCTATAGGATTACCAGACACAGTCTTCCCTCATCTTGGGATTAAACAATATGGAGACGTGAAAGGCAGCATTCTCGGTGAACCCTTTCTCAGACTGTCACTCTTAGAAATCGTCAAAGAGACCCTACTCCCCAGGAATGATCTTTTCTCCATGAATGGCATTGATAAGTGCAAAATGTACCTATTTTTGTATATATGTTTTGTTGCACTTATCAATGCTTTGTGTTAAATATCGTGCGAATAAAACCCGATTTGTTTATAAATACATTTACGATACCTTTTAGTGTATATATTGCGTATAGTGTAAATATCATTGAGTTCAATTGATTTTTTCTCAATTTTTGCAGGTATCCAATCAAGGATGTCTTGCCATTGTTGTATAGAGAATTTAATAAGCTTTCCAGCGCTTCAAACCGGGGGAAAAACAGAGTTACGGTTCAAAAGTTACGAATAAAACACTGCAGAATTTTTGTTGTTCTGGTGTGCTGCACCCCTGCAGGGCCGGGCGGTGCAGCGCCGAGCGGTATTTCCAGCGCCGGGCGCTCCAGAACACTACTGGAACTAGTAAAATAAGCCGCCTTTCGCCGCCGGGCGCCCCAAACCACCATCGGGCGATGCTGTGCTGGCTGAAACACCATTTAAGGCCAAAAACACTATTTTTTGAGGATGGTTTTGGGGTTTTGTGATCCCAACTTCATCAAACTTCATTTTTCATAGGATTATCTTGAAAACAACATGGAAACTTGCATACGGATGAATCGGGGTGGATTTCTCATCGATCGGCTCTGACAATCCGTGAAGTGTTTGGTTCATTTCTCTTCTTCTTTGTGTTTTTCTTCTAGGTTGGGTTGTTGTATATGTATCTACTATGAACTCATGTATATTTGTCGCCCATGGTGTTGTATAAAACTTGTTTTACAAATCTTTATTGGTGATTGTCTCTGATTTTTGCTTTATGTGCGGGGTTTGAGTTGCGTTAGAGATAATCCTCGCAAACTTCTATTAGGGATAATTATCTGTTAGTTTCTAAACTCTAGAGATAGATTTAGGGCTAACAATCCGTATGGGTGTCGAAACTTAATGCCTTCCATGTTTCGAGGCTTCGCTCGCGAGAGTGACAAAGAGAGTGACACGGTTGTTATCTCAACTTTGCGTTAGACATAACCTTTGTTGTGAGCGATGCTGGGTGATATTGAGGAGTATTGTATGTCGAGTATAACTAGTTAGTAAGTTTAAGTTTATGAGGAGTCGATTATGTGCATGCCGGATAAGTTTGTCTTGCTGAAGAATGAATTTGTTTTATGTTTTAATATTTACTTTTCTGTTTCCTTGTTTTAAACCATTTTAATCCAAACTCATAAACGCGAGAGATTGTCGAACGACATTCTTTCCCTCGAACCGATCTCTGTGGACACGACATAAATCCCGGAGGGAATTCTTCCGAAAATAAATATTTTTGCTGCTTGCCCGATTCTGCATTCAACAGGCATCTCTTGAGTTTCTTCCAAATTCTTGGACTTTCCTGGCTTGAACTTCTCGGGGGTTTGGGGACCCACAGGCTTCATAAAAGCATCGCCGCCTCCTCTTGGGCATTGTACAAGGACCCTTCAGCTTCTTAAAAGCTCTTATGCCTTCTCTTGGGCTTAGTACAAGGACCTAGAGACCTCTACAGGTATAGGAACATAACCTAGTCATCAATTTTCTAGAGCTGTCTTTCTGAGTCAAGTGACAGACCTGTTAATGGGTTGACCTTTATCCCTTAACATACCTGCCTTCTCTTGGGCATCATACAAAGATCATTCACTACCTGAGAATCGATTTCTCGAAACACCAGTAGACTTGGACAGTCTCAATACCCTTCGGATTTTCCATTTCCTTAAAGAATAGGAAATAACCCTGATCCTCTGATCAATTCCAAAGCACAACAGTACCTTTAATCGTCCCCTTTATAAGAACTGATTTTCTCTTTTATGCAACATACTGGACCTGCCACTAAACTGAAACAGTCACTAGCACAATAGCTTCCTCTTGTGCTTTGTACAATGATTCTCCCCAGCAGAGCTAACCTTTTCACACTCTCTTGTTGAGTATACAAGACTCTCTTGTTAGGTCAAACCTCTCAGCCTCCATCTCGGGCTTCGTACAAGATAAAAATCACTCTCTTGTTTAGTATAAAAGACTCTCTTGTTGAGTCACTTCCCTCTCAACCTCCATCTCGGGCTTCGTACGAGATACAAAATCACTCTCTTGTTAAGTATAAAAGACCCTCATGTGGAGTCAAAACCTTTTAGCCTCCGTCTTGGGCTTCGTACAAGACACATATAAATGCGCTCTCTTGTTGAGTCAGTCACTTGTTAGATCTCTCTTGTTGAGTCAACCCCTTTTAGCCTCTCTCACGGGCTTCGTACGAGACACATAAAAACACCCTCTTGTTGGGTCAATAGCCTTCTCTTAGGCTTTGTATAAAGAAAACACCGGTTGAGTCAATCAACCTTTTAGCATCAAAATATGTGCCTTGCTCACAGTATACAAACATCAACAACTCTTTTTTCTTCATCTAATTGCTGTAAGCGGCAAGCCTATGGATTATTTACATCCACACCACTGTCCCTCTTTTAGCATGAGAAATTCCTAAGGAAAGATGGCATTGCTCTAAACTGAGTTAAAGTCTTCTCCTTCAGGTTAAAAATCCCCTATAAAGGAAATTATGGCATTGCTGGATTCACATATCCCAGTTAAAGTAATTCTCCTTTATAATCAGTCACCCAACAGTTGTGACAAACAAACCAAATATCCCCCTTTAGAGATGACAAATTTTCTCTAAAAGTCAAAACCCTTTAGCTTCACATCTTGGGCTTTGAACAAGATACAAATAGACCCTTCAGATTCACATCTTGGGCTTTGAACAAGATACAAACCACATTTAGCTTCACGTCTTAGGCTTTGAACAGGACACCAAAACAACCTTTTGTTTTTCCTCCCATAGAATAGGAGGAACTACGATCGCTCTGATTTCCCTGTTTCATTAAACAGGAATACGTAGGCATAAGATTGCAAAAATCTCAGCGAGCATACTAATCCAAAACCCAAAACACAGTATCTTCACTAAATCAACCCAAAAGCATCAAATCTAAACACATTAACATCTTACCTCACAAATAGTCCAGGCACTCTATTTTTTTAACAAAATAACCTAAGAGAGACCGACAATCTTAATAGCATCTGTAAACCAACCGTCACCTGTTTAAACTTAGTAAGCAAGCAGGGTTAATTGGAGACATCTATTTCCCTTCCTTAATCATCTTAACAGGATAAAAAAAATCGAACTGTAGTACCCCAAAGCGATAGTGCTTCGCAACCACGCAAAAATTCGCGCTACAACTAGTATACCTTCAAGGTTCCAAAACTAGAGGATTTGAGAGGGTTGGCAAGGATGATCACCAACCCTGATGCTTTCAGAGCTATGTACGGAGATCTGCTATCTCTGTTAAGGGTCCATGTAATCAAAGGAATCCTAGCTACGCATATTCAGTTTTACGATCCGGTCTATCACTGTTTCACATTTCCAGATTATCAGCTAGCACCAATGTAACGCCCCGATTTGTTTAATTATATTTATTTATTCATTTATGTGAATTTTGTGAAAATGTGTGAATTTATTGTATTTTACCTGCTAATTGAGCTAATTGGCTAATTTCTCTGATAGATAAAATATTTGTATTAAATTATTATTTCTTCTCAACTTTTGTTTCCTGAAATATATTTCATCGGTATGTTTATGTTTTATCGCGTTTTGAGAGCGTTTGCGAGATATTTGAGAGTAGGGGCCTTTTAGTCATTTTATATTATATTTTTATAACTTAGAAAGAAAAAGAGAAGAAAAGAGATAGAAATAGAAAGGAGAGAAAAATAGAGAGAAAGAAATAGGAAGAGGAAAAAGAGAAGAAGGAAAAAGAAGAGAAGGGAAAAAGAGAGAAAAAGAGGAAAAGCTAGGTTGGATCAAATCAACTTCTAGAATCGATTTAATCGGGTAAGGGTGTGAAATTCAATTATTCTATGCATGTGTATGATTATGTATGTGCTTGTGTTGTTGATTTTGGAATGTATGAAAATTTAGAGCAAAAATCATAATGTTTAGAAATTGGTAGAATTTGATCCAAACGTGTCTAAACTCATGTTGTTGTGTTCCTTGTTATCTATGCATGTTGGGTATGTAATGATATACCTCAAATTGTTGTTTTTCTGAATTTGGATGATGATTTGGAAGGGTTTTGGGTGTAAAACCCGTAACAGCAAGAAGCCTGCAGAACTCTGGTTTGCCCAGGTCATACGCGTATGGGGCATGTTCATACGCGTATGGGCCTTGGCAATACGCGTATCATGGGCGGGTTTTGGGGCCAATACGCTTATGGGATGAGCCAATACGCGTATGGGATGTCTCTTTTCCCGGCCATCTGGTGAGATGTGTATTGTACGCATACGAGGGTTTTGCCATACGCGTATGACAGGGGCCATACGCGTATGGGCAGGAGAAGTGTAAAAATGGGGCTTTTCAAAATATCGTTTTCGTTTTCCTTTCGTAACTTGGGTTTCGTTTATCCGATTTTTACATTCTTGGTATCGTTGGAAAGCTATTGAGCTGTAATATATGATTATGATAATTTGGAAGTTGTTAGCCGATTAAATTGTGTCGGTATTTGGAATAGTGTCGTTTTGTCGACTTTTACCGTATTAATTAAGTGTAACTGATGTGTATCATGTAATGTGCTTTTAATATGGATATCGTATGACTTGTGTGATGTTATATGATGTGAATGCATGTGATGACATGTTGTGGTGATGAATTATGGCCGAAAGGCAAATAAATGCAATGTGTTGTATTTGGTTATATATGCATGTTTATGGTTGCATATATGTGTGAAGATGCATTGGTGGTCATGAGTTCTTGTGTGTCAAGCATCATGATATGCATCTTGTGATGTCGTGTGCCCATGCGGGGTATGAGCGACGGATTGGTTCCTGAGGGAATCTGCTATAACATCGTGAGCCTTAAAAATAAGAGGACTGAAAGCGATCTGATTGGATCGTGAGCCTTAAAAATAAGAGGACCGAAAACGATGATTATAGATGATCGTGAGCCTTATACAAAGAGGACCGAAAGCGATCGGATCGTGAGCCTTATACAAAGAGGACTGCAAGCGATCCATAAACGCCGTGAGCCTTATACAAAGAGGACTGCAAGCGACGGGTGAACATCGTTGGCCCGACGAGGTGTTACTTGTAGTAACAAGCGATGGTTCCAATAGTTCCTGAGTGAACTGGTAATGATGGATCAGTACCGCATATGCATTTGTATAGAGTCGTTGTGTCGGCCTCTTTTCATCTGCATGAAGTATGATTGCATTGTTTATATATGGAGAATCATGATTTAATTGATTATGTGTGAGACCTTGTGATATGTATTTGTGATAAATGTATTGTGCATGATTAATATGCAATTGGGAATGGAGTAATTATGTGATTGAGCTTGTGATAACATTTGTGAATTGATGTGCATTCGTGTTAAATGCATTGAATTATGAATGATATGTTTTGTGTACAAATATATGCATTACGTGTGAATGTGTGATTATGTGAATATGATCTATATATGCTTTATGTGTTGGCATGTGATAATTGTGGTGAGAATACTTGATATGTGTATTTTTATGTCGATATATATAATTATATGCATTTATATTATAATTGTGTTTCTCACCCTTCTGCTGTTTTATAATGCTCTATGAGGCATTGCAGATTAGATGCTGGAGGTCTTTTGTGAAGCTTATGTCTTCATTCTTCTGTCGGTCGGCTCTGATATGTAGCACTGGGTAGTCGGGAGATCGATTAGGATTATTTTGTGATGTTGTGTATATGCATCTTTATCTTTTGGAGTTGTATATATACATGATCCTGTTGATAGCAGATAAACCTCTATTTGATATATATATATATATATGATATCCAGTTTTAGATTTTCCGCTTTTATTCTAAAATCTGAAATGTGGGTGTAAGGAACTGAGTTCCTCTGATGATTGCTACCCCACTGTTGCATATCTTTATAAGCAGGTGTTGTATGTTTTGTTTCAATATAATGTGATTCTCCCTGTCTATGCCATGATAATTTGAATATACTCTGACAAAATTTTTATTAAGTGTTTATTGTTTTATTATTAATTGGGGGTATAGATTGGGGGTGTTACAACCAACACTAGAGGAGTACTCTCACCTGACTGATTTACCCATTACTGACCTAGCTCCCTTTTCTGGACTGGAAGAAATTCCAAAGGATCAAACCATTGTAAGAGCAATTTATTTGGACGAGTCAGAAGTCAAGACTCACATGACCACTAAGGGTGGAATCCAAGGTTTACCAGCCAAGTTCTTAGTAAGGAAAGCTCTGTATTTTGTTAGTATAGGGAACGTGACTGCTTTTGAAAGCATCTTTGCTTTGCTCGCCTACGGGTTATTTCTGTTTCCCAACATTGATAATTTCGTTGATATCAATGCCATTAAGATTTTTCTAATTGGAAACCCTGTATCGACTTTGCTCGCAGATGCGTATCATTCTATACACTTAAGGAATTTGTACAGCGGAGGAATGATCACATGCTGTGTACCCCTGCTATACAAATGGTTCACTTCCCATTTACCTAAGTCTGCCGCTTTTTAGGATCATAAGAGTGCCCTACGTTGGTCGCAGAGAATCATTTCTCTTACCAACTCTGACATTGACTGGTACAACCGAATCTACGACGGGATCAGAATCATTGACCGTTGTGGAAACTTCCCTAATGTACCCCTCATAGGAACTAAAGGAGGAATCAATTATCATCTCGTTTTAGTTTGTCGTCAAGTTGGATACCCGATGAGGCATGTTCCGCGTAATGCTCATCTGGAAGGTCTTTTCTTCAAGGAAGGAGAAAATGACAGGGCACTAAAGACAGAAATAGTGCATGCCTAGAAACATGTTCATAGGAAAGAAATAGAGTCTCTAGGAAAGTCAAACTGTGTCTCGGTGGAGCCTTATCTCCACCAGGTACAAACTAGAGCTCTCAAGCTGATGGTGCCTTACCCTCGTCAAGAAGTTCTTCCGTTAAGGGACCCTGTCCTTTACTTTATGTCTGATACGGAAAAACTTCAGGTTACTCTCAACAAAGTTCAACGGGAGAAGAGGTATTGGAAGAACAAATACCGCATTCTCAGTGTGTAGTGTAATAAAATACAGTAACTGTTAAAAGAAAAAGATGCTTTGATTGAGATTTTAGAGAAACATGCTGTAGAAATTCAAGAAGACCAAAGGAATTTGCTCGCTCCTTTCACTTGGAAAAGGAATGACAACCCGACAACGGCTCAAGAGCCCCAGTCAAAGAAAAGGAAAGTACCAAAACCAGCAACTGAGCCCTCCTCAGAGAGGACTCTGGATCCATTAGCTTAGACATTTCCTTTTGCAACACTTTTTAATCTATTGTAATTCCATTTCCGCAATCTTTGAATTCAATAAAACGGGGCCTTCCCCACTGTTGGATATTTGCAATCCAATTGTCGAAGTTTATTTTGATTAAACAAAAAATAAATATAATTAATATAGTCATTGCATATCATTCATCATTCTCACGTAGCGCATTCTTCTTACCTACGAATCTCACGTTTGTGTCTCAATTCTAGAGTCAAACTGTCTCATTCGTACAATACTCGGGCCAGTCAACAAAAGAAAAAGATGGATAATCTCGAGGAAGAGAACAGAGAGTTGAGAGAAGAACTCGACATTTTGAAAGAAGATCTGAGGAAACTTCATAATGACATGCAAGCTCTGGCAGAAGCTTAGCTATAAAGGACTGTGATCTCAGAGATCACATCAACGCCCATAGTGGAGAAGTATGATCCTAGGTATAACATACTGAAAGATCGTCCCTGGGGCATGCCTATTAACTATATCCCGGAAGGGTATGTTCAGCATATCACTGAAGATCAGGGAATCGCAGCAGGAACCGCTGGGCCTGAAGGTTACAAACTTGGGGAAAGCGAAGATGCCAGGGGCATGACGACAACTCCTGAAGGTTACAAACTTCGGGAAGCACCAAGAGTCTCTGCCGTAATAACTGTACCACCACCCATGGTGCACACTGTCCCGGAAGGACAGATTCCACATATACCTTCTGGTGGAAACGAAAGTATGGATGAGAGAATGAAGGAGTTCCATGAATGGTTCCTGGAAATGCAGAAAGAACTGCAAGCCCTTCGCGGTCAGGATCTATTTGGAAAGGACGTCGCAGACCTTTGTTTGGTCCCCAATATGAAAGTTCCGCACAAGTTCAAAGTCCCCTAATTTGAAAAGTACAAGGGTAACTCTTGCCCTCAAAGTCATTTGGTGATGTACGCTCGGAGGATGTCAACTCAGACAGAGAACAACCAGCTATTGATCCATTACTTCCAAGATAGTTTAACCGGTACCGCGCTTAAATGGTACATGGGATTAAACCGCACTAAGATCGCTACTTTCTGAGATCTTGGCGCTGCCTTTGTTAAACAATATAAGTATAACCTGGACATGGCACCGGACAGAGATCAACTTAGAGCCATGTCACAAAAGGATAAGGAACCTTTAAGGAATACGCTCAGAGATGGCGTGAAATTACCGCTCAGATTTGTCCACCTCTTGAGGAAAAAGAGATGACAAAATTTTTCTTAAAGACCTTAAGTTCATTTTACTATGAAAGAATGGTCGCCAGTGCGCCCAACGAATTCACCGAGATGGTAGGCATGGGAGTTTGTCTTGAGGAAGCAGTCCGAGAAGGACGTCTGGTCAAAGATGTCGGATCATCAAGTAGTACAAAACGATACGGTAGTGCACTCCCTAAGAAAAAAGAGCAAGATATTGGGAATATCTCTCTTGGAAAGCAAAGGCGACGGTACCAACCAGTAGCAGCGGTAACTGCTGCTATTAACCCTGCGCCTGTACCTACGTATCAACCTCAAGTTGCTCAGAGCCAACCAAATCAACAACAATATCAGCAAAGGACACAACAACCTCTTCAGTAGGCTCGTCCTCAATACAACAACAATCGTACAACGCGACCACCAGGGTTCGACCCTATACCAATGTTGTACCCAGAATTGTTTCCATTACTACTGGTCAAGGGGTACGTCCAAACCAGGGCTCCCCTTGTAATCCCGGAGAATCCGCCTTTTTGGTTCAGAATAGATCAAACTCATCCTTACCATCAAGGAGGACCAGGGCATAACATAGAGAACTGTCTCAGTTTCAAATCTGATGTGAAAAAGCTTGTTAGGAGCGGGGTCTTATCCTTCAAGGATACAAATCTAAATGTTCTCACAAACCCGCTGTCTCTACACGAGAAAGCTACGGTAAATTTGATAGAGGGAGAGTTTAACCACAACTATCAAATTCATGATGTACTCTTATTGAGGGCCAACTTGGTCAAGATGCATTGTAGACAGAGCGGATACGGCCATGTGCCACCTCACAATTATCACCAGTGTGATATCTGCTCCAAAAGTAATCAAGGATGTTCTGTGGTGCAATCAGCTCTACAAGAATAATTGGATCTCGGATGGATCCAAGAGCACCGAATTCGTGATGTCAACATGACTTACTCGAATTCCAACATCATCCAGAATCACGACATCCGTGCGATGAATATCAACTTGGTGGCGATGCACTGAAGGCAAAGCCAACGTCATAATCTGCCACTGTACGATTACGATTCTTGTATGATCTGCTCGGTAAACAAACAGGGATGCTCTTTTGTACAAGAGGCCCTCCAGCGTCAAATGGATATTGGATGGATCCAGGACTACTATGATAGGAATCCTTATCAAGTCAACATGATTCAAATCTCTGATGTTCATTTGATGAATACCAGATTGGTGGAGTTGCACGCTACACAAGTCCAACTCGATTTTCTGATTTCGCATAATTATCAGAACTGTGCAGTGTGCCGTGAGAGTAATCAAGGATGTGCTCTCGTTCAAAGAATGCTTCAAGACTTGTTAAACCACTGGTGGCTTCCGATCTATATGGATGAAGACACACAACAAGTCAGCATGACTAACGAGACCCTGCTAGGCATCAAAGTCAAGATGTTCGATCAATGGAGACAGACCTAGTAAGGTTACACTACATACAAATTGGATGTGGCCAGGTGCCACCACACAACTATGAACGCTGTAGAGTTTGCTCTGAAGATAATCAAGGATGTTACCTCGTTCGAGCAGCCCTCCAAAGTCAGTTGGATCACAAAGACATTCGACCGTGTCCAAGTTCTGGATCAATCAACTTGACCCCAGACTATTTCGCTGATCAAATCAGGGACGTTGTCGTAATCTCTGATCATAAGAGGACCAAAGATGTTTGTGCCATCATCCATCTACTTGACGAATCGAAGGTTCTTAACTAGGAACTAATTGAAATTACTCATAATGGTCAGAAAAATCAGAAGGCTCCCATAGTCATCTATCTACCGGGACTATTACCGTATGAATCAACTAAGGTTATCCCTTACAAATACGGTGCCACAACAATTGAGAATGGAAAGGAAATTCCATTACCCTTCATCGTGAATATTATAGACATCAGTCGAGTAACACGGAGCGGTCGAATCTTCAACCGAGGAGTTGGAGAACTCACTAAGGAGAAGGAACCTCAAATAGAAGTTCCTGATCAACCAGTCGGTCAGTCCAATGGTCCCGAACTTTCAAAGAACAACGATGAGATGCTGAGACTCATCCAGAAGAGTGAGTACAACATTATAGACCTACTGTTGCAAACTCCATCGAGAATCTTTGTGCTATCTCTCTTGCTCAGTTCCGAAGCTCACAGGGAAGCTCTACAGAAAGTCTTAGAACAGGCTTTCGTAGAACAAGATGTGACGATAGGACAGTTCGATAGCATCTTCTCCAATATCACTTCTTGCAATAACTTGGGATTCAGTGATGAGGAACTGCCGGAAGAGGGCCACCGTCACAACTTGGCACTCAATATTACAGTCAACTGCCAGGACGATTCATTAGCCAGCGTACTTGTAGATACCAGATCAGCTCTAAATGTGATGCCAAAGTCTACATTGATGTGATTATCATACCGAGGATCTCTAATGAGAGCCAGTGAGGTCGTCGTCAAGGCATTTGACGGATCCCGAAAAATAGTTATTGGCGAAGTCGACCTTCCCATAACTATCGGTCCTCACACCTTCCAAGTCACTTTCCAGGTCATGGACATCCGGGCAACATAAAGTTGCTTATTAGGAAGACCTTGGATACACGAGGAGGGGGCAGTCACTTCGACACTTCACCAAAAGCTAAAGTTTGTCAAAAACAACCAACTCGTCACGGTCTACGGAGAGAAAGCCTTGCTCGTGAGTAACTTATCATCATCCACTTGTGTAGAACCAGAGGAGGTTATCGGAACCCAGTTCCAAGCACTTTCGGTGAGCAATGACAACCAATCAGAAAGAGGAACCTCAATTTCCTTGTACAAAGATGCTCTCGTAATAATCAAAAGCAACAATACGAAAGGATGGGGACAACTTGTCATTCCTACTAATAACAAAGCGAAGAAAGGTCTTAGCTTTTCCTCAACCTGTACCCAGACTGCTGCTAACGATGAAAGTTTTCATCCCTTTCAGGACTTCTTCCACAGTGGAGGTTTTCTTCACCCAGTGTCTCAAGAAGTACATACTATCAACGAAGGTGATTCCTCTGATACAGAGGAAGAATGGAAGTCCTATCTTAACGAGGAGGGTTATATGTCTCAGGACGAAATGCCTACGTCATTTTGCTATCCCATGCAGAGTCCGAGATTTATACCAAGGTCAGACGTCAAAATGATGTACGGAGATTGCGATCTAGAAGGATGCCGTACTCCACCTAACTCATTAGAGGAGGACACTCTGATGAAAGGTAGCTTTGACTACTATGGCCCGATGGATGGCCTGCCAATGTGGCAGTCATACCCAGGAGACTCGGGGCAAGAGAATCAGCTGAACGATGATTATCAGCTAAGCATCATCGAAAAGAATACATGTGTCCCCACAGAAGCATGGGATCATTACTCAGGGCATTCAGACAATATCCAGTACAACGATGAATTTGCAAAGATTGCAGGACAAGAGTTCCTTAACTATGCTTTTCCCGAGGTCAACGTCATTGAAAGGGATGACTCCTTTAATTCCAAAGAAGTGTGGGATACCTTAGAACAACTGAGTGGCAAATACGACTTCATGGTCAAGTACACCGCTCCTGAAAACTCTCGTATCAGGCTCGAAGATATCCAGCCAACTGGATAGGGAGATACACTTGAGAGTACAAATATTATGCAAAATGCAGCTGAAGAATCCTCCTACGACAACTCTTCCTGGGAGACAGATTCCAACGATCCTACTCCACCGGAAATCAACGTCATTTCTGAAGATAAGTCAAGAAGGAAAGTGCCAGACTTTGTGATTCACCGAGGAGTTCGCCGCAAATGAGTTGTTGTCAACGTTTCGAAAGTTGTTCATAAATCGAAATTGCTTGTTTCAAACCCCATTGAAACATACGATCCAATGCCTTCTCCCAACTTTGAATTCCCAGTATTTGAGGCTGAAGAAGAAGATGACAAAGAAATTCCAGAAGAGATCTCCCGATTACTCAGACAAGAGGAAAGGTCCATTGAACCTCACAATGAGCCGTTGGAAACGGTCAACTTGGGTTCAGAAGAAGAGAGAAAAGAAGTCAAGATAGGGGCACTGCTCAGTCCAAATGTCAAAGAAGACTTAATAAAGCTTCTCAAAGGGTTTCCTGATGTATTCGATTGGTCCTATTAGGATATGCCAGGGTTGGATACCAACATCGTAGAACATCATCTACCGTTGAGATCAGAATGTCCGCCAGTGAAACAAAGACTAAGACGGACTCATCCAGACATGGCCATCAAAATCAAAGAGGAAGTACAGAAATAGATTGACGCGGGTTTCCTCACCACATCAGAATATACTCAATGGTTAGCCAACATAGTACCAGTTCCGAAGAAGGACAGAAAGGTCAGAATGTGTGTAGACTACAGGGATCTGAACAAAGCCAGTCCAAAGGATGACTTTCCCTTACCGCACATAGACATGCTGGTAGACAGTACAACAAAGTTCAAAGTTTTCTCCTTCATGAATGGATTCTCGAGCTATAACCAAATCAAAATGGCGCCGAAAGACATGGAGAAAACTTCGTTCATCACCCCATGGGGCACCTTTTGTTACAAGGTAATGTCGTTCGGTTTGAAGAATGCTGGGGCAACCTATCAACGAGCCATGACTACCCTGTTCTACGACATGATACACAAAGAAATAGAGGCATATGTCGATGACATGATTGCCAAATCTAAGATAGAAGAGGAGCATGTAACCCATCTGTCAAAACTATTCGAGCGGCTGAGAAAATACAAACTCTACTTGAATCCCAAAAAGTGCACATTCGGTGTCCGTTCAGGGAAACTTTTAGGGTTCATCGTCAGCCAGAAAGGAATTGAGGTTGATCCTGACAAGGTCAAGGCCATTCAAGAAATGCCTTCTCCAAAGACTGAGAAACAAGTCCAAGGATTTTTGGGACGTTTGAACTACATTTCCATATTTATATTCCTCATGACCGCAACATGTGCACCGATTTTCAAATTACTCAAAAAGAATTAGGACTGCGTTTGGACAAATGACTGCCAAACTGCCTTTGACAGTATCAAAGAGTATCTGTTGAGCCCACCGATTCTATCACCTCCAGTAGAGGGAAGACCATTGATCATCTATCTAACAGTCTTGGAAGACTCAATGGGTTGTGTACTTGGCCAACAAGATGAAACAAAAAGAAAGGAGTATGCCATTTACAATTTAACCAAGAAGTTTACCGAATGCGAAACTCGGTACACTATGCTTGAGAAAACTTGTTGTGCTCTGGCTTGGGCAGGAAACGTCTTCGCCAGTATATGATTCGTCACACTACTTGGTTAATCTGCGAAATGGATCCGATCAAGTATGTCTTTGAAAAGCTTGCTCTCACGGGAAGGATTGCCCATTGGCAGATGTTGTTATCAGAATATGACATCGAGTACCACGCTTAGAAAGTCATTAAGGGAAGTGTTTTAGCCGATAATTTGGCTCATCACCCGATTGACGATCAAAAATCAGTTGGATTTGACTTCCCAGACGAAGATGTCATGTATTTAAAAACAAAAGATTGTGATGAACCGCTACCCAGTGAAGGGCCAGAACCAGGTTCCCAATGGGGACTTATCTTTGACGGAGTTGTCAATCATTATGGAAACGGAATTGGGGCAATCATCATAACACCTCAGGGTACCCACATTCCTTTCACTACCAGACTGACATTCAAGTGTACAAACAACAAGGCCGAATACGAAGCTTGTATCATGGGTCTTGAAGAAGCGATTGACTTGAGAATTAAGAAATTGGATGTATAGCGAGCGATTTTGGACGCGGTTCTTAAGCGCTGGTCGCTCTCTGCTGTTTGAGCTTAAACTACAGGTCGATTCATTTTTTATCCTATTAAAGCTGATGAAGGAAGGGAAATAGATGTCTCCAATTAACCCTGCTTTGCATACTGAGTTTAAACAGCGGTCTGTTAGGTTACGGATGCTATCAATGTGGGGGGGCCTTTGTACTGGTTATTTGTATTTTCGCCAATACGGATTTCTTTCTTTTTTAGGACTTTATAGCGGGGAACAAGGATTAGGATGTTAGGACTGATGCTTTATGTGAGAGTATGGGATTTTGGTTTTTTGTTGATTGCGCTCGCTAAGATCTTTTCTTTCGAAGGAAGTGATCATTATACGAAGCCTAAGAGGAGGCTGTGAATACTTTCTAAGAAGCCGTAGGGTCCTTGTACTAAGCCCAAGAGGAGGCGGGGTTGCTTTTAGGAAGCCTGTGGGTCCTTGTACGATGCCCAAGAGGAGGCCGATGCTTTTAAGAAGCCCGTGGGTCCCCAAACCCCGAGAAATTCAAGGCAAGCTATTCACGAGGAATAGATCAAGTCAGGAAAGTCCGAGAATTTGGAAGAAACTCAAAGATGCCATTCACGGAGAATACATTCATCTTTGGGAGTAGAGTTTCTTGACAATTCCTAATGAGGACAGCCGAAGAGAAGACTGTATCTGGTGATCCTATTGGGGATCTAGTTGTCTATTTCTAAACGAAACGGCGTCACCTAGTTCTAGATGTAGTTACCGGGGAAACTCTGAATATCTATACTACTATTACATAGTTGATATGAGTTTATGAAAGGAGACTTACAGTGAAACAACCCCACAATACAGTTATATGTATATGAAAGCGGTAAACGAAAGCCATAACCACTTACTCGGTTGTAGAGCTTCCATGCTGTTTGGTTAGTTGTTCAACAAAGAAAGATTGAAAACAACAATATATTCAAAATCAAAGGAGAAAGTGCTTTGAAAAAGAAAGATTTGGGGCTTACAGCTCAAGGAGAGGCCCAAGGTTTTATTAGTGAGCGCACTGTTGAATTTATACAGAGAGACTTATACAAGTGACTGAGGCCAAAAAATTGTTTCTGTACAAAGGGATGGGTCTTACACTCTCTCAAGAGGCCCAAAAAGTTTTAAAGAAAAAGAGTGGGGCTTATAACACGAGGGTAGGCCCAATTGATTTCTCGTTTAAAAATGGTGATCGCCCCGAGATTTTCCTTTTAACGCCGAGGGACTTATACAGTAAGTGAGGCCCAAATGATTTTGGTTAAAAGGGGGTTGGGTCTTACACTCTAATAGAGGCCCAAAAAGTTTTGAATGGGTCTTATAGCTCAAGGAGAGGCCCAAGGGATTATTTTGAAAAGGCGACGATCGCGCCGTTCGTTTTTGACGGTATCAGGACTTATACAATACACTGAGGCCCAAAATGGATTTGGTCAAAAAAAGATTGGGTCTTACACTCTATTAGAGGCCGAAGGTGTTTTGAAAATGATTTATGAGGGTTGAATTAATCCAAAAACCCTAATTTGTTTTCAAAAATGTATTTAATTGAATAAAAATTCAATTAAAAATGATCAAAATTGTTTAACACATGGAAAACAAATTTTGATCTTGGATTAATGCTTCAAAAATTAAGTATTGACCTACAAAATAATTAGAAAGCATTAAAAGTTGAAAAATCAATGTGGAAAAAATATTTAAAATGTCAAAAACAATTAAAACATTAATTCTTTGCAAAAATATCAATTATATGAAATAAATAATATTTTTGGGATTTTTTGATAAAATAAAATATTTTAACATTTTTGTGAATAATTAAAAAAAGAATCAACTCAAAATCATTAAAACTCAGAGAGAAATTAATTTTTGAATCAATTAAACAAAATCACAAAATTCAAATATTCAAATTTCTGAAAATGGCGCCAAGAACACACCAAGAACACGCGCGTGCTCTGGGTTTGGCCAGATTTGCATTTTCTATCCAATCTCACTGAATACTTGATTATATGGTGCAATCCACATATCATTATGCTCGTCTCAACCTCACGATCATGTCTATGTCAATTAATTTCATTTAGATTAAACATATAACAAGAAATCATGAAAAATCCTCAAGAACCCTAATTTCTGCATGAAGGCTAGGATTTTTGATACACGATTCAAACAAAGCAATTAATTAAGGGAAAACATTCCATGCATAATTATGAACATATGGCCAAATTATTGTGCGAGGAAATATGCATAGATTAAGAGATGGCCAAGGTTAGACTTACTTAAAGGTCGTGACAGCAAGTGCAATGTGATTTTTGATTTGGAGGTGTTACAAATGAGTGGTGATGATCTGAACAACTTCCCTACACCCTATGGAGTGTGTTTGAATGCTTGGACTTGATTGAAATTGGCTGGATCAATTCGTGGCATCTCAGCTGCAACTTGATTGAAAATTTGAGCAACCAGCTGGTGATTTTGTGAAATTGATGTTTCAAAAGTGATCTAAGTGTTTGGATCACTTCTATATGTTGTATGTGAGGTGTGTGAGTGATTGGTTTGATTGGAAAAGCTCTCAAACTCAAAACCCGATAGTTACCTTGCTAAGAAAGGCATTTTTGCCAAGAGAAAGAGATTTTGATAAAGGCAAGTGTTGTAGGCCTTTGGTGTACTTAAACTGAACACATTTGAGCTCTATTTATAGTAGAGCAAGTTTGTTTTGTAAGGAATAGTGAATGGCAGCTGGTAAGTAGGTTTGGCCAATGTTGTCCAATGGAAATGCAAGTCTCCTCTAGCCATTGACTAGAGGTTAGGACACAGAGCTTTGGTTCCCTTGGTATTGGATAAGTCTTGACTAATTTCAGATGAGAATGGCTCAGTCCATGCCACCTTGATGCTTCCATTGAATGCCTCAATCCAAATTTGGAGTCTTGTCCCTATTTTGGCCATTCTAGGTTCAACATGCTATTTCTTGTTCCATGGACTTTGGAGGCCTGGCTCAGTGATTGTCCCCTTTAGATTCAATCCTCAGATGTGTCCAAGTGGATAGGAGCATTTGAATTTGGATGATTTTGGCAAATCGAGCCAAAATGCAAAATCTGCCTTGCCTTTGACAGATTTCAGCAAGGCAACTTGACAATGTCATATCTCATGGTGTAAGTTGAATTTGGCAATGTTCTTGGCCATTTTGGAAAGCCCTTACATGATACAACAACTGTTTGAACATGTTTGATTTTGATCTCTTCTGATCCCAAGTGAAAAATCCCTCTACATTTGGCAAAAAGTGAAGCAAAATCTGACTTAGTGAAATTTTCACTAAGTGTTGGAACAAAGTGTGATTTCTTGATTTTGATCACTCCATAACTCAAAATCCTTAATGAATTGGACTTAGGTCTAGTTGAAGTTTTTGTAGAGGGTAATGAGGGCAACAAATCCATCTTTGGATGAGAAAAAATGGCCTTGTGGTTTAGGAGTTATGATCCTTCAAAGTTGGTACCCTTGTTACTTTATTTTTAACTTAGAAAATTTTCTAAGTTTCTATGGTTACCCCTTTTACAAGTTATCCAACTTTTCTTGATTTTTCTTGATGAATGATGATCCAAATCACACATTAACATCATTTTAGGGTTAAAAATACATTTTGGTGAAAAATCTCAAAAAGTCAAAGTTGACTTTTGTGCACAGTTGACTTTTTATTAGATGAATTCCAAACTGTGCAATTCTTCATGAAATCATGTCCTTGACCTAAATCAAACTTTATGGACATGTTTCATGGGTGTCATAGGGTATATTGAATCATGTCCTAGGGCTTGGGAGCATGTCCTGGTCAAAAGTCAAAGTTACAGCTGACTTTTCCCTTAAAACCCTAATTGTGGTGCAGATGAAACTGAGACTTGTTGCTCAAGCTTCTTGGATTAATCCATTGTTACAAATGGATCAATATAGCCCATTAGAGACCCTCAAATCCTCTCTTGAGGTCTTGGCTCTTGATTTTCCCTAAAAGTCAACTTAGGGGTGAATTAGGTCAAGAAACCCTAATTCTTGATTTTTGATGTATGCGTCCCCTTAGGCAAAATTGACTTGATGAATGGGTCCATGAGGTTCCATGGAGTACATTAGGTTGTGTTTTGGATCTTTGGCTTGTACCCAGATGAAATTTTCCATCTGGAGGCCCTGGTCGACCAAAACCCTAATTTGGTGATACTGGCGATCTTGAGACTTGATCCACCTAGAAGGGAGAAGCCTTGTGCTTAATCCTTAAAGTGGGAGTCCTTTTGATCCTTTGTGGATATGTTAGAGGCTAGACAAGTTGAAGATCATGTCATTCCTTGATTGATCCTTTGTCTAAGGCTCTGAGAGGGCCTAAAACTCTAATCTTTGATAGTAGTGAATGCTCAACAACCCTTGAGGCATTTGATGAGGCATGAAGGTACATCCATACTGTGATGATGATTTGAACAATGATGGGAAATCTTAGTGGTCAAAATTTGGGGTATTACAGTATGTATATGGTGACTCAGCCCTAATTATCAATCAGATCAAAGGAGATTGGAACACATACCAATCAAGACTAATTCCTTACAAAGATTACGTGAGAAGGTTGTTACCCTTCCTCAACAGAATCGAATTTCATCACATCCCTCGTGAAGAGAATCACATGGTTGATGCATTAGCCACTCTCTTTTCCATGATTAGTGTAGGTCAATGGAACGACTTATCCAAGATCGACATAATGCGCCTTGAAAGACCTGCTTATATATTCACGATTGAAGCAGTCATAGACGACAAACCTTGGTATCATGATATCAAGTGCTTCCTCTAAAAACAAGAGTATCCACTTGGGGCATCCAGAAAGGACAGGAAGACTCTCAGAAGGTTGGCAGGCAGCTTTTTCTTGAGCAGTGATACACTCTATAAGAGAAACTTTGACATGGTCTTGCTTCGATGCGTAGACAGACCAGAAGTAAACATGCTGCTAAAAGAAATTCACGAAGGATCCTTTGGAACACATGCCAACGGACACACAATGGCGAGAAATTTTTTTAGAGTAGGGTGCTACTGGTTGACCATGGAATCCGACTGCTACAAGTACATGAGAAGGTGTCACAAGTGTCAGATATACTCAGACAAAATCCATGTACTGCCAACGCATCTCAAAATTCTTTCTTCCCCATGGCCTTTTTCCATATGGGGAATCGACATGATTGGCATGATTGAACCCAAAGCTTCAAACGAACATCGGTTCATCTTGGTAGCCATTGACTACTTCACCAAGTGGGTCGAAGCAGCGTCAAACGCCATGTAACCCGACAAGTGGTGGTCCGATTTATCAAAAATAATCTCATTTGCCATTATGGTGTTCCGAGCCAAATCATTACTGATAATGGATTTAACTTGAACAACAAGATGATGAAGGAGTTGTGTATTGAGTTCAAGATCGAACACCATAACTCATCTCCCTACCGACCCAAGATGAACGCAGCGGTAGAAGCGGCTAACAAGAACATCAAGAAGATCGTTCAAAAGATGGTTGTAACCTATAAAGACTGGCACGAGATGCTACCATTTGCTCTTCACGGTTATCGCACATCTGTCTGCACTTCAATAGGGGCAACCCCTTTCTCTCTAGTATATGGCATGGAAGCAGTTCTCCCCATAGAAGTAGAGATCCCATCAATCCGGGTATTGATGAAAGCTAAGCTAACAGAGGTTGAATGGTGTCAAAGTCGACACGACGAACTGAATCTGATTGAAGAGAAGCAAATAACGGAACTATGCCATGGTCAGTTGTATCAGCAAAGGATGAAGAAGGCGTTTGACAAAAAGGTTCGACCTCGCGTCTTCAGAAAAGGAGACCTCGTGCTCAAGAAGATACAATCTTTTCTCACTGATTCCCGGGGCAAATGGACTCCGAATTATGACGGCCCATATGTGGTCAAGAAAGCCTTCTCAGGCGGTGCCTTGAGACTCACAACTATGGATGGAGAAGAATTTGCCTACCCCACAAATGTTGATGTAGTCAAGAAATACTTCTCCTAAAAAAAATGTCTTGGTGGATTGAAAACCCGAAAGGGCGGTCCAGGCAAAAATTAGAGACATAAGCTAAAATTATCCCGATGGATTGGAAATCTCAAAGTACAATCCAGGCAAAATTTAGGGATTCATGGCAAGTAACTACGTTCGACAAGGTGAAACCCCCCAGCGGTAACATTATTCGGCGACAAACCTCCAGTCAAGGTCATCTTCGACAGAAGCTCAAGATGTCCAAAATTCAAAGTTGGTAGAAGGATAACGGTCGTTATGTTTCAATGTATCTCTTTCCCTTAAATTACCATTTTCTAACTTTGTAAATACTCTATGGGATCACGTGCTTGGCTGATTTCCATCCTATCAATAAAATTTGAGCCCTAGTGCTTTTGTTTGCAATTTTTATTTGTTTTAGCTTTACAGAATGACATTTTTAATATGATTAAAAATTCTTGAAATAAAACAAAAATGAATTTACTTGTCAAAAATTTTCTGCTTTTAAAATAAAGATGGCAATTCTTTTGACTGTTGAACATCGAAAGAACATCGATCGCTTCTTTGAAGGTGATTGAACCTCTAAAGTGCAGAATCAAATTACTCCTTCTAAACCAGTACGCCTGAATGAAGAATCAATTGTGTCAGAAACCATGTTTCATCTGACATCCCCGACAGAGTTTGTACCTCTTAAGACCGATTGAACATTTCTTTCTCCCCCACAGGGACTACCTCTCCTAAGCAAGGCATGATTGCTATTTTGAACCAACGATACTTTTCATCCCCCGCAGTGGCCGAGTATCCAGTCATGTTCATCTATTAGTATGTATGTTGCGTCAGTTTTGTCAGTATATACATACATACATCATGCATAATTGATTCATATTCATAATCATATTGCATCACTATCACTCTAGTCGGTCTTTCCCCCTAGTGATAAAAGTCCTCTTATCAATCGAGTTGTCAGTTCTTTCCTCGTCGGAAAATGCAGTGTCTGAACAATCTCCCTCCTCCAGTTTATTTCTGGATTGGAGCCGGTCCTCGACCACTTTGATAACTTTAACCTCTAAATGGTAAGAAGACATTCGACAAACTTCACTCTTCACTATTGAAGATGATATTCATGCTTTCCCAGATTAAGGAAAATCCCCAGAGAAAACCTCACAACCAAAAACTCTCAGCAACACATTGATTTTTCTCCCCAAGAGAGTCAATGATAATGAAGTCATCAACACCTCAAATTTGGATTACATCACATGGCATTTATCCGAGAAGATCTCGAGGAAAACTATGATGTAATATCCCCAAGCAGGAAACAGCCTCTCCAGAGACTCGTTTTCCCCAGTAGAGTTAACAAATGGCATCTCCATACAGAGAAGTTTGCACACCGCTACAACTCAGACGAATGGGTTTCCCCAGCAAGTCTGACATCAAAACTTTTTTCCCATCAAATGGCATCTCCCCAGTAAACCCGGCGAGAAGTTTGATGAAAACCGCTACAAATAGCGTCCCTTGTCAAGAAAGTTTATTAACAAAAGAAACTGAGACCAGTTCCTTGGCTGAAGATCAGGATCGAGGGGAAGTTTATTGACAAAAGAAACTAAAACCAGTTCCGTGGCTGAAGACTAGGATCGAGGGGAAGTTTATTGACAAAAGAAACTAAGACCAGTTCCATGGCTAAAGACCAGGATCGAGGGGAAGTTTATTTCAGAAACTGAGACCAGTTCCTTGGCTGAAGACCAGGATCGAGGGGAAGTTTCACCCTTTTCTAAGCATCATTGCTTAGCAAAAGAAGATGGATGAGCAAGCAGCCATTCATAACCACTATCAAAATTTCGGGTATTTTGATATTTAATCCTCTTGCACCCCAAATTCCAAAACACCTTCGCCATTCACACCTTCGAGTCCAAGAAGATTAAATAGGGGCATCTGTCATACCCTAAAATTTGACCACCAATATTTCCCATCATTGTGCAAATCATCATCACAATATGGATGTACTTTCATGCCTCATCAGTCTCCTCAAAGATGATTGAGCATTCACTACAATCAAGAAGTAGGGTTTTGACCTCTCTCAGGGTACTTAGACAAATGATCAATCAAGAAGTGACATGATCTTCAACTTGTCTAACCTCTCAAACACCCATAAAGGATCAAGAGGACTCCCACATCAAGAATCAAGCACAAGGCTGCAACATTCCAAGTGGATCCAACCTCAAGATCGCCAGTGTCACCAAATTAGGGTTTTGGTCGACTAGGGCCTCCAGATGGAAATTTTCATCTGGGCATGAGCCAATGCTTCAAAGCATAACCTAAGATGCTCTAAGGGACATCATGAACCCAATCATCAAGTCAATTTAACCTCAGGGGAAGCATTCATAAAAAAAATCAGGAATTAGGGTTTCTTGACCTAATTCACCCCTAAGTTGACTTTTGGGACAAAACATGAGCCAAGACCTCAAGACATGATTTGAGGGTCTCTAATACACTACATTGATCCATTTACAACAATGGATTGACCAAAGAAGCTTGATCTACAAGTTTCTATTTCATCTGGACCACAATTAGGGTTTCGAGGGAAAATTCAATCGTGCCTTTGACTTTTGACCAGGGCATGCTACCAAACCTTGGGACATGATTCAATACACCCTATAACACCTCTGTAACATAGCCATTAGGTTTGATTTAGGTCAAGGACTTTATTTCACCAAGGATCGCATAGTTTGGAATTCATTCAATAAAAAGTCAACTGTGCACAAAAGTCAACTTTGACTTTTTGAGATTTTTCATAATTATGGTTCCTTGACCCTAAAATGATGTTAATGTGTGATTAGAATCATCATTCATCAAGAAAAATCAAAGAAAGTGGGATAACTTGTTAAAGGGGTAACCATAAAAAACTTAGAATTTTTCTAAGTTATAAAACAAAGTGGCTAGGGTACCAACTTCCAAGGATCATAACTTGAGATCCAAGCAACCATTTTGGCTGGTCCAAAGATGGATTTGTAGCTCTCATGGAATACTTCAAAAGTGTCAACTATACCTCATTCCAATTCTTTATGGATTTTAAGTTATGGAGTGATCAAAATGGCTGAAAACATGAAATGTCACTTTTACCAACACTTAGTGAAATTTTCACTAAGTCATAATCTGTCTTGCTTTTTTTCAAAATGTAGGGGGATTTTTCACTTGGATCCAAAAAGTTTCAAGGTAAACTATGTTCACACATATGTTGTATCATATAAGGGCTTTCCAAAATGTCTAAGAGCTTTATCAAACTCCATCTGAGCTAGGAGTTATGACAGCTGCAACATGCCTTGCTGCAAACTGTCTTGGCAAGCCAGACTTGTGCATGAAGGCACGATTTGCTCAAATTACGCAATTCTAAGCATGCTTATCCATCTGAACACCTCAAGGGGGAACAACCAAGGGACAAGCACTGATTCATCAGCCTCCCAAGTCCAAGATTCCCAAAGTAGCATGCCAAACCCTAAAAAGCCTAAAAGAGGCCAAGAATCCAATTTTGTCTCCAAGCATTCAATGGATGCACCAAGGTGGCATGAACTGAGCCATTTCCAACTGAATGAGTCAAGGATAAGCTCTGAACAAAAGGACCATAGGCATGTGCTCTAACCTCTAGTCAATGGCTAGAGGAGACTTAAGATTCCAAAGTGATGCAATTGGCCAACAGCCTGCTGTAGCCACCATTCACTATTGCTTGCAAAAAAAACTTGCTCTACTATAAATAAAGCTCATTTGTGCTCAGTTTGAGTACACCAAAGCACTACAACACTTGCTTTCCTCAAAATCTCTTTCTCTAGGACAAAATGCCTTCTTTTGCAAGGTAACTCTGAGTTTTTAAGTTAGAGAGAATTTCAATCACAGCTCATGATCCAAACACATCCAATATGTCATATCTAAGCTGTCCAAACTCTCATAAGTGACATGTAACACCAAAATCACAAAGTCCTCTCTCAAAAACTCAAAATTGGACTTTTTTGCATTTTTCAAGCCATGTCTTGATTCAGCCACTCTCAAAACCAGATAAAGCCTCAAACACACTCCAAATATCATCCTTGAACTATCCCAAATGGTTCCCCACATCTGGAACACCATTTGAGAGAGTTGCTATATTGGCCACTTTTTCCCCTTTTGCAAGAAAGAGCTCAAACTTGTTCCTGAGGATTCCAGTTGATTCCAACCATTCTAAAAGCTTCAAATGGATCATTTTAGGGTGTCCAAAGCATCAAATTGTTTCTGGAACAAAGAACTTGACAGATTGCCCAAAAAGCTCCAAAAGAGGTAAGCATCACAACTTGATCTCTTTGAAATATGCATTGCTTTGAGGTCCACTGATCATGCACATCTCATACACGTTATATATGTTGTGTTTGAACCAATTCATAATGTAATTCATGCCTGTAACAAGAGATAGCATAGAAAATGCAATTATAGGCCTATTTCAAGAACACTATTGGGTTTTGAAATAGGAGCCTCATCTGAAAAAAGCACCCCCACTATTGGATTCCTTGTGAAATTCTAGGTAGGATAGACCTAAATTTTGTCCCAATCCATGGAGAAATGAGAAAGTTACAAGCTTCACGTTTTTGGCCAAAATCTTGCCTTGCCTCGCCTTGGCCAGGCCAAAAACAAGACATGCCTCATATATCCATGGGGTGGTTTTGATACACGGATGTATCACCACCCTAGTGGTAGGAGGCGCGCACTGCACACAAGAGGTCTGGGGTTCGAATCCCCCTCGCCCCATATCCTCTTTTTTACCATTTTTCTACTTTTTATCATTTTTCATATTATTTTTAAATGATTTGAAAAATTAATAACTCTCTCAATTTTAATCATTTTTGGTTGATTCATTTTCTGAATAATCACAAAAATAGTAAAATATTTTATTCTACAAAAAATCAAATTTATATCAGTTATTTAATATAATTGGTATTTTTGTAAATAAATTCATTTTAATTGTTTTTAAACATTTTAAAAATGAATATTCATCTTTAGAATCAAAACCGAATGAGTTTTAAATCATCATGTGATTAAAACCTCATTTTTCAAACCTTAACCAAAAATCACAAGTGGTTTATTTAAACCTATTTGGTATTTTTATCATTTTTTATTAATTTTCTTTGAAAAATTACTTTTAAAAAGTGAAAATTAGGGTTTTTTATTTTATTTTTAATCATACTCAAATATTTCAAAACACTCTTGGGCCTCTTGTTAGAGAGTAAGTCCCATCCCTTTGTAAATAAACAATTCTGGGCCTCAGTGTATTGTATAAGTCCTGATACCGTCAGAAACCTCGGTTCAATCGCCATTTTCAAACAAACAACTGGGCCTGCCCTCGTGTTGTAAGTCCCATTTCTTTTCTTTAAAACACTTTTGGGCCTCTTGGTAGAGTGTAAGACCCATCCCTTTGTACAGAAAACCTTTTTGGGCGTCGTCACTTGTATAAGTCCATGTACAAATTCAAAACAACAGTATAATCACTATTAAAATTTGGGCCTCTCCCTGAGCTGTAAGCCCCGATCTCTGTTTAAAATACTTTCTCCTTTGATTTTGAATCCAAATGTATAGTTGCTATCAAAACTTTCTTTAATTTCTTTGAACAACTAACTAAACAGCATGGAAGCTCTACAACGGGTAAGTGTTTATCCGCTTTCTTTTATATGCTTTCATATATATAACTGTATTGTGGGGCTGCTTCACTGTAAGTCTTCTTTCATACCTTTTAAATACTCGTCATATATCAACTGTATATATACTAGTATAGTTATTTAGAGTTTTCCCCGACAACTACGTCTAGAACTAGGTAAAGCCCGTTGGTCACTCTTTAAATACAAACAAAACTAGATCCCCATAGGATTTCTAGACATAGTTTTCCCTTCTCTTGGGGTTAAACAATATGGAACAAAGAGAAAGGAAGTATTCTCGGTGAACCTTTTCTCAGACTGTCACCCTTAGAAATCGTCAAAGAAACTCTACTCCCCAGAGATGATCTTTTCTCTGTGAATGGCATCTCTTGAGTTTCTTCCAAACCCTCGAACTTTCCTGGAATGATCTCTTCTCTGTGAATTGCATTTCTTGAACTTCTCTTGGTTTGGGGACCCACAGGCTTCCTAAAAGCATCCCCGCCTCCTCTTGGGTGTTGTACAAGGACCCTTCGGCTTCCTAGAAGTTCTCTTGCCTTCTCTTGGGCTTAATACAAGGACCCTAATGACCTCTTAAAGGTATAAGACAGAACTTAGTCATCCTTTGCTAGATCAGTCTTTCCAGTGTCAAATCTCAGGCCACTTTAGGGTTGATTCTCATCCCTTAAGGCCCTTGCCCTCTTTTGGGCACCCTACAAAAGATAAAACTCTTCAACACCAGTAGATTTAGACAGTCTAAACCCCCCTTGAGTCTTAAAGACACTCTCAAGTTCCTTTCAAGCATAGGAAAAAACACCAATCACTCTGGATAAATCTCCAGCAGAAACCCGGTCTCTCTCATGAGAGTTCCCCACCCTTGGGCCTGCCTATGGATCTAATCCTCAGCAGTAAGTTAGCCTCCTCTTTGGCTTTGTATAATGATCTTTCCTCAACACAGTCAGCCTCCTCTTGGGCTTTGTACAATGATCCTCCCTCAGTGGAGCTAACCTTTTCAGACTCTCTTGTTGAGTCAATCATTTTTCAGACTCTCTTGTTGAGTTAATCACCTGTCAGCACTCTCTTGTTGAGTATAAAAGACTCTCTTGTTGGGTCAATCTCCTTTTAGCCCTTATCTCGGGCTTCGTACGAGACAGAAAATTACTCTCTTGTTGAGAATAAAATACTCTCTTGTTGAGTCAATCAACTTTCAGACTCTCTTGTAGGGTCAATCACCTTTGCAAGACTCTCTTGTTGAGTCAACTCTTTTAGCCTCCGTCTTGGGTTTTGTACAAGACATATAAAAGCACTCTCTTGTTGAGACAAACTCATCTCAGCCTCCATCTTGGGCTTTATACAAGACACATATAAACCTCCCCAATGGAGTCAAAAATCCCTTTTAGCCTCAATCTTAGGCTTTATATAATGATATCCCCAAAGAGTCAGTCTCTTTTTTGCCTCAATCTTGGGCCTTGTACAAGACATATACACTCTCTTGTTGAGTTGGTCTTATCTAGCCTCCTCTTAGGCTTCGTATAAATAAATCCCTAGCTAAGTCAATCAACCTCTTAGCATCAACCTTGTGCTTTGATCAAGGCATACAAAAATCAACAATTCCTCTTTAGAGGTGACAAATTCTCTCTCAGCCAAAACCCTTTAGCTTCATATCTTGGGCTTTGAACAAGATACAAATCACCTTTAGCTTCATGTCTTGGGCTTTGAACAAGACACCAAAATATCTTTTTCCTCCCTTAGAATAGGAGGAACTGTGATTGCTTTGATTTCCCCGTTTCGTTAAACGGGAATACGTAGGCATAAGATTGTGAAATCTCAGCGAGCATACTAATCCAAAACCCTAGGACCAGCACCTTCATATCAATCAAAACTTAGGTCCAGTACCTTACCCAAAACATAAACAAAACTCACTCTCCCTATCACACTTTCCCAAGAAACTTTCCCAACCCATTAACAGATAAACACCATCAATTACAAAGAAGGAATCTATTTGCTAATATCCTATGGATAACCACATATAGGATGGATAACTGACAACTATCCATTGTATAACCTGACCCCGGACACCCCAATCTCTTTTAAGCGTTTGTTCAGTTAAAAATTCGTGTGCAAGGTTAGTTTTAGATAACTTCCCTTTCCCTTCCAGCTTCACGGGATAAATAAGAAATCAGAAAGTAGCACCCTTTCTCCACGAGGAGAAAACCTAAACTTCAGCGATAAGGTGGTCGCGTCACCGACAAAAATCGCTCGCTACAACTAGATGACGTGTGACAATGGTCAGAAGTAGCAACTGTAGTAAAAAGTACACGAAGTTAAATGGTTCGAATCCCATCACCAACAATTATCCATTTCTAGTGATAAAAAATGTTATTAACCATGTATATCACCATGGTTTTTATTTCCAACCGTGATGAAACGTGATATTTATTTATATATGAGTGAAATTATCTAACGCTTAACTACATAACAACCGTCTCTCTCAAAATAAAACCCTAACAATTCTTTCACTCATCTTTCAAAGCGAAACCCTAAAAACTCTGTCACTCGTCTCTTTCATATGGATACCACAAAACGAAACCATAACAACAAGTCTTAGCCAATGGGTAGTTACAGGTTTGTTTTCTCTATAGTTATTTTTCAAAATCTATTTCAATATCTTGTTTCATGATGTTTGAACTTTCTTCTTTTTTCCTCTTGTAGGTATGAATGCTTATTATTATAAAGAGGACGAAGATAAATTTAGCCTGTCAAACTTATGTCAAAGATCCAGAATGACATTCATTCAAAATATACACAAGTTTGCTGGTCTAAATTTATCTTCATCCTTATTTCATTGTTGACACGCCATTATGGGACTTGACATATAGGGTATGTGTTGTACCCCAGATTTTACCCCTTAGATGTCATAACATCTTGCATTGACATTTAGGTTCAATCATCTATGCATTGTTAACTAACCATTTCATTTTGTAAGTTTATTTCTTTTGTGAAAAAGCCAGGACTTATACCAGGAGGAGGACAAAGTCTCCTAAAGAAGAGAAGGCCCCAAATGAAACTATTGAGCTCATCTACATCCTAAAAGTCTCAATCAACAAGAATTCAAGTGTGACTATCTCTCATTACCAAGTGCCTCGAGCCACAAGTTCACCCTGCCTCCAATTAGGGTTTTGTGATGACAAGACAATCATGACCTTTGATTTTGACCAAGATTTGTTCTCAAACCCTAGGACATGACTCCACATGATAGAAGACATCCATGGAGACCATCATTGAGCCTTAGATATGATTAAAGAAGCAAGATCATCAGAAATCATTCCAGTACATTCACAGTTTAAATTAGGGTTTTGACTGAGGCCCTAATCCTCGAGGTTTTGGTCCAAAATGAAACATCCAGGTCCTCAATCCATCATGACATGTCTCATTGATGAGTGAGGGCATGAGAGATCAAGTTTTAAGAAGTTTCTTACAAAGGAAGCAAAGTTTGGGTCATGGAACTTTATAAATGTAGAGATTTCACTACTTGTGTCAAAATTGGAATAGTCATAACTTTCAAACCGCACATCCAATTTGAGTGACTCAAAGCTTAAATGAAAGCTCTTTCCATGATCTTCAAAACATATTAGAGGACCCTCTTTCAAAAAATGCTTGGTTTTTGAGTTACAAGACTTGGAAGATAAATCACCCTTTGGGACTTAGTGAAATTTCAGTTTTTTTACCCTTATTTGCACACGACTTTAACCTAATTTTCCATACAGTTCCAAGCCTCAAATAAAAAATCTTTGAACATGAAAGTTGTAGAGGGCATTGAGGGCTTTCTAAAAAGTACTAGAACTCCTCAAACCATTGAGTGAACTGAGAGATACGAAGCTCCAAAGTTAGGGGTTCATTTCTTGATTTTCAAGTAACCAACTTTTGTATAACATTGCAAAACCTCTTCTAATCACCAAGGGCCTCACTCTTATGATGTTTAAGCCTAAGGATAGCCTTGCCAAACCTCTGCCATAAATTTTCAGGCTGGACACATTAAAATATTGAGGTGTTATGCAAGTTGGTGCAACTTGACATAAAAGAGAAACTTTTTTCAACACAAAAGCATGGCAGCCACCTTTCTCCTTGAAACTTGGACTCCACACCAATCAAATCAGCCCACAACATCATACCTTACCCTATGTTGTTCATTCATCATAACTCTTGAGGATTGTTGAAGAAAGTCCAGCTCACACGATGGACAATCCTCCATGGAGGGAAAACTTGGCATTTGTTCCACTTCTGGCCATGCTTCACATCCCCAGCATTTTCCTATAAATAGGGCTTGGTTCCACTCTAAAGACACCAACAATCCACTCAAAATACCCTAAGAACCTCTGAAGTTCTAGTTTGGTGAGTGAGGAAATTCTTTAAGAGAGTTAGAGCAAAGGTTGTCGTAAAGAGGAAGAAGTCTTTGTCTATTTGGAATTCTTAAAGTGCAGCACTTCACCAGGTTTCCCTTTCTTTTTTTTTCACATCATAACCATGTTCCTACATTTTCATCATACTGTTGTTTGAACACTAATAATGTAGTCGATGCCAAGTTCTGTTAGTTGATTTGAAAAACATAAGAGTTTGTTTGAAAGCATGCTAACATACCAAACCTTGTTACTATGCTATTAATCTCATGCCAGTGCCATGAACAAACCTTAAGGAAATCTTTCTGCACCACATTACTATGCTGCTATCACTTTGTTTGCCTTAAATATTTGACATACTTGGTATCACCAGTTAATAAGAGATTTGAAACATGTCATATGTTTGAAGCTGTCATGAAATTACTCATCCATACCATTTTGGGGTGAGTTAAGGCGAAACCAAGCCTTATGTAAAATTTTGTTGGGATAAAAAGTACTTATCCTCACTATCTTTTAACACCACCAAGTTCCTGTGAATACTACTGGTTATGATATTAATGTTGGGGTATACATGTCGTTTTCTTGAAGCAGCCAATCTTGATGATGTAATGTTGATGCTTTCTTTTTTTGATGTGGTTTAATCGTATGAAGGTTGTACATATTGGCCTAGGATAAATCGAGTGGTATGAAGGTTGTTTTATATTGTCATGACAAATGTTGTTCTCATCCTTCCCACTCCATATTTCAATATGTCATAATCATTTCTTTCCATGCTAAGTAGAAGCTACTATTGCCATGCTCAAAACATCATGATTTGTTTTATCTTTTATGCTGATTGTCATTTAATGTATGTTTGGCATGATTTCTGGGCTGACAAAAAGATATTGGTGTTCTCATGAATTGTATGTTTGAAAGTATTACTTTGTGTTTCAGTTTGCTTAAGAATAATGTCTAATACAGAATTGGTTATGATGCACATCCATCCATGTCATGTTAAAAGCAGCTTATAATTTGTTTGACGGTTTAACAAATTTTAGCTCTCATCCTCCATTAACTTCTAGTTCCTTGCTTGAAGTGTTATGAACCTGTCATATTGTTGTTGTTATTCTAATGATGTGTACATTAACATATAAGAAGCTCAGCATGTCAGCTCATTTTCATTGACCTTTGACAGAGCCACTAATTTACAAGTCTATCTCTTATTTCGAATACACCCGACCAATCTTGGAAACTTGGAATGTATAATAATCTTGTTTGCCTGCTATGGATACTTTCAAGTCGTGTATGAGTTTTTAGTTAGAATAACATAAAGGTTTGTTTGGATTTAGGCTGAAGTGGAAAGTCTTTGTTTTCACATTTCTCCACTACATCCATGATTTCATGTTCACATGTTTGGATTAAAAGACTTTAAAACTGTTACCATTTCCTATGTATTACGTCTGTATCTGATTAGATTGCCGTTGATAATATTGGTTTGAAGTTACGTGGAAATATTAGCATGCTGAGAATTTTGTTCCAGGTTAGGCGTTCCCTACCCATGTTGTTTTTCTCCACGCTTATGTACTGTTTTGAGCTGTTCATTGATTTAATATGGTTCTATCATTCGAGCACTAGAGGGTGCTACTTTGTTTCATTGATTTTGAGTAAGAAACGAGTTTTGAAATGGCTGGGAAAAATGAGAGGTTTGCATCGGTTTCGTATGGCTTTTCCACGGGAAATGTTTCAGGTTTGCTCACGTTGCATGAGGGAGTTGGGGGTGGCCATATGTGATTGGTGGGTTTCCGTTTTCGTTTGTTTTATGACTTAAACACAAGTGACCATTTGATGTCATGTTATTAGCATGTAACGTAACAATTTTCCATGTATTTTCTTAACCTGGAATTTTATTCACTCGGTTGGCA
This sequence comes from Lathyrus tuberosus, assembly GCA_022829125.1. NCBI lineage: Eukaryota > Viridiplantae > Streptophyta > Magnoliopsida > Fabales > Fabaceae > Lathyrus > Lathyrus tuberosus. The sequence continues at coordinate 8,981,287 of JALAZF010000250.1, forward strand.
TATATATTTATGGGGTGGGCTTATCAAGGGATGTATAGCCACCCCACTGTGTAGCGCGAATTTTTGGACGTGGTTGCGAAGCACTATCGCTTTTGGGGTACTACAGTTCGATTCATTTTTTATCCTATTGAAGCTGATGAAGGAAGGGCAATAGATGTCTCCAATTAACCCTGGTTGCAAACTGAGTTTGAACAGATGACTTTTGGTTTACAGATGCTACAAAGATTGTGGGTCTCTTTTAGGTTATTTTGTTAAAATAGTGCCCGGGCGATTGATGGGAGGTTAAGACTGATGCTTTTTGATTGAGATGTGAAGGTCTGGGATTTGGGACTTTGGATTAGTGTGCTCACTAAGATTTTTCTTTCAATCTTATGCCTATGTATTCCCGTTTACCGAAACAGGGAAATCAGAGCGATCATAGTTCCTCTTATTCTATGGGAGGAAATGGTGTTTTGGTGTCTTGTTCAAAGCCCTAGACATGAAGCTAAAGGTGGTTTGTATCTTGTTCAAAGCCCAAGATATGAAGCTAAAAAGGTGTTGTCTTTAGAGAGAATTTGTCATCTCTAAAGGGGGTCTGTTTGTCACGACTGTTTGGATGACTGACTATAAAGGAGAATTACTTTAATCGGGATATGTGAATCCTAGCAATGCCATAATTTCCTTTATAGGGGGTTTTAACCTGAAGGAGAAGAATTTAACTCAGTGTAGAGCAATGTCATCTTTCCTTTATAGGGGGTTTTAACCTGAAGGAGAAGACTTTAACTCAGTGTAGAGCAATGCCATCTTTCCTTAGGAGTTTCTCATGCTAAAAGAGGAACAGTGGCATGGATGTAAATAATCCAGAGGTTTGCCGCTTACAGCGATTAGATGAAAGGAGTTGTTGATGTTTGTATCCTGTGAACGAGGCACAGTTTTGATGCTAAAAGGTTGATTTACTCAACCGGGGTTTTTCTTATACAAAGCCTAAGAGAAGGCTATTGACCCAACAAGAGGATGCTTTTATGTCTCGTACGAAGCCCGAGAAGGAGGCTAAAAGGGTTTGGACTCAACAAGTGAGTGCTTTTAGATGTGTCTTGTATGAAGCCCAAGACGGAGGCTAAAGGTTGACTCAATAAGAGAGTCTTTTATACTCAACAAGAGAGTATTTTTGTATCTCGTACGAAGCCCGAGATGGAGGTTAAAGGGAGATTGACTCAACAAGAGAGTCTTTTGTATCTCGTACGAAGCCCGAGATAGAGGCTAAAAGTTGACTCAACAAGAGAGTCTTTTATACTCAACAAGAGAGTGACTTTGTATCTCGTACGAAGCCCGAGATGGAGGCTAAAGGTTGCTGTTTCAGTTGAGTGACAGGTCCAGTAGGTTGGTTAAAAGAGAAAATCAGTTCTTATAAAAAGACTGGTTAAAGGTAAGGCTATGCTTTGATCAGAGGATCAGGGTTATTTCCTGTTCTTTAAGGAAATGGGGAATCCAGAGGGTTTCTAGACTATCCGAGTCTATTGGTGTTTTTCCCTAATTGAGAATGCCTTCGAGGCTCAAAGAGATTAGACTGTCCAAGTCTAGAGTTTTATCTTTTGTACTATGCTTAAAGAAACAGTAGTAGTACGTTTACGCTAGAAAGATCTAGACTCTTTGAAAGACCGTTCTATTAAGATGACTAATTTCTGTTCCTATACCTCTAGGAGGTCGTCGGGACAATTTGTACGAAGCCCAAGAGGAGGCTGGAAACTTTTAAGAAGCCGAGGGAAAATTTGTACGAAGCCCAAGAGGAGGCTCTCTTCCCGAAGGAATAATCCTTATATGAAGCCTAAGAGGAGGCTGTGAATACTTCTAAGAAGCCGTAGGGTCCTTGTACAATGGTCAAGAGGAGGCGGGGATGCTTTTAGGAAGCCTGTGGGTTCCCGAACCCCTAGAAATTCAAGACAGGCTATTCACAAAGAATAGATCAAGCCAGGAAAGTCTGAGAATTTGGAATAAACTCAAGAGATGACATTCACGGAGAAAAGATCATTTCTGGGGAGTAGAGTTTCTTTGACGATTTCTAAGGGTGACAGTCTGAGAAAGGGTTCACCGAGAATGCTGCCTTTCACGTCTCCATATTATTTAACCCCAAAAGGAGGGAAGACTGTGTCTGGTAATCCTATGGGGATCTATTTTTGTCTATTTAAGAGTGATCAACATGGCTTAGTGGTAGACGTAGTTGCCGAGGAAACTCTAAATATCTATACTAGTATTACACAGTTGATATGAGTTTATGAAAGAAGACTTACAGTGAAACAGCCCCACAATACAGTTATATGTATATGAAAGCGGATAAAGAAAGCATATAACCACTTACTCGGTTGTAGAGCTTCCATGCTGTTTGGTTAGTTGTTCAACAAAGAAAGATTGAAAACTACAGTATATTCAAAATTAAAGGAGAAAGTATTTTGAAAAGATTGTTGGGGCTTACAGCTCAAGGAGAGGCCCAAGGTTTATCAGTGATCGCACTGTCGTTTTGTACAGAGGGACTTATACAAGTGACTGAGGCCCAAAAAGTTTTCTGTACAAGGGGATGGGTCTTACACTCTCTCAAGAGGGCCAACAGATTTATTTTTGTACAAGTGGTGGGGCTTACAGCTCAAGGAGAGGCCCAGGGTCATTTTTTTTAACGGACGATGATCGCGGCCAACTTTTTGAAATACAACGGGACTTATACAATAAGTGAGGCCCAAGATAGGTTTGTATTTACAAAGGATTGGGTCTTACACTGTATTAGAGGCTCAAAAGGTTTAAAGAAAATACATGGGGCTTATAACACGAGGGTAGGCCCATTTGGTTTGATTTTTGAATTGGCGATCGCGCCGAGATTTTCTTTTAACGCAGAGGGACTTATACAATATCGGAGGCCCAAAAAGTTTTGGGTAAAAGGGGATTGGGTCTTGCATTCTATTATAGGCCCAAAGTGTTTTTTAAAAGGTTTGAATTAATCAAAACCCTAATTTGTTTCCAAAATGTATTTTAATTGAATAAAAAATTCAATTAAAATGATCAAAATTGTTTAACATGTGGAAAACAAATTTTTTATCTTGGATTAATGTTTCAAAAATCATATTTTGACCTACAAAATGATTAGAAGCCATTAAAATTTGCAAAATCAAGAAGGAAAAAATATTTTAAATGTCAAAACCTATTAAAATATTAATTCTTTGCAAAAATTTCAATTATATGAAATAAATTATATTTTTGGGATTTTTTTGGTAAAATAAAATATTTTAACATTTTTGTGAATTATTAAAAAAATAATCAACTCAAAATCATTAAAACTCAGAGAGAAATTAATTTTTGAATCAATTAAATAAAATCACAAAATTCAAATATTTGAATTTTCAAAAAAGGACGCCAAGAACACCCAAGAACACGCACGTGTTCTGAGTTTTGCCCAAATTTGCATTTTCTTTCCAATCTCACTGAATACTTGATGGAATCATGCAAACCACATATCAATCTGCTCGTTTCAACCTCACGATCATGTCTATGGTCTTTAATTTTATTTATTTTTAACATGGAATAAGAAATCAATACAAAACCTCAAGAACCCTAAAATTTGCATGAAGATTGAGAATTTTGATACACGATTCAAACAAAGCAATTAATTGAGGGGAAACATTCTATGCATGATTATGAACATTTGGCAAAAGTATTGTGCGAGGAAATATGCATAGATTAAGAGATGATCAAGTTTAGGCTTACTTGAAGGTCATGACAGCAAGTGCAATGTGATTTTTGAGTTGGAGGTGTTACAGATGAGTTGTGATGATCTGAACAGCTTCCCTACACCCTACGGAGTGTGTTTGAATGTTTGGACTTGACTGGAAATGGCTAGATCACTTCATGACATCTCAACTGCAACTTGGTTAAAACCTTGAGAAACTGGCTGGTGATTCTGAGAAATCAGTGTTCCAGATGTTGTTTAAGTGTTTGGATCACTTCTATACGATGTTTATGAGGTGTGTGTGTGTGTGATTGGTTTGGTTGGAATAGCTCTCAAACTCAAACCCCGATAATGACTTGCTTTGGAAGAAAATTTTGGAGTGAAGAAGGAGATTTTGAGGAAAGCATCTGTTTGATGGCTTTGGTGTACTCAAACTGATCACAAATGAGCTCTATTTATAGTAGATCAAGTTTGTTTTGCAAGCAATAGTGAATGGCAACTGCAGCAGAGGTTTGGCCAATGGTTGCACTTTGGAATCCAAGTCTCCTCTAGCCATTGACTAGAGGTTAGGGCACGGGGCTGTGGTTCCCTTGGTCTTGGATAAGTCTTGACTGAATTTAGTTGTAAATGGCTCAGTCCATGCCACCTTGGTGTATGCATTGAATGCTTCAATCCAAAATTGGAGTCTTGTCCGTCTTTTCGGCAATTCTAGGTTTGGCATGCTACTTCTTATTCCAAGGACTTTGGAGGCTTGGCTCAGTGTTTGTCCCCTTTAGATTTGATCCTCAGATGTGTCTAAGATGATGACAAGGCTTGGAATTATCTGATTTTTCCAAATCGAGCAAAAATGAAAAATTCTGTCTAGCCTTGGCAGTTTTCAGCAAGGCATATTGCCCTTGTCATATCTCATGGCTCAAGTGGCATTTGGCAATGTTCTTGGCCATTTTGGAAAGCCCTCATATGATACAACAACTGTCTAATCATATTTGGTTTTGATACCTTTTGGATCCAAGTGAAAAATCCCCCTACATTTAGAAAAAAGTGAAGGCAGATTCTGACTTAGTAAAAATTTCACTAAGTGTTGGAAAAAAAGTGACATTTTCACTTTTTGTGATTTTGATCATTCCATAAATCAAAATTCGTGAGGAATTTGGAAGGAGGTTAATTTTAAGCTTTTGTAGAGGGTAATGAGATCTACAAATCAAGCTTTGGATGGGGAAAAATGGCTTTGTGGTTTAGGAGTTATGATCCTCCAAAGTTGGTACCCTTGCCACTTTGTTCATAACTTAGAAAATTTTCTAAGTTTTTATGGTTACCCCTTTTACAAGTTATCCCAATTTTCTTAATTTTTCTTGATGAATGATGATTCAAATCATACATTAACATCATTTTAGGGTTAAAAACCCATTTTTGTGAAAAATTTTAAAAAGTCAAAGTTGACTTTTGTGCACAGTTGACTTTTTATCAGATGAATTCCAAACTGTACGGTCCTTTAGAAAATCATGTTCTTGACCTAAATCAAACTTGATGGACATGTTCCATGGGTGTTATATGGTATATTGAATATTGTCCTAGGGTTTGGGAGCATGTCCTGGTCAAAAGTCAAAGCTACAGTTGACTTCTTCCTCAAAACCCTAACTGTGGTACTGATGAAATTGAGACTTGTTGCTCAAGCTTCCTGGATCAATCCATTATTACAAATGGATCAATGTAGTATGTTGGAGACCCTCAAATCCTCTCTTGAGGTCTTGGCCCATGATTTGTCCCAAAAGTCAACTTAGGGGTGAATTAGGTCAAGAAACCCTAATTCCTGATTTTTGATGTATGCATCCCCTAAGGTCAAATTGACTTGATGCTTGGGCCCATGAGGTTCCATGGAGTATTTTAGGATATGCTTTGAAGCATTGGCTCATCCCCAGAGGAAAATTTTCATCTGGAGGCCCTGATCGACCAAACCCTAATTTGGTGACAATGTCGATCTTGAGGCTTGATCCACCTGGAAGGGAGCAGCTTTGTGCTTAATCCTTAAAGTGGGAGTCCTCTTGATCCCTTGTGGATATTTGAGAGGCTAGACAAGTTGAAGATCATGTCATTTCTTGATTGATCCTTTGTCTAAAAGCTCTGAGAGGGCTGGAAACCCTAATTTTGATTGTAGTGGATGCTCACCCATCTTTGGGGAGACTACTGAGGTATGATGGTTTCTCCATATTGTGATGATGATTTTCACAATGATGGGAAGTCTTAGTGGTCAAAATTTGGGGCATGACATATTCCCCTATTTAATTTTCTTGGACCCGAAGGTGTGAATGGCGAAGGTATTCGGGCATTCAGGGTGTAAGAGGATTAAATATCAGAATACCCGAAATTTTGATGGTGGTTAAGAATGGTAGCTTGCGCATCCTTCTTCTTTTGCTAAGCAATGATGTTTAGAAAATGTAAAAACTTCCCCTCGATCCTGGTTTCCTACCAAGGAACTGGTCTCAGTTTCTGATATAAACTTCCCCTCGATCCTGGTTTCCTACCAAGGAACTGGTCTTAGTTTCTTTTGTCAATAAACTTTCTTGACAAGGGACGCTATGCGTAGCGGTTTTCCTCAAACTTCTCGCCGAATTTTCTTGTGGAGATGCCATTTGATAGAAAAAGTTTTGATGTCAGAGTTGCTGGGGAACCCAGTCGTCTGAGTTGTAGAGGTGTACAAACTTCTCTGTTTGGAGACGCCATTTTCCGACTCTACTGGGGAAAACGAGTCTCTTGAGAGGCTGCTTTCACACTTGGGGATATTACATCATACTTTTCTCGGGATCTTCCCGGAGAAACGCCATATGATGTGAACCAATTTTGAGGTGCTGATGACCATTTTATCCGCGGTTTTTTTTCAGAGAAAAACTACTGTATTGTCGAATCTCTGCTTAAGAGGCTTCCTCTAGGGATTTTCCTTAATCCGGGAAAGCAAAAATATCATCTTCAATGGCGAAGAGTAACATCGGTTGAAGGTTCTCTGGTCTTTCAGAGGTTCAAGTTATAAAGGTGGTCAAGGGCCACTTCTGATCCAGAACTAAACTGGAGGAGAGAGATTATTTAGACGCAACCTTTCTTGATGAGGAAAGAACTATCAACTCGATTGAGAGGACTGTTATCACTAGGGGACAAGACCGACCAGAGTGATAGTGATGCAATATGAAGGTGAATGTAAATCAATAATGCATGATGTATGTATGTATATGCTGACAAAACTGACGCGGCATACATACTAATAGATAAACATGACTGGATACTCGGCCATCACGGGGCGAAGAAGTACCGCTGGTTCAAGATAGCAATTTTGCCTTGCTTAGGAGAGATAGTCCCTGCGGGGAACAACCGTTGGTCGGGCTTAGGAGATGAGACCTCGGCCGAAGAGGTCAGATGGAGCTTTTGCATCTGAATTAGCTGATCCTTCATTCAGGCATACTGGTTTAGAAGGAGTACTTTGATTCTGCACTTTGAGGCTCGACCACCTTTGGAGAAGAGATCGATGTTCTTTCGATGTTCAACCGTCAAAAGAAATTGCTATCTTTATTTTTAAAAGCAGAAAAGTTTGACAAGTAAATTCATTTTTATTTTATTTCAAGAATCGTTGATCATGTTAAAAACATCATTCTGTAAAAGCTAAAACAAATATGAATTGCAACCAAAAGCACAAGGGCTCAAATTTTATTGATAGGATGGAAATCAGCCAAACGCGTGATTCCATAGAGCATTTACAAAGTTTGAAAATGGTAATTCAAGGGAAAAGGCCTACATTGAAACATAACGACCACTATCCTTCTACCAACTTTGAATTCTGGGCATCTTGAGCTTCTGTTGAAGATGACCGTGACTGGAGCTTTCTTGACGGATGATGTAACTGCTGCTGAGGGACTTGCCCCTTTATCGAAAGTAGTTACTTGCCGTTATCCCTAATTTTTTCCTGGATTGTACTTTGATATTTCTAATCCACCGGGATGAGTTTTGATCATGTCTCTAACTTTTGCCTGGACCGCTCTTTTGGGTTTTCAATCCACCGAGACACATTTTTTTTTAGTTTAGGCGAAGTATTTCTTGACTACTTCAACACTTGTGGGGTAGGCAAATTCCTCTCCGTCCATGGTTGTAAGTCTCAAGGCACCACCTGAGAAAGCTTTCTTGACCACATAGGGGCCTTCATAATTCGGAGTCCATTTGCCTCGAGAATCAATGAGAAAAGATTGTATCTTTTTAAGCACAAGGTCTCCTTTCTTGAAGATGCGAGGTCAGACATTTTTGTCAAACGCCTTCTTCATTCTCTGTTGATACAACTGACCGTGGCATAGTGTCGTGATTTTCTTCTCTTTGATCAGATTCAGTTCGTCGTGTCGACTTTGACACAATTCAGCTTCTGTAAGCTTGGCTTCCATCAATACCCGAATTGATGGGATCTCTACTTTGATGGGGAGCACTGCTTCCATGCCATATACCAGAGAGAAAGGGGTTGCCCTTGTTGAAGTACGGACAGATGTGCGATAACCGTGAAGAGAAAAGGGTAGCATCTCGTGCCAATCCTTGTAGGTTACAACCATCTTTTGAACAATCTTCTGAATGTTCTTGTTAGCCGATTCTACCGCTCCGTTCATCTTTGGTCGGTAGGGAGATGAGTTATGGTGTTCGATCTTGAACTCTGTGCATAACTCTTTCATCATCTTATTGTTCAAATTGGACCCGTTATCGGTAATGATCTGGCCTGGAACACCATAACGGCAGATGATATTGTTTTTGATAAATCGGACCACCACTTGTCGGGTTACATTAGCGTATGACGCTGCTTCGACCCACTTAGTGAAGTAATCAATGGCTACCAGAATGAACCGATGTCCGTTTGTAGCTTTGGGATCAATCAAGCCAATCATGTCGATTCCCCATATGGAAAACGACCATGGGGAAGAAAGAACTTTGAGATGTGTTGGCGGTACATAAATTTTGTCGGAGTATATCTGACACTTGTGACACCTCCTCATGTACTTGTAGCAGTCGGATTCCATTGTCAACCAATAGTACCCTGCTCTTAGAATTTTTCTCGCCATTGTATGTCCGTTGGCATGAGTGCCAAAGGACCCTTCGTGGATTTCCTTTATCAGCATGTCTGCTTCTGGTCTGTTGACGCATCGAAGCAAGACCATGTCAAAGTTTATCTTATAGAGAGTATCACCGCTCAGGAAGAAACTGCCTTCCAACCTTCTGAGGGTTTTCCTGTCCTTCCTTAGTGCCCCAGGTGGGTACTCTTATTTCTGAAGGAAGCATTTGATATCGTAATACCAAGGTTTGTCATCTATGACTGCTTCAATCGCGAAGATGTAACCGGGCCACTCAAGGCGCATTATGTCGATCTTAGGTATGTCATTCCATTGACCTACACTAATCATGGAAGAGAGAGTGGCTAATGTATCAGCCAGGTGATTCTCCTCACGAGGAATATGATGAAACTCGATTCTGTTGAAGAAGGGTAGCAACCTTTTTGCGTAGTCTTTGTAAGGCATCAATCCTGATTGGTATGTGTTCCAATCTCCTTTGATCTGATTGATAACCAGGGCTGAATCGCCATATACGTCCAAGTTTTTGATCCTCAAATCGATCGCTTCCTCGAGACCTATAATACATGCTTCGTATTTGGCCTCGTTGTTTATGCACTTGAACGTAAGTCTGGCGGTGGAAGGAATGTGGGTACCCTGAGGGGTGATAATGATTGCCCCAATTCCGTTTCCCTAATGATTGACAGCTCCGTCAAAGATAAACCCCCATTGGGAATCTGGTTCTGGCCCTTCACTGGGTAGTGGTTCATCACAATCAAATACATGACATATTCGTCCGGGAAGTCAAACCCGATTGATTCTTAATTGTCAATCAGTTGATGAGCCAAATGATCGGCTAAAATACTCCCCTTAACAGCTTTTTTAGCATGGTACTCTATGTCATATTCTGATAGCAACATCTGCCAATGGGCAATCCTTCCCGTGAGAGCAGGTTTTTCAAATACATACTTGATTGGATCCATTTCGGAGACCAACCATGTAGTGTGACGAATCATGTACTGGCGCAGACGTTTGGCTGCCTAAGCCAGAGCGCAGCAAGTTTTCTCAAGCATAGTATACCGAGTCTCGCAGTCGGTGAATTTCTTACTCAAATTGTAAATGGAAGACTCTTTCCTTTTTGTTTCATCATGTTGGCCAAGTACACATCCCATAGAGTCTTCCAGGACGGTGAGGTAGATAATCAGTGGCCTTCCTTCCACTGGAGGTGATAGAATCGGAGGGTTCAACAGGTATTCCTTAATACTGTCGAAGGTGGTTTGGCAGTCTTCTGTCCAAACGCAGTCCTGGTTCTTTTTGAATAATTTGAAAATTGGCGCACATGTCGCAGTCATTAGGAATATGAATCTGGAGATGTAGTTCAAACGTCCCAGGAATCCTCTGACCTATTTTTCAGTTTTCAGAGAATGCATTTCTTGAATGGCCTTGACCTTGTCAGGATCAACCTCAATTCCTTTCTGGCTGACGATGAACCCTAAGAGTTTCCCTGAACGGACACCGAAGGTGCACTTGTTGGGATTCAAGCGGAGTTTGTACTTTCTCAACTGCTCGAATAGCTTTGACAGATGGGTCACATGCTCCTCTTCTGTTCTAGATTTGGCAATCATATCATCGACATATACCTTGATTTCTTTGTGTATCATGTCATGAAACAGAGTAGTCATGGCCCTTTGATAGGTTGCCCCGATGTTCTTCAAACCAAAAGGTATTACCTCTTAACAAAAGGTACCCCATGGGGTAATGAACAAAGTTTTCACCATGTCTTTCGGCGCCATTTTGATATAGTTATAGCCCAAGAATCCATCCATGAATGAGAAAACTTTGAACTTTGTTGTACTTTCTACCAGTATGTCAATGTGTGGTAAAGGAAAGTTTTCCTTTCGACTAGCCTTGTTTAGATCCCTGTAGTCTACACACATTCTGACTTTTCCGTCCTTTTTTGGAACGGGTACGATGTTGGCTAACCATTAAGGATATTCTGATGTGGCGAGGAAACCCGCGTCAATCTGTTTCTGTACCTCCTGTTTGATTTTGATGGCCATGTCCGGGTGAGTCCGTCTCAACCTCTGTTTTACTGGTGGACATTTCGATCTCAACGGTAAATGATGTTCCACGATGCTGGTATCCAACCCTGGCATATCCTGATAGGACCAAGCAAATACATCGGGGAATTCTTTGAGAAGCTTTACCAAATCCTCTTTGGCAGTTGGACTGAGCAGTGCCTCAATCCTGATTTCTTTTCTCTCTTTTTTCGAACCTAAGTTTACCATTTCGAACGGCTCTTTATGAGGTTCAATGGACCTTTCCTCCTGTCTGAGTAATCGGGAGATCTCTTCTGGAATTTCTTCGTCATTTTCTTCTTCAGCCTCAAATACCGGGAATTCAAAGTTGGGAGAAGGCATCGGATCGTATGTTTCAACGGGGTTTAAAACAAGCAATCGGCATGACATCATGATTTATGTTTAGAAGAGATAGAGAGAATGCAAGAGTGTGTGCAGTGTATTTTTTTTTGGAAAACTGCTTGTTTTTTTATTATTGATTTGTTTTTTAGGATTACCATTTTCTGAAAAAAGAGAAAAGAGAAAACAACAATAAATGCGGAAATTACAGAACGACGTTATTTTATTCATGACCAAGTCGATTCTTGAAACTACAGCCCTATAAAACAAAACTCTGTCACTTTGGGCGAAGCGAAGAGGGAAATTTATAGAAAGTGAGCCCTATCAAAACATCCATTTCACCTGGGCAGGGTGAAAGGTTAAAGACGACAATTACTTTTACTTATGAACAATCTTCGGAACATCGACAACAACCCATTGGCGGCAAACTCCTCGGTGAATCACAAAGTCTGGCACCTTCCTTGATTTGTCTTCAGAAATAACGCTGATTTCTGGTGGAGCAGGATCATTGGAATCTGTCTCCCAGGCAGAGTTGTCGTAGGAGGATTCCTCTGTTGCATTTTGCATAACATTGGTGCTCTCAGGAAAATCTCCCCATCCAGTTGGTTGGATGTCTTCGAACCTGATACGAGAGCTCTCAGGAGCAGTGTACTTGACCATATAGTCATATTTTCCACTTGGCTGTCCCAAGGTGTCCCACAATTCTTTGGAACTGGACGAGTCATCTTTCTCAATGACGTTGACCTCTGGAAAAGCATAGTTGATGAATTCAAGTCCTACAAACATTGTAAACTCATCGTCGTACTGGATGTTTTCTGAATGACCTGATTGTTGATCCCATTACATGGTGGGGACGCAGGTATTATTTTCAATGATGCTCAGCTGATTTTCATTGTTTGGCTGCCTTTCTTGCCCCAAGTCTCCTGGATACGGCTGCCACATTGGCAGGCTATCCATCGGGCCATAATAGTTTTGGTCAAAGTTGTCCTTCATCAGAGTGTCCTCCTCTAATGAATTTGGTGGAGCACGACATCCTTCTGGATCACAATCTCCGTACATCATTTCGACATCTGACCTGGGTATAAATCTCAGACTCTGTATAGGAAAGTAAAAGGGTGTAGGCACCTCTTCTTGAGACGTATATCCGTCCTTGTTAAGATAGGACCCCCATTCTTCCTCCATATACGAGGAATCATCTTTATTGATGGTATGCACTTCTTGAGGCACTGGGTGAAGGAAACCTCCACTGTGGAAGAAGTCTTGAATGGGATGAAGACTTTCATCGCTGGTAGTAGTTGTCTGGGTATAGGTTGCAGAAAAACCAAGACCCTTCCTTGTTTTATTGTCAGTAGGAATGATAAGTTATCCCCATCCTGTTGTATTGGTACTCTCGACCGCTTTGATAACATCTTTGTATGAGGAAATGGAAGTTCCCCCTTCGGATTGATTGTCCTTGCTCACCGACAGTGCTTGGAATGGAGTTCCAATAACCTCCTCAGGTTCTATACCAGTAGATGATGATAAGTTACTCACGAGCAAGGCTTGTTCTCCACAGATCGTGATAAGCTAGTTGTTCTGGACGAACTTTAACTTTTGGTGGAGGGTCGAGGTGACCGCCCCAGCCTGATGTATCCAAGGTATTCCTAATAAACAACTGTACGTTGCCCGGATGTCCATGACCTGGAAAGCGACTTGGAAAGTGTGAGGACCAATAGTTATGGGAAGGTCGACTTCGCCGATAACCATTTTTCTGGGCCCATCAAATGCTTTGACGACGACCTCACTGGTTCTTATCGGGGGTCCTTTGAAGGATAATTGCATCAAAGTGGACTTCGGCATAACATTCAAGGCTAACCCTGTGTCTACCAGTACGTTGGCTAAAGCATCACCCTGGCAGCTGACCGTGATATTGAGCGCCATGTTATGACGGCGACCCTCTTCAGGTAATTCCTCTTCACTAAATCCTAAGTTATTGCAGGAAGTCATATTAGAGACAATGCTATCAAACTGTCTAATTGTTATATCCTGTTCCACAAAGGCTTGCTCCAAGACTTTTTGTAGAGCCTCCCTGTGCACTTCTGAATTGAGTAAAAGTGACAATACCGAGATCTTTGAAGGAGTTTATAACAACTGATCAACAATGTTGTATTCACTCCTTTGGATGAGCTTCAGCATCTCATCGTTGTTTTTCAAAAGGTCGAGATTACTGGATTGACCGACCGGTGGATTGGGAACTTCTGTCTGAGGTTCCTTTTCTTTGTTAAGTTCTCCAACTCCTCGGTTGAAGATTCGACCACTCCGTGTTACTCGACTGATGTTTGCAATATTCACGACGGAGGGTAATGGAATTTCCTTTCCATTCTCGACTGTTGTTGCACCGTATTTGTAAGGGATAACCTTAGTTGATTCATACGGTAATGGTCCCGGTAGATAGATGACTATGGGAGCCTTCTGATTTTTCCGACCATCGTAAGCAATTTCGATCCGTTCCTGATTAGGAACTCTCGATTCGTCAAGTAGAGGGATGATGGTACAAACATCCCTAGCCCTCTGATGATCAGAGATTACAGCAACGTCCTTAATTTGATCTGCGAGGTAGTCCGGCGCCCAGTTGATTGGTCCGGAACCCGGATATGGAGGAATCTCTCTACGATCCACCTGACCCTGAAGAGCTGCTCACACAAGGTAACATCCTTGGTTACTTTCCAAACAGACTCTACAACGTTCATAGTTTTGTGGTGGCACCTGGCCATTCCCGCTTTGAATACAATGTAACCTCACTAGGTCAGTTTCCACAGATCGAACGTCCCGACTTTGATGCCGAGTAGGGTTCCCGTTGGTAATACTAATTTGCTGGGTGTCTTCGTCCATATAGATTAGAAGCCACCAGTGGTTCAACAAGTGTTGAAGGGTTTCCTGGACAAGGGCACAACCTTGATCATTTTTGCAACCCGCCCTACAGCTCTGATAATTATGTGATACCAGGAATCCGAGCCGGACCTATTTAACATGTAACTCCACCAGGCTGGTATTCATCAAGCAAATATCAAAGATTTAAATCATGTTGATCTGATAGGGATTCCTATCATGGTAGTCCTGGATCCATCCAAGATCCATCTGACGCTGGAGGGCCTCTTGTACAAAAGAGCATTCTTGTTTGTTTACCGAGCAAGTCAAACAGGAACTGTAATCGTGCCATGGCAGATTACGATACTGGCTTTGCCTAGAGTGCATTGCCACCAAGTTAACATTCATTGCACGGATGTCGTGGTTCTGAATGATGTTAGAATTCGTGTAAACCATGTAAACTCCACGAACTCGGTGCTCTTGGATCCATCCGAGATCCATCTATTCCTGTAGAGCTGATTGCACCACAGAACATCCTCGATTCTTTTTAGAGCAGATATCACACTGGTGATAGTTATGAGGTGGCAAATGGCCATATCCACTCTGTCTACAATGCATCTTGACCAGATTTGTCTTTAACAAGAGTACATCATGAATTTGATAGACGTTGTTAGTCTCTCCCTCTATCAAATTGACTGTAGCTTTCTCGTGTTGAGGCAGCGGGTTTGTGAGAACATTAGGATTTGTATCCTTGAAAGATAAGACCCCGCTCCTAACAAGCTTTTGTACGTCGGATTTGAAATTGAGACAGTTCTCTATGTTATGCCCTGGTCCTCCTTGATGGTAAGGGCAAGTCTGATCCACCTTAAACCAAAAAGGCAGATTTTCCGATACTGTAAGACGGGACTTAGTCTGGACATGCCCCTTAGCCAGTAGTAATGGAAATAGTTCTGCGTACAATACGGGTATAGGATCAAATCCTGGTGGCCGCGTTGTACGGTTGTTATTGTATGGAGGACGAGCCTGCTGAAGAGGCTGTTGAGTCCTTTGCTGATTAGGTTGGCTATTCGCAACCTGAGGTTAATTCGTAGAAACAGGCGCATGATTGATAGGAGGATTCACAGCTGCTACTGGCTGATAACGTTGCCTTTGCTTTCCAAGAGAGATATTCCCAATATCTTGCTCTTTTTTCTTAGGGAGAGCACTACCGTATCGTTTTGTACTACTTGATGATCCAGTGTCTTTGACTAGACGTCCCTCTCGGACGGCTTCCTCAAGACGAACTCCCATACCGACCATCTCGGTGAAGTCACTGGGTGCACTGGCAACCATTCTGTGGTAATAAAATGAGCTTAAGGACTTTAAGATGATCTTTGTCATCTCTTTTTCCTCAAGAGGTGGACAAATTTGAGCGGCAATTTCACGCCATCTCTGAGCGTATTCCTTAAAGGTTTCCTTGTCCTTTTGTGACATTGATTTGAGTTGATCTCTGTCGGGTGCCATGTCCAGATAGTATTTATATTGTTGGACGAAGGCAGTGCCAAGATCTCTGAAAGTGCTAATCGTAGCACGGTTTAAACCCATGTACCATTTTAGTGCGGCACCGGTTAAACTATCCTGAAAGTAGTGAATCAGTAAATCCTGATTCTCTGTGTGAGCTAACATTCGCCGAGCGTACATCACCAAGTGACTCTGAGGGCAAGAGTTGCCCTTGTACTTTTCAAAGTCGGACACCTGGAATTTGTGCGGGACTTTCACATTGGGGACCAAGCAAAGGTCCGCGGCGTCCTTTCCAAATAAATCCTGACCGCGAAGAGCCTGCAGTTCTTTCTGCATTCCCAAGAACTGTTCCTAGAACTCATTTATTCTTTCGAACACGTTGTCATTTCCACCAGAAGGTATCTGTGGAATCTGTCTTCCCGGGACAGTGTGTACCATGGGCGGTGGTATAGTCATAATGGCCGAGACTCTTGGTGCCTCCCGAAGTTTGTAACCTTCAGGAGTTGTTGTCATGCCTCTGGCATCTTCGCTTTCCCAAAGTTTGTAACCTTCAGGCCCAGCGGTTCCTGCTGCGGTTCCCTGATTTTCATTGATCGGCGGAACATATCCTTCCAGGATATAGTTAAGTGGCATGCCCCAGGGACGATCTTTCGACATTTTGTACCTAGGATCGAACTTTTCCACGGCATTGAGATGATCTCCGAGATCACATTCCTTTGTAGCTGAGCTTCTGCCATGGCTTGCATGTAGTTATGAAGCTTTCTCATATCCTCTCTCAGAGCGTCGATCTCTTCTCTCAACTCTCTGTTCTCTTCCTCGAGATCATCCATCTTTTTCTGACGATTGGCCCGAGTATTGTACGAATGAGACAGTTTGACTCTAGAACCGAGACACAAACGTGAGATTCGTAGGTAAGAAGAATACGTGACGTGAGAATGATGAATGCAATGATTATATTAATTGTTTTTTTTTGTTTAATCAAAATAAACTTCGACAATTAGATTGCAAATATCAAACAGTGGGGAAACCCCATTTTATTGAATTCAAAGGATTGCGAAAATGGAAATATAGTAGATTACAAAGTGCTGAAAAAGGAGACCTAAACTAATGGACCCTGAGTCCTCTCTGAAGAGAGCTCAAGTGCTGGTTCTAGTACTTTCCTTTTCTTGGACCGGGGATATTGGGTCGTTGTCGGGTTGTCATTCCTTTGCCAAGTGAAAGGAGCGAGCAAATTCCTTTGGTCATCCTGATTATCCACAGCATGTTGCTCTAAAATCTCGACAAGAGCATCTTTATCTTTTAGCAGTCACTGTATTTTGGTACACTCTACATTGAGAGTGCGGTATTTGTTCTTCCAAGACCTCCTCTCCTGTTGAACTTTGTTGAGAGTAACCTGAAGTTTTTTCGTTTCAGTCATGAAGTACATGACAGATTCCCTCGGCGGAAGAACTCCGTGACGAGGATAAGACATCTTTAGCTTGAGAGCTCTAGTTTGTACCCAGTGGAGATAAGGCTCCACCGAGACACAGTCCGGTTTTCCTAGAGACTCTCGTCATTTCTTATGAACATGTTTCCAAGCGTGCACTATTTCCATCTTTAGTGCCCTGTCATTTTCTCCTTCTTTGAATAAAAGACACTCTAGATGAGCATTACGCGGGACATGCCTCATAGGGTATCCAAATTAACGACGAACCAACACTGGATGGTAGTTAATTCCTCCCTTAGTTCCTATGAGGGGTACGTTGGGGAAGTTTCCACAACGATCAATGATCCTGATCCCGTCATAAATCCTATTGCACCAATCTATATCAGAGTTGGTAAGAGACATGATTTTTTGTGACCAACGTAAGGTACTCTTATGATCCCAAAACGCAGCAGACTTGGGTAAATGGGAAATAAACCATTTATATAACAGGGGTACACAGCACGTGATCGTCCCTCTGCTGTACAAATTCCCTAAGTGTACAGAATGATACGCGTCCGCGAGTAAGGTTGGCACATGGTTTCCAATGAGAAAAACCTTAATGACGTTGATATCGACGAAGCTATTAATGTTGGGAAACAGAAATAACCCGTAGGTGAGTAAGACAAAGATGCTTTTAAAAGCAGTCATGTTCCCTATACTGGAGAAGTACAGAACCTTCTTTGTCAGGAACTGGGCTGCCAAACCTGGGAGCCCACCCTTAGTGGTCATGTGAGTCTTGATTTCTGACTCATCCAAATAGATTGCTCTTGCAATGGTATGATCCTTTGGAATTTCTTCCAGTCCAGAAAGGGGAGCTCGATCAGTAATGTGTAGATTGGTTAGGTGAGAATACTCCTCCAGCGTTGGTGCGAGCTGGTAATCCGGGAATGTGAAACAGTGATAGACCAGATCGTAAAACTGAATGAGTGCTTCCATGATTCCTTCAATCACATGGACTCTTAACAGAGGTAGTGGACCTCCGTACTTGGCTCTGAAAGCTTCAGGGTTAGTGATCATCCTTGCTAATCCTCTCAAATCCTCTAGTTTTGGAACCCTGAAGGTATACTTATGAGTTCTCCTTCTACAGAAGTCCATGAGCGCAATCTTTTTCTCTGACATTTGCAATCATTGTCTTAGTTTAATTTGAAAAAGAGAGACTAGAAGAGAAGTTTTTCTTTGATGTAATGTTTTTTAGATGAATGCATGAATGCAGTACACAAAAACATAGAAAAAACATGGGGTCAAAGGGTCGGTGTCATGAAGTCAAGGCTCTACCCCCCCCCCCCCCCCAAAGGTTTATACTAGTGATTTTTGTACCTGTCTCTCAAAATCATCAGTTCTTGTCGAGAAAACACCAGCGGGCCGGGAACCGTGCTAGGTGATGTTTTTCGAAGAACCATCAGAAGAGGGTAGTATCGTGTGACAACCATTTCCAATAGTTTCCGCACTACTAAAAGAGGTTTTTCCTAGGTGTATACTCAATCTTTCCACATGCGGCATCACACGCATTCCCATTAGCAGAAAAATAAACACAGATATCAAATAGGAAAAGCAGTATATATATTTGTCCTAAAGTCCTAGACTTTAAAGAGCTATGAATCCTATTTTCCTGACAAAAATGGATCCCCGGCGGAGTCGCCATTCAGTGGTACCTTCCCAACTTTAAAGGTTTTGACCTAAGATCCTAGTGAAGTCAACAAAAATCCTATCCCAGCGAAATCCCCAAAGAAAGAAAGAAAAGAGAAGAGCCCCACGGTGGGCGCTACTTTTCTGTGGTACTTTTTAAAGGTTTCTACCTAAGAGATGGGAAGAGAACAAGATCTCGTTCTCCCCAGTGAAGTCGCCATTTTTTCTGTAGCGCAAATTTTTGGACGTGGTTGCGAAGCACTATCGCTTTTGGGGTACTACAGTTCGATTCATTTTTCATCCTATTGAAGCTAATGAAGGAAGGGAAATAGATGTCTGTAATTAACCCTGCTTGCAAACTGATTTTGAACAGATGACTGTTGGTTTACAGATGCTACAAAGATTGTGGGTCTCTCTTAGGTTATTTTGTTAAAATAGTGCCCGGGCGATTGGTGGGAGGTTAAGACTGATGCTTTTAGATTGAGATATGAAGGTCTGGGATTTGGGACTTTGGATTAGTGTGCTCGCTAAGATTTTTCTTTCAATCTTATGCCTACGTATTCCCGTTTACCGAAACAGGGAAATCAGAGCGATCGTAGTTCCTCCTATTCTATGGGAGGAAATGGTGTTTTGGTGTCTTGTTCAAAGCCCAAGACATGAAGCTAAAGGTGGTTTGTATCTTGTTCAAAGCCCAAGATGTGAAGCTAAAAAGGTGTTGTCTTTAGAGAGAATTTGTCATCTCTAATGGGGGTCTGTTTGTCACGACTGTTTGGGTGACTGACTATAAAGGATGATTACTTTAACCGGGATATGTGAATCCTAGAAATGCCATAATTTCCTTTATAGGGGGTTTTAACCTGAAGGAGAAGACTTTAACTCAGTGTTGAGCAATGCCATCTTTCCTTTATAGGGGGTTTTAACCTGAAGGAGAAGACTTTAACTCAGTGTAGAGCAATGCCATCTTTCCTTAGGAGTTTCTCATGCTAAAAGAGGGACAGTGGCGTGGATGTAACTAATCCAGAGGCTTGCCGCTTACAGCAATTAGATTAAAGGAGTTGTTGATGTTTGTATCCTGTGAACGAGGCACAATTTTGATGCTAAAAGGTTGATTGACTCAACCGGGGTTTTTCTTATACAAAGCCTAAGATGAGGCTATTGACCCAACAAGAGGATACTTTTGTGTCTCGTATGAAGCCCGAGAGGGAGTCTAAAAGGGTTTTGACTCAACAAGAGAGTGCTTTTAGATGTTTCTTGTATGAAGCCCAAGACGGAGGCTAAAGGTTGACTCAACAAGAGAGTCTTTATACTCAACAAGAGAGTGTTTTTGTATCTCGTACGAAGCCCGAGATGGAGGCTAAAAGGAGATTGACTCAACTAGAGAGTCTTTTGTATCTCGTATGAAGCCCGAGATAGAGGCTAAAACTTGACTCAACAAGAGAGTCTTTTATACTCAACAAGAGAGTGATTTTGTATCTCGTACGAAGCCCGAGATGGAGGCTAAAGGTTGCTATTTTAGTTGAGTGACAGGTCTAGTAGGTTGGTTAAAAGAGAAAATCAGTTCTTATAAAGAGACTTATTAAAGGTAATGCTATGCTTTGATCAGAGGATCAAGGTTATTTCCTGTTCTTTAAGGAAATGGGGAATCCAGAGGGTTTCTAGACTGTCCGAGTCTACTGGTGTTTTTCCCTACTTGAGAATGCCTTCGAGGCTCAAAGAGATTAGACTGTCCAAGTCTAGAGTTTTATCTTTTGTATTATGCTTAAAGAAACAGTAGTAGTACGTTTACGGTAGAAAGATCTAGACTCTTTGAAAGACCGTTCTATTATGATGACTAATTTCTGTTCCTATACCTCTAGGAGGTCGTCGGGACAATTTGTACGAAGCCCAAGAGGAGGCTAGAAACTTTTAAGAAGTCGAGGGACAATTTTTACGAAGCCCAAGAGGAGGCTCTCTTCCCGAAGGAAGAATCCTTATACGAAGCCTAAGAGGAGGTTGTGAATACTTCTAAGAAGCCGCAGGGTCCTTGTACAACGGCCAAGAGGAGGCGAAGATGCTTTTAGGAAGCCTGTGGGTCCCCAAACCCCGAGAAATTCAAGACAGGCTATTCACAGAGAATAGATCAAGCCAGGAAAGTCCGAGAATTTGGAAGAAACTCAAGAGATATCATTCACGGAGAAAATATCATCTATGGGGAGTAGAGTTTCTTTGACTATTTCTAAGGGTGACAGTCTGAGAAAGGGTTCACCGAGAATGCTGCCTTTCACGTCTCCATATTGTTTAACCCCATGAGGAGGGAAGACTATGTCTGGTAATCCTATGGGGATCTAGTTTTGTCTATTTAAGAGTGATCAACAGGGCTTAGTGCTAGACGTAGTTGCCGAGGAAACTCTAAATATCTATACTAGTATTACACAGTTGATATGAGTTTATGAAAGAAGACTTACAGTGAAACAGCCCCACAATACAGTTATATATATATATGAAAGCGGATAAAGAAAGCATATAACCACTTACTCGGTTGTAGAGCTTTCATGTTGTTTGGTTAGTTGTTCAACAAAGAAAGATTGAAAAGAACAGTATATTCAAAATTAAAGGAGAAAGTATTTTGAAAAGATTGTTGGGGCTTACAGCTCAAGGAGAGGCCCAAGGTTTATCAGTGATCGCACTGTCGTTTTGTACAGAGGGACTTATACAAGTGACTGAGGCCCAAAAAATTTCTGTACAAGGGGATGGGTCTTACACTCTCTCAAGAGGCCCAAAAGATTTATTTGTGTACAAGTGGTGGGGCTTACAGCTCACGGAGAGGCCCATGGTGATTTTTTTCAACAGACAATGATCGCGTCGAACTTTTTGAAATACAACGGGACTTATACAATAAGTGAGGCCCAAGATAGGTTTGTATTTACAAAGGATTGGGTGTTACACTCTATTAGGGGCCCAAAAGGTTTAAAGAAAAGACATGGGACTTATAAGACGACGGTAGGCCAATTTGGTTTGATTTTTGAATTGGCGATCGCGCCGAGATTTTCTTTTAACGCAGAGAGACTTATACAATATCGGAGGCCCAAAAAGGGAATTGGGTCTTACACTCTATTAGAGGCCCAAAGTGTTTTTTAAAAGGTTTGATGAGGGTTGAATTAATCAAAACCCTAATTGGTTTCCAAAATGTATTTTAATTGAATAAAAAATTCAATTAAAATGATCAAAATTGTTTAACATGTGGAAAACAAATTGTGATCTTGGATTAATGTTTCAAAAATCATATTTTGACCTACAAAATGATTAGAAGCCATTAAAATTTGCAAAATCAAGAAGGAAAAAATATTTTAAATGTCAAAAACAATTAAAATATTAATTCTTTGCAAAAATATCAATTATATGAAATAAATAATATTTTTGGGATTTTTTGGTAAAATAAAATATTTTAACATTTTTGTGAATTATTAGAAAAGGAATCAACTCAAAATCATTAAAACTCAGAGAGAAATTAATTTTTGAATTAATTAAATAAAATCACAAAATTCAAATATTTGAATTTTCAAAAAAGGGCGCCAAGAACACCCAAGAACACGCGCATGTTATGAGTTTTGCCCAGATTTGAATTTTCTCTCCAATCTCACTGAATACTTGATGGAATCATGCAAACCACATATCAATCCGCTCGTTTCAACCTCACGATCATGTTATGGTCTTTAATTTCATTTATTTTTAACATGGAATAAGAAATCAAGACAAAACCTCAAGAACCCTAAAATTTGCATGAAGGCTGAGAATTTTGATACACGATTCAAACAAAGCAATTAATTGAGGGGAAACATTCTATGCATAATTATGAACATTTGGCAAAAGTATTGTGCTAGGAAATATGCATAGATTAAGAGATGACCAAGTTTAGGCTTACTTGAAGGTCGTGACAGCAAGTGCAGTGTGATTTTTGAGTTGGAGGTGTTACAGATGAGTTGTGATGATCTGAACAGCTTCCCTACACCCTATGGAGTGTGTTTGAATGCTTGGACTTGACTGGAAATGGCTGGATCACTTCATGGCATCTCAGCTGTAACTTGGTTAAAACCTTGAGCAACTGGCTGGTGATTCTGAGAAATCAGTGTTCCAGATGTTGTTTAAGTATTTGGATCACTTCTATATGATGTTTATGAGGTGTGAGTGTGTGTGATTGGTTTGGTTGGAATAGCTCTCAAACTCAAAACCCGATAGTGACTTGCTTTGGAAGGCAATTTTGGAGTGAAGAAGGAGATTTTGAGGAAAGCATCTATTTGATGGCTTTGGTGTACTCAAACTGATCACAAATGGGCTATATTTATAGTAGAGCAAGTTTGTTTTGCAAGCAATAGTGAATGGCAACTGCAGCAGAGGTTTGGCCAATGGTTGCACTTTGGAATCCAAGTCTCCTCTTGCCATTAACTAGAGGTTAGGGCACAGGGCTGTAGTTCCCTTGGTCTTGGATAACTCTTGACTGAATATAGTTGCAAATGGCTCAGTCCATGCCACCTTGGTGTATGCATTGAATGCTTCAATCTAAAATTGGAGTCTTGTCCCTCTTTTAGGCAATTCTAGGTTTGGCATGCTACTTATTGTTCCAAGGACTTTGGAGGCTTGGCTCAGTGTTTGTCCCCTTTAGATTTGACCCTCAGATGTATCCAAGATGATGACAAGGCTTGGAATTATCTGATTTTGTCAAATCGAGCAAAAATGCAAAATTCTGTCTAGCCTTGGCAGTTTTCAGCAAGGCATATCGCCCTTGTCATATCTCATGGCTCAAGTGGAATTTGGTGATGTTCTTAGCCATTTTGGAAAGCCCTCGTATGATACAACAACTGTCTGATCATATTTGGTTTTGATACCTTTTGGATCCAAGTGAAAAATCCCCCTACATTTGGAAAAAAGTGAAGGCAGATTCTGACTTAGTGAAAATTTCACTAAGTGTTGGAAAAAAAGTGACATTTTCACTTTTTGTGATTTTGATCATTCCATAACTCAAAATCCATGAGGAATTTGGAAGGAGGCCAGTTTTAAGCTTTTGTAGAGGGTAATGAGATCTACAAATCAAGCTTTGGATGGGGAAAAATGGCTTTGTGGTTTAGGAGTTATGATCCTCTAAAGTTGGTACCCTTGCCACTTTGTTCATAACTTAGAAAATTTTCTAAGTTTTATGGTTACCCCTTTTACAAGTTATCCCACTTTTCTTGATTTTTCTTGATGAATGATGATTCAAATCATACATTAACATCATTTTAGGGTTAAAAACCCATCTTTGTGAAAAATCTTAAAAAGTCAAAGTTGACTTTTGTGCACATTTGACTTTTTATCAGATGAATTCCAAACTGTGCGATCCTTTAGGAAATCATCTCCTTGACCTAAATCAAACTTGATGGACATGTTCCATGGGTGTTATAGGGTATATTGAATCATGTCCTAGGGTTTGGGAGCATGTCCTGGTCAAAAGTCAAAGCTACAGTCGACTTCTTCCTCAAAACCCTAACTGTGGTACTGATGAAATTGAGACTTGTTGCTCAAGCTTCCTGGATCAATCCATTGTTCCAAATGGATCAATGTAGTTTGTTGGAGACCCTCAAATCCTCTCTTGAGGTCTTGGCTCATGATTTGTCCGAAAAGTCAACTTAGGGGTGAATTAGGTCAAGAAACCCTAATTCCTGATTTTTTATGTATGCATCCCCTAAGGTCAAATTGACTTGATGCTTGGGCCCATGAGGTTCCATGGAGTATTTTAGGATATTCTTTGAAGCATTGGCTCATGCCCAGAGGAAAATTTTCATCTGGAGGCCCTGGTCGACCAAACCCTAATTTGGTGACACTGGCGATCTTGAGGCTTGATCCTCCTAGAAGGGAGCAGCCTTGTGCTTAATCCTTAAAGTGGGAGTCCTCTTGATCCGTTTTGGATATTTGAGAGGCTATAAAATTTGAATATCATGTCATTTCTTAATTGATCATTTGTCTAAAAGCTCTGAGAGGGCTGCAAACCCTAATTTTGATTGTAGTGGATGCTCGCCCATCTTTGGGGAGACTACTGAGGTATGATGATTCCTCCATATTGTGATGATGATTTTCACAATGATGGGAAATATTAGTGGTCAAAATTTGGGGTATGACACAGTGGTAGAGGAAGCGCGCGTGTACCAAGGGGTCTGGGGTTCGAATCCCCCTCGCCCTAGATACCCTTTTTTTTTTTTTCCTTCTTCAATTTTCGCTTTTGAGCCTCACGAGATTGATTTTTGCACCCCCTGTTTCTGGCCCATGAGCGCATAACAACACAGACCTAGTTCATTTTCAATTTGCTTTTGCACTCCCTTTTATTACTTTTCAAATGTTTTATTTTATTTTCATTTTCAATCCTGTTTTATTAAAAATAGTTGTTGTTGATTAAAAATTCCAAAAATATTCATGTTGACACTTCAATGTTTAATTTAATTTTATGATATTTTTATTTTTATTTTTATTTAATTTTAGTAATTATTTATTATTTTCTAAAATTAAGAGTAATTTTAATCCAGTTTGTGAACCTCTTTTAAAAAATCCCTTTGCTCTTCACTTTCTTGAGCTAAATTTCTAAAGTGTCTTAGAACACATTAGAGGGATATTTGAGGACCAACTTGTGACCTTGTATGAGGTCTTTTTCCTAAGTTTATGGATCAATATTCACACTCGATTCTTAAACTAAAAACCTTTGTCACTCACCTTGAAAATCCAATTTTTGAGAGGACTATCTTTGCCACACTTACATGACACTTCACACACATTCTTAATTGTTGCAACATTTCTGTTTACCTTGATTTCTCTTGATATTATTCATGCTCAATTGTTGAACATCCCCTTGAGTTCTTACACTTATTTTATTCACGTAATTTCAATCCTTTGTAACTTTCTTATTGTTATTCTCCTCTTCTTCCAAAGGAAAGTCTCTCTATTGACCGCAAGGTAATAGATAACCATTAAACCCTTTTTTTTCACAAGAGATAGCCATTAATCTCTTCTCCGTCACCAACTTTTAAACCTTCACAGTCCTTTCATAAGAGATAGCCATTAATCTCTTCTCCTAAACAATCAATCCTCACAATCTTTGTTTTCAAGCTTTTCACCCTACTTTCTCTTGGAACCTAGACCATAGTCAGGAGTTCCTCACCTCGTATTAAGGGGAACTATGAATGCTCTGATTCCATCCCCGTTAGGATACATAGGCACGATATGCGATGTCTTGACAAACATACTTAGTGTATATACCCTTAGGTCTTTACCTTAGCACAGATTTCCCTTTAGAAAGCAACTATAGCATAACACAAACATAAACAAGAGGTTCCTATAGAGTACTACAGATACTTAGGGTGCTAATACCTTCCCTTAGTATAACCAACCCCCGAACCTTAGATCTCTGAGCTGTGTCTCTACACATTGCACTTAGGGTTTTTCGGTCTTTACCCTTTCCTTTGGATAAATCAAAGCTCGGTGGTGAATTTCAAAGTTTTGTGATGCAAGTTAATTAACAGCTTGTTATCCGATTCTCACTGCAACAATATGTTTCTGAAGCATTTTATGCCTTGATATGTTTGTTGTATCGTGTTTGTTTGTTAGTGTTTGTTGTTGATGAATGTTGTTGTTAGACTGTTTAAAATATGAGTTTATTGTATATTATGTGGTTTGAGTGTTGTTCCAATCCCTTAGCAAATATATAACTTCCCAAACTGCATTAGAAAATTATGATATGATAGATAAAATTGTATTAGAAAATAAGTACACGTTTAATTCTTGACAAAAATTCTTCGCACTGTTAGCTGCATTTTGTTCCTTGACCGTTAGAACTTGATATAGTGATTTTAGATCTTCACCCCTTTATCCACCTCTAATTTGGTCTGCAAAGTAAATAATATTTTGCAAAAATAATTAGAGTTGAAGGCATGGGTTGTTGAAGAAATAGGATCATTAAACCAAGTTCTTACTGTCATAGAACAAAATGTGGTTAAGGAGTTGAAGAACCCTTGTCAAGCATTTTACGTATATTTATACTTCTAATATAACTTAATTTGTCATATTATAATTTTCTAGTTCAGATTGGAAGGTTATATGTTTAGTGAGCATTGGCAAAATAAGTATTCCACATAATTTATAATAAACTCGGGGCTATATACAACAACGGTTGTCTAGAACAACCGTTGTTAAATATTTTACGTTTTAATATACCACAATGGTTGTTTAAAGTAATCATTATGGTAGGTAGCGCGTTACTTGGATACAATCACAGTCGCCCGCCCGTGGTTGAAATCATCATACATACAATCACACCTTACATCACAACGGTTGGACCTGCGTGATGGTATACTTTTTCCAACTGTTGTTATATGGGTTTTCCGTAGTAGTGTTTGAAAATAAGGATTAATCCGGAGACGCATATGCGGACAAACCATAAAACACACACAGAGGTGTATCTCCGAATTTAATTTTAGTAAAGTGAGGGACGTGGGAAAACGATGCATCAAGAGACGCATCTCCAAAAACAAGGGGAATTTTTAAATTTTTGCCAAGGGTTTGGGAGAACCTTTAGAGGTGGGAAAAGAAATTCCATTAATTACGTTTTTAATTCTCAAGCATCACAATCCTCCGATTTTTGTTTCTTTGATCCAATTGAACAAATTGAATTCAATAATATATAAATTATTTTAATTCAATCATTGCGTTAATTAAATATCTAATTTTCATGCTATGAGCTTCATGGAGAACGGGGGCATGAGTTGATGATAAATGATTTAAAGTAATGAAGTGAGTTGGACCCATATGAGTGGTTTTTGAGAATGATGTGAAAACTTTAAATTGCAACCATCAAGAGCCATACTTACAAACACTTTGACGTTCAAATTAATAATCAAAGAAGTAAGAGATATTATGATAAAATTTGTGAACTTTAAGCTCTGACTCAAAGGCATTATATTGGTGTTTCAGGGAGACTTGTTATGTGGCATATTATGAGCATTAATGGCTTCATCGTTCCTTGATGTTATTGGAGGCATTGTCCCAACCCCAACA
The DNA here is from genome assembly GCA_022829125.1 of Lathyrus tuberosus. Lineage (NCBI taxonomy): Eukaryota > Viridiplantae > Streptophyta > Magnoliopsida > Fabales > Fabaceae > Lathyrus > Lathyrus tuberosus. Next base: position 9,008,947 of record JALAZF010000250.1, read on the forward strand.
TCGTATTGACAGTTACTGGTAGGTTTGCATGCTAGTTTTGGGTTATGGGGTGGGTTGACCCAATCCAGAATAATTGCCCACCTTCACATGGTTAGTCTAATAGGATGAAAAATGGAGACTCAATGTTGATGGCAGAGAACTATTTTAAGGTTCAATTTGAAACGTCACATTCATGTTGAGGATATTCTAAAGAAAACACATCCAATGATCGAGTTGGGAGTGATAACAGAGTATCACTTGATCTTAATTATATTTTTATCATCAAAACTCTACCATTAGAGGTTATAGTTCTTAAAACCATTTTGGGTTGGTCGTTGGAAATATGAGGAAGATTTTCGTAGAGATTATGATGAGACGAAGACTCTTTGAGTCGTGGGAAAATCAAGGAGGATTTTTGTACAGATTTAAATGAGACACAATCTTTGAGCTGCGAGAACATCTAAGAGGATTTCTATAGATATCAATATAAGGATAAGAGTATTCGGGTCATGGGAAATTTGAGGAGGACTTTGGTAGAGATCGAGATGGGATGAGGAGTCTTTGGGCCGTGAAAACCAAGAATGATTTTCGTAGAAACCAAGATGAGACGAGTAGACTTTGGGTCGTGACCAACCCAATAGGGATTATAACAAAGGACTTATCTTGGTTTTGTGGGTTGTCTGCATAATATTCATAATGGGGACTTGGCAACTCAAATGCTTTTTGAGATTGAAGACACGACCTTTATGTTTTGATACATTTGGTTTCCTTATGCATTGTGTCAAACATTGTACATGGTCTCAAGTTCCTATACCCTAGAATTTTTACGTTATGTTTCAAAGTGATTGTGAGTTTTGGATCAATAAACATATTTTCGTTTTGGATCAACAAACATATTTTCATTCCCGACCGTTCACTAATTGAGTATAAAATTTGTCATTTCCGTCCCCATCCGTTTAGAATCAAAAGCATCTTGAATCTCTGGAACCTCTTAATTTTTTGGGGCACCAGGTGGAGGTTGTTGCCTTATGCCATAATTTATATCCTAAGCCTTTTGCCTCAGTGTCATGAGGACAAGACATGTGAAAAAGGTGTCAAAAGTAGTAGTAACATTTTCCTTAGCAAAATCTCTTTCAGCAACCTTGTTGATTTTAAGTCAGCCATATAGCTAGATTCTGAGTAGGCCCTATTGAGTTTCAACATCAGGGGGTTGCAAAGAGTTAAATCTATCATGCCTCAAATCATGAAGTCTAGCTATAAGTTCCCCGTCAAAATCCAAAAGGCCAGGGAAGGATAGAGGAAGTGGTTAGGTAGGTCCAGGTGGGTTGGTTCAATAATGGTTAAGTTTTGAGATGGTAAGGAGGATGAATATATGTAAGGTTCATAAGTGGTAGAGAGTATTATGATAGGTTTAATGGGGATAGGTGGAAGATGTGGAAGAGTTGATGACCATTCAAGGATCCATCGTAGATACAAAATTTAACTAGGGGGAAGCACAATGTCACTGACTTTTAGTTTGATAAAATAATTCTTGGTTAATTATTTAGACCTAAAAAGAAATCACCATTGGTTAGGTTGGATTTTTGTTCTTCTAGACATTCAAATACTTTTTCAACATATGCAAATAAGGATGTGGAGGAAAAAGGAGGTAAGAGACTCTGATGAAACATCAATGGGTACATGTTGATTGGGTTCAAAAGATTGAAATATGAGAATATTATGGCATGTAGACTGGATGAGAAATATAATAATATGGTGGGTAAAGATGGTGATTAGTGTGCAAATGGTGATGGGGGTTTATAGGGTGTTGGTTGCATAGGTGGTGCAGGTGGTGTTGTTTTCATATGGGGTGAAGAAGGTGATTGTGATGTTTTTTATCCATATGTGATGGTTGGTTCATAAATTAATTTTTGGGTGTATGTGTTGGATGAGATATATATTATTGTTGGATAGGTGGTGAAGGTAAAGACATATAATGTAATTCAAACACATATGGTGATGGTGGTGGAGATGATTGTTTAGAGCTTTCTGTAAGGTAATTCATAACACGAGATTGAAGATATGGGGGATTACCTTTCTTCTTATTATTATTCAAAGGTTGAGGTAGAAAACCGTCATCATTTCACGAATAATCAACCTTCTTCCTCTACAACAAATAACGTTTTTCATTACGAAACTTTCATTTTCACCTCAAACAATAGAAAGACGAGGTATAAAGGCAAGGTGCGCTATTTTTTATTATTTACAAAAAATAAAAACCATAAATTCCCTCAGTTTTTCATAACACCAAGGTGAAAAAACAACTCAGTACAAGTTTTGATTCCTAGTTATCGCAGTTTATGATTTTATTTGCTTATAAATGTAAACAAAATACCCTTTAATTTTCTATTTAACCGAGACATAAAATAATAAGATTTTACTATAAAAGCACTCGTTAAACTGATTATACCATAATCCTTACTAATATGAAGCACCCCAAACTCGCAAGCATCATTCTTTGGGATGGATTGCATGGCAGAAAAAATCTTTAATGTTCTTCTATCTTGAACAAAACATTTTTTCTGCCCTTGCAATCTATCTCACATAATGGTGTTGATGTTTTTGTTGTATTGATGTAATAACATTCCTATGTTGTCAACCAGAGAAATTATTGAGAAATCTATTGCTTTTCTCGGTTGATAGCATTGAAAAATTTATTATTAAACACAATCATCTATTTCTCTTTCACGTGAAAATATTTGCTCAATATAATATGGGATGGATTGGAAGTACAGAAAAAAATTTCTCTAGGTTGGAACAAATAACTTCTCAGAAATTTGAAAACAATGTAAATATAAAAAAATTTCCCTTATTTGGAACAAATAATTCCCACGGATTGTTTTCCAAGAATCCATTGTCAAACTCTTGATTTGTTTAAGTAATTTATTTTAATATTCTGTATAAAAAATGTAAATATAAAAATAAAAATAAAAAAGGTTTCCCCCTCGGTTTTAAACAGAAACTGAGAGGTATGTGGCTTGGGATGAAACATGTTTTATTTATTTTTATTTAAAAAGAAACATAATTTACCTCGGTTTTGAGTGATAACCGAGGTAAAATATAAGCGTGTTTTTTTTTCAGTTTCTTCACCGTCCTTAAACAAATTTTCACTGTCCATTCAATGACTATCAACGCTCAAGGAACTGTCATTAGTGATCCTCGTGAAATCTTAAAACCTCATTATAAAAGCATTATGAATATTTAAATTTGATAGTAGTGAATCCACAAGAAACCCAAACATTGTTGTGAAACTCTCTATGTTTAATTAGAGTGCCATGAGATCTTACAAAGTAAAAGTATCACTGTGATAGATTGCAAGAGCATAAAAAATTAGGTTTATTTAATATGTGTTTGGTGAGAGTGTATTTACTTTGCCAAAGATTTATGTGATGGAATGCAAGTGCAGAAAATTATCATGAGTTTAAAGTTTGTGTTCTTAAATAATCATATAACTGAATATTTATTTTATTTAGCTAACTTTTTTTTTGTTTTATATCAGAAACAAATGAACGAAAAATCCATAGAAAATATATTGCATTCAATATTTGATATTTCTCAAGGTCAATGAAACGATGATCCATAACATTTGATCTTCTCCAAAATATCCAGTATATGTTCTTCATTGACAACGATGACGATGAAGAATAACATTTTTACTTTAATATTTTGTGTAAACAATACAATTTATAAACAAATTAATTTATTAATATTATGTGTAAACAATGTAATGAGTTTTATTTTAAAAAATAAACTATCTAACCCCTAAGTTTTTAAATAAACTGAGATGTATGACGCGTTGTTTTTGTAAATAATTAAAATGCAGATGTTGGGATTCAAACTCATGATCATATAACTTTACCCCTTGTTTTTTTACTGAGGTGTTAGTTGACAACTTTTCATGCCATCCTTCATTACATCGCCTTAGTAGTCGGGGTTACATATCTTTTGCGTGCGGGATTATAAAGGTTATTTGTAGTAGTGTTCTTCTATTCTTTTTATTTTTATGTGTTGTTAGGGCAACAAAAGGTGTAGTAGTAGAAGTTGAAACATTAGTAGTAGATGTTGCAGATGAAGAAACTTTTGATGAAGTAGAAGCACTTAAGAGAGCCAATGACCCACAACAAGCAACATGTGCATGTGCATACTCCCTTTCATCCATGATTGGATGAAAATATTTTATCAACTTAGAAGAACTACAAGTCTTTCTTCGCTGAATGTATAAGATCATTCTTACTGATAACCTTAATCTTAAATAGGTTATATTCTTCGAAAGTATTCACAAAACTTTTCATCAAGTCTTCGTAAAGACCAAATTTGTGTAGTTTTAGAACCAAATTATCTTGAATCAGTAACTCACAGATTAATTTTCCAAAAGAAATATCTTTGGTTGACCCATCCCTTGAATAAAAAATCCTATCACTCAAATTCTTAGAGATGATAGATGATAATTTGATTTTACCATGACACTCCAAATGAGACAAAAAAAAGTGTTGATCCAAGTGATATAATCTATGGAACTTGTCCTTGGTGTTAGACATCCAAGAAGAACGTTGAACTAAAACTTGATCTTAATCCTAACATGAGTGGGTTTGCTGATATTTTTCGATTCCTTAGTAAGTATGGTTACCACTTCATTGTTTTCTTTACTAAAGTAATCCTTCTAATGAATGATTTTTGGAGTATATTCAACATATACCTAAAAATATTTAACAAGTTTAGTGAACATGGAATTTCAAAAGAGAGTGCTCTTTGGAAAGGAATTCTAGAGTACAGATACGGTCGGGATTCTCAGAATCTTGGAGTAACTATTTTATGCAATGACGGGAACATCAGAAGAAAATCAGATTCCATATGGTGGTGTGATTTAATGTTGATAGATTATGATAAACTGAACTTGACTGATCATTTTTTGAACTGTAGTTCTGCTTCCTTGGGTAATGGCAGGCATGTTCCATTTTGGCATTGTTGTTGGTTTAATGGCATCCCTCTCAAGGAGTCCTATCCTGCACTTTTTCATGTTTTCCTGTGCAGAACGGGAGTGTAGCAAAAACTGGTTTCGGTTGCGAGGAAGGATGGGTTTGGAAGTGTTTTTTGCCATTTACGTGCCCAGGTTCGGAGGAGAGAATGGAACTAGAGAAGCTATCTGAAATGAAGAGTTCAAGGCTCATTAGAAATAAAAAAATATCTGTGTTATTGAGAGATCACTACTATTAATTTGGGAGGCCCAAATAGTAATTAACTCTGAATTCTTGTATTTCTGTTTTATTTGTATTGGGCCCATTACCCACTTAGGTTGGTAGCAACCCTAGCTATTTATTGTCATCTTCAATTGTTTGTAGGTTAATGAAAAATTCTGATTAGTTTGTCTTATGCTATTCTCTTTTGCAATTTTAGATCTAAAGGTTACCTTAGCTAGTCTAGCATTTGGTGCTCTCATTTCTTGTTCTCATGGTTCCCCCCCAAACCAAACAACCCTCATTCAAGAGAGCTTGTGGAAGAAGCTGTCCAAACAACTCACTTACACCTAGATAATGCTATGGCACAAGTTCAACAACAAATGGATGAAAAATTTGACAAGATTAATGCAGATCTAGAGCAGAATATGTGTCAAATCCGCACTAGAATGGATAATGAAAAGCAGATTTTCGATTCTAGACATGACTCCATCATGTCCACCCTATACAAGCTTCTATCCCAAAAGGAGCAGCAACAACCTACTGCTATTCATTCAGCAGCAAGTTCTTCAGGTATTACTTATCACCTTTCCTCTACACATATGATTCCCACCCCTGTTATTCATCTTCCCTCACCCACAAATACACCCATACGACATTCAGCCCCGTTCTCCAACTCGCCCACAATACCTACTCTTACAGCAATGTTGCGAACCATAGCAGCACAACCCCCGCCTCCATTTTCACACCCCAAACCCTATCCTCAACAAAACTTGTATCCTTTTTTTTAGCAAAACCCTTACCCTCAACTTCCCAATATTCCCCCCTTTACCCCCCTTTTCGTACCCCAAAGCTTGAGTTGGCTATGTTTGATGGTTTAAATCCGTTGGAACTTGGATTGGTTCAAATGGATGCACCAGAATTTATTCTTAACCGATTGGGTTTCTTTCACCAAAGCTTTGGAATTACGTTTTGGTCCTTCTTCTTATGAGAATCATCAAGCTGGACTATTTAAATTACAACAAGAAGGGTCTGTTGTTGAATACCAAGCTAAGTTTGAAAAATTAGGAAATCAAGTGGTTGGTTTACCCCTCGATGCAATTTTGAATTGTTTTATTTCAGGACTGACATTGGATATCCGTAATGAGATTGCTATTCATAAACCTACCTCTATTTTCGAAGCCATTGGACTTGCTAAACTCATTGAATCCAAACTTAAAGATTCTAAACCTAAATTTTCCAAACCTTACACCAGCCCTTACCATAAAAACAACACCTCCCAAACCCCTAAACCTTCAACTTCACTTCAGCCACCAGGACCTAACCCTCCCAAATCTCAACCGTCCACTATCCGTTCCAAACTTCCAATTCAACGCATTTCTCAAGCCCAACTTCAAGAATGAAGGGACCAAGGGCTATGTTTTAACTATGATGGAAAATTTATACCAGGACACAAATGTGCTACAACTAGATTTCTACTTCTTTTGGCGGAAGAGGAAGTAATTGAAGATCAAAACCAAGTTCAGGACAGCACGGAACATGACAATTCTTACCAAGAGGAAAATGACACCTATTTTCAACTATCTACCCAAGCTCTAACTGGCCAATTCTCTCCTCAAACACTAAAGTTTAAGGGATTACTTGGAGGATTATCAGTCATGGTATTGGTTGACACGGGCAACACCCACAACATTCTTGAACCACGAATTGCTCACCATCTAAACCTCACCACAATCCATATACCCCAATTTTCTGTAATGGTGAGTCATGGATAATTGTTCTCCAAAACACACTCTTTCAACTTCCCTTCTACCCATTGCCTATTGAAGGTGCTGATGTGGTATTGGGTATGGCATGGTTACGAATTTTGGGACAAATTCAGGACGATTTCTCTATTCCCTCAATTAGTTTCTCCTATCTAAACAACAACATTACCTTGAAGGGAGACCCTACATCTACACCAATCCATACTACCTTTCATCAACTGCGCCAACTTATCCATACAAACTCAGTCTCCTCATTCCATTTAATCACCTTTCAACCACTTGATTCCCAACCTAACAACCCTTCTACCCCAACTTTGGAATCCTTGCCTCCAGACCTGCACCTCCAAATTCACAACTTGCTCAATCGCTACCCAGCCATTTTCCAACAACACTCTGGCCTACCCCCTAAACAACCTCATGACCACCACATTCCACCCGAACCCAACACCCCTCCTGTCAACGTTAAACCATATAGATACCCTCATTCCCACAAGGAAATGATGACTTCTATCATCCAAGATATGTTAAAACAAGGTGTCATAATTCCTAGCCATAGCCCTTTTTCGTCCCTTGTGTTACTTGCCAAGAAAAAAGATGGGATTTGGCATTTATGTGTTGACTATCGTGTTGTCAATGCTGTTACGATTAAAGACCATTTTCCAATCCCTACCATAGATGAACTCCTAGACGAACTGGGCTCAGCCAAATTTTTCACCAAGTTAGATTTACGCTCAGGTTACCACCAGATCCGGGTTGCAATGGATGGCACGCATAAGACAACTTTTCGAACTTTACGAATTTCTCGTTATGCCCTTCGGGCTCACTAACGCCCCTTCCACTTTTCAGTCAGCTATAAATGACCTCTTATAACCTCATTTGCGCAAATTTGTTTTAGTATTTTTTGATGACATATTGATTTAAAGTGTTAATCTCACTGACCATTTAACGCACTTACAGGTTGTTTTTAAATTATTAAGGTCCAATTCTTTTGTTGTCAAATTATCTAAGTGTGTTTTTGCAGTGAATCAAGTTCATTACCTAGGTCATGTTATTTCAGCGGGTGGTGTTGCACCCGATCCAGAAAAAGTTCAGGCCATTTTGGACTAGCCTCAACCACATTCTCTCACAGCTCTCCATGGATTCTTGAGTCTTACGGGATTTTATCGTCGTTTTGTTTGCAACTATGCTACACTCACCACTCCCCTCACTAATTTGTTATGTTCAACTATTTTTACATGGAGTACACAAGCGGTCGTAGCCTATACAAAATTACAGCAACAAATAACCGACATGTCAGTCCTGGCCTTGCCAGATTTTACACAAAAATTTATTGTGGAAACTGATGCTTCAGGCGTTGCTATTGGTGGTGTCCTCTCACAAAGTGGTCATCCAATTGCCTTCTTTTGTAAGAAGTTGTGTCCAAGAATGCAAGCAGCTTCTATTTATGTATGCGAAATGTATGCTGTTACAGAGGCAGTTAAAAAATGGCGTCAATACCTCATCGGACAACAATTCAACCTATATACAGATCAGAAAAGTTTGCGAAATCTTTTACTACAGAAGATACAAACTTCGGAACAACAGAAATGGGCTTCTAAATTGCAAGGCTTTAATTTTCAAATCTTTTACAAACCTGGTAAATCCAATCTGGTTGCTGATGCTTTAAGTATAAAATTCCACACCGAAGATTTCGTGTTGCTGGCTTTGTCATCTCCCATTCCAGATCTTATCGTTAAGCTCAAGGAATTTTATGCAAGAGATACAACAGGAAAGATGTTTGTTGAGAACCTCACACACTAACCAAATAATTCCATCTACAAGTTTTCAAAAGGGTTACTGTACTATAAAGATAGGTTGTTCATACCTGACTTTGAAGGAATTCGTCCAAATATCCTCCATGAGTTCCATTGTACTCCCACACTAGGCCACTCAGGTGTCAAGGCTACTCTAGCTCGTATTTCAGTATCCTTTTCGTGGCCAGGCTTGTATGTTGCGGTCAAAGATCTAGTCAAACAATGTTCCATCTGCCAACACAACAAATACCAAACACAAAAAAATGGTCTATTACAACCTCTCCCTATTTCGAATCAAGTGTGAGAGGAGCTTACTATGGATTTTATTACACACTTACCAAATTCTTTTGGTCACACTGTCATCTGGGTGGTATGCGTCAGACTCACAAAGTATGCTCACTTTCTTGCCCTCCCTACCAAGTTCACTGACCCTTTATTTCTCAGCAAGTTTTGGAAGTGTTTCTTCAAGGCTCAAGGAACTACACTTAAATACAACACAACATATCATCCTGAGACCGATGGTCATACAAAAGTGATAAATAAGTCTATTGGAACATACCTTAGATGTTTCGCAGGAGATCATCCTCGTCAATGGTTCAAATTCCTCCATCTTGCAGAGTTCTGGTACAATACCTCTTTCCACTCTGCCATTCAAATGACTCCATTCAGGGCTTTATACAGACGCGACCCTCCTAACATCCCTGAGTATCTTTCAAAAGCTCCCTCTGATGACCCTTTGGAGCACTCCCTTCAGCTGCGACAACAGATCCTAACACAGTTAAACGCAAATTTACGAAAAAAAAGTCGTGTACAAATGGAGAAACAAGCAAACACAAAGAGAATTGATTTTACCTTTAAAGAAGGCGATCTAGTTCTGTTGAAACTTCAACCTCACCGACAACAAACCATCGCAAAACGTACTTCACAAAAGCTTACAAAACGCTTCTATGGTCCCTTTCGTATCACAAAACGGGTTGGCGAAGTAGCATACATGTTGGATCTACCTTCTTCTTCTAAAGTCCACCTAGTGGTGCACGTTTCTCTGCTGAAACCTTATTTTGGTGAGCATCCTTCTACTAAGTTTCGTCCTCTTCCTCCGGAGTACTCACTATCTTTCGTCGACATGAACAGATTCCTAGCAACGCACCACCTCAAGAAGATCATATTGTTTTGACGTAAAACACAACCAAGAATGATGAGCGAGTGTGGACAGTGAAGGAAAAAGAAGAGAAGTTTCACACTACTTTGGGTCAGAAAAAAAATAGTTTGGACAAAGACATTCAACAAAGAGAAAACTTGGCCAAAGTACCAAATTGAAGTGCAAACTCTGTGGTTCTGTTATATTCTAAAGCATGTGAAGCTAGTGTTCAACGGTCAGAAATTTCTCTCTCCAAAGGAATCCACGTGATGCCTTTTTCCATTTACCATTTGGTTAAATCTCAACCTACTGTAGCATGTCCGCGTGGCTTCCCTTCTTCTCACAGCATTCCCTCCAACCCATGTGCTAGTGGCCCACTTATTAACCCATCCCTTATTAACTCATGTACCAATTCACAATCTGACATAAATTCTCTCTTACCAAGGCACACGGCTCGAGAAACCAAACCTGCCCCCACCCACTCCATTTCTCCAAACAACACGCCACCTATACCACCCTTCCCACTTTCTAACCCATCTTCGGTTTCCAAGGCATCACGTGCCTCCACCGCCCCAACTGGCAACCAAATTTCAAATTCTTTAACCTCACAGGCTGGCAACCATATTTCACGTACCTTTACAGTGCATTCCAATACTAAAAATCCCAGCTCCTTGGATCGCATATTCACTAGTAATGGGCCCAACTCAATTTCCTTCCAGCAGCCCACGTCAACTTCTTCCATGAACCTTGAGGACAAGGTTCTTTTTGGGCCAATGAGTAATGATACGAAGAGTTCAAGGCTCATTAGAAATAAAAAAAATGTCTGTGTCATTGAGAGATCATTATTATTAATTTGGAAGGCCCAAATAGTAATTAACTTTGTATTTCTGTTTTATTTGTATTGGGCCCATGACCCACTTAGGTTGGTAGCAACCCTAGCTATTTATTGTCATCTTCAATTGTTTGGAGGTTAATGAAAAATTCTAATTAGTTTGTCTTATTTTATTCTCTTTTGCAATTTTAGATATAAAGGTTACCTTAGCTAGTCTAACACTATCCCGTGTGCTTAGCGGTGTGGAGGTGGATGTCCTTAGTCAGGATCGGTTTTCCTGGGCAGTTGGAGATGGTGATTACTTCATTATGTCCTCTTGCTTTGATTATTTGCTGCAGGACATAATTGCAGTAGAGATGAATGAGGTGACTGCAATCAGCATCAAAAGAGTCTGGAATTCCAAGCTTCCTTCTAAAATCCAGATTTTCTTGTGGAGGTTATTTTGGGACAGAATGCATCGGTTGTAGGATTGCAGTTGAAACTTCAAGTCATTTGTTTGTTTAGTGTTCCTTTGCAAATAATGTGTGGAAAGGAGTTGAAAAGTGGATTGGAATAACTTTGGATTTTGAGTTAGTAATCGCTGCTTTTTTCGTGGATTTGGGAATCAAAGTGCGGAAGGCAACGAGTAAGAATGTCGAGTTGGTTATTTGGGCTTACTCTTGTACTGTTGTGTTTTAATTCTATTGCTTAAAAAAAATTGACTACCAATTACCGTAGATAGAATCATCTTTGGAGTATATTCAACATATACCTAAAAATATTTAACAAGTTTAGTGTACATGGACTTTCAAAAATTGAAAGACAATTTCAATTTATTATATTCAACATCGACTTTACTGGTTAACCCGTTTTTATCCAAGTTTTCAAAATCCATAAGGTTGTCATACAATACCTTGAGTTGATCTGGATCGATATCTAATTGCTTCAGTTTTATAAGTAATTATTTGTGAGGTGGAACACTTCCTTCGATGGTTTCTTCATTTTTGGAACATTGAAGGATGAGGATGCCGTTTTTGGAGATTTAGGGTTTTATGGTTTTAGTGATAATTTGAACTTTTTGGAAGAATTTAGAAATACGAATGTGTAAGAGTAGATGTAAGAGGGTGAAATGAGTGATGTGAGTTTTATAAAACTTTCTAAAATACAGTAAAATTTAAATAAAACAAAAATAAATGCAAAAAGAGGTACAATACTGTAAAATGTAGAATGTTTGATATAAAGAGAATAAATTTTAGGGAGATGTCAACAATCATCATGAAGATTGTATTTGCGCAATCAAACTTCAGGTTTGGAGGTGGATGGGGATTAAGTCTAGAATTCTAGAATTTTGTACTTTTTTTACTGGTTCAATTGCCCTGTTAATTGTTTGTAATTGGGGTAGTTGTTGCGACTTCTTTGTGCAAAGGTTTGTGCACCCCTAGTGCGCATTTAGTTAATCTCATTGCTTTTAAAAAAAACAATCATCATGAAATTTCATTAGAAACAAGTGTGTTCAAGTCCAAATATTTGAAATTTCTAGGTGAGTTTATAACAGTATCCCAGAGGATCGATGGTCCATAGGGTTTAGTTTTATAGAGGATCAAAGGTCTAAAGAGTTGAAATCACTAGAGGTTGAGAATGTCACAGAGGGTTGACATCAATTAATTTCTAATCAAGAAGGATAAAATAAAAATTTGCATATCTCTTTATGCCTTTTCGCTCTTGAATACCCCTTTTGTTCAATAAATGACACACTATCTTTATCTTTTTCATCTTGAACATAATTACCTAAACCAAATTTCTCTCATTACTAGTTTCCTATAAATCCCACAGTGTCTAGATTTGGAACATATTAGTTTTTCCCTTTATGTGTTTGGTGCATCTATTGTCTGAGATACTAAGAATGTGCGTTATTACTTATGTGAAACAAATTTGCAACATATACAACCTGCTCTTTCGGTCCCCGGGTTTTGTTGGATCTTTTGGCGTTATTCCTAAAAGGGTTTCTTGTTCTTTAAAGTTTTAAAATTTCTAGTTTTTAATATTTAGCAAGATGTGTGTTATCACACCTTTCTTTAAGCTAATGTAACAAATCACAAATCTTCATCTAGAGACATGAAGAAACTATACAACTCGTTATTCCATTAGGAATATTGTTCAATAACTCCATTAAATACAAGTGTTTTAAGATAAAAGAATGATTATAATTATTTTACAGAGTTAGAGGTGGATCTGGGTTTACCAAACATGTATTTTTCAAAATATATTTCACTCTTACACTGTTAAGTGTTCAAATAAGAGACACACTTTTGATACCAATTAAAGGTGAGAAAAATAGAAGAAGAAGGGAGATGGGGTGAATTGCTTTACCTTTAAAATCGTTTTTGATATTCTCAAGAAAAAATTATATTGCAGGAGAAAGTAAAGAGAAAAGAGAATAGATTCACACACAAAATCTATATTGGTGCACCTAGTTAATTAGAGGTTAGTCAAATCTCCTCACACTTGAGATATTTTCACTATAATCTGATTTAATTACACATAACCACTAAGACAAACAAGTCATATATTTCCTTACCTCAATCTAAAGGAGTTTTTTCCTTTAAAATTGTAGAGTCTTCATTGCCTCACGCTAGAGGACTTCATTGCCTTAAAATTTTAAGGACTTCCTTGCTTCACACTAGAGAAATTGAAAAATTACAAAGATATTTGTTTATAACAACTCACACTGAGTGATAAACTCAATAAAACTCGTTTACAAGTGTATAACTTTCCAAAGAAAGAATAGTGAATAAATATAACTTGTGTATAGATGTTTGTTCTTTTTAAAATATTAATTGAAATTCAAAGCTTACAACAATTTAAAGTATTGTTCAAGTTCTTGTATAAACCAGTGAAAATTGGAAACCTTCAACATTTAAATTTGAATTTTCTATATATAGACCTTAGATATTTGATTTGTTAATCATTTGTCTATTGAGAATAGATTAAAACTTTAATATAAGGATGAAATCTTATCTTTCATTCCTTGTCCTGAGACAACTATCATGCTGTTCCCCCGGTTAGAGAATATTCTATGTGGCAAATCAACATATCATGTGTTTTGTAATTTGGGCACATGTGATCAATTCTTTATCGGGGCACAGGCGGTCACATTGTATTGAGTGCAATTAGACATGTCTGTCTTAATAAAAATGATCATTTCTTTATTTAGGGGAAGACGATCACTTCTTCTATCTGAGCATAGATGATCATTCCATTTATCTGAGAACAAGTGATCATGTATTCTATTTGAGTGTAAATAAACATTTCTGTTTTTTAAAGATTATTGAAAATTGTTTTACACACGGAAACACATTTGGGCACCATATTAACTTTGTTGTCCATTGATGACTTGATTTAGTGAATATTTTGTAATGAATATCTTGACAAGTGTTTGGTTTACATTTTTCCTATGTGTTCAATCAGTGTTACTTATACATTTTTAAACAAAGCTTTTTTAGCTAAATTTATATTGAGATCATAATTTCTATCTCGAGTGGAAGATTTGATTGATCAACCATATTCGATTGTAGACTTTTTTGTAAGATCTCATAATCCATGATGGTGTGATATAAAGGACCGGTATGAAGGGAGGGAGATTGTCAATAGTTTTCCGACCCATCTTAAGGAAAATTTAGGGATTTCGTTGAATATTTCCCCTAACTTTTGGTCCCATCCTCCTAGATTGGGGTGAATAACAGTAACAGTTTTAATCCGCCTCCTAAAGGGCACTGCTGTAGAACTGCAAGTTTATCGTCTCAAGGGGGAGGAATTCATCGTGATTTAATACATTCGTCAAAGAGTGGGACTCCTGAAGATTCTGAATTTAGATGCCATTTTGTCACCGACTCAGAGGTGCTCCAAGGTAACAAGAGGTTCTGGGCTGAAATGGAATCTAGAGTTTTTTAGAAAGTTTAGGATATTTTTAAATCTAGTGGAGTTAGTGCAGAAGGGAGTAAGGATGACATTATAGAAGCTATTAGAGATCTTGAGGTGAGGGACAAGAAAAGTTTAGCTCTGAAGGTGCTATCAAATAAGGTTGTGTCATGAATATTCTTTCTTTTAATATGCGTGGAGGTGGCAATGTGGTGAAGAGAAAAAGGTTAGCTTCTCTCGTTCAATCTGGTGGTTTTGATGTCTGCTTTATAAAAGAAACTAAGTTGGATAGTCTGAATTGTTTTTTGGCTGCTTCTCTCTGGGGTGATTCTGATGTTGAGTGGTCTGCTCTCAATTCAGTCGGATCGGCGGGAGGGGTTGTAATATTATGGAGAAAAGGTATTCTTAGTCTAAACTGTAGCTTCAGAGGAGAAGGGTATATAGGGTTGAACGCGGTTTGGAAAGGAAAAGATTTGTTCTTTGTGAGCATTTATTCTTCTTGTCATGCGGACCGCAAGAGAAAGTTGTGGAAAGAAATATTGGAGGTCAAAAAGAAATTCGGTAGGGGGAATGGATAATCGGGGGTGATTTTAACGCAGTTTCTCGAAGTAGTGAGAGGAAAGGTATTTATAATGGGGGGAGGAAGAAGGAAATGGAGGATTTTCAGAACTTTATAGGTGATACGGATTGCGTAGATGTTTCGTGCATCGGGGGTTCGTTTACTTGGTTTAATTGCTCTGGCTCATCTATGAGCAGACTTGACAGGTTCTTAGTTACGGATAGCTTGATTGTCGATTGGAAGATCTCCGGCCAGTACATCGGTAAAAGGGACCTTTCTGACCATTGTCCCATATGGTTGAAGCCCAATTTTGTTGACTGGGGTCCGAAGCCTTTTTTGTTTAACAACTGTTGGCTGCGCCATCCTGATTTTCTGAGTTTCGTTGAGAAGAAGTGGGGCTCGTATGATGTTAGGGGGAGGGGGGATTTTGTGTTGAAAGAAAAGTTGCGCTTTCTCAAAACCAGGTTGAGAGCTTGGAATAAAGAGGTGTTCAGGTGGATAGACCTTAAGGTTAATGATGTCGTGTCGTTTTTAAACGACCTTGACTGCCAGGCTAGCAGTCTGGGTTTATCATGCTTCGAAGATTTGGCTAAAACTAGGTCGGAAGCTGCTATGAAGATTTGGAAACACCTTAATCTTAAAGAGGGTATGTTGAGGTTAAAAGCTAGAGCATTATGGCTCAAGGATGGTGACAGTAATTCCAGTTACTTCCATCGAGTTGTGAGAGGTAGAAGAAGAAAGAATCTTATTTCTTTTGTTGAAATGTCTGCTGGCAGAATTGAGGGAGTGGAGGAGATCAAGGAAGAAGTTAGAGGCTTTTATGAGGATAATTTTAAAGAAAGGGCGGTCGTTAGGCCTGTTCTCAATGGTATTGATTGGAAAAAACTGTCTGATGTCGATAAACTTTCTCTGGAAGTTTCTATCACAGAGGAAGAGGTGAAGCAGGCTATATGGAACTGCAACGGCAGCAACAGCCTCGGGGCCGACGGGTACAGTTTTGGTTTCTTTCAAGCCTGTTGGGAGTTTATTAAAGTAGATATCATGCGCTTTGTCAATGACTTCCTGCTAAATCCTTCCCTCACTAAGGCTGCATCGGCTTCGTTCTTAACTCTTGCGGCTAAAAGAGCTAACCCACAACTTTTGAGTCACTATAGGCCTATTTGCCTTGTCAACTGCTTTCAGAAAATTTTGGCTAAGATTTTGGCCGGTCGGATCAAGAAGGTGATTGGTAGCTTAGTGTCTAAGGAACAATAGGCTTTCATTCCGGGGAGATGCATTCACGAAGGGATTATTACGCTCAATGAAATTCTTAATCTGGCTAAAAGGAACAAGAGGAATTGCTTAGTTATGAATATTGATTTTGAGCGGGCCTACGATTGCGTCAGCTGGAGCTTTCTTAGGTCCTTGTTTCACGAGATGAATTTTGGGAGTAAGTGGATCGGTTGGATGGAATCTCTTATCTTTAATGGGAGCATGTCTATTCTTGTTAACGGTAGTGCGTCGAAAGATTTTGTGGTTGAGAAGGGGCTTCGTCAAGGGGATCCTTTATCTCCCTTCTTATTTCTATTGGTGATGGAGGGACTGACTCAAATGGTGCATAAAGCCGTGGCAACCGAGGTGTATAAAAGTTTTAAGATTTGCGAAGAGACCTCACACGATATAATTCAGTTCGCTGATGACACTATGTTGGTTGGGGAAGGAGTCAGGGCCAACTTGTGGTGTTTCAAAGCGGTTCTCAGGGGTTTCGAATTAGTATCGGGTCTTAAAGTTAACCTTTCTAAGAGCTGCATTGGAGGCATCAACCTGCCGCAAGGCTTTCTGGAAGCAGCTTCATAATTCCTTCACTGTGTCACTACTAGTTTTCCTCTTAAGTTTCTTGGTATCCGTATCGGGGACAGCCCTCGGAAGTTAAGCATGTGGAGAGACGTGGTGGATCATGTTAGGAGAAGGCTTTCGTCTTGGGATGGTAAGAATCTATCCATGAGAGGTAGGATTGTTTTAATTAATTTCGTTATCAACGCGATCCCTTTGTATTCTTTATCGTTCTATAAGGCTCATGTGGCCATCATTAACTTAATTCGTAGTCTGCAATGTAACTTTCTATGGGGAGGTATTAACTCCATCCATTGGGTTAAGTGGAAAATGGTTTGTTCTTCGAAAGAGGACGGTGGATTGGGCATTAAAGATTTGGCGGCTTTCAATAGAGCCCTTTTGCTTAAGTGGAAGTGGAGGTTTTTGACAGAGAAGAAGGTGATTTGGAGAGGGATTATTGAGTATAGATATGGTACTCCTAGTCTGTCTGTTGCAATCTCTTGCTCGGTTGGATCTCAATGTAGCAAGAACTCTTCCATTTGGTGGAGAGATATTTGCTCCTTGGGCATTGACAAAGTATCCAATTCTGATTTGTTTATTAACTAGGTGAAAGCTGAACTGGGATGCGGGAGGGATATTGCATTTTGGCATATCAATTGGATTCATAATACTCCTCTTAAGGATTTTTTCCCGAACTTGTTCTCATCTCGAGCTATTCAATTTTCGTCAGTATACGATATGGGTTATTGGGAGGACGGTTTTTGGAGCTGGACTTTTCCATTTTTATCGCAGCATGTAAGTTCTGATGTGGCTTTGGAACATCAGCTTTTGAATTTTATTTTGCAGGACGTGTCCCCTCGGCATGACAGACACGATTTCTTCTCATGGAGTTTAACGTCCAGCAATTCATTTTATGTGTCATCGTGTTATGATAAAATTGCTTGGAGTAATCCCTCGGATGACTTTAGTTCTGCTTTGAAGGATGGCCTAGCTCTTGTTTGGGGTTCCAAGTTACCTTCAAAATTATAGGTTTTTATGTGGAAGCTGCTAAGGAACAGGATTGCCACGAAAGATCAATTGATTCGCATAAACATTGGCATTAGTGACAATTCCGCTAGCTGCAGCATTTGTGGTGATCCTTCGGAAACCAGTCAGCATGTTCTCTTGTCCTGTGACTTCGCAGCCAAGGTTTGGGAAGACATTGTTAGCTGGTGTAATTTGGTCGTGGATACATCGGTGTCTTGCTTAGCATCTTTCTCTTTGTTCTATTCTTTCTCTTGTAAACAGGTGGGAGCTCTAAGAGGAAGTTTATTTTGGGTGTTCACTGTTTGGCATCTTTGGCTAAGCAGGAATAATTTCATTTTCAAAGTTACTTCGATATCGATTTTAGACACGGTCAACTCTGTCAAATTTTCCTCTTGGAGGTGGTTTAAGAGTGGTCTTTTATCTCCCAATTGCTTTTTTTATGACTGGTATGTTAATCCGGTGGATTGTTTTATTCGGAAGTAATTTCCTCCTCTTTTGTATTCGGGTTAAACACCCCTTGTGCTTCATTAATTCCATTACTTGTTAAAAAAAAATGATCTAGTCCTGATTGTCCCACATTAAAGCTTGCCACAGGGACGTGGTAGCCACATTGAGGGTCTTGTATTTTGATTTGATTGTCAATTTTGTTTTTATAGGTTCTCTATGAGAGTAACATTTCTTTATTAATATTAAACCACTTACAATTTTTTTCCAGTACATCAATTGTACCATATTTTCAATTTATCAGCATTCCACATCATTAGGACTAGTTCCCGAGGAGGGTTTTCAAAATGTACGCTCCTTTTGAGTTTTAGCCGTAATTTAGTAAGGACCCCCAATGTTCCATCTTGTTGGATTCTTCTTAGAATATAATTGTCTAGTTTTAATTCTCTCTAGATGAAAACATTGTTGAATATTGCCTCTATTGTATATTTCACGACAAGTTCTTAGTATAATATGAATTCTGAGGGTCTTGATGGCTCCTCAGTTGGTCATACAATTTAAAATTATCTTAGGAAATTTTCCATTTGTTCTATGTGTGGATCTATACATCTGTAAGTTTGTTTTGATGATTACAATTGATGATAACTAATGAAAAATGTAAATCAACTCTTAAAAATGATAACCCCATAATTTAAATGACTTTTGAATGTTCATAGTTCTTTTCAAGAGTTTCTTGTGACATTTATTAAAGAGGGGTTGATATCAATTGTCAAGTAATTCATGATGATGACATTTAATAAAAAAGAATACATCCCAATCCTCTTCAGTTAGATGATTCAAAGTTCCAATTGAAGTTCCAATAAACGTATGTGAGATTTGGGTCGAACTCATGATGTACCGAAGAAGAAACTTTCATGTATTTCGACAGGAGGCAAGCATGCAGTCGAAGCTTGTTCACACGTTGATGCCTGATTGTTACAAATTGTACTCGAAGTCTGTTCCAGTTTGTAGTGTCGAAATAGTTTATTCTGTCGAATTGGGTCTTGTGTTAAGGATCCAATTGTTTAAGTTTCTTGAGCTGCAAGTTACCTAGTTAGTCTATAAATAGGCTAGTACACTCAGTTTGTTGAGTGTGGCAAATTGTGATATTCACTTGTAATCAATTGTGACTTTAATGAGAAAGTGCATAATAAACAGAATTTATATTTGCCCAATCCTTGTTGTTCCTTCTTCTTCTTCCTGTGTTTTCTTTCTTGGTTTTTCCGTTAACCCTTGTTTGGTTCTTGATCATCAAGAAACCGTTTTATACTTTGCTTAAAGATATCGTTTTTCACAACAAATTGGTGCGGTGAGTGTGGAGAAGATGTCTTCAACAAAGTATGAGATTGAAAAGTTCACCGGAGTGAACGATTTCGGTCTGTGGCGTTTGAAGATGAAAGCCCTACTGGTGCAGCAGGGGTGTTTGGAAGCGTTGAAGGGACAGGCAGCCATGGATGCTGCGTTGACGGAAAGAGAAAAGACGGCAATGATCGAGAAAGCACACAACACTATATTGTTGAGCCTTAGTGATAAGGATCTCCGGCAGGTATCAAAAGAAACGACGGCGTTAGGATTATGGGTGATGCTTGAAAGCTTGTACATGACCAAATCATTGGTAAATTGTTTGTACCTGAAGCAAGCTCTGTATTCATTCAAGATGAGTGAAGACAAAGGTTTGGCTGAGCAGTTGGATATGTTCAACAAGCTGATTCTTGATCTTGAAAATATTGATGTGAAGATCGATGACGAAGATCAAGCACTGTTGCTGTTGTGTGCTTTTCCCAGATCGCATGCTCACTTCAAAGAAACTCTCTTGTATGGAAGAGAGTCTCTGACCTTTGAAGAAGTTCAACCAGCCTTGTATTCGAAGGACTTGAACGAAAGAAAGGAGCAGAAACCTTCATCAGTTGGCAAAGGGTTGTCCGTGAAAGGAAGATCGTCAAAGAAAGATGGTATGTTTGACAAGAAGAAAGGTAAGGTTCAGCAGAAGTCTTATGGTGGTGATATGTCTAGTATCAAATGTTATCATTGTAAAAAGGAGGGTCACGCAAGAAAGGTGTGCCCTGAGCGCCTGAATAATCATGGAGGTAAGTACAATGTAAATGCAACTATAGTGCAAGATGGTTATGAATCATCTGATGTCCTTGTGGTGTCGAGCAGCAACTCTTGCGAAGAGTGGATTATGGATTCTGGATGTACTTGGCATATGACTCCAAACAAGAATGTGTTTGAAGAATTATGTGATCAAGATGGTGGATCAGTGCTGCTGGGGAACAATAAAGCTTGCAAGATTGCAGGTATTGGATCTGTTAGATTCAAGCTCCATGATGAGTCAATGAAGTTATTGACTGGGGTTAGGTATGTACCTGATCTTAAAAGGAATTTAATTTCTCTTGGTGAATTCGACAGAAAGGGATATGTCTTCAAAGGAGAGCAAGGTATCCTGAAAGTTATGAAAGGTTCGAAGGAAGTCTTGAGAGGCGTGAAAAATTAAGGCTTGTATACCCTTGAGGCTGAGGTTGTAAGTGGTTCGACAAATGTTATATCCACGAAACCTATGTCGAAGACAGAATTATGGCACATGAGATTGGGCCATGTCAGCGAAAGAGGCCTGGTCGAATTAGGGAAACAGAACCTTCTAGGAGGTGACAAAGTCGAAAAACTGGAGTTTTATGAATCTTGTGTATTTGGTAAATCCTGTAAGGCGAAGTTT
Source organism: Lathyrus tuberosus (assembly GCA_022829125.1). Classification (NCBI taxonomy): domain Eukaryota; kingdom Viridiplantae; phylum Streptophyta; class Magnoliopsida; order Fabales; family Fabaceae; genus Lathyrus; species Lathyrus tuberosus. The sequence continues at coordinate 9,030,158 of JALAZF010000250.1, forward strand.
AACAAAGGCAAGCAAAGAACACATGGATCCTTGGATTATATTCATGCTAATCTTTGGGGGCCTGGAAGGAATCCTTCACACTCAGGTGCAAGGTATTTTTTATCCATCTTGATGACTATTCCAGAAAGCTATGGGTATTCATTCAGAAGACGAAGGATGAAACTTTTGAGAATTTCAAAAGTTGGAAGGTTCTGGTCAAAACTCAAACTGGCAGAAAGGTTAAGAGGTTGAGAACCGACAATGGCCTTGAATTCTGCAACGAAGGTTTCGATAGTTACTGTGTTGAGTCTGAGATTACAAGGCATAAGACTGTAGCAGGTACTCCTCAACAAAATGGCTTAGCTGAAAGATTCAATCGAACAATCCTTGAAATGGTTAGATGCATGTTGGTTAGTGCTGGATTGAAGAAGGTGTTTTGGGCAGAGGCTGTTTCGACAGCAGTTTATCTGATAAATAGATGTCCCTCGACTGCGCTGGGAATGAAGACACCTGAAGAAGTTTAGTCGGGACATCCACCAGATCTCGACAAACTGAGAGTATTTGTTTGTTTAGCCTATGCTCACATTAGGCAAGACATGGTCGAACCTAGAGCTCTGAGATGCATGTTCCTTGGCTATCCTGAGGGAGTCAAGGGTTATAGGTTGTGGTGCCTAGAACCAGGTCACAGAAGATGTATCACAAGTCGTGATGTAGTTTTCAATGAGGTCGAAATGGCTTTCAAGAAAACTGGTGATGTTGGTCGAAGTGCAGAAATCTCTGAAGAGGAGCTGGAATAGGTAGAGATGCCTGTTGAGGTAGAGCATAGTGATGCTGAAGTGCATAGCTCTGATGAAGTCGAAGAGCAAGATGCTGAAGAGGCTGAGGAAACTGTCGATGACTACCTACTGGCAAGAGATAGGTCGAGAAGAGTCATCAAGCCACCTCAGAGACTTGATTATGCAGATCTTATAGCTTTTGCCTTAATCTCTGCAAGTGAGGTACTTGACGAAGAACCTAGAGATTACAAGGAAGCTATAAGGAATCGAAACAAGACTGAATGGTGAAAAGCCATGGATGAAGAGATGAAATCTCTTCATGATAATAACACTTGGGAGCTGATTGAGACCTGCAGGAGCAAGGTTAGTCAGTTGTAAGTGGATTTTCAAGGTCAAGGAAGGAATCGAAGAAGTGATGTCGAAGCGCTTTAAGGCGAGGCTAGTTGCTAGGGGGTTCACTCAGAAAGAAGGAGTCGACTTCAATGATGTGTTCTCACCTGTTGTAAAGCATAGATCCATTCGAATGTTGTTGGCCATGGTGGCAAAGTTCGACTTAGAACTTGAGCAAATGGATGTGAAGACATCATTTCTGTATGGTGATCTAGATGAAATGATCCTGATGCGTCAACCTGAAGGGTATGCAGAAAAGGGTAAAGAAGATTATGTGTGCAAGCTGAATAGGTCTTTGTATGGCCTGAAACAATCTCCTCGACAGTGGAATAGGAGATTCGACAAGTTCATGGCACACATTGGTTTCACTAGAAGTCAGTTCGATCACTGTGTTTACTTCAGATTTCGACCTGGAAACTCACTTGTTATGTTGTTGTTGTATGTGGATGATATCCTCATAGCTAGCAACAGTGTTGAGGATGTAACGAAGGTGAAGGCTGAACTCAGTAAGGAGTTCGAAATGAAGGATCTGGGAGCTGCAGCCAAGATTCTTGGGATTGACATTCGGAGAGATAGAAAGCAGTCGAAGTTGTGCTTATCTCAGGAGACATACCTACAGAAGCTTCTCGACAAGTTTGGTATGTCGAATTAGAAGCCTGTTGTGACACCTACAAATCCTCAGTTTAAGCTTAGTACTACTCAAAGTCTGAGTACTGAAGCTGAAAGAATCTATATGAATAGCATTCCATATGCTAGTGTAGTGGGTTCTTTGATGTATGTTATAGTCTGTACGAGGCCAGACATAGCATATGGAGTGAGCCTTGTGAGCAGGTATATGGCCAATCCTGGAAAGGAGCACTAGAAAGCTGTAAAGTGGATTCTCAGGTACATAAATGGGTCTCTGAAAAGAGTCTTGATTTATGGTGGAGCCTGTGGTGGTGATAGCATAGTCGAAATCGAAGGATTTGTCGACTCTGATTATGCAGGTTGTATGGATTCCAGAAAGTCTATTTCTGGATATGTTTTCACAATGTTTGGCACAACAATCAGTTGGAAAGCGACGCTTCAGAAGGTTGTTGCCTTATCAACCACTGAAGCTGAATATATTGCCCTCACTGAAGCTTTGAAGGAAGCATTGTGGCTTGAAGGTTTTGCAAAGGAGCTGAAACTTCAAGGTCGAAGTATCACTGTTAAATGTGATAGTCAAAGTGCAATACACTTGTCGAAGAATTTAGCCTATCATGAGCGAACTAAGCACATTGATGTGAGGCTGCACTTCGTCAGAGAGATAATCGAGCGTGGTGAAGTCCACGTGCTAAAGGTTTCGACTGAAGACAATGTTGCTGATATGATCACCAAGACGTTGCCAAGTTGGAAGTTCTTCCACTGTATGCAGTTGATAAAGCTGCATGATGAAAGCTGGTTAATTCTCTTGTTGCTGAGTTAGATCCAAGGTGGAGAATTATGAGATTTTGGTCGAACTCATGATGTGTCAAAGGAGAAGCTTTCATGTATTTCGACAAGAGGCAAGCATGCAGTTGAAGCTTGTTCACATGCTGATGCCTGATTGTTACAAATTATAGTCGAAGTCTGTTCCAGTTTGTAGTGTCGAAATAGTTTATTCTGTCGAATTGGGTATTGTGTTAAGGATCCAATTGTTTAGGTTTCTTGGGCTGCAAGTTGCCTAGTTACTCTATAAATAGGCTAGTACACTCAGTTTGTTGAGTGTGGCAAATTGTGATATTCACTTGTAATCATTTGTGACTTTAATGAGAAAGTGAATAGTAAACATAATTTATATTTGCCAAATCCTTGTTATTCCTTCTTCTTCTTCCTTTGTTTTCTTTCTTGGTTTTTCCGTTAACCCTTGTTTGGTTCTTGATCATCAAGAAACCGTTTTATACTTTGCTTAAAGATATCGTTTTTCATAACAACGTATGATCAAGTAGAGGATCTTGAAGTGTGAAAGTGAGAAAGTGTGAAAGCTTGCTTAGTTTTGCACATAACATCTTAGAGTGACCAATATAAACTATAAAAGGACAAGAATAAGTTTTCAAGTATTAAGGTACACACGCGCGCACACACACACAAACACAAATATTTTCAAACCCTATTTGATTTCATTAAACCTCTTAAAAACCTATAAAGACGTGTATGGAATTGATTAAGAAGTATTTCTAATCAATTAGGAAGACTAACTCAATGCCTGGTCGATTAAAGACATGGTCCAATAAATTAAATCAACGAGAATGACCTTTTAATCAATTAGAAAAGGCATTAATCAATTAACTCATATATCCATTTTAGGGGTTCCCATTATGAATTAGGCTTATGAGGGAATATCATATTGTTCAAGGTGCTTTACCAGCCAAAAGTCTATTTGAAGCAACACTTTATGTCAACCATGTTAGTGTTGATATATTAATCATTTCTTTGTATGTTCATGGTCTTTTAGTAACAGGAAGCAATCTAACACTTGTTGAATAATTCAAGCAAGAAACAAAAGATGTCTTTGAGATGATTGATCTTGGTCTTATAACTTATTTTCTTAGTATGGAAATCACTCGAAAGAATGAGATAATATGCAAAAGAGATTTAAAAAAAAAATCAGCTTGAATGCAAAACAATGAACACTTTTATGAATCAAAAGGAGAAGTTCATCAAGGAGGATGGGGCCGATAAAGTTGATGAAGCCTATTTCAGAAGATTGATTGGGTGTCTAATGTATCTTATATCTACAAGGCCCGACATCTTATTCTCAGTGAATTTGTTGTTAAGATTCATGTATTATGCTAGTGAATTGTACTTGAAGGCAGCAAAGTGTTGTAAGATACATTAAAGAAATTTTCCATTATGGAGTCAAGTACAACAGGTCAAAGACTTCGAAATTATTTGGCTATTCAATCAGTGATTGGACAGGTAGCTTGGATGATATGAAAAGTATTTCGGGGTATTGTTTAAACATAAGTTCAAGTGCTTTCTCTTGGTGTTCAAATATGTAAGAAGTTTTAGCTCCGTCAACAACAAAAGTTGCATTTGTAGCTGCAACAGCAACGATAAAACAAGCTATTTGGTTAAGGAATATTTTAACAGATTTGGGCTTGAAACAAGAGCAAAGTACACTGATTTTTGTTGATGATCAAACAACTATTTCAATCTCATTAAATCGAGTATTTCATGGGAAGACCAAGCATTTTAATGTCATGTTATTTTATTTAAGAGAAGTGCAAGAAAATGATGATGTAAGTTTGGCTTATTGTAAAAAAAGAAGATCAACTTGCTGAAATGTTTACCAAGTCCTTTCCACTTAGCAGGATTGAATTTTTATGGAAAGAACTTGGAATTTTCTGCCTCTAAGGCAAGGAGAAGTGTTGAAACGTGCCTTTGGATGCTGCATTTTTAGTTTGAATAAGTCAAGGCAGAATATCTATTAATTTATTGTTAGTGGAGAAGTTAGCTTACTGGTTAGTTTCGTATTTGTTTTCCACTTAGTTAGCAGTGGTTGCTAGAATCATGGAGCACTATTTATCTTTCTTTGTATTTAAACATTAGTTTCTAATTAATAATCATTAGTTTCTAATTAAATAAAAGTAAGCCTTGCAACAATACTTTATGCATGCTCATTCTCTGCCATTTTCCTTTTCTAATTCAAAACAAAAACCTACACTTTCAAAGCTATATTTTCTCATATAGTTCGAGTTTAAATTTGAATATGTTGATTTGTAATGTCTTTCTCATTCCTAGTTTTTTATTTTAAAGGTACATATTCAAATTTAGTTGTGGTTGAGCCTCTATTATTAATATTAATGTAACTAAAGGTATGGTATCTTAAAATGTTTTGTTCAAGTATATTCCAATAATTTAAATCTAATATTGGATTGCATCATGGATGTGGTTATATACCATGTTAAAGTAGTAATGCATAACAATGCAAATTAAAAAGGGATTTTCCTAGTTCTATAAAAAATGTAATGTACCTTAAATAATAAAGATCCATAATGTATGATTTCTATGGTCTTTTTAAAATATGTTGATGTTTGTGATGTCAAAAGAATCGAATGACAATATTATTTGATAGTAAAAAATTGGTAGCATTTAAGCCAACAACTTTTCACACATTTGATTGCCAGTTAAACTAGTAGATTCATTATTGTTATGTAATTATGTATTGATTAAATACTAGAGTACATAGAAATTACAGATTGTATTAACACTATAAAAAGGAGAATAGTACAGCAGAAGACGACATAATTTTCCATCCTCAGTTCTGAGTTTAATATGGTATCACTTTAGGTTTTGATCCAACTTGAGTTTTCTTGTTCTCGATCTCTTGTTCATGCATTTCCAAATCTCTTGTTCTCTCAGTCCCTCATTCCAACTGTACCATCGCTCCTTCCCGGTCATTTTGTGGTTTTTGATATGAAATATCAAAAATAACTAACCTTCTTACGTCGGAGTACTCGCATTCATAAACCACCATAGAAGTATGGTTTTTTGATGTTTTATCTTTGACAAATTTAGCATCTATTACTATTTGTTCTTCATATAAATATGCTATGGAGCATAAATGTTGGCAAAATGCTATATAAGTTGAGCTTTTGGCCCTCGAGGAAAATTAAACATGGGACATTGTACAATTTTCTCCGCCTATTATGCCTCTCGGCAGTAAATTTGTGTTCAGTAAAAAGCTTTGTATTAATCAATAGATTTCTAAAAGTCTAGAGTGGTTGTTCTTGATAATAAGCAAAAAATTTGTTTAGACTATGAGGGGATATTTGCACCTGTGGACAAAATGATTATGGAGAACTATTCTTGCCATTGTTGCATCTGAATCATGGAAAATTCATCATCTATATGTTAAAAATGCCTTCTTTCATGGTGACCTCAAAGAAGTTTTCATCAAACATCCTACTGGTATGACCTCATTACCTAATACTATTTGAAAATTTGAGCGTTCTTTGCATAGATTAAACTAGGCACCAAGAGTGTGGTTTGAAAAGTTTAGAACAACACTACTTGGATTATCCTTTCTCCAAAGCATCTATGATCCATATCTCATTCTACAAAAATTAAAAGGAATTATGATATTTGTTTATGTGGAAGACCTTCTCATTACTGGCTTAGATCAATAGGATGTCACTACAATCAAACAATTGTTACATAGAACTTTCCACATGAAAGATATTGGGCAACATATTCATTTATTGGGATTAGAAATACAATTCTAACTAAAGGCATCTTTGTTAGTCAACACAAGTATACTTAAAATCTTATTCAACTGGCCGGTCTCAGCGATGCAATTCTACTTGACACTCCCATGGTGGTTAATTTAAACCCACAGAGGGATGAGGGGGAACTCATATATGACCCAATTTTTAACCACAAGTTGGTTAGAAATATTATCTACCTAACTATAACAAGACATGATATCTCATTTGCTATCCACACAGTTAATAAATTCATGCAAAATCCTAGACACTTGCATATTTCTGCAGTATAATGGATCATTAGATATCTACTAGCCTTTTCTAGGCGAGGTATTTTCATTCCTACGAGTGCAAAAATACAACTTCAAGCATAATATTTTTAGGATATGCCCAGACACAAGGAAGTCTACTACTGGTTGATGTATGTTTTTAGTAGATGCCCCTATCTACTAGAAATGTAAGAAATAAGAATCAGGGTCAAAATCTTCTACTGAAGAAGAATATCAGTCCATGTTTACAACATGCTTTCAGATTATTTAGTTACAGGGTCTTCTTTTAAAACTTGTTATATACAAATACAACCAACTCTATTGCATGCTGATAACTCAAGTTCCAAACAAATTGCAGTAAATCATGTAGACAACGAAAGAATGAAGCACATAGAAGTCGATTGTCATTTAATCAGAGAAGCTTATACTACAAAATGATCACTTTGCCTCATGTCTCTACATTTGTTCAACTTGCTGAGATACTTACAAAATTCATGACATGTGAGCCCCTTCATTTCCTAATTAGCAAAATCGTGCTTGTAGACTTACCATCATCAATTTGAGGGGGTGCCAGTATAATTGAATGGTGTTGGCATTTAAACCAACAGATTTGCACACATTTGATTGCCATTTAAACCCGCGTATTCTATATTATTGTACATTATTTTGTTAGTATGTATTGATTAAATAGTCTACCTGGATATATAAATTACAGATTGTATTAACATTATAAAAAAAGAACAATACAACATAAGAAGATATAGTTTTCTATCTTCAATTCTGAGTTTAACATGTGATTTGAAAATCTATCATTTGGTTGTACCTCTAATGATCAAGTGTTAACATATACTCCCCCCAGTCTCATATATAAGTGTTAACATATACTCCCTCCAGTCTCACGCTTTAAGAAAAATTTCTGAATGCATTTAATTCTTACACTTTTTCAAAATTTACCTAAATATTTTTTGCTTTGGAAATCGTTACAAACATAAAAATGTAAAAAAAAAAGTAAGGGTATATTTGAAATAGTGACATTGAATGTAATAATTATAGTTGACTTTTGCATATATTTAAGAGCATTGAATTTTTTTGTTACTTATAGTTGAGACCGAAGGGAGTATGTGAGTTCATGCTTAATATTTTAAATCATGCTATGGTAAGTTATGTTAATTGGTTCTTATATGCAAATTGTATATGGCTTCTTAACCTTCGGTGTTGTCATGTATTCTAAAGTTAACCTCTTTATATATGCATAATACAATAACAACAAAGCCTTCTTCACTTGGCGCAGATCTCTACATGCATCATTCAACCCTATGATTTTTCATAATGATTACTTATTATGTGATGGAGGGTTGACATTTGGTATGTTTAGGGTTCTCTGATATAGTTTTATACTCTTGCATGCACATTGCTTATCACCATTCAAGCCTATGATTTTCCATAGTGATTAACTTTTATGTGATGAAGGGTTGACATTTGGTGTGTTTAGGGTTCTCTGATATAGTTTCTTATACTCTTGTATGCACATTGCTTATCACATTTAATTCATTTTGTCATGCAAAGTCAAATTAAGCTAATAACCAATTTGATTTTTCTTATCACAGGCAAATGAGTTAGATTACACAAGATTGATGAACCATCCTATCAAAGTTGGTATGGCTCCAGCAGAGGGTGAATGTTTCCCAAATAGAACTTAGTCATTATACACTTTTTGTTATGAATTATGATGCATTTGGACAAATTTTGAAAAAAAAAAGCTTTTATAATTGTTGCAATATTTTAGTATTACCTAATCCCAAATCTTAATGATTGAGTAGGTTAAGCTGCATAAGTGTGTGTCTCCTTTATTTTATACAAGAAAAACATTATTATTCAATCTTAAGATGGTATCACAACCTGATTATGCTAAGTACGCAGAGGTGTTTTTAAAAAAGACACAATTCCCATATTAAAAAGAGAAAAGGATTTAAATGAGATTATAAAGAGTGTAACCTTCCACTTTGTAAGTCAGTTTTATAATGATGGTTGCCATGAAACATTAACCCTTATATAAGTTGGATATCAAAGATGCCTTCTTGCATGGTGACTTGAGAACGGGATTCAGGTGAAGCGACCTCATGGATTTGTTGCTTGGGGGGCATAGTCAGATATGCAGATTGTATAAGTCTTTATGGTATGAAACAATCACCTTAAGTGTGTCAGCATAGTTTAATAACTCTCGTGAACTGATAAGTGTCAAATTGTGTTAAATATGTGTGTAGTTTTATGGCACTTATTAGCTTAATTCATTGGATTTGCTTGCCAAAACCTCAACTTGTATGTAAATATTGTGTAGTTTTCATTTTCATGTAAATATCTTTTAGCTTGAGAAATTTCATCTCTTTTTGTAGGTTTCCTTGCACGATTAAAGCATTGGACACTTAAAGGCAAAAGCAAAAGCTTCATGATGCAATTTTGAAAGGAAACCAAGTTCCTCCTACGACTTAGCGTAGTCCTAGCGCGCTTGGAGTGGCCCTGGAAGTGGTGTTTTGTATTCGTGACCGCACTTAGCCCAAGTTATGAAATTTTTCCTTTTTTTCCGTGAGCACGCTAAGTGATCTCTGCTCGTGCTTAGCATGATTCTACTTGTTGAGTTAGTATATAAACATTTCTTCATAGATTTTTTAGTTATGGATTGGGATCTTTTTACCCATTTTCATCAATACCATTCTTTAGAGATAGAGGCTTAGAAAACAACAATAGAGGTGCATCTTAAAGATCCGAAGTTGGATTTGCATCAATCGGTCGGACACTGCAAGGGAGGCTTGTTCATCTTCATTCTTCTCCTTGTAATCTCTTTCTTGTTAGGAATTGTATGTAAGTTTACTGTAAAATCATGTATATTTATTTATCATGTCGTTGTATACGATTTATTTCATGAATCTATATCGATGTCATCTTTGTTTACTTATTTTATATTCTGATTTGAACCTCTATTGAGAAATACTCTAGATCTAGATCTAAGATGAACATCTGTTAGATTCTAAATTCTAGACATAGATTTATATCTAACATTCACCATGGGTATCTATTCTTAATGCTCCATATTGTTTAATAGAGTCAGAGATCATCGATTAAACAATAGGGTAGAATACGCGACATCATCTAGACATAACGATGTTGATGAGCGATACGTGATGATATTAATGAATGTTTTAGGTTGTGTACAACTGATTGGTAGATTTGTGTATTCGATCGGTGAATGAAATCCAATTCTGACAAGTTCTCTCGTCTCTCAGATACTTTATTTTATTTATTCATTCGTTTTACATTCTACATCCTTATACAAATAAGCTTAAGAACGTAGAGACCATTGAACGACATTTGATGTTGCACCAATCCCTGTGGATATGACAAAACAGAATACTCATTTTTGTTTGTTGCTTTATCGCAACAACAAAATGGTGTCGTTGCCGTGGATTGGTGTTTAGATATTGAAAGCATCACAATAGTTTCTATATTTTTAAGCTTTGTACATATTGTCTATATTGTCTATATTTTTTTGTTTCTCTTCACGTTTGCTAAAGTGTTGGTTAGGCGTAGTTATTGGTGAACAACTAGCCCAGCAAATAAGCAACAAGAATGAGAGTTCTTTTTGAAAAAGGCACCGAGCTAATGATGTAAAACAAGCTCTTGTTGGGAGGCAACTCATCCTTTTAATTATTTAATAGCATTTCATTTAGTAGTATAGTTATTGAAGTGTATGAGTGGATGGAAAGCTTGAAAAAGTTAGCATTTTTGAAAAACCATGTTGCAGCTCTGCCTGCTCGGTGCTGCCAGAAGGTGCTTAGCGCGTTCTGTTGCATATGCAAAAATATTTCAGCCCACTTATCCACTTCCACCCAAGTCTTTTGACCCATTTTGAACTTATTTTGTTTTATGTTTAGTAGTAGTTTAATTTGAAGTTGTTAAGTTGTTAGAGAATTATTTTGTGTTTGTCCAATAAGCTTGTCTTTGATTGGCTTGAAGAGACATGAAGTGATTGTTTCAAGTTTGAATGCAGCAACAAAAAAATATTATGGTACTGAGAAAAGTTTGAAAGGAATGTACATTGTTAAGGTACATGTTTACTTCTTTCTATAACATAGCATGAATATGAAACTTATGCTTTGTATAAATATCATGCCATTCATTCTTATGCAATACTTGTTCATGATTGAATCACTTTAAATTATAGCTAAACGTGAGGAAACTTTCCATTGTTCACTATATGCACATGAGATCAACAATTCTTGTTTTAACTCGTTTGACTTATGTTTAATCTTGCATTTGTGTTGAATTGCATGGAAGCATAAAAATGATCAAGGCATTTTGTTTGATTTTGAGCACAACTACTTGACCAAAGTAACCTACCTTGGGAGGGAGTGAGTATTCGTTAACCACTTTGAGCCTTAGTGTCTGAATCTATGTCAATTTTGAACTATGGGATTTTTCCTTTGGACGCAAAGAGTAGTTCATCATTGATTTTAGATTGGATTCTGAATTTTTTTCTTGAGCCTTCAACCATGAATTGTGGTTTGAATTTTTACCCTTGCCTTAGAAAGTTTGGGAGCATTCACATTACAATGATTGGTTGTATTCAAGTTGGGGGAAAAAGGTGGGTTGCTAAGATGTTGAGAAAGAAAAAGAAAATTTTGGAAAAAGAAAGAAAAGAAAAGTGACAAAGAAAAGAAAAAGAAAAAAGCCTTGAAAAAGGAAAAAAAAAAAATAGAAAAAGTTGTATGCTAATAAGTTGTGTTCAAGGGTTTAAAAATTGAGCAAAGAGAAAAAGGTGAATGAAGTTGTGAATGCTTGAGAATTTGAGAAGTTATCACTCTCATTTTTTTAGGCAATTTTTGTTTCAATTACCTTGAGAAATGACTCTTCTTTGTTAACCAAGCCACATTACAACCCTCGAAAGTCCTTTGTGATTTTTGCTTCTATGCTTTCAACATGAGTTTTTTTTTTGGATGAATGCATAAGTTGATCAAGATGTTAGCAAGATTGTTGGGTGTGAGTCAAGTTCCTCATATTTGTTCTTCATCCATTGATGAAGTTGTGCGTTAGGTGTGATTCATATTTTAAAATGTGTTGCTTTAGAATTTTAGACATGTGTTTTGTGATTAGAATTTATTTCATGATCATGGTGTCTCTGTAGTATAATGGTAAGCATTACTTTGATTTTACTTTTAAAATTTTAACCATGCATTTGCTTCTGTTTCTAAAAAACTTGTTTGATCATGATTTCTTAGTAGTTGTTTTTGTTTCTTTAGGTTTGTTAGATTCTTGTTTGAGGACAAACAAAGTTTTAATATGGGGAGAGTTTGATAAGTGCCAAATTGTGTTAAATATGTGTGTAGTTTTGTGGCACTTATTAGCTTAATTCATTGGATTTGCATGTCAAACCTCAACATGTATGTAAATATTGTGTAGTTTTCATTTTCATGTAAATATCTTTTAGCTTGAGCAATTTCATCTGTTTTTGTAGGTTTCCTTGCATGATTAAAGCATTAGAAACTTAAAGGCAAAAACAAAAGCTTCATGGTACAATTTCGGAAGGAAATCAAGTCCTGCTAAGGCTTAGCGCGTTCCTAGCGCGCTTAGAGAGGCCCTGGAAGTGGTGTTTTGCATTTGTGACCGCACTTATCACCAAGATCGCGCTTAGCACGAGTTATGACAGTTTGCTTTTTTTTTCCGTGAGCAAGCTCTGCTCGTGCTTAGCACGATTCCACTTTTTGAGTTAGTATATAAACCTTTCTTTATAGATTTTTTAGTTATAGACTTGGGATCGTTTTTACCCACTTTCATCAATATCATTCTTTAGAGATATAGGATTAGAAAAAACCAATAGAGGTGCATCTTGAAGATCCGGAGTTGGATTTGCATCAATCGGCGAGACACTGTGAGGGATGCTTGTTCATCTTCATTCTTCTCTTTGTAATCTCTTTCTTGTTAGAGATTCTATGTAAGTTTACTATAAAAGTATGTATATTTATTTATCATGGCGTTGAATACAATCTATTTCATGAATTTATATCGATGTCATCTTTGTTTACTTTTTATATTATCTGATTTGAACCGCTATTGAGAAATACTCTTCAGATCTAGAATTAAGATGAACATCTGTTAGATTATAAATGCTAGACATAGATTTATATCTGACATTCACCATGTGTATCGATTCTTAATGCTTTGTATTGTTTAATGGAGTGAGAGATTATCAATTAAACAATAGGGTAGAACTCGCGACATCGACTAGACATAGCGATGTTGATGAGCGATATGTGATGATTTTGATGAATGTTTTAGGTTGTGTACAACTAATTGGTAGATTTGTGTATTCGATCGGTGAATGAAATCCTATCTTGAAAAGTTCTCTTGTCTCTCAGATACGTTATTTTATTTATTCATTCGTTTTACATTCCTCATCCTTATAAAATGAAGCTTAAGAACGTAGAGACCGTTGAACAACATTTGATGTCACACCAATCCCTGTGGATACGATAAAACAGAATACTTACTTTTGCTTGCTGCTTTTCCGCAACAACATGAACCTGATCACTTCGTTTTTCTCAAATACTCGTCATCTAGTAAATTTTCCTAGTAGTTTATGTTGATGTCATTATGATTACAATTAATGGTTTTGGTTTTTTACCAAAGAAAGTCCCGATACCAGCTAATTTTGATGGACTTGGCTTTGATTCACTTGGTTTTGATGCACTTGGCTTGATAAGTGATGTGTCAATACTTATAGGTTGAATTTCCAAAACCTCTTCATTACTTAGTAATGTTTCCAATGTCTAAGAATCCAAGTCATAGTACTTGTCCAAACCTGTTGCTTGTGTTACTTGTTCAACATTGTTAGCGGGAACTTCAACATTGTTAACTGGTTGTTCAAAATTGTTGGACGGTTGCTTAACATTGTTAGGATGAACTTCATCATTGTTAGATTGTTGTTCAACATTGTTGGCTGGTATCTCAACATTGTTAGGAGGAACTTCAACATCTATTTTTTTTCTTCTTTTTATGAGCTTTTTAGTCGTTGTTATTGTCTTACTGGTGCTGCCATTCACTTACCCCTTAGGTATCCCCTGATATAAGTAAAGAGATTGTTAAATGACATAAACATTTGCACACAAACACAAAGTAAAGTTAGAATAATACCCTTTTTTGGTGCTACTTGAGCTTTGGTAGTCTTACTAGCCTGTGTAGGCAACTCCTGTGTCATATTTTCAAATGGAACAAACACAATTTACTTATTTTTCTTGTAAGTCTTAACATTATGAACAAGTACCAAACAATTTTTGCACCTATGGCTGGTATTTGTTATTTGCCATTTATGTTGGTTTGCCTCATATAATTCTCTCATGCGTGGTTTCTTAGGCCTGCCTGGGCCATGTTTGAACAACGTGGGTGGCAATATCATACGATCAGATGTCCTATGCCATTTTTTTCCCATTTAAGGGAGTGAACACTTCAATATAACAATGTTCATATGTGCTCTTGTGATAGTATTAATGAACATACTTAATGGGGCCATCTAATTTCCTATAGATAGCAGCCACACCATGTCTACATGGTATCCCTACCAAATCCAAATAATTACATGAGCATGTTTGTTTGGTCATGTTAACTACAAATCTATCAATGAACATGACATGTGTGAATTGAAAAAGTTAACCTACTTGTATATGTTGCAGTCCAACTAGCAATATTTTCAATTTCTCTATCTAATCTCCTAATTGGTTTGGACTTATCTATCCCTTATACTTATCTACTTTTCCCTAAGTGATGAAAAACTTCCCATATGTTAATTCCTAATCCACTCAAACATGGTCAATATTGTTTTGTTCCTTTATAGCAAAATTGTTGCATTGAAAGACCCACTTAGATTGTTCATTAGAACATCACACTTAGAATAGAAAGGAAAAACATGTTTACACCATTTTTTTGGGAATAAACTCTAACCATTCATATGCATCCAATATGACATCCTTGATTTGAAGCATCATAGATTCATATGCTTTAAAATAAGCTGCCTTTCTTGCAACCATAATTAGATATCTAAACAATGTTCCTCCTCTAAACTTCTTCTTGGAGTTTGCATACAAGTGCCTTAGATAAAATTTGTGTTGAAAACCTAGGTACTCATCTTCAAACACATTAACCAAACCCTTTTACATCAGAACAAACAAGTTTAGTTACTATGAAAACATAGTAATTACCTTTAAGCAAACAATTTAATAAATAACATAGTATGAAAATTTACCTTTTGCTAGTCAGAAATGAAACACCATTTGCTTTCTCCAATGTCTTCAATAAGCAACTTCATAAACCAACTCCATGAATCCTTTGTTTCATTCTCAACAAATCCAAAAGCAATAGTCAAATACCGATCATTAGGTTTTCTCCCAACAACAGTCAGCAATATACCACCATATTTATTCTTCAAATGACATCCATCTAAGCCAATAAATGGTCTGCGTGCTTTTATTAAAGCCTTTTTTGTCCTATCAAAATATATATAGCACCTTTCAAATCTTGGTTGCAACCCTGGAGCTGGACAATTAATGTTGATCTTGAAAGTGTTTTCTGGTGAAGCCGTCCTCAACCCAGCACCATATGACCAAAACAAGTTGTATTGTTTTCTATAATCCCTTTCTACAATTTTTCTGACCAGTTGCCTTGCCTTAAAAGCTCTACAACTCGGGATTTCAGTTGCATACCTAAGTTTCACATCTGCTACCACTTGATTTAATTTCATTTTTGTATTTTTCTTCAACCCATCAACAATAACCATTGCAACCCACTCTACTTTGGCACTTTTGTTGAAAAATTGTCTGCCACACTTGTGCTTGTGAAACAAAGCCTTTGTCCTAAATGTTGTGGTGGTTAAAACTCTATTGCACAATAAAATATAGCTACATGTTTTTTATCTTTCATTTAACCCTTCATCTACTCTTTCATCTCCACCTTCATCCATACTTTTATCAAAACCTTTACCAAACCCTTTCACCCTCTCCTCCCCACTAGCACACCCTTCATAGATTCATCGGTAGATTTACCGTTAGATTCACTAGACTTATCAACCTCTTCAGATTTCTTCCCCTTGCCTTTTTGTCTAACCTTTTTCCTAAAGGCGGCCTCTCTTGTAGCTAGTTTTGGCTCAGTGAATATCTCAATTTCACAATTATTTCCAAATGCAAACATAGATAACTCACAAGCATCTCCATCATCCTTAAAAGATTTTAAATCTTCTTCTAAGCTACCATCATCATGTTTACACTATATTTCCACAGCCCCAACATCATCTTCAATATTATTCCCTTTGATTAAGTCACATGCTTCAAAATATGACCAATAATATGGATCTTGACCACTATATGCATAAACTTCCTCATCCTCATATCTTAAGTTAGGGTCTTTTACGAAACAACCCTTGGTGTAGAACACAACCTTAAATTTACCCATGAACTACACAATAATTTAACTTACGGTACAAAATTTAGAAATTAAGTCGAATACAGTATGGAGTAAAAGAAGAACAACCATACATATGAAGTACAACCCAAAACATACGACATTCAGTAGCAACACAAATAAAATTACGGGACCACAACCCTTGAATAAACAAAGTAAAAAAGTGACAAACCTGAAAGAGTCTCGTGTTGACAAATTCGAAAAAATGGGACCACAAGCTTGAAACCTCGAAGGGACCACCGGACCACAAGAACGAACGGAGAGGGACTGCGAGCACGCACGTAGAGAAGAGGAGAAAATGGGTTCTAAGGTTTTGGTTTGTATTTCCTAAAGTGATACAGGGATTTTGACTTTTAAATGTTTTTATTCAACAAAGTCTCAGAATCCACGTTGGCAAATAATGAATAAATTAATCCACGTTAGCAAATGAAATTAGTTCCACGTATGCCACCGTTAGTGAAAACTAACGAGAGGGACCACATTTATGAACAAAAAAGTTTATAGGGACCATTGTTTGAAAAAAAATGTTATAGGGACTAAAAATGAAATTTGGAATATTTATAGGGACCAAAAATTTATTTAACCCTAAATATAAATAGAATATTAAGTTAAACATATTACATCAGAAGAAAAAAAATTTTGAAACAATTTTTTTTTTTTTTTTTGAAAAAAAGAAATATATATATATATATATATATATATATATATATATATATATATATATATATATATATTTCAAAAAAACCAATACAAAGCGATAATGGCGACCCCTCGGTCCAGCCGTGCTACACCAACTAGTAATCCACCCCTACCCATATTACATAAGCATGGTGGCTATGTGACCTCTATACTTGATCTTTTGCCAAGCTCTATACACTATAATTTCTTGTATGTTTCTTATCACTATATCTTTATCACAATGCCCTTCAAATATACTTCTATTTCTATACATCCATGTACCATAAACAACTTCTGTAAAAGCCAACTTCAATATGTCTTTTTTCCACCCTTTACCTTTTGTAGTTTTCACCATCCATATCATTTCTTCATTCCAGCTCTTGGCTCTCCTGTCAATATCTATCCAATCTAAAACTTTCTGCCATATATCTTTGGTATCCCTGCATTCACTCAGAATATGCACTAATGTTTCCTCCTTTTCATTACATAGGCTGCACCAATCATTATCAATGAAACCAAGCTTTTTCAACCTGTCCTTTGTGGCCAACCGACCATGACAAGCTACCCATAGAGTATGGACTGCTCTAGGCCGCGCCATGTTGTGTCTCATCAGAGAACTCCAGCTACTTTGATTGGTATCTTCCATCAGTTGTAGATACATCTTCATCATGTGGAATTTCTTGTTATAAAAAGATTTTGAAACAATTTTTGTTTTTGTTTTTGTGACAATTATTATAAATAAATGAATAATTTGTACCTAATTGCATAAATTTAACACAAACTATTTCAAGAAAACTCTTTTATGATGCTTCTGTATGAGAATAGGGATGGAATTTTGGCCCATATCAACTGGGTACTCGCAAAAAATACCCATAACGGATAGGGTGAAAATCTGCAAAATAGGCTCGGGTATGGGCACAGGTAAATACCCACTAAAATAAGCGGGTATGGGTGCGGGTACGGGTACTATACTACCCAAACCGCCCCATAGCATCACAATATATATTTATATATATTATCATTTACATTATTAAATAAAAATGCATGTCTATCAATTTTTTTAAAAACATACCACTTTAAAGTACCACTCACTTTAATATAAATGTTTGTTTATTTTATAATTCAACAATAAAATCTTTGAGTTTTTTTTAAATGTTGTTAAAAAACTATAAAATATTTGATATTTTATAATTGATCGATTTATTTTTATTAGAAATGCGGGTAAAAGATACGGATATGGGTACTTAGGTACCCATAGGGTACAGATACGAGTAAAAACATTGACGCCCACGCGAGTATGAGCTCGGGTACGAAGATTTTTTTAGAACTTGGGTATGGGGATAAGTACTATAGTGCCCTGCCCATATCCTACCCATTGTCATCCCTATATGAGAAAGAGATCATATGATGTCTTTTTTTTGTTCATGTTGCTCAATATACACTAATTTATGTTTGATTTCAAGTTTGAAACATTTAAAATTGATTTTTTTACGTGTAGAATTGATTTTAATATGTTTCATTACTTTCGAGTAAAATTGATTATATTTTTTAGAAATGATTTTATTTGAAGCAAAAATTTATAATTTTTGAATTTAAATATGATTGTTATAGTAAAATATAATGTTTCACTCACTATTACACGAATTTATTCAAATATAAGTTACCTTAGTCGCTTAATTACAACTTTGGTCCCTCTATTTTTTTTCCTTTCAGTTTTGATCCCTCATTTTAAAATTTAAATTATTAGTTCTTTTAAAGTTTTTTTCTAGGATTTTAGTCCCCTTCCAATTTGAGTCCAATTTTTAGTGACGTGGCACTATACTTGTTGATGTGTCATTGCTACATTTTTCAAATTTAATTTCATGTCATTTTCATTAATAATTATTATTATTAAAACTTAATTAAAATAAATATTATTTTATTTATAATAATAGCAATAACTTAATAATATAATGATAGTTTATCAACAAAAAAATGGTTCAACTATGTTATTGTTGTTGGTGTATGGGAGCCAGGTGGAATCGAACGGGAAAAAAGTTTTTTGCCATTCACAGAGATTAAATGTTATTGTTATTATGGATTTTGGTTGATTAAATCATTTTTAATAGTAGGATTTAATGGTTTTTTGGACCACTTTTTATGTTTTGGGTTTTTGATGTTGTTGTTATTAGATTTTTTTTAATGAATTTTTGATGAAATGGTTTTGTTAATGGATATTTTATGAATCTGTGATGAAATGCAATGGTGTTACTAGGTTTTTATGAATATGTTGACATTGTTTTTGTTACTAGGTTTTTTATATTTTGGATGGGAATTGCTCTTTCAGTCCTTAGGGGTTCCTCCCACCACTGTGAAAAGACTAACATGTCTCCAATACTTAGAGATGCATCTTCTGACACACCTTTTCCATACACAACTAAGACGAAAATGTTGAGAAACTCTTACTTCTGTTAAAATTTGATCTGAAGATGCTTCTCTGTATGCACAAAATATTGTTTCAGAGATGTATCTATGTAACCCCTCTAGTTCATTAGTCTGTGAGCGTTCCGGAGATGCATCTCCGTAACCCCTATTAGTTCTTTAGTCTGTGAGCTTTCCGGATATGCATCCCGGAATATGCTCTATTAGTTCAAAACAGAAACAGGCAGAAACAATAGGAGAATAGAAAACCAACACAAATCAACGTCAAAATAAACATTACATAGATAAACATTACACAAATTTAACATTACATGTCATTAAAAATAGTTGGTTCAGGACATTGCAACATTCCTATAATATCTTCGACTGATCTTTGAATAATCACGTCCACTTCAATCAGACCATTTCTTGAGTAACATTAAAAGGTACTCCATATAACCTTCAAATCATCATTCATCTTCAGTTCAAGAACGGTAAATCGTATCTTCCCTTTGTTGTCTATCAAGGGTGAATGATAACCGAGCTTGACAACTCTCCGATTTTCTAGATATCGCAAAAGAGTATTAAATTTGTTTTTCAAATCGACGAGAAATATGTCCCCGCAGATCCAAAATTGAAATAGGGGTATATGTGCCATTGAAAAACACAAATGCAAGATGGAGATATGTAGTCATTCTGGTTTGGGTAAAAAAATGAAATGGAAAACCCTATTTATAGAAGCTATAGAGCAATTTGGACCTTACAAACATGATCATATATGCATGCAAGATTTTGGAGATACATATCCGGATCTACCTTTTTTTCCAAAATATAAGGGTCTATCTGGAGATGCATCTTCGGATGATCCCCTGTTTTGTTTTTCTTTAATAATTAGAAGGTGTGTCTGGAGATGCATCTCTTGAACCACCTAAAAATTATGCAGAACATAACCAATTTATAATGTAGAGCAGAATTTCAAAAACAAAAGTTTTCCAAAAAAATACCACCCAATTTTATAACATTATGCAATGAGTTACTTATAAAAAACATGTTACATTTTTATATTACAACTAAAACGCATGAAAACATATGTAACTACTTAAATCTATTGGTCGCCCATTCTTTGAACTTTCCTTATTTGCTTCTCGTTCAATGTCGCTTAACATGGTGGACTATTCCATCCTTTCAATAAAGTGATATGGCCATGTTTCAGCATCTTGTGGGAAATGCATCGTCCACTTTATTGATGCCTTTGGTATAGGACATACCGGTTTCAAATAAACTTGAAGAAAAGGTTGTTTATTTGATAGCCAATCGATACACATGATGCATTCAAATGGATTTTGAGCTAGCTTACTCCGAAGTGGAAAGAATGTTTTCAAAAAAACATATCGTGTTAAATCAATGCATAGCTTATCACAAACATTTTCTATAAGATGTCTCATTTCTGTGAAGCGCATCCATTTGTTAAACAGAATCCGACCACTAAGACAAGGAACAAGATCATTAAGAATTGTATCATAATTTACTTTGTTCCTGTATAGCCTTGTGTATGAATATATCTCTTTTGTATTTTTTCTGTATAATATATGTATATTATCTACTTGCCAATGATGTTGTGCGGACGAGTTCACTTCTTTATTGGATTATAGTAGAGTTGTGCAAAGGAGGTTAAGGATGTAGAGATGTTTAATGCCTCCCCTACTGAGAATAAAGTTGTAATTGACCAATTACATCTCTTACTGCAATGTAAAATATCAAACTAGTGATATAATTTTTTATTTCTTGAATTTTACAGCATGAAACCCTAGCTACATAAAAAGAAAAAATGATACAACCAAAACAGAATGTGTTAGAAACTTGTCATTCAATGTGGAACGGGCTGAAATGTATGTATTCATTTTCTTCCTGGTTCTTGTTAATTATTATCAATTTAAATTTTTCTAATTACAAATTTTTTCAGTGAAAGTATTTTCAAAGATTATGGAGAAGTTGTTGATGTGCGTCTCCATGTGGATGTGGAGTTTGCAACCGCAGAAGCAGTAGAAAAGGCAAGCCATTTACCTTGTATAGTATGTGCAAATCATTTTAGGACTGCTAATAGCATTTTGTAGTTCATTGTACCTTTCCGTTGAAACATGCCTTTGGTTGCTGCATTTTTTAGGTTAAATAAGTCAAGGCAGAGTATCTATTATTTTATTGTTAGTGGACAAGTTAGCTTCCTATTTTCAGCTTACTAGTTAATTTCCTATTTGTTTTCCACATAGTTAGTAATGGTTGCTAGTATCATGGATCACTATTTCCCATTAAGTTATTATTTTTCATTGTATATAAGCAATAGATTATCATTAAATAAAATATAGCTTTGCAACAATACTTTATGCATGCTCCTTCTCGACCATTTTCCTTTTCTTATGCAAAACAAAAACCTACAATTGGTATTAGAGCTCTCATATTGAAGGACTTGTCAAATGGATACAGATTCAAGTTTTTCAAAAATTGCTCATCCACTCTCTGATGAGGACAACTATGATCTTTAGGCAGTAAGAAAAGAGTCTTATCTTGAAACTTTAGACCTTTGAGAAGCCGTAGAAAAGGATTATGAAATTCCTCCGCTGCCGAATAATCCTACTATGGGTCAGATAAAATATGAAAAGGAGGAAAAAACAATGAAGGAAAAGGCAAGATCATGTATTTTTTCTAGTATCAGAAACAATTTTCACTAGAATCATGTCCCTCAAAATACCAAAAGCAATCCGAGGCTATTTGAAGAAAGAATATGCAAGGGATGAGAGAATTCAAAGCATGCAAGTGCTTAATTTGATGAGAGAATTTGAATTGCAAAGAATGAAAGAATCCGAGAAAATCAAAGAGTACTAAGACAAATAGCTTTCCATTGCAAATAAAGTTAGATTACTTGGTACTAACTTTGCTGATTCCAAAATTGTAGAATTTGTTTAAGGCATCTCTAGCCTCTTTACCGAACACAAAGGATCTTTGTAAGACCATTTTAATATAAGTTGTACATGCCTCGCAAGCCCAAGAGAAACATATGCTTATGAGACAAGATCATATTGTTGAAGGTTATTTACCATCCAAGTGTCTATTTAAAGCTACACTTTATGTCAACCAGTTTGGTGTTGATATTTTAATCATTTCTTTGTATGTTGATGATCTTTTATTAACAATAGTAACCTGGCACTAGTTGAAGAATTCAAGCAAAAAATGAGAGATGTGTTTGAGATGATTGATCTTGGTATTATGACTTATTTTTGGGGTATGGAAATCACTTAGAAGAATGAGATAATATACAAAAGAGATTTAAAAAAATTTCAGCTTGAATGTAAAACAATGAACACTCCTATGAATTAAAAGGAGAAGTTCATCAAGGAGGATGGGGTCGGTAAAGTTGATAAAGCTCATTTTAGAAGATTGATTGGGTGTCTAATGTATCTTACATCGACAAGCCCCAACATATTATTCTCGATGAATGTATTGTCAAGACTCATGCATTATGCTTGGCAAATTGTACTTGAAGGCAACAAAGAGTTATAAGATACATTAAAGGAACTGTCCATTATGGAGTCAAGTATAACAGGTTCAAAAACTTCAAAATTGTTTGGCTATTGTGTATGTGATTGGACATGTAGCTTGGATGATATGAAGAGTATTTCAGGGTATTGTTTTAACATAGGTTCGATTGGTTTCTCTTCTGTTCAAAGAATCAAGAAGTTGTAACTCACTCAACAACAAAAGTTGAGTTTGTAGCTGCAACAATAGGACTAAAACAAGCTATTTGGTTAGGGAATATCTTAGTAGATTTGGGCCTGAAACAAGAGAAAAGTACACTGATTTTTGTTGATAATCAAACAACTATTTCAATATCATTAAATCTAGTATTTCATAAGAAGACCAAGCGTTTTAACTTCAAGTTATTTTACTTAAGAGAAGTGCAAGAAAATTACGATACAAGTTTGGTTTATTGTAAAATAGAAGATCAACCAGCTGATATGTTTACCAAGTCGTTTCCACTTAGCAGAATTGAGTTTTTAAGGTAAAAACATGTAATCTGCAGCCTCCAAGGCAAGGATGAGTGTTGAAACGCGCCTTTGGATGCTGCATTTTTTTAATTTGAATAAGTCAAGGAAGAATATCTATTATTTTATTGTTAGTGGACAAGTTAGCTTTCTATTTTTTGACTCACTAGTTAGTCTCGTATTTGTTTCCCACTTAGTTATTAGTGGTTGCTAGAATAATGGAGTACTATTTATTTTTCTTTGTATTTAAACATTAGTTTCTAATTAATAAACATTGGTTTCTAATTAAATATAAGAAAGTCTTGCAACAATACTTTATGCACGCTCCTTCTCTACCATTTTCCATTATTTATTCAAAACAAAAACTACACTTTCAAAGCTATATTTTTCTCATATAGTTCGGGTTTAAATTTGAATATGTTAATGTGTAATGTCTTTCTCATTCCTAGTTTTTTCTTTAGAAAGGTAAATATTCAAATTTAGTTGTGGTTGCGGCTTTATTATTATTATTATTATTGATGTAGCTAAAGGTGTGGTATCATAACATTTTTTGTTCAAGTATATTCCTATAATTGGAATCTAATAATGGATTGCATCATGGATGTGGTTATATACCATGTTAAAGGAGTAATGCATAACAATGTAAAGTAAAAGGGGATTTTCCCAGTTCTATAAAAAAATATATTGTACCTCAAATAATAAAATGTATTGTACCTAAAATAATAAAGATTTATAATGTATGGCTTCCTTGGTCTTCTTAAAATATGTTGATGCTTGTGATGTTAATAGAATTGAATGACAATATAATTTATTAGTACAAATTTGTTGGCATCTAAACCATCAAATTTGCACACATTTGATTGTCATTTAAACTAGTAGATTTAATAGTATTATGTAATTATGCATTAATTAAATAGCCTAGAGTATATATAAATTACAAACTATATTAACACTATAAAAAGGAGATTAGTACAGCAGAAGACGACACAATTTCCCATCCTTAGTTTTGAGTTTAATATGGTATCACTTTAGGTTTTGATCCAACCCTAGTTTTCTTGTTCTCATTCCTTGTTACATGCGTTTCCAAGTCTCTTGTTCTCTTAACCCCTCATTCCAGCTGTACCATCGCCCCTCCTGATTATTTTCTGGTTATTGATCTGACATTTCTGCCACAACTAGCCTCCCTGTATACAACGAAAGAACTAAGCACATAGAAGACGATTATCATTCAATCAAAGAAGCTTATACCGCAAAATGATCATTTTGCCTCATCTCTCTACATTTTTTCAACTTGCTGACATACTTAAAAAATCATTGACATGTCAGCGCCATCATTTCCTAATCAACAAATTGGTGCTTGTAGACTTACCATCATACATTTGAGGGGGGATACCAATACTATTTTACTATACATTATTTTGCATATTCTATATTATTGTACATTATTTTGTAATTATGTATTGATTTAATAGTCTACCTGGATATAGAAATTATAGAATGTGATTAACACTATAAAAAGAAGAATAGTACAACACAATAAGATATAGTTTTCTATCCTCAATTTTGAGTTCAATATGTGATTTGTAAATCTATAATTTGGTTGTACATCGAATAATTAAGTGTTAACATATACTTCATTCGGTCTCATATATAAGAGAATTTGCAAAAGACTAACCCTTTAAGAAAAATGTCTCAGTGCATTTAATTCGTTACAAACATATAAATGTAAAAAAATAGGGGTATATTTGAAATAGTGACATTGAATGTACTAATTATAACTGACTTTTGCTAATATTTAAGACCATTGAAATTTTATTTTGTTTTTTTATATTTGAGACTAGAGGAAGTATATGAGTCCAAGCTTAATGTTTTAAGTCTTTCTAAGGTAAGTTGTTAAGTTGATTGGTTCTTATATGCAAACTGTATATGGCTTGTTAACCTACAGTGTGGTTATGTATCCTAAAGCTAACCTCTTTATATTTGCATAATACAATAACAACAAAGCCTTTGTTCACTTGGCGCTTATCTCTACATGCATCATTCAACCCTATGATTTTTCCATAATGATAACTTTTTATGTGATGGAGGGTTGACATTTGGTGTGTTTAGGGGTCTATGATATAGTTTTTTATACTCTTGCATGCACATTGTTTATCACTTTGATATAGTTCATTTTGTCATGCAAAGTCAAATTAAGGTAAAAACCAATTTTCTTTTTCTTATTACAGGCTCTTGAGTTGGATTACGCAAGATTAATGAACCATCCTGTCAAAGTTGGCATGGCTCCAGCAGAGGGTGAATATTTCCCCAATAGAAGGTAGTTGTTGTACACTTTAGTGATGAATTATGATGCATTTGGACAAGTTTTGAAAAAAAAGGCGTTTTATAATTGTTGCAATATTGCAGTATTGTCTAATCCCAAACCTTAGAGATTGAGAAGGTTAAGCTGCATATATGCATGTGTCTCCTCTCTTTTATACAAGAAAAACACTATTATTCAATCTTAAGATGGTATCATAACCTGATTGTGCTAAGTAAGCGGAGGTGTTTTAGAAAAGACATGGTTCCCACATTGAAAAGAGATAAGGAACGAAATGAGATTATAAAGAGTGTAACCTCCCACTTAGTAAGTCTGTTTTATAATGATGGTTGCCATGAAACATTAACCTTTATATTAGTTAGATATCAAAGATAACTTCTTGCATGGTGACTTAAGAACGAGATTCAGGTGGAGCGACCTCATGGATTTGTTGCTCAGGTGGGCATAGTCTGATATGAAAATTGCACAAGTCTTTATGGTATGAAACAATCACCTCAAGTATATCAGCAGAGTTTAGTAACTTTGATCTGAACATGATCTGATCAGTTCGTTTTTGTTGATAATCAAACAACTATTTAAATCTCATTAAATCCAGTATTTCGTGGAAGACCAAGCATTTTAATGTCAAGTTATTTTACTTAACATAACTGCAAGAAAATGACGATGTAAGTTTGGTTTATTGTAAAATAGAAGATTTAGCTGTTGATATGTTTACCAAGTCGTTTGAACTTAGCAGGTTTGAATTTTTAAGAAACAAACTTGGAATTTGCAGCCTCCAAAGCAAGGAGGAATGTTGAAACGTTCCTTTTGATGCTGCATTTTTTAGTTTGAATAAGTCAAGGTAGAATATCTATTATTTTTTTGTTAGTGGTCAAATTAGCTTTCTGTTTTTCAGCTTACTAGTTAGTTTTATATTTGTTTTCCACTTAGTTAGTAGTGGTTGCTAGAATCATGGAGCACTATTTATTTTTCTTTTTATTTAAACATTAGTTTCTAATTAAATAAAAGTAAGCTTTGCAACACTACTTTTTGCACGCCCCTTCTCTGTCATTTTCCATTAATTATTCAAAACAAAAACCTATAATTTCAAAGCTATATTTTTCTCATATAGTTCATGTTTAAATTTGAATATGTTGATTTGTAATGACTTTCTCATTCCTAGTTTTTTCTTTAGAAAGGTACATATTCAAATTTAGTTGTGGTTGAGGCTTTATTACTACTATTATTATTATTAGGCTTAATACCCATTTTAGTCCCTTACCTATACCCTGGTCATTTACGTTGGCGAACGAAATCAAACAAGTCCTTTCCGTCAAATATTGATAAACAACGTTAGTAATTGGGGATGTGGCAGCTGAGGTAGCGACATACAAGACGTGGCAGCTGAGGTGGCAGAATGATTTTTTATTATTATATTTAATAATTAATTTTTACACACTTAAATATAAAACAGTTGGGCTAAAGCCCATGTTCTTTAAAGTAGTAGCCCAATTATCAAGATTTATTATTATTGTGTTAAAAAAATGCTTTATAAACACTTGATAGTATTACTACAAAATCAATGTGGGACTTCAATAGAAAAAATGTGAGTAATATCGTGTTGGATTTAAAAGTTTACACTAATTTACTCTAAAATTGTTTTCAAAATTCAAAGTAAAAACATCCAAACATGAATCATTTCCCTTCAAACTCAATTTAATTCAAAATCATGTTTGACAAAGCTCGTCTAAATAAACACTTAATATTCACCCTACTAATTCTCTTATCCTTGTTAAAGGCAGTTTAGTATATACACATGCACATACAACAGGACATTCCACTTGAAGTACTAATCAGACACAGAGTCCTATCACTATAATAAATAAATGGCAAAATAGAGAAAATTGAGTAAACCTTGATAACAGCTTTTCCTGTTCCTTCATGAGAATTATATAGCTTAAGAACCTAATACAGTCCAGATAACCAAACACGAAATCAGATTAAGACATACAAGCTTCAATTGAAACATTATTTCACATTCAAATTATCAAATACTTAGTAATCACCTTGGTTAAACATTACTTAATACTTATCATTTGTAAATCATAATCAATTTTTGTCCACTTGCAAGTACAACTTTGACCATCATACATTTTCCTTTCTTTTTCACACAATTTGCCAAGAAACCTAATACAAATCTAGTGCTTTAGAGGTGTCGATTCTCAAAGTATGAACTAAGTGTTAACAAACTGACTAGTTATCAGATTGGTTATTCTTGCACATGGAGCTTTTCAAGTGAAATAAATATATTTTTCTTGCTCATAGAAATACCCTAATAAGTTTATAAATATTTATGGAGAAGTTAAACGAGATAGATGCTAAAAAAAACTTTATGTAATGGTGGATTTCAACTGACAGGAGCAGTTATTTGTTAAAATACTCAGTTATTGCAAAGATACGTAATGGTGGATTTCAACTGACAGGAGCAGTTATTTGTTAGAATACTCAGTTATTTGCTTAAGAGTTCAGCTGAGGAAGAAATGGCTGGTTTTGATTTAACTAGCCATGGTGGAGTGGCTCATGAGTATCATGATGAAGTTGAATTGCATTCTAAGAAACGTTCTTTTGAGATGTGAAGATTCTGTCTTGATTCATCATGTTTAGAACAAGTTTAATCAGTGAAATACAACTATACGATGTTATGTTATGTTATGGTTAAGTTGTACTTAGCTACTTGCACATTATGTGGAAACATATCAAGATTTTTTCTATTGAAGTCCCACATTGATTTTGTAGTAATACTATCAAGTGTTTATAAAGCATTTTTTAACACAATAATAATAAATCTTGATAATTGGGCTACTACTTTAAAGAACATGGACTTTAGCTCGATTATTTTATATTTAAGTGTGTTAAAATTAATTAATAAATGTAATAATAAAAAATCATTCTGCCACCTCAGCTGCCACGTCTTGTATGTTGCCACCTCAGCTGCCACATCCCCAATTTCTAACGCTGTTTATCAATATTTGACGGAAAGGACTTGTTTTGATTCCGTGATTCCGTTTGACAACGTAAATGACCAAATTGGAACTTTTAAAAGAAAGAGGATCAAAATGGACCCAAGGGTATATGTAAGGGACTAAAAAGGGTATTAAGTCTTATTATTATTATTATTATTATTATTATTATTATTATTATGGACTGGACCAATGGCTAGGCATGGCTCAATCCACGTCTGCTCCCAAAACGGCCCAATTGCCTAAGTCCAATCAACAAAGGGGCAAAAGTTACCCTTCTGCCCTTCCGACCAGGCAAGGACTGCATTGCTCCTCCCGGAACCGCTGCCCGTTCCGCATGACTTCTTCTATCCCCGAACAGCTGAGGGCATGTACCCGAAACTACGCCTATGCCCGACATAACGGCTAGTTTTAGGCACCCTGCCCGACATAACGGCTAGTTTTGGGCAGTTACCTATTCTTCGGAAAAACGGTTATTTAGCCCCGAAAATATGACCGTTGGCCACACGCTGGGGGCACTATATAAACCCTCTCACTTGAGAGGGTCAGGTATCCAAAAAATGATCCTAAGAACTCATACTTTGTACTTGCCCCTTTTCTCTAACCCTTTCTTACTTGAGCGTCGGAGTGCCTTGCAGGTACACCCCCTCCTCCTCTTTATACGTCCAGCATCTCAGACGTACCTGGTGGCCCACATCACAGGATCTGATCAAGCCTTCACGATCAGTCGCGCCGACTGTGGGGAAACTGTTCTCCCCGTCTTAAACATCCACCTCAGATACTAAGACCAAAACACTCTCGTCCAAGATTACCATCATGGCCTCTCAAGATCACGTCAAAGGTGTTCTCTAGTCCGCTGTCCTCCCCGTCAACAAGACGGACGTTGACGGCCCTTCATCTCTCCTCGAAGACCCCTTTTTTCTGAGACACGAGGCCACAACCTCTCTTTCCTCTACTCCTACTAACCACGAAAATGACCAGCCCCCACTGGCAATCCAGCCCGTCCCTACTCCACCCAACGTCGGCCCGGCCGTGGTGGCCCTTCTTGAGGCGATCAACAAAACCAACCTCCTGATCCTGCAGCAGAACGAAAGGATTGGGGCACTGGAGGAATCTGCCCGTCCAAGATCCCCCCCTCCGAGGAAAGGTCATCGACGATCCAAAAGCCCGCAACTCCGGCGAGAAATCGACCGAAGGCTGCGCCGAGAATCGGAATCTCATGCTGTCCGGAAACGCGACCAAGTTTCCCCGCAAAACCAGTACTCTCCCGGTTACAAAAGAACCCGGAGGAACAAACAGTCACCCCCGGTCAGGTCAAAGGGCCGGGTCCGTACACCTTCCCCCCGAAGAAGTCGACGTCATGAGCAAGTTGTTCGGTCCTCGTCACTAACCAGTTCCAGCAGCGATGATGAGCCTCACGGCCCATTGTCCCAAGAAATCTTGGCAACACGTCTCCCCAAGGGCCTGGAGAAGCCCCCAGCATTGGGCACGTACGACGGTACAACTGACCCCGACGAGCACATCGAGAACATCGATGCTCTGTTGGATTACCGTGGCGTCCGGGGTGCCATCAAATACCAGCTATTTATGAACATACTCTGAAAAGGAACAATGACTTGGTACAAGCAGGTGCCCGAAGAGTCCATTACTTCGTGGAAGCAACTAGGCAGAATGTTCTCCCGGTATTTCACGGTGTCGCGCCGCCACCCCAAGACTGAAGCCTCCCTTGGGGCCATAATCCAAGGGAAGGACGAACCTCTTCGGGAATACATCGAGAGGTTTAACAAAGAAGCGGTGCAGGTCCCTACACGGATGATATGAAAAAATTTCTGCTCGAACAGGGACTCCGCTCGGGCTCAGAGTTTTCTAAAGCTGTCGGCCTCGCACCTCCGAGGAACCTGGATGCCTTCCTCCTCAAGGCACAGTCGTACATTCAATACGAGGAAAAGGAAGCGGCCAACTCCGCCCGAGCCTCCCGCCACCAGGAGAACGTCCGGGCCTCCAGAGGCGAAGAACCCTCGACGAGATGTCGAGGAGAAAAGAAGCGTGAAGTTCGTCCTCGGGACTCCCGCAATAGCAAGGGACCTTTTGGACGATTTCACGACTATACCCCCTGACCGTCTCCAGGGAGAAGATACTGTTCGAATGCGCGAATTCGGAATTCAAACAAGCAGGGGTCCGCTTCCCCAAACAAATGCCGGCCAAGCCCAACATCGAAAAATCAAAGTACTTCCGTTTCCATAAGAGTCACGGCCACACCACAGAATATTGCATCCATTTGAAGGATTCTATCAAAATACTGATCAGGGATGTCCACCTGAAACAGTTCACGAAAAAGAAAGACGATCCCCGGCAAGACGCCCAGGAGTCCAAGAAGGTAGAACTGAAACAGTCCTACTTACTTCGCGACCCACATCCCGTGGGAAACGTTCCCCTCCGCCATGGTCATCTCGGGCGGAAGCTTCAATAAAGTCATGGTGGGCTCCATGAAAAGGAAATTCGAGCACCTGATCAGCACGAGCTCCAACAGGGTGACCACGCTCGACCAAACCCAGAAGGGCTCCACCCCCATCTCCTTCTACAGGGAAGAGCTCCTCGGGGGATCTCCAAACTCGAGCATTCCCCTGCTCACCAGAGCTCAGATGGCGAACTTTGACATTCGCAGGATTCTCGTCGACCAAGGCAGCTCGGTCAACATTATGTACTCCCAGTTGTTCTCAACGCTCTAGCTAGACGAGTCCCACCTCACTCCCTATGTGGGTTCTGACTTGCAAGGATTCAATGGGTCAGTGACCAAACCCTGGGAATACGTCGAACTGATTGTAACTTTCGGGTCAGCGGAGATGGCAAGATCCGTCAAAGTGCAGTTTCTGGTAATCGACTGCCCGTCTCTGTACCAGTGCATCTTCAGAAGACCAACGTTGGCCGAGTTGGTAGTTATGCCTTCAACCGTCCACCTCAAGATGAAGTACTACACTTCAAAGGGGATGGTCACCACCCTCCACGGCGACATCGAAGCCGCACGATGATGTTTCGAAGCAGCCACCAAGGGACTCAATGCCATCGCATCCAAGCCAAAGGTATCCAACAAGCCAACCTTGCCAAGCAGCTCCGAGGAGGCCAAGCCACTACCTCAGGTGGACTCCATCGACCTTGATAGCCACTTCCCCAAAGTGGACCAGAAGGAAAACCAAGCAGCTTTGAGCAGCTCGTCCGCCCCGACCATCAGCAGCTCCCATCCGATGCGCCCCATCCCGGATGGCGACTTCGAGCTTGTCTTGTTCGGCGACGAACCCCAGCAAGGAGTAAAGATTGGAGCAGATCTCCCCGACATCACAAGGAAATAACTCAAAGCCTGCCTCCATGAGAACGCCGATCTGTTCGCCTAGAGCGCCGCCGAGATGCCCAGCTTGGACCCGTCCGTCGCCTGCCATCAACTCATAATTGACCCAGCCGTCAGAGCAGTAGCACAATGTAGGAGAAATCAGTCTTCAGAGAAAACGGAGGCTGCAGAAAAAGCTATAAAAGACCTCGTCGAGGCAAAATTTATCTCGGAAGCCAAGTACAACACTTGGTTGTCCAACCTTGTACCTGTGAAAAAATCTAATGGCAAATGGCGAATGTGTATTGACTATACCGATCTTAACAAGGCATGCCCGAAGGATGCCTACCCCCTCCCCAATATTGATAAACTTGTTGATAACTCTTTCGGTTTTAAACTATTATCATTCATGGACACCTACTCGGGCTATAATCAAATACCAATGGCCGTGAGCGATAAAAAATACACGGCCTTCATGACCGAATCGGGCAACTATTACTATAATGTAATGCCCTTCGGCCTGAAAAACGTCGGCGCGGCCTATCAGAGGATGATGAACAAGGTCTTCCGGGGAGAAATAGGTGACATGCTCGAAGTCTATATGGACGACATGATCGTAAAATCCCATGAGGAAACCGATCACACTACCCATTTAAGGAAGGTCTTCGAACAGTCCAGGAAGTACCAGATGCGTTTCAACCCAGAGAAGTGCACGTTCGGTGTTCGGGCAGGCAAATTCCTCGGCTTCTACTTAGCAGAACGAGGAATCGAAGCCAACCCCGATAAGTGCCGGGAATTCTCCGAGTTTCCAACGCCCAAGTCTAAGAAATCCATCCAGTCCCTAAACGGGATGCCCGTATCATTGTCCCATTTCGTGGCCAAATCTGCTCAGCACGCCCTACCATTCTTCAAACTCCTCCGCAAGGAGGCAACGTTTGAATGGACCGAGGAATGTGACCAGGATCTCCTCCATCTGAAACGAGCACTCTCAGAGCCGTCGGTCCTCTCTCGCCCGGACAATGGCGGAACTCTGTACCATTATCTCACCGTAGAAACCGAGGCAGTGAGCGCCGCTCTTATCCGTGAGACACCTGACGGGAAGAAGCCCATATATTTCACGAGCAAAGCACTGCAGGGACCAGAGCTAAGGTAACAACAGATAGAAATAGTGGCACTGGCCCTCATCAACGCAGCTAGAAGACTGAGACACTACTTTCTAGCCCACACGATCATTTTTTTCCGAACAGATCAACCCGTAAAGCAGCTGCTAGGACGACCAGACATGGCCGGAAGAATGCTCAAATGGTCGCTAGAGATGTCCGAATTTGACATCCAGTATGAGGGTAGAAAAGCCCTCAA
Organism: Lathyrus tuberosus; assembly: GCA_022829125.1. NCBI lineage: Eukaryota > Viridiplantae > Streptophyta > Magnoliopsida > Fabales > Fabaceae > Lathyrus > Lathyrus tuberosus. The sequence goes on from JALAZF010000250.1 coordinate 9,063,395, forward strand.
GGCCCAGGCTCTGGCTGACTTCGTCGTAGAAATGACGTTCGCAGACTCCCCCACCCGCGGAGCACGCAAATGGACCATTTTCGTGGACGGGGCCTCCAGTTTGGCGGGAAGCGGGGCAAGCATCATACTGGAGAGAGACAAGGGAATCATCGTTGAAGTATCACTTACCCTATCCTTCCCCACCTCTAACAATCAGGCTGAATACAAAGCCTTCCTCGCCGGCTTACGCCTGGCCGAAGATCTCGGTGCGGAAGAAGTCGTCATCTACACAGATTCACAACTCGTGGCCCTCCAAGTTCGGGGAGAATATCAAGCCAAAAATGAGGGAATGTCCGAATACTTAGCCCTGGTCAAGGAGAAGATGATGAAGTTCGCAGTAGTAGAGGTAAAGCATGTTCCCCGCGAACACAACGTCAGAGCGGACGTTTTGTCCAAACTGGCAAGCACGAAGAAGAAAGGCCAAAACAAGTCCATCATACAGGAGGTACTTCCTCGACCCAGTATCGAGAAGACTTCCCCGACCCTTGACGTACGGATGATCGGCGACAGCAACTGTTGGATGACCCCCGTTTACAACTACCTCACTAAGGACGAACTCTCGTCCGACCCCAAGGAGGCCAGCGTAGTCAGGCGAAGAGCCTGCTCATACGTCCTGGTCGAGGACAAACTCTATAAGCGAGGGTTCTCCATTCCGCTACTCAAATGTGTCGAGGAAGAAATGGTCACCCACATCTTGCGCGAAATTCATGAAGGAATCAACGCACAACATCTCGGTGGAAGGTCTCTAGCCCGAAAAGCCCTTCGAGCAGGGTACTACTGGCCAACCATGCAGCAAGATTCTAAAGAGCACGTGAAGAAGCGCGATAAATGCCAACGGTGCAGGGACATGCACCTGGCTCCACCTAAAGAGCTCAAGGCTATGTCCTCCCCGTGGCCATTTTCCTGGTGGGGCCTGGACATCCTAGGGCCATTCGTGGTAGGATCAAACCAGAATAAATACTTAATAGTAGGCGTGGACTACTTCACAAAATGGATAGAAGCGGAAGCTCTAGCCAAGATAATTTCCCTTAACATACTACGTTTCTACAAAAGAAACATCCTCACACATTTTGGCATCCCCCAGGCGATAGTCATGGACAATGGGACACAGTTCACAGACAGGAAGTTTCAGGACTTCGTTGCCCAGCTGGGCATAAAGCAACACTTCGCATCCGTCGAACATCCCCAGACTAACGGACAAGCCAAAGCAGCAAACCGAGTCATCCTTCGAGGCCTCAAGCGAAGGCTGGACAAAACAAAGAAAGCTTGGGTCGAGGAGCTGCACAACGTCTTTTGGGCATACCGCACAACTTCACACTCTTCAACCGGGGAAACACCCTTTCACCTGGCCTACGGGACCGAAGTCGTAATTCCAATTGAAGTTCACATACCTTCTAGGTGAACTGAATCGCCCTTGGACGAGGAAATGAACGACAGAGCATTAAGGGAGGAACTCGACCTCGTCGAGGAAGTCCGGTCAGGGGCAGCCCTCCGCGAAGCCTCGTTAAAACAAAAAATCGCCATCAGTCACAATGTTAATGTCATACGAAGAGAGTTCGATGTGGGCAGCCTTGTCCTAAGAAGAAACCATAAAGACTCTCGCGAAGGCAAACTAGCCGCTAACTGGGAAGGACCCTATCGTGTCCGAGCAAAAACGGAGAATGGGGCCTATTACCAAGAACATCTCAATGGGGAAGAACTTGCTCGACCATGGAACACCGAAAAGCTAAAACAATACTACAGCTAAGAGCTAAATTGTCGGTTTGATCCGTCGCAACGACGAGCATCGCCTATAGACCAAGATGCGCGCCTAGGTACAAGTGTCACATACTAGTAAAGCAGAACCCTGCTCAGGAACGAGCCAGGTCCCTGCTCGACAGCGGTCCCTCAATCGAGCACCGCTGTCGTCAAAGTACCACGACAGACAAAACACCCAGCTTGCGATGGGAGGTTCACGCCGCGAACTCAGGCCTCAAACACAACCTGAGCTTCGCTCCCTTGCCCGGACATTCCCTGGCTATTCGACCAGTACCCCTCACTGGCGAACACATCTATAACGAGCAATTCCCTGAAACTTAAAAGTAAATCAAAGTAACCCCTATTACGGACATACATGCATATCGAGCAAAAGTACAACACTTAGCAGAATTTAAAGTAGATAAAGCCACGCAAATCACAAAACCGGCCACAAGGACCGGGGATATAATTAAAGTAATAAGTGGCCGCAAGGACCACAATTGTGCTTGTTAAATAAACCGGGGGTCATGCCCCCATTCAGAATAAGTTGCAAAGATACAGGGCACACAGGCCGGACAAATTACAACAACAACAAAAACCTTCTCTCGTCCATCCGATCAGACTGCTCGGAGTTAGGCTCCTGGCTTTCCCTGTTCAGATTTTCGGCATGCTCATCACCAATAAGGAGGGAGTTCGGGCTGACTATCCGGCCGTCCTCAACATGTGCCAGATAGTGAGTACCCTCGGTGGAGATATCAAGCCCGGGGTTGACCACCCGCAGTTGAGCCACTGCATTCCTGAAGGACTCGTCCCCAATGACGATGTTGTCGTCCTCAACCCTCAACATGCGAGCAACCAGCTCGACCATTGTCTTTATTTCCTTCACATCCTCAAGTTCATCCTCGCCTAGAGCGCTTGCTAACCTCAGCTGCTCAACCAGCTCCTCAGCTGCATTCTTCTCTGTGGCTAGCGTAGAGTTCTCCCCCTTTAGCTTGGTCACCTCCTCGTCCGCCTTCTTTCGGGCATCATCAGCATTCTTAGCCTCCTCCTTAGATTTCCTCGTCGTCTCTTCAAGAGATGCCATGGTAGCCAGGGCAGCTCTAAATTCAGACTCAGTTGCAGAGTCCCCTTCAACATAGATGGCCTCCATCTCCAAAACTCTGACTAGTGCATAGGCATCTTGGGCCACCAGCCCCCTCTTGCTCGGGCGATTCATGCCTTCCAACTAGAGAGATTCTACCCGTAGCAAAACCAAGGATGTCCCCTCAAAGAACTTTTTGTCAAGGATGCACGGAGGAAGCTCAAACTTTCCTTTATCTGGTGCCCGGCTGAGGTGTATCGCTTCGCTAGGCCTGGACCGCTTGAACCTTGAGGCCAGAGGCAATGGGGATCCTTGGGCAGGGATAGGCGAAGCACTCCCCAATACAGTTTGAGGAGGAGGAGGAGTACGCTGAAGAAACCGAGTCTTGGGAACAACCATTCCGGGCTTGTTCCTCGCAGTCGCATTCTTTACCATCCTTTCATGGGCGGAAGGCATCTCACCTGCATAAACAAAATAAAAACGTTAGATGACGAAGAAGAAATATGTCGGACAAATCAAATAACTAAGACTACCGGGCAATTTATAGGCATCTACAGGAGTCTTGCACTCCAAAAGCACCTTGGTGTTAATAAAACGATACTCCACGCGCTGGCTACCGTCCTTCTCGTAAATCGGGGACCCCTTCTTTGTCTAGCATTCAGCAAGCCGGAAAGAGTTGACAAAGTTCATCAGCATGTCATAGGCAACGGCATCCTGCCCGTCTAGCATATGTGGCTGGGCAACATACTCATTGGGCTCCTTGGAGAAGTGGCCAGGCCCCCAGTGAAACGGGAACTTAAATTCTCTATCCGCGATCAGCTTCCCATTCTCATCGCACATATCATTACCCTCCCCGTCAAGGGAAATCGCCCAGTCATACGTGCTATCTTGGGCCCTCTCTGACACAGGCTCTATGATATAGAACCTTTCTTTGAACGTCCGAATTGACTCTGAAAATGGCTTGAACAGCTTGCGGGGCTGTTTCAACGAAACCCATCCATACCTCCTCCCCGTCAACTGCCGCTGAAGGTGAAAGATAGTGAAAAACAAAAGGAGAGTAGCCCATATCCTCAAATACTCACACGTCAACTCAAAAGCACGGATAAACGCCAGCGAGTTGGGGTGCACCTGCAACAGAGCCAGGTTCAGGTGCACGAAGACTGACTGCTGAAAATCGGTGAAGGGCAGCATCAATCCGAGCTCTTTAAATGCGTATTCGTAAATGGCGAAACGCTCCCCGAAGTAGGTGCAGACCCTATCATCCTCGGAGGGGAAGTGCACATTCCACTCCCCCTCTGACCCAACAACCGTGAAGACATCCCCCAGATATGTCGTAAAAGTAGATACGTGCTCGGCAGGCTCAGCCACCGACCACTCCTCCGTTGAGTCTTCAACAACCTCCTCCTCCCCGACTTCGCTGGGGACAGTTGAAGCCTCTGTACTGCTGCTCTCTGAGGAGCTCTCCTCGGACGAGTCTAGTATAATCTCCCCGTCTGGCCCCGTCGCCATATCGATCACCTGAAAAGCAGAGAAAAAAGTGAATTTGACGAAGAATCAAAACCACCCTTCCACCGCTAGTCAAGTGAATGGGCGCGCAAAGGGCTGAGGACGACGTCCCTGGCCTAAGCCCCAACATTAAACAAAAAAACTCAAGAGTCTCCCACGAGGAGACGCTCGGGACAAACCACTCCTATACGAGGAACTTCCTCGAGCCACTTCCCAGTTTCCGTTTGAAGCTTCACCGAAAACCGCAAACGTTCACCAGAAACTTCGTTAAAGCATCGGAATATGAGTAACTGCGACGGTTACACATGTATCATCATCGCGACGGGGCTGGAAACTGGCCTACTCACGAGATATCCAAATGGTCCAGCAGCCTCGTCGGCAGTAGAAGATGGCCTAACCACCGTCCACCACCAACAGCCACCGGGAAAAGCGGCGATTCGTCTTCTAACCCTAAACCTAGCCACATGCAATCTACAAACAACCGTAAAAGAGGCAAAGGAACACAAGATCAGTGGACTTACTTGGTTAAAAAGCTGAAAATGGTTGCTCGGAACTGGTGGCGGCGGTCGGAATAGCGAACGATGGTGGCGGGCAAGTGCTCTAAGAAAGACGAAGAAGAGAGAGAAACGAAAGTTCCAAATGGCCTGAGTCTCTCTCCTTTTATACTGAGGGGCACGTGCAATGGCACGCCCTCGTAGGTCATAATGGCTATCGACTAGCCATCATTTCCTAGTAACTGCGGCACAGGGCTCGAAGCACACGTGGCGCCCTAACGTTTTAATTCCTCCTAACCGTTGGTCTCCCCGTATGACGGGCAATCCAAACACGGACATGGTTCTCACGAACACCAGGGGTCACGGGCACCACGAGACGACTCCCTCCGTCACCAAACGACGACTCCACACTAGTTCCCCGGAACCACGGGCTGTCCTTAAGTCATCACTCCCATGCTCGGGAGCAACGACTTGGAGGGCTCCTATTTTGGACTGGACCAATGGCTAGGCATGGCCCAATCCACGTCTGCTCCCAGAATGGCCCAATTGCCTATGTCCAATCCACAAAGGGGCAAAAGTTACCTTTTTGCCCCTCCGACCAGGTAAGGACTGCATTGCTCCTCCCCAGAACCGCTTTCCGTTCCGCACGGCTTCTTCTGTCCCGAACAGCTGAGGGCATGTACCCAAAACTATGCCTATGCCCGACATAACGGCTAGTTTTGGGCACCCTGCCTGACATAACGGCTAGTTTTGGGCAGTTACCTGTTCTTCGGAAAAACGGTTATTTCGCCCCGAAAATAGGACCGTTGGCCACGCGCTGGAGGCACTATATAAACCCTCTCACTTGAGAGGGTCAGGTATCCAAAAAATCATCCTAAAAACTCATACTTTGTACTTGCCCCTTTTCTCTGACCTTTTTTTACTTGAGCGTCGGAGTGCCTTGCAGGTACACCCCCTCCTCCTCTTCATACGCTCAGCATCTCCGACGTACCTGGTGGCCCACATCACATGATCTGATCAAGCCTTCACAATCAATTATTATTATTATTATTATTATTGTTGATGTAGCTAAAGGTATGGTATCATAACATGTTTTGTTCAAGTATATTCTTATCATTGGAATCTAATATTGGATTGCATCATATATGTGGTTATATACCATGTTAAAGCAGTAATGCATAAAATGCAAAGGTAAAGGGGATTTTTCGAGTTCTGTAAAAAATTTATTATACCTCAAATAATAAAGATCCATAATGTATGATTTCCATGGTCTTAAAATATGTTGATGTTTGCATTGTCAATAGAATTGAATGACAATATTATATATTAGTATAAAATTAGTACTCCCTCCGTCTCCCAATGAGCGACCCATTTAGAATAGAAAAGTGTTCTAAAATGAATGACTCATTTCAATTTCCAAAGCATCTTTTGCAATTCTATCCTCTAATTAATATTACTTTATCATTCCCAATCAATACTTGATAAGGGTCACTTGGGTAAAAGTATCACACTCTTTCATTTATTCATTTTTCTTAATCTGTGTGAAATGGTCAACTGAGTCACTTATTGTAGTACGGAGGGAGTAGCATTTAAGCCAACAAATTTGCACACATTTGATTCTCATTTAAACTAGTAGATTCAAAATTATTTTGTAATTATGTATTGATTAAATAGTCTAGAGTATATAGAAATTATAGATTGTATTAACACTTTAAAAATGAGAATAGTACAGCAGAAGAAGACACAATTTTCCATCCTCGGTTCTGATTTTAATATGGTATCACTTTAGATTTTGATCAAACCCAAGTTTTCTTGTTCTTTCTTTATCTGACATTTCAGCCACAACTAGCCTCCCTACACCAGAGTACTCACATTCGTAAACCACCAGAGAAGTATGATTTTTCTGATCCTTTCTCTTTGACAACATCTTTAGCATCTATTCCTATTCCTATTCCTTCTTCATATAAACATGATATGGAGTATAAATGTTGGCAGAATGCTATAGAAGTTGAATTTTTGGCTCTCAAGGAAAATCAAACATGGGACATTGTGCAAAGTCCTTTATCTATTATGTCTCTCGGTAGTAAATTTGTGTTCAATTAAAACCTCCGTATCGATAAATAGATCGTTACAAGGTTAGACCAGTTGTTCTTGGTAATAAGCAATAATTTTGTTTAGACTATGAAGAGATATTTGTATCCGTGAACAAAATGACTTCAGAGAACTATTCTTACCATTGTTGCATCTGAATCATGGCAAATTCACCACCTATATGGTTAAAAATTCCTTCCTTCATGGTGACCTCAAAGAAGTATGCTCTCCTTACCTAATGCTTATTGAAAATTTAAGCGTTCTTTCTATAGATTAAACCAGACAACAACAGTGTGGTTTGAAAAGTTTAGAAAACTACTTGGATTTTCTTTTCTCCATAGTAGGTATGATCCATCTCTCTTTCTACAAAAATCAAAAGGAATTATGAAATTTGTTAATGTGGACGACATTGTCTGATAAAACAGAAGCAGTGTTTGCACAAGTATTCTATATTGATGTACTTGTTGAAAATGAAATACAATCTTGGTCTTTATATAGACCCAAAAGTTCTACTATTCAAACAAACAATAAAAGCTAATAATAACCCACTATCTATTTGGTATTCCACTAACTCTAGATTTCTCCACTAACTTAATAATAATAAAGACCCACTAACAAAACATTAAAGTTTATTCAACAAAACTCCCCTGTAAACTTAAATGTTTCTACCGTCCACCAAGCCCATCATCTTCTTTCCTCTGTCGAAAAGCTCTTTCGACAATGGCTTTGTGAGGATATCTACTGCTTAATCTTTGCTCGCCACATGCTTCAATTCGACATTTCCTTCTTTCACATGTTCTCGAATGAAATGAAATCGAACATCAATATGTTTGCTTCTTTCATGATGCACTGGATTCTTTGCTAGCTCAATTGCTTATTTGTTGTCCACGTGTATCACAGTTGCACCTTCCTGTTTTAACTCCATTTTTCCCAACAATCTTCTCAGCCATATTGCATGACAAACGCACCAAGATGCTGCCACATATTCAGCTTCACACGTCGAAAGTGTTACTATTGGTTGCTTTTTGGAAAGCCAAGTAAAAGCAGTATTTCCCATAAAGAACACATATCCAGACGTGCTCTTTTGATCATCAATATCACCGCACCAATCACTGTCGGAATAACCAATCAACCTGTAATCTTCTGCTTTTGAATAAAACATTCCAAGTGACACAGTTCCTTGGATATATCGAAGGATTCTTTTCAATGCCTTCCAATGTGAAAAGACTGGTTCCTCCATGAATCGACTTACAATTCCGACACTTAGCGAAATGTCTGGCCTTGTGCATGTGAGATAACGAAGACTTCCTACCAAGCTTCGAAATTTACTCACTTCGACACGATCTCCCCCATCAAATTTCGACAGCTTGGTACCTGGTTCCATTGGCGTCGAAACCGGATTACAACCTTCCATCTTATATTTCTTCAAGAGTTCTTTTGCATATTTTTCTTGAGAAATAAAAATTCCTGATTCTTCTTGTCGAATCTCCAGACCAAGAAAGAATCTCATCAGACCTAAGTCTGTCATCTCAAATTCTCGTGTCATTGTGCCCTTGAACTCTTCTATCATCTGATCATTATTACCTATAAAAATGAGATCATCAACATAAAGAGCAACAAATAACATATTACCTCCATTCTTCTTTACATAAAGAGCATGCTCATAAGGACATTGTATGAACCCATTCTCCTTAAAATATGTGTCGATACGTGTATTCTATGCCCGTGGAGCTTGCTTCAGCCCATAAAGTGCTTTCTTCAATTTCAGCACCTTCTTCTCTTCTCCAGTTTTCATATAACCTGGTGGCTGTTCGACATAAACTTCTTCTTCGAGCACACCATTCAAAAATGCTGATTTGGCATCCATTTGAAATATTGGCCATTTGAATTGAGCAGCTTGTGAAATTAGTAGTCGAATTGTCTCCATTCTTGCAACGGGAGCAAAAATTTCGTCATAGTCGATTCCTGCTTTCTGCTTGTATCCCTTCGCAACAAGTCTCGCCTTGTAACGTTCCACTTCGCCTTCGACATTCATCTTTTTCTTGAATACCCACTTCACACCAATGGGTTGACTACCTTTTGGTAATTCGACCAGCTCCCATGTGTTGTTGTGATTAATCGCCTTAATTTCTTCGTCCACGGCAGTTTTCCACTCCTTGTCTCTCAATGCTTCTTCAAAATTGATATTTTCAGCATCTGCCAAAAGACATACAAGATGTACTTCACTTGCCGAATCATACAAATCTTGTAGACTTCGCATTCTGGGTTGTCGAGGTTCATCTTCATTTTCAGACTCTTCAAGTTCTGTCGAAATGCTTGTTGGTACAGCGACTGGTGGTTCTCCAACTTCGACGATAACTTCTGTCGAATTGTTCCAGTCCCACTTGCTTGCTTCGTTTATTCGAACATCCCTACTCACTATCACCTTCTTGTTTATGGGATCGAATAACCTGTACCCTTTCGTCTTCTCATCATAGCCAATGAATATGTACTTCTGACTTTTGTCTTCAAGCTTCGTTCTTGGTTGATCTGGTATGTGTGCATAAGCCACACTACCAAATACTCTGAGATGAGAGACTGTTGGCTTCTATCCGCTCCATACTTCTTGTGGTGTTTGATCTTCTAACTTCGAATGTGGACATCGATTCTGAACATAAATTGCACATTGTACAACTTCTGCCCAGAATTCCTTCGACATGTTCTTGCTCTTAAGCATTGATCGAACCATATCAAGAACTGTTCGATTCTTTCTTTCAGCCACACCATTTTGTTGAGGTGAATATGGTGCAGTTAGAAATCTCCTTATGCCCTGCTCTTCACAATACTTCATAAAAGCTATCGAAGTATACTCACCACCTCTGTCAGATCGAACTGCTTTGATGTGTCTGTCAGTTGCCTTCTCCACCATCGCTTTGAACTTTTTGAACACCTCGAATGCTTCAGATTTTTCTCTCAAGAAATAAACCCAGGTTTTTCGTGAGAAATCGTCAATAAAAGAAATGTAGTACCTTTTGCCACTGAAAGATTCTGGAGTGATTGGCCCACAAATATCAGTATGAATCAATTCGAGAATATCTTTAGCTTGATATTCTACCTTCTTTTGAAATGAGGTTCTTGTTTGCTTGCTAAGCACACAATCTTCACAAAATTTTCCTTCATATTCCATGTCTGGTAGCCCGTGTACCATGTTCCTCTTCGCTAATCTTTTCAGACCAGCATGATGTCAATGACCAAAGCATTGATGCCACAGCGACGCTTTGTCTTCGACATTGATTTGCAAACATTTTCCTTGAACACTCCTCAAGTTCAGCTTGTACATTCGATTTCTCCCCTTTTCGACTTGAGCAATCAAATGCCCTAACTTGTCCTTCAAGTGCAATATTCGATCTTTCATGAATATAGAGTAACCTTTTTCTGTGAGCTGTCCCAGACTCAATATTTGTCTTGAGATCTGGTACATAATAAACATCTTGGATTGACCCAGTCAAGTCATCCTTCTGCAAGTAGCAAATCGTACCTTTCCCTTCGACCTTCACTTTCGATGCATCTCCAAAAGACACATGACCATCTTCAATCTTTTTCATTTCTTTAAACAGGTGTTTGTGACCACACATATGATTACTTGCTCCAGAGTCGAGATACCACATAGTGTCATTTTCTGCATCTTCTTCCTTCTGAGTCATCAACAGAAAACCATCATTCGCTTCGACTTCGAAAGCTAGATTGGTTGTTTCTTCTACTTTCTTTTCGGCTCGACAATCTTTTGCAAGATGTCCCACTTTACCACAGTTATAACATTTGAAGGAGTTGCAATCCTTCGCATAATGACCCTGCTTGTTACATTTGTAACATTCGACATTTGAGTAGTTCGACCGACCACCTCTTTGACCACGTCCTCTGCCACGCCAATTTTGCTGGCTCGAGTGTCCTCTGTCGAAGTTGCTGCCTCGACCACCTCGACCACTGTCATGACCTCCATGGCCACGTCCTCTTCCTCGAGAGTTTTGAGAATAGAGTACCTTTTCGTCTTTGACTGACTCCTTCGTTTGATTTGCTTCTTCGACTGCTTCCTCCTTCTTCTTCATCTTTCGTTGTTCACGTGCCTCGAGGGAACCAGCGAGCTCTTCGATTGAGAGCGTCGAAAGGTCCTTCGACTCTTCTATTGCACATACAATATTCTCAAACTTATCAGTTAAAGATCTCAGAATCTTCTCAACAACTCGTGCATCAGTCACTGCTTCGCCATTTCTAGTGAGTTGGTTCACCATCGTCTGTACACGCGTGATGTAGTCAGATACATTTTCTGACTCCTTCATCTGTATCCTCTCCAACTCTCCACGAAGAGTTTGGAGTCGAACTTGCTTTACTCTGTCTGCTCCTCTGAACACTTTTTCTAACGTGTCCCAGGCCTCCTTCGACGTAGTCGAACCGGCAATTTTCTCAAAGCCTGATTCGTCAACTGCTCGGAACAGCATATACAATGTCGTCTTATCCTTCGAACGCGTCTCTTTCAACGCCTTTTGTTAAGCCGTCGTATACTCCGTGGTGTCTGCTGGTTCTGTGAAACCATCCCTGGTCACCTCCCACGCATCTAGAGATCCAAGAAGAGCTTTCATTTGGATACTCCAGTTTTCGTAATTTGCCTTTGTTAAACGCGGCAACGGCATTTGACTCATCGTATTCGCCATTAGCTCTGATGCCAATTTGATAAAACAGAAGCAGTGTTTGCACAAGTATTCTATATTGATGTACTTGTTGAAAATGAAATACAATCTTGGTCTTTATATAGACCCAAAAGTTCTACTATTCAAACAAACAATAAAAGCTAATAATAACCCACTATCTATTTGGTATTCCACTAACTCTAGATTTCTCCACTAACTTAATAATAATAAAGACCCACTAACAAAACATTAAAGTTTATTCAACATTGGCATTACTGGCTCAGATCAAAAGGGTGTCACTACAATCAAACAATTGCTACATACAACTTTCCACATGAAAGATCTTGGACAACTGAGTTGTTTCACGAGGGTTTTATTTCATTATGATGCAAAAGCGATTTAAACATAACAAAAAAGTGGAAAAGTACCGACTCAGTGCTTGAATATTTTTCAGATTCCGACGACTTTTCCGGCAAAATTCAGGTAATTTCTTCTTTTTACTTACTTGGTCTTTAAATGCTCTCCCTCATCTACTTCTACTTTGAGTTCGTTACTTTGCAACTTGCTTGAGTTTAGCTCAAATGATTCATAGCTTAAGTGAGAAACTATGAATATTTTAGGACTTAGAGCTTTAGTGAATGGTTTTTGGTGGATTTTCAGCAGAGTAACCGTAGTGATTTTTTTAAGCAAATGGATTTGTTCTTTATATATGGGTCATGAAGAATGCTTGTACGTGTGTAAATAAAAAGAATTCTGATGAGATGTCGTGTGAGAAGGAATCAAATCTGTTATAGTGGTGAGAAGCATCCTGATTTTGTGGGATTTTGATAATGGAGAGCAAGGAGGAACGCAAGGCATGGGGAGCAGATTCAAGAGATGTTTTCATCAACCTCTTTTTGTCCTTTTCATTGTTAAATTTTTGTTTTCTTACTAGATGTAATATTGAATATTATGCAAGTGGTCACAGCTAATTCTTATGTGTGAACTTTCACTGATGAAATTGTTACTGCATAAGTTGATGTGTATGAATTCGTTTCATTTTTGCTGAGAAAAATTACTGATGCATGTGTCATGTTGGTTGTTATTACTAGTGACATGGACTTTTATCAATGCAAGGCTGCTGTAATAAAAAAATAAAAAAAATTACTGATGCAAATTGAGTTGGTTCCACTGATGCAAAAATCTCCACCTCTTTTTGATGCACGTCATTATAAAAAAAAATATATCATTAAATGAGAAATAAATAAATATTATTAAAATGAACTGGTATTAAAAAGACTATAATAATAAAAATGATCATGAGAAGGAAACTTCTTTTTTTTTTTCTTTAAGACGAATGAAATAACTATTAAAGTAAAAGTAGACATGCAAGTAGGATAAAAATGACAAGAAAACACTTATTTATTTATTTATTTTAATTCACTCTTTTATAGCTTTCTTTCTTTTGAAAATAAAATAAAAATATCATTAAAGACAAAAATAGAACTAAGTCACAAGAAATCGGAATTTTGACTTTAGTCAACAATGCTAATGAAATGGATAGTACAAATGAATGATTTTTTTAAAACTGATGACAGTAGATGACCAGATGCAATAGTCATGTTAATACAAAAAGGACAATGAATTGAAAAAGAAAATGCAAATGCAAATTAAGATATGACAAATTTGGAGTATGACACACTTGTTCTTAGGTTCATAACTAAGACCAGCCTCATTAAAGACGCCCTTTGGTTTCCTAACAAATTCAAGTTGTCTCTCCCTTTAGTGTATTTATCAAGTGTGTTTTTTAGATAATCAATTTTAATTTTCAAAGTGTCACATTGAGCACACTTGATATATTCGTCTAAGACTTTATGAGATGGGGAAGACTTTGGAATTAGATCATATTGTCTCTCTCTAAGACTTTCTATTTCTTCCAATAGGTTTTTATTTTTCAATTCAAGGGAAGAGATAATGTCTTTGTAGGTATATATAATTCTTTTTAATTTCCTTGTTTTTGTAGTTAGCTTATTACAAACGTGCAATAAATATTTTAAGAAAAGTGAGAGGTTATCTCATCATCTTGATGATTTGTCATGAGATTAAGTTTTTCTTCTTCCTTATTTGAAGATTCCATATCATCATTATTCTAGGATATGTATGCTCTTTTTTCTTCTCTCTAGGATTTCTTGAACTTTCTTTGATTTTGGTTTCTTCTCTAGTCTTAAGGGTAGTTTGTTCTTATGTGCCCTTTCTCTCCGCATTGATGACATGTAGGAATGGAAGATGAATTTTCTTCACTTTGTTTTTGGAGACTTGAAGTTTGTTTTTTCTTGCTTTAAGAATTCTTTGAATTTATGAAACTTGAATTCCATGAATTCATTACTTTTACTTTGACACTCTTTATCTTATGGCTCCATGTCTATAATGCTTTGTAGCGCCGGTTTTTTTGTGACGCGACCACAACCGCTTTTGGTGCTACTTTCTGATTTCTGTATTTATTCTGTGAAGCTTAAAAGGAAGGGGAAGATATCTTAAACTAACCCTGCGTGCAAGAGTTTTCTTTAACAAATGCGAAGAGATCGGGGATCGAGGTTTGGTTATACAAAAGGAAGCTATTAACACCTAGAGTATCTATAGTAATCTATAGGAACATTCGTTTGCACATATTTTCTTCTATTTGAAATGCTTTCTTAAGTCTATCTGTTGATGATTGGGGAAAGTTTATCCTTTGTGAGGACTGAGGGAATGTTTCTGTTGTTTTTGGGGTTTCTATTGTTTTTGGGAAGATGTTTGACCTAATATTTTTTATTTGTGTGCTCGCTAAGATTTCGCAATCTTATGCCTACGTATTCCCGTAAAGAGATTTGGGAAATCAGAGCAATCGTAGTTCCTCCTATACTATGGGAGGAAAAAAAACTTGTTTGGTGTCTTGTTCAAAGCCCAAGATTGAAGCTAACAGGGTATTGATGTCTTGTTCAAAGCCCAAGATTGAGGCTAAAAGTTTGACTGAGAGGGAATTTGCCATCTCTAAATGGATATATCTCATCTATTAATCACAAATGTTGAGTAATTGGTTATAAGGGAAGTTACTTTAACTGGGATGTATGGAATTCAGCACAACCATATCTTCCTTTATAAATCTTTGCATGCTAAGAGAGGGACACTGGCTTAGATGTGTAGAATCCAAAGGCTTGCAACTTACATTAGTTAGATGAAAGAGAAATTTTAGCCATGATAAAAGAGGGACTCCAGCTTGAATTTTGAATCAACAAGTGTGCCACTTACATCAATTATCTGGAAAAAGGTTTTGATTGTTTGTTTTAATATGTAATGTATAGAGGAAATGTCCTCCTACAGAGAGGACTCATGGTCTCATCTGAGGCGATGATGGATTTATGCCTTGATCAAAGCCCAAGGTTGAAGCTGAAAAAAGTAGAAAACTGACTCAACTGGGGGAGTATTATATCTCTCTTGTACAAAGCCCAAGATTGAGGCCAGACTGGGAAAATCATTATATGAAGCCTAAGAGGAGGCTGACTCTTGCTGAGGATTATTTAAATCTAGGAGAAGGCCTAAATTTTGTTGGGGAATCCAAAAGGAAACTAACTCTTGCTGGAGATTTGAGCAGAGTTGATTTATCAGATGCCATGAGGCTCTGATTCTTTTGAGGATTTGTTGATGCCAATCTGACCCTGGCTGGGGATTTTTAAGGTGAAAGTCAAGCCTTGTTGGGGGTCAGAAGGGATTTAGAGATGAGTTTGAATACCTTTGAGGTTTTAACTCTTCTGAGAATCGATGTATTAGTAAAGATGATTAGGATCTATCCTATGCTTTTAGGTAGCCTGAGGGTCCTTGTGTTAAGCCCAAGAGAAGGCTATGAGGGTGAGTCTTTCCAAGTCTAACTTGTATGAAGCCCAAGAGGAGGCTGAGACTATCCAAGTCTCTTAAGAAGAGGTAGAATCTAGTTGGAGAAAGATCTTTGTATGATTCCCAAGAGGAGGCTGGGGGTTCTATAGATGAAGATTAATTCTTGAATAATTGGATGTTCTAGAGTTTTGACTTTCTTGAGGATTGAACTAGTAGAGGTGACTAAATTCTTTCCTATGCTTTTAGGAAGCCTTTGGGTCCTTTTACTAAGCCCAAAAGGAGGTTGTGATGCTTCTAGGAAGCATGTGGGTCCTTGTACTAAGCCCAAGAGGAGGCTGTGGGGAACTTCTAAGAAGCCTGTGGGTCCAAGCATAAGAAAAGCTCAAGAAAGGTTTCACCAGGAAATAATCCTTTCTTTGTTGAACATTTCTAAGGTTTGAAGAAATTCAAAAGAGGTTTCACCGTGAATTAATCCTCTCTAGGGAAATGAATTTCTTTTGTATAAGAATAAACTAGTTGATTGAACTAAGTTATAAGTATCCTACTGTTTAACCTAAGTGTGAACTGAGGATGACCTAACTGCTAAAGGAAACTTAACAAGATATGTACAAGTATATATACAGATATATGAACAAGTATGTAAACAAGTATGAATTGAATTGAAAAGGTGGTGGGTCTTATTCTTTGGATAGAGGCCTAAGTGTATTGTGATTTGTTGTATTGATTATCACTGTATGATTAGGGTTTTGAGAAATTGAAGAAAGTTTTGAGAAAACTTTGAATTTTGAATTTGAATTAAAAGAAATGTTATTGTTAATAGAATTAATTGAAAAGTAAGTTTGGGGCTTATAACTCAAAGAGAGACCCAAGTGATCTAAGAGCAGTTTCACCGGGAATAATGCTCCTCTTAGTACCAGTGTGATTTGAATCTTCTTTTTGTCATAAAAAAAGAAGAAAAAAAAAGACTGGACTTACAATCTATTAAAAGGCCCAAGTTAATGTATTTTGAATGGAAGAATAGTATTGGGTCTTATACTCTGGGAGAGACCCAGGTGTTTTCGAACAGTTTTAAAACAGACAGATGATTTTGAAAACAGAGGTATAGGGCTTACAACTCAAGGAGAGGCCCATGGAGGTTGTTTATTGTTTAAAACCAAATTTATGTACAAAAGATTGGGGCTTATACTCAAGTAGAGACCCAGATGATTTATTTTGAAAACAGTGATCGCACCGCGATACCGAAAGACGTTGTGGGACTTATACTCTAGAAGAGATCCAAAATTTATTTATGTACATAGGGGGTTGGGTCTTACACTCTAATAGAGGTCCATGAGTGTTGAAATGATGTTTTGAAAGATTGAATCAAAGAAAACCCTAATTTCATTTTTTTTAAGTATTTTTAAAAGAAAAAACCAATTAAAAATGATGAAAAATACCAAAAAAAATAATAAACATGTTATGAATTATGTTTAATGTTTGAAAAATGAATTTTTATTCACATGATGATTTAAAATCAAATTGGTTTTGAAAAATCAAGAAAAAGAAATTATTTAAAATGTTTAAAAAGCAAATTAAAATTAAATTCTTTAAAATATTCAAAAATATATCAAATAAAAATATTTTTTTTTATTTTTGTATGGAATAAAATATTTAAACATGTAAAGGATTTATGTTTAAAAAATCACTTGAAAATGATTAAATTTGGAGGAGAAATTAATTTTTGAAAATAATTAAGAAAATAATTAAAAATTCAAAAATTTGAAAAAGATTTGAATTATGGCGCCAACGGTCATCTTCTTCCTTGCACGTGTCCTCCATGGGAGTTTTGCAAAACCTCACATATATCTCTCAATACGTAATGATTTTTCACGATGTAAACATGAAAGTTGTGTGTTTTTGGACAAGGATTTCAATGATACCAATTAATTGCATTTCTTTTAAGTATAGAGTAAGATATCATGTGAAGCACAGATGAACCCTAATTTTTACAAGAACACTATGAAATCCTATACACGATTAATACATAGTAATTGATTGAGGGAAAACACTCTACATAAGTGCAGAAACATATTGGTAACTTGAAAACACATTTATGATGCATGGATCATGGAGTTTGAAGAGTTCAGGCTTACCTGTGCAATAGCAATTCGAATCCTTGGTTGTAGGTGTTAAAGAAGTGTTATGATGATCTGGACAGCTTCCTTGGACCTTAAGTAGTGTGTTGAGATGCTTGGAATAGATTGAAAACCTCTGGATTGGTGGGCATGACTCCAACTGCAGATGGCTTTGGGGTGAGGTATGAACTTGATGAATCTGGTGTTACAGATGTTGTTCAAGTGTTTAGACCATTCATATATGATGTATGTGAGGTGTTAGGACCATTGGTTTGAGTGGAATTGCTCTATATCTCAAAACGTGATTCTCACTTCTTTGAAAAATGGATTTTTAAGGTTTAAGAGGGAAATGGTGGAAAACATGTATTATGATGTTTTGGTGTGGTTTGATCAACCAGAAATAACCTCTATTTATATTAAAGGAAGTTTGTTTTGCAAAGAATAATGAATGGGGGCTGGATCACCCTATTGTCTAATGGATATGGCTAGGTGTTCAAAGTCTCCTCTAGCCATTGACTTGAGCCAAACTTTTCAAGTTTAGGTCTTCTAATTTTTGGCTAAGGCTTGACTCATTTGGACTGATATGTGTATGTTCATGCCACCTCAATGGATCCTATTAATTTCACATGACAAAACTTGAATTTGGATTTGTAACATTAACTTTCATGCGCCTAAATGGTGGGATTTTTGACTTGTTGGTCTTATGGTTCAGATTCCTCATCATTCATGTTGATATTGGACAGAAATACAATGATGCAAGTGTTTAAAATTGGCTCAATAAATCGTGGGATACAAGTCATGTGCCAATGCTGTCAAGAAAATAGTTTGCATCAAGGCATATTGGAAGGTCCATAACTCCTTGCTCAAGTGGAATCAATGGATGTTATTGTACTCTTTGGAAAGCTTTTATATCATACTTCAACTTTGATGTTTACATTTGGTCTTAATTTCTTTTGGATCATAATGAAAAATCCCTCCAAAGTTGGACAAAACATGAAACAGATTCTGCCTAAAAATTTTCTAAGTGTAAAAGTTCAAATCTTATGAAACCCTAACTTTATGGTCTTATAACTCAAACTCTAGGCATTTTCTGACCATGGATCAGTAGGACACTTTTGTAGTATGTAATGAGAGCTTTCATTTTAGCTTTGGATGGAAGAAAACGATTGCTTGGATCACAAGTTATAGCCTTGCAAAGTTGGGTAAAAATCACTTTTTTCCATAACTTAGTGAAATTTCAAGTTTCTCAAGGTTGCCCTTTTTGCAAGTAACCTCACTTTTCTTGATTTTTCATAATTGTTCATGGTCCAAGTCATAAGTTAACATTGTTTTTTACTTGAAGAGGCCATATTTGTCAAAAAAATCCCAAAAGTCAAACTTGATTTTGGTCACAGTTGACTTTTTATATCAGATGAATTTTGAACTTTGTGATCCTTTATGAAACCAAGTCCTTGGGCTAAATTGAACCTAATGGATGGATTCCATAGGTTTTTTAGAGTGTCTTGAATCATGTCCCAAGGTTTGAGATCATGTCTTGGTCAAAAGTCAAAGGCATGGTTGACTTTTTCTCAGAAACCCTAGTTTGTGGTCCAGATGAATTTGAATCCTTGCATTGCTTGTGAACCAAGTTCTTTAAATCAATTTAGTCTTATGAAAGGATCAAAATGATGTATTTGAGGTCCTTAAAGCATCTCTTTAGGTCTTGGCTCATGTCTTGCTCCAAAAGTTAACTTGGGGATTGAATTAGGTCAAAACCCTAATTCTTGATTTTTGATGAATGCATCCCCTGAGGCTATTTTGAACTTATGAATGGACTCATGAGGACCTTTTGAGCTTCTTGAATCATGTTTTGAAGTATTGGATCATGCCCAGATGAAAATTTATCTCTGGAGGCCTTGGTCGACCAAAACCCTAATTTGTTGACACTGATGATCTTATGGCTTGATCAACTTGAGATGTTGCATTTTTTGTGTTAGATTCTTGATGTGGGAGACCTCTTGATTCTTCATGGATTTTTGAGAGGTTTGAAAAGTTGAAGATCATGTCAATTCTTGATTAATCCTTTGTCTGGATGCTCTGAGAGGGCTCAAAAACCCTAATCCTTGGTTGAGGTGAATGCTCAACAATCTTTGAAAGGATTGATGAGGCAAGAAGGTACATACATATTATGGTGATGAATTGCATAATGATGTGAAATCTTGTGGTCAAAATTTAGGGTATGACATGCTTGTGGATTTAAGTGCAATATTTTTCTTCTTTTTCTTTTCATATTCTTCGTTATCAACAAGTCTTTTTAGTTATATCTCGTGTTCCTGCAATTCGATAAAAAGTGTGTGTGTGTGTGTGTGTGTGTGTGTGATCTTAGTCGCTAAATTCTTAGATTTACAAATCGCATTGACTTTGGGTTGTAAGCTACAATTTAGTTATCTAAGAATTGTTACAACTAGCTCCTCATTTGTAAATGATTTTCCCAGAGTTCATACTCATGGGTTAGTATGCCCAACCTTACCCTCCTTACCTCAATAGTTCCTTCATGGGTAATTTGGAAGATGCCCCACGTTTCTTTTACAATCTCACAGTGAGAAACTCACAAAAATTCATCAAGACCAAGAGCGGTAGTTATGACAAATTTCGCTTTTAAACTACGTTGCACATTTTCTTTATCATCTTTGGTCCAATCCTTTTCAAGTTTTTTTCTTCTGTAACACTATTAACTTTGTGTGTAGGATCAAATAGACATTCCTTCACATACTTTCAAATACCATGATTCGTCCCTTCTTTGAAGAACTTCATCTTATCTTTACACTAACTATACCCATATCAATTTAAGGATGGGGTTTGTTTAGTGAATTACTTCAACTCATTTTTCCTCCTAGGACGGTTAGTCTTTAACAGGAGTTAGGGTCTGATGCCACTCATTGCACAAGTGACTTCAAGCACAAGAGGGGGGATTGTGGTATTTAAAATTTGCGTTTACTTTAGTGATATTTTAAATTTTTACCTGAAAACGTGTTAGTAATTTCTTTTGAGTAGAGTGAACAACAGAGAAAATGAATAAAGTAAAAGTAATTTGCAAAAAATAAAGAGGACAAGAGTTAGATAGATTTCACCAAAGATTTATCCAGGTTTGGCTGAATGTTGGCGTAGTCCTGTCCCGAAGAGATATTTTTGAGATTTTGACTATAACTTTGAGCTTTTAAAGGTTACACCTATGAACCTTAATGCAATCTGAGATTCTTATAGGCTTATCCCTAACGAAATATAGTTTTTAGGACAGACTAAGCTAACAAACCGTTTAGAGATTTTCCGAATTATCTCAATAACCTAAATAGAACTTTTTCCAACAAAGTTCAAGAAACTAAAACATAGATTTTAAGACTGCTTTATCTCACAAATCAAACACAATTTCTCAAAAGATCACACTCTCAGGGATAAAACAACAACACAACCACTTATAAAATTTTCCTCAAAAGTAAAATTTTACTCAAAGCACCAATACAACTTAAGTGAAAAAGAAATATTTCTAGAGAGAGAAAGAGAGAAAATAAAGAGATAAATTCCAAAGAAAATATAAGACTCTGGAAAGTGGAATGAATGAAGAGGAGGCAAGTTTCATTTATATATGAGATGAAAAAAATCATAAAAGGAAATTATCCATGGGAATAATTGATGAGTCAATCGTTTGGCTTAAGGCTCAACCGATTGGATGGCCTGTTTTGATCGACTGCCTAGCACAATATGGAAATCTTTGATAGAGAGCCATTGTAAGTCATTAAGATGTTGTCCTAATTGTTTGGTTAATGATTTCTTCCTTCTCCAATTCAATTGGCTTAACTTTCCAATCTATTAGCTATTTCAAAAAAGTTTTTCCAATCGATTGGCTTAAGTTCCCAATCAAATGGGTATTTCAAAACACCTTTTAAAAGTAGTGAAAAATTTCTTAATCACTTGGCTTAGTATTGAAATTTCTTTAAGATGTAAGATGGTTATAAAATTAATTTTAAGTGTGCTTGTGAGTTACCTTAGAACTTAGGAGCTACTTCCTTACTTTTACCAAACTCTGGCAACTCAGACGAACATAATCTGAAGATCTTTCACACAACTTCTCCTTTATCACTACGAGGCTTCAATATTTTTTTCCAGATGTAATGAGCATAAAGCACTTCAATATTTATTCTCTTTTCATGATGAGGCTTTATATGTTTTTCTAGTTGGGTCACCATCATCAGAGAGTTGAAAGCTATTGCAACTGACTTCATCACAACTGTTGATATTGTCGTCATGAAAACTTAAGAAAGGATCTTCTTTTGGACTATACACTTTATACTTGAAATCACATAAATCCAAATTTCTCTCTTTTTGATGATGACTACGCATCTCTTAGGGAGGTGGTAAAAGAGAACTGGATAGATATATAATTGGAGTGGTTCAACTCCCCCTCACATGAGTAGAAAGTATACTCTACCCCCTTAAGAGTATACTTCTTCCAATTTAGCATAATCAAAAAGGTGAAAAAGAACAACACATAGATCACATGTTTGGTAAAAGAAGAAAGTTACCTTATAAACAGACGAGTAAGGATATTATGCTTCTCCCCACAAATGGTAGCATACATCTTTAAGATCCAATTGTAGGTAATCTTTAGAGGACCCCCCTGTATCTCAACCAATGTATTTGAGGCCTCATATTCCTTCCAAGAGATAATCATTTTCCTAAGGAAATGTTTTAGACAACCTCTTTTCATTTTCCTTTGGGCCTTCTATGAATATTGGACTTTAAGTGTACCACGCCTGGCACCCGTTTTCTCTAAAAACACTTAAAACTCAACCACATATTAGTAGAAAATAAATTTAAGTGACTAAGAAATTAAAAAATTACTTACTAGAGAATCAATCAGAGTTTTTTTTATTGTTCAATCTCTATTAAGTGCACTACCTCAAATTCTCAAGGTAACTTGAGAAGCCCCCCTTTCGAGAGAATGACAAACCACCGACAACTTTCTTCTCTATGAATCGTTTGATACAAGAGTTGATCCAACTATATGATATATAAATCCATTAAAAATTTATCATCTTAATCTTTTATTATGTTCCATGAACGTAGCTATTGAATGACATAATCAACGTCAACACTTTGATCGCATTCGTTGAAAAACACCATAAATATCAAGAGCATCAGTAGAGACAATCCCATAAGGTAACCATTTCTTCTTGTACACCTAGGATAGTAAATAATAATTTCCTATATTTTGATAATATCATAAACTTCCTTGTACATAGATTCGTTACTATTATCGAGTCAATAAAAAGGAACATGCATAAGAAGGAAATGTTTAGTTTAAAACATTTGTCTCATTCTTCTTTTTGAAGGCATGAGTGAAAATAATTTTCTAAATTTGGAGAATGACCAACATACACTTCCTTATGGATTTAACATTGTAATATTGAACTCTTTGTATCCTTTTGAAAGATTTTATGAAAACAGAATGCATGAGAAAGCTAGAAACACCCTTTGGCTTCTAGTTAAGCAACATGCGCATAAGTTTCATCAAATCTATTATTTGCTTTTGATTGTAAACTTTTTCAATGAGTCTTATTTTATTTCACAAATAAATTCCAAGATCATCAAGCTTGTTGTGAAACATCCACTAAGGTTTAAATTACTCAATTAGTTTTGAGAGTGAGTTCTCAAACGTCGTTTCTTCAAATTGATTTAACCTTTCTTGCATAGTAAGGGGCAGATGTTCTTTGATGATGAATTCATCAATTTCCTTTGACTCAATTTGTGAAACAAAATCCAAAGGGTTGCATACATTGCTAAGGGATTATTGAGATGTAATTCCCTTAAAAATATCTTCATTATGAATGAGATGGTCCTTAATAGTCCTCCATTCTTAAGATAGACATTAATTCTTTTAAAATAACTTCTCTAACTTAAATAACTACATTTGGACTTTGGACTTCCTCTTGTCTCTGATATTTTTCTTTCCCTTAGTTAACTTCTTTCCCTTGATATTTAACAACCTCCACTTCTACCTACTTGGGGTTAGTTCACCAAAGGTAATATGTACAAATTCTTCTATAGTCATGGTGTTTTCGAAAAGAAGTTTTAAACGAATTTTACATTAAGGTTTTTATAGACCATGCGGATAGAGAAATTGAACATACTTTATTACCTTTGTTACACAACTTACTTAATATAAAGTAACTTGTGCAATAAAGCTTTAATTAATTAGAACAACTATAGGGTAAGATTAGGGATCTTACCAAAAACCAATTATTTAATGATTTTGTATTATTCTTATTATAAATTTCTCCCTTCTTAGAAGTGGAAAAATTGAACATATTTATTTTTTCCGTTACGTAGCTTGAAGAGCAACTGTCGGTATCATCATCTCCATCAATATTTGACTTGTCTACCTTTGGTACCCAAATCTTTTTGGATCCTTTGATGTTAGTGGAATACATATTATGAGCAAACATGTGTTTCTTTTTAATTTCACAGTGCTCTTTATAAAAGTATGAAGGAAGATGTCCTTCTTTCCTCTCATAACTCTTTTTGATAAAACAAAACATGAAAATGTGGTTGTCTTCTTGCCTAAAATTAGGAATTTGGATCCTAATTTGTTTCATTTTTCTCGGTGAGAAATAACACTTAAGTAATATAATTTTTAGCTCAGCCCATGTCAGAATGGAGTCTGCGGGCAAGGATCACATTTATCCTATGGCTCTATCCCAGAGAGAAAATGGAAACACTCTTAATCAAATAACAACAGAGTCGACATTGTTCATTTTTAGCGTACCACAAAATTCAATAAAGATCAAAAAATGCAAGTTGGAGTTTTTGGCATGTAATCTAGCAAACTGGTTTTAGTGTACCATTCCCATGAGAAAAGGCTTAATTTTGAAGTTATTAGCCCCTACAATAGGATAAATTATGCTACAATATGGTTCTCAACAGCTAAAATAACATATTCCTTAAGTGGACAATTATCGCCAGCCATGGCTTGTTGTTGTTCTAGTAATCGACGTCTCTCGTGTAAGAAACGATAGCAGATAAATATAATAAAACCAGGAAAATGCCTTAGTCTAGACGACGACAAAATAAAATAATAATGTTAGAAAAAGTTGGTCCTTGGCAACGACGTCAAAAACTTGATACGCAACAGGTTTATGGAAATACCAAAGTAATATAAAATATTATCTTTCCCACAAAGACTAATTCTCTAAGTTTGAAATTCTATTTTATATGTGTTTAGTTAAAGCGATCAAAATTTAGGTTGGGAAAACATTTTTAGTTTTAGGAAATAAAGGGCTTAAAATAAGACCTAGGGTGCATGAGTTTTATCTAAAGAGACTCATATGAATTTTGCGTCTAATATAAGAAATAAAGAAAAAGAAATAACTTAGACAACACCTACTTTCGTCAGCATGTTGTCCTATCTTAAACAATTAATCTACCCATTTTTGTCGGTGTAGCTTATATGTTTCAGACTGATTATGCAGAGCTCTTAAAAATGATATTTTCTCAATTGAGTTCGAGACACTTTCTTCGTCTTGTACTCAGTTGTTTGGAACTTCTCGTCCAAATACGGAAACACACCCTTTAAGCATGAGATCAATATCTAAAATGAATTTACTTTCGTAAAGACATCTGAGTGAAAAATTTGATTTCTAGAATATTTGTTATATTTTATTTCTCGTAATAGAAAAACAATAAGTTCAAATGAGGTTTGTCACAAGACAATCCTCGTGATCCTTAGTTCTTAGGAAACTAGTCAGACATAATAATCATTAAAGCAGAAAACTCAAAAAAATGCCTAACATACATAGAAATAATAACAACGATAAATTAGAATCTGAACAAAGCAAAAATTACTTGAAATACACCGTTACAGAATTTCTACCCAGTGCAAATTCTACCTAAAACTCACCAAGGTATGAGACCCCTCTCACTTCCTATCAGTCACCACTATGACAAAATTATAACTCTTTCAATGTTTTAGACAATACACTTTAAAAGACACACAATCAGTCAATGCTTAAAAGCTTAGGATTGATTGACAAAACTTACAACTCAATAGAGACAGTCCTAGTCTTATATCAAGATAATATTAGAGAGGCTCACAAACAGTCTACTTCAATATATCAGAAGACACATGAGTGACACAATACTACAGTACATAAAAACAAAACACAAACCATAAACCCTTATTTGTACACACGGTTTTTTTCAATGACACTTCCACGCATTTTAGGTTTAGCAAGTCTCCTTTTATAGCCTCGTGCATTATGGGTTTGGACTCTTCCCATTTTGTCAGTTTTAACCTACTGCAGAATCTTCTCCAAAATAGCAGGAACAAATCTTCAAAGTTTCCAAAAACATCTCATCATTTAATTTTAGCGTTTTGTGTACAGCTGGCGGGACAGAAACTTGTTCCTAATAGCATCATCTTGACTCGCGTAAATTACTAAGATATATCAAAGAGAAATATCACAGAATTAAAACAAAACAAATCTGTCAAGATTTTAAAACAATCAGAACTGATGTTCTGGTAGAACATGTTCCAACATCTGTTAGGACATCTGCTCTCAAGATAAGATGAGCAACATGTTACATAATCACACACAACATCCTGTAGTGAACCATGTTTTAGCAAAATTGTTGCCAATCCATAAACCATGGAACCTTCAATCTCCCCCTTTGGCAAGTTTTGGCTAAAACACCTTTTGCACAATAAACCCTAAAGACAGTGTGTACATGAGGAAGAAGATAACCTGCATCATTGGGAATATCCACAACACTCCCCCTAGACCCCCAGAAATGGTCCTTGTCACGGAGGAATAAATCTCCCTCTCAAATCGGAAGAAGAAACTTTTCTAAAGCAAAAGAAAACCAACCTGAAGCACAAGAAAACCAACCTGAACACAAGCTTGAACTAAACTAGTTCAAGTCATTAGAAACACATATGGAAGAAGCCACAGTCATTAGAAACACATATGGCAGAAGAAAACATAAAAGATCCCAAAACATATCCAGAAAGACAGAACATCTGATAGGACATCATAGAACCAGCACAAGCTCAAAAACCAACCAACAATACCACCTTTAGAGACTTTTACTTTTATTTATTTTCTCCACATGTTTGAGCTAAAATTTAACAACTAACAAGTAAGTGAAATTCTGGTATAACAGATCTGTGATGTCAAGTGCGATGTCATAACATCATTATCTGTTGTATGAACAAGGCAATAATAGTAATCAGAAAAAGCAATAAACAACACACATAATTTGTTCACCCAGTTCGGTCTAACTACCTACGTCTGGGGGCATACCAAGCCAGGAAGGAAGTCCACTATTAGTAGCATCAAATTACAGACTCAACAGACCAATTGACAATCTACCTAATTTAATCACTACCCAATGACCCTTCTATCTAAGAGACCACTTAGATAAGAGACTCCACCTCACTCCCTATCATCTCAATGATGTCTAACAGTCAACATCCCAGTTACTGCATCAACAACTTGATTTCCTAAAGCTCTTTTATCACATAAACTTAGAAGACACACTTCTATGACACCCCTTTGGAGTTGCTTCAAAGCTTCCTCCAAGAACAATATCTACCTCATTACCTACAGGTTTCTAAGGAATAAAACAGTGACCATCTCACAACCCGAGTGCTTCACTTAGACAAAGCCCTAATGATCTACATCTTGGACCCGTACCTCTTCTAGGTTACAAGCATTCTATTTATAATATAATCCCAACTGGATTTGGGCCTTCAAACACATCAAATATTCTATAACAAATCTGCAACAGATCCTGCTTCTGAATAGATCTTCAATTAAATCTTCACATGTTAAATACTCAATCTTTACTAGATTTTATTTTTAATCTTCCACACCTTTAAATCATCTTCACATAATATTTCCAGTTTAAATCATCTCCACATAATATTTCCAGGATATTATGTATCTTTTAAATCTTCACTTTCTGCAAGATCTTCTCCACACAAATAGGTAAGATCTTCTCCACACAAATAGGCAAGATCTTCTCCACACAAATAGGCAAGATCTTCTCCACACAAATAGGAACAATTCTCCATGTCTATTTGCACAAAAATAATAACAAACTGTTCTCCACAAGATATGCAGAATTAATTGTATCAGACTAAATCTTCTCCAATAAATTCTCCTGCAATCTCTCTCAGCAGAAAATCTCACTAACAACAAAACACGTGCAGCCCTAAAACATCACAACTGATGTTCTGATGTTATGGTATAGTAATGTCATGACATCACTTATAACATCAGCATACAAAACTGCAACCCAAACTTAACACAAACTGAATGTTAACTAAACATAACAAGGCTGTTAAAAACTCATGTTGAAACATCAACCATGACATCAACATTGTTTTACCAAAATTCTAGCCAACTACAAGAATTAACAATCTCCCCCTTTGGCTAATTTTGGCTAAAACAATTTCAGCCTACATCAGAACAACTTGCAGCGGAAAACACTTACTAACATTCACAGCACAACCTGCAGCAATACCAACCAGCTGCAACAACTAGTAACTCAGCACAAAACAAATTCCCCCTTAAAGCAAGAACCATCATACCAACTGTTCAAACACGATTACTCCCCCTCAAGCTTATACCAACAAAACTAGGCAACACATGGGCTAACTCTCCCCCTTTTTAGCCACAATTGGACAACCATAGCAGCAAGCACAAAATTTCAAAAGCAACCTCTGAGTCATCCAACCAATATACTCATACCAGAGCAGACTAATCTCCATCTCACAATAGCTTAACAAACCTACTTCTCTCCCCCTTAATTTCTGCACTTCTGCACTATAACAACAGCAATCAGCTACATCCTCTGCAGCATATTCCTTGACTTGATTCCTTAGCAGCAACAATCAACTCCTTTTGACAGCATATGACATTTGTACTCTTGGCTCTGACGCTCTAACATTTGTACTCTTTGATACTCTTGGCTCTCTTGGCGACTTCTCCCCCTGTCATGGTTAACTAATGCTCTAGGTGAAGATGAACATTTGAGAACACTTGCTGGGTACATTCAAATGTTGTACTTTCACTTTTGGAGTACACAAACAAGTATCCTGACTAGTTTGACTCTTCTCACAAACTCCACGATTTCTCAGCTTACTTAAAAGCTTTACTGAGAACCAATCTCTTCAAGAGATACTCGCAACAGAAGTAAGAACAGCCAAAAAAACTTTTTGAACAGCTCAACTTATCTGACGCAATTCCTCTTCCATTACATCCCCTAGTGGTTATTGATACTAGTGAAGTCTTCCACATTCGTAGTCATGCTTTGCCAGACATACTACTAACACAAGGTCAGAATCTCCACATTCTAATCCACACAGTCAGACACACCTCTTATGACAAAAATGCTTGATCATCAACCATTCAAAGGACTCTCTCTCCCCAAGCTTTTCTCCTGGCTTTAGCAGGGTCCTCCATCATCCAACTATCCAAAGGCAGTCATTCCCTATCATTCTCCCGTATGATAAATTGGAATACTCCTGATCAGCTGATGAGTATCTTCACCTTCAGACTTCCAAGCAATCAATACCTGATCTGCTTCAGTTTTCTCCACATTCTCCATCCAAGACAGACCTTCTACTTCATCATTCTCCCGTATGACTATGTAGACGCTCCTTAGGCATAATGTAGGCACCAAGCTTCAGAACTAGAACAAAATCATCCTTCACCAAGGATATTCAACCAGATAATGTCCCAACACAAGTTAGAACATTTGTCACACACCAAGATATCATCACCATGATTCTTGATATGCTCCACCAACTGGACTTACTATTGCATAGTAATCCAAAGAACTAGAGAAGAATAATCTCCTTGAGTCTTCAACTCATCACCCTTCTGCCCAAGAGTAACTTGTTCCAAGACAATCCTCAATCATAACCAGCTGCCACACTCTGATTATCTTGATTCTTCGAATCCACTTCTGAGATCAACCAAATGCCATAGTTTGATCACCTCATTCATGAATCCTCATGTGAAAACAACAAAATGCCACATTTTGGCCTTTTTCACGTATGTCAGAAATCTCACAAAGATATCTTGATCCACCAAGGAAACTTGATCTTCAAGTCACATGTTCCACTTGCTCAAAAGCAAACACACTTAGACTCCCTAAGCCATGGTCATGTAACATCTTCTCCTTCCTGCAGCTCCCACAAACTGCCATGAGAACGATCTTTTTAAAGCATCCTATTGTTCATTCCTGTAGATCACCCTATCATTAGCTGAGACTCCTGATGTTAAGCTAGATTACGACATCTAACTCTTAAATTCAGCTCCTCCTTCTGCCACTCAGAAGAACCTCTTCCCTTTGCAGAAATAGATTTCCATGCTCTCATAGACTTGATTCAACAATCAAGTTTCAGTAGACAACCTCCATCCTGCTCAGAAACTCCAAAGACTTCAAACCTACCACATCTGAATCTTCAGAAAATAAGTAATCCAAGACTACCCCATAGCAATACCAAAGAATGCCACTTCCCTTAGTAGAGCCGTCAATAGAAAGCCAGAGATAACTGCCACTTATCCTCGACCTTCACAACCAAAGCAAACACCATGCTCCAACCCACTTAGATCAGAAACTGATCCAAGCTGAACCACCAAGATTATGACATCTTCATAGCCTTCCATCTTCATCTTCAACAGCACCACCATCTGGACAAGTCATTCATAATACTTACTAGGAACAGATGCTAAGCAATAATTCCAGGTTAACACCTAGGCGACTTGTGAGCGAATGTAGAACCCCTCCCGTGATTCTCCAAACCTCTGATGAAACGATGTTAAAATAATAGTCAGAACATCCTTAATCTTGTCTTTCAAGGATAATACTTGTGAAAAGCAATTGATCCTTCTTCAGATTCCAGCATCTTCTGAATCTTCTCCATGACAGACCATTATGACAACCACACATTCCTTCCAGGTTAGGTCAGTGTCTTGATATTTTACTTCACCCTGAGCAAAGAACTGAAATGATGTTTCAACATCAGTTCTAACATTAGTCTAAATCACATTAAACAACTCCTATTGATTTGGAGACTACGATCATATCTCTTGTAGGGAACATACGAGAGCATATCAGCATCTTCCAAAACTGTAGTAACTTGCATAACACACTCTTCCAGAGGCTTCTTCTAATAAGCACAGGGTTCAGACCTCCTAACCAAAGAGTAATAACTGCCATCCTTCTGCAGAAACGTATCATAGACAATCTGCTACTTTGAATCCTTCAAAGCACAAAACAGAAAGAGCTCAAGCAACCACCAATTGACCACCGGCTGAATTACCCTGCTACTGTACACAAACTCTTGGATGCCTTTTCCCTTCTCTTCAACCAGAACCTGCTGAACAGCATTTCAACAATTGTTCAACTTCACAGCTTCAGTGATCCTTCTAAGCAGCCATACTCTAATAGGTCTTGACTTCTAGCACGATGTCGAGACATTAGATTTGACATAATAAGCTCAGCTTCTTTCTTGATGAAGCCACAACTAGGCTTAAGAGATGACTGATCAAGATCTTCACTCCCGCATGAAAACTTTGACAGTGATACTCTTTTGCTTTGGCTCCACCTTCTTCTTTCACCATAAAAAAGGATGAAGGAATCACAACACAGAACAGGTTGGTCTTCAATGTTTGATTGAAATATATTCTTCTTCTTAACAAAACTGAAACATCCATGTCATACACTCTTTAATAAGATCCAATCACCTTTTGATCACTTAATCCTCAAGTATCTTTGGCATCTCTAACCAAACGGTGGAAGTTCTCTTGCATAAACTACAACATCATAGAATAACCTGCTGAGAACCTGCTGAGGAGACCAAACCCTAATGTCTTTCCAAGAGAATACCTTTCTAGAATCTCACTATCAGAGATATAAGAACCAACCAGGGTTACATCAGAATCCATGCAGCGGAACAACTCCTCAACAACCTTCAGGCACTACTCAAACATCCTTGCACACCACGTGCTAACAATACTCTATCATGAATAGTCCATCCTTCACTCCAAGGGATCATCCAAACAACTATCTTCCTTGCTCATGAACCAGAAAGTATCTTCCCAAGATCTCATCCAGAAACAGACAGGATGTCTGCTCTGATACCAATTGAAATTATGGTATAACAGATCTGTGATGTCAAGTGCGATGTCATAACATCATTATCTGTTGTATGAACAAGGCAATAATAGTAATCAGAAAAAGCAGTAAACAACACACATAATTTGTTCACCCAGTTCGGTCTAACTACCTACGTCTGGGGGCATACCAAGCCTGGAAGGAAGTCCACTATTAGTAGCATCAAATTACAGACTCAACAGACCAGTTGACAATCTACCTAATTTAATCACTACCCAATGACCCTTCTATCTAAGAGACCACTTAGATAAGAGACTCCATCTCACTCCCTATCATCTCAATGATGTCTAACATTCAACATCCCAGTTACTGCATCAACAACTTGATTTCCTAAAGCTCTTTTATCACATAAACTTAGAAGACACACTTCCATGACACCCCTTTGGAGTTGCTTCAAAGCTTCCTCCAAGAACAATATCTACCTCATTACCTACAGGTTTCTGAGGAATAAAACAGTGACCATCTCACAACCCGAGTGGTTCACTTAGACAAAGCCCTAATGATCTACATCTTAGACCCGTACCTCTTCTAGGTTACAAGCATTCTATTTATAATATAATCCCAACTGGATTTGGGCCTTCAAACATATCAAATCTTCTATAACAAATCTGCAACAGATCCTGCTTCTGAATAGATCTTTAATCATATCTTCAATTAAATCTTCACATGTTAAATACTCAATCTTTACTAGATTTTATTTTTAATCTTCCACACCTTTAAATCATCTCCACATAATATTTCCAGTTTAAATCATCTCCACATAATATTTCCAGGATATTATGTATCTTTTAAATCTTCACTTTCTGCAAGATCTTCTCCACACAAATAGGCAAGATCTTCTCCACACAAATAGGCAAGATCTTCTCCACACAAATAGGAACAATTCTCCATGTCTATTTGCACAAAAATAATAACAAACTGTTCTCCACAAGATATGCAGAATTAATTGTATCAGACTAAATCTTCTCCAATAAATTCGCCTGCAATCTCTCTCAGCAGAAAATCTCACTAACAACAAAACACGTGCAGCCCTAAAACATCACAACTGATGTTCTGATGTTCTGGTATAGTAATGTCAAGACATCACTTATAACATCAGCATACAAAACTGCAACCCAAACTTAATACAAACTGAATGTTAACTAAACATAACAAGGCTGTTAAAAACTCATGTTGAAACATCGACCATGACATCAACATTGTTTTACCAAAATTCTAGCCAACTACAAGAATTAACAGTAAGCAAAACTGACTCTGCAAGAACAAAAACACACGCCTAAAACCAAGAAAATCTAAGACCCCAAATGAAAACAATTGAAAATTCGACCAAAACAACAAACAAAAACTAGTTATTCCATCCAACCTCCTGAATTCACAAATTGAACCTAATCTTCGTCACCATTCCTACCAGAATCACTATCCTTAGAACGAGTCTT
This sequence comes from Lathyrus tuberosus, assembly GCA_022829125.1. NCBI lineage: Eukaryota > Viridiplantae > Streptophyta > Magnoliopsida > Fabales > Fabaceae > Lathyrus > Lathyrus tuberosus. The sequence continues at coordinate 9,096,629 of JALAZF010000250.1, forward strand.
CTTTAAAATCATAACCTTTGTCACAGAAGTTTTCCCTGTCAGGACATCTCCTGTTGATGACCCGGCAGATGTCACAACACTTGACTTACCCTTCTTTTCATTCAGAGGTTCCTTCTTCTTATCAAAAAATTTAGAGGATTGGCTCATGTTAGAAGTACAACGTAAGGGGATGAGAAAAAACACGCAGGCTTCAGTCTTTATATAGCATAAAATCCTTTGTTTATAACACCGGACAAGTCAAGGAGAGCAATGTTAGAAACAGCTAAGTCAGTCTTGAAAATGGACCACCGTCCACAAGTGGGAAATGAATCTATTAACTCTAGGTATCTTTTTTCAAACATAAATCAAGACATTTCCCATGTCATTGAAACACGCTACGCATGCACACACAAAAAACACGTTTTTCAAGCCTACTATTAGAGCACTGCTAACTAGATCCACCGTCCTCGGCATGCTGCCCACACGTAGACTCTTGTCAGTCTTAACTGAAACAATTTGGTACAATGTCCTGACATTTTGATAGACATTTTTTTTCTAAGACTCAGCTAAAGGCACACAACATGTTCCAAACATGAAGCTTTCCATCAAATTCCTTGCCTAGACAATTCATTAGTGGTTAGCCCAAAATAAATGGGCACAATGTCACGACATTCCATTAGACATATCACAACCAAGTAACATAACCATCCTGACTGACCAATATCAAGACATCTTGTCTAACATTATACTTTCACAGAGCCAAACAAAGAAAACAGGTTGCATGAGATTATTCATGCTTTGTACAGGATGTACCAAAACAGCTACACAGCAGACAAGTACACATCTCCCCCTGTCAAACAAAATCAGTTCTCCCCCTGAAGGTGGAGACCAAGTAAAACACCTTAAGCAATTCCAAATCATAGAAAACAGCATCATCGGCCATCTTATTCACACTCCCACTGCAGAGGAGGAGTTTCTCACCAAAGAGTTATCAGAAGTAAACACAGCGGAATAAAAGAAACACCCATCAATTTCAAAAATAAACTTGTTAAGACATCTTATCTGATATTACATGGCCATTAGCAAAAATCCCCCTGAATTGTATAGCATCAAGGAAGCCAATGACCAGACACAGTATATGGAAATACACATCACTTGGTGGAAACACACATCACTTGATCAACTTCGAGTGTTATGCCACCTCTTTCCCATGTCAAAGATCCGTCTGCACTTCTTGTTGTTGTTACAAGCCTAAGGAGAGTTGAGTCTGAACCCCCTTGCCACAACCTTGCACTCTGTCTTCTTTAATCTCTCAATAATAACAACCTTCTTAGGCATACTATGCCTCTGAGAATAGAGGAAAGATACAGTAGATATTGCCTTCCTCCATACCTGTAACTGCTATAACTTCTTTATAGAGCCAGTACTTAGCGCACTGCTTATGTCCTTAAGTTATTGTGCACCGAATACTTTAGTACACATACCAGCCAGCTGATCCTCAGAATCCACACACTCCAACAAACTCACCTTTCCTTTATCAAGATTCCTGACTAGTTGACTATACCTGTCAGGGTTCTTGCTCCAGCCATGTTGAGTAATATACCTGACAACATTAAGATCTTCACAGTCTAATGTCATACCATTCATCTTGACATCATATCCCTCCATCATCTGCTTCATCTACACTAGTTAAGAGCAACCCCTTCTTGTCTTACCATATTCAGTTTCAATAGTGTTTCCAGAAACACATTCGTACGCATTGAAGAATTCTTTCATCAAGAATACACCATAGACACTTGTTTCAATGATGTAATTCAAAAGCTTCTTTTCTTGAATGGTAGAACTCATCCTTGGTTCCAGCTTAAAGCCAAGACAAGAATTTGACATTTTCTTTGTATGTTCAGAAGGGTGTCTTGCAATGAGTTCCATGGATAGCTCTGCCTGAACTCTAACAGAGAGACCTGAAGTGAGTTGAGGATCATCTGTCATAATGCTAGAAAGATTGCATCTTTCTTCTTTTCTAGTCTGCATAGAGAATGTCCCAACATTGTTCTCAACATCCATCTTTTTCTTAGTAACTGAATCATCAATTATTACACTGATAGATTCCTCAATCACTTTCATTCTGGAATTAAAAACTCTATAGGCTCTGCTGCTTGAAGAGTACCCCAAAATATCCCTTCATCACTTATAGGAATTGTCTTACCGTTCTAATTTTTCCCAGTCAATACAAAGTATTTAATTCCAAACGCATACAAGTGTTTGACTGTAGGTTTCCTCCCTTTCTATAGCTCATAAATGGTGGTTGAAGTACTTCCTCTTAATGTGACCCTATTATGAATGTAGCACGCAATATTCATAGCTTCAGTCCAAAATACCAATGACAATTGCTTGGCATGACGCATCACTCTAGCCAATTCTTGTATCCCTCTGGTCTTTTGTTCAACAATTCCACCTAGCTGATAAGAGAATTCATGACCAATATTTTCAGAATCACAAAACTCTGAGAATTGTGCACTTTCAAATTCCTTGTCATGGACACTTCTAATCTTTACAATCACATTGTTCTTTTCCCTCTGAATAGTTTTACACAAATCTTTGAAGACTTCAAACAAGTCTGATTTTTCTCTAATAAACTTCATCCATGTGAACCCAGAACAATCATCTACAATCACAAAGACATACCTCTTTCCATCCAAGCTTTATATCTTCATTGGTCCCATCAAACCCATATGAATTAGTTCCAGCACTCTGGATGTAATCTAATGTCGCAACATTGTATGAGGCATCATACCCTGCTTTTTAATCTCACATTCTCCACATATTTTCCTTTCTTCAATTTTAAGGTCTGACATTCCTCTAATGGCTCCTACAGACATTATTTCCTTTATTCTTTTAGGATGAAGATGTCCAAGAATCTGATGCCATAACTCCACGTCATCCTCATTTGTTATAGGCCATGTGGAGGAATAAGAAGTTATTTGAGAATCCCACAGATAGAAATTATCTTTGGACCTTACACCTCTCATTAGAAAAACACCTTTCTCATCTTTGACTATGCATTTTGATTTTGAAAAATTGACTAACAAACCTTGATCACAAAGCTGACTAATGCTAATAAGGTTAACAGTTAATCCTTTCACCAGCAGAACATCTTCTAAATTAGGAGATCTTGCACACATCAATCTTCTCACTCCTTTAATTTCTCATTTAAATCCATCACCAAATCTGACAGACCCTGAGGGCTGAGACCTAATATCCACTAACAGCCTCTAAATCCCCGTTATGTGTCTAGAGCATCCACTGTCAAAGTACTAGTCTTCTCTAGTTGAAGCCCTCAAGGAGGTGTGAGCCATAAGATTCACATCCCTATTGATAAACCTTTTTTTCTTACTCAACTGATTGACGTTGGCCTGAGCTGAGGCTTGTTGCACTCCATACATCTTGTAACAAAATGGCTTAATGTGACCATACTCCCCACATTAATGACACCTCCAAGTTGAGGCTTTAGAATTTATTGAAGACACGCCATGTCTGCCAGGATGTTGTAACATGTGGTTGGACATCGTGACCATTTTCTTCTTTTCAGAAAGAGGGAACTCTTCTACAGACTTATTATTTTGTTGATCATCACCTCCTGCATTTCTATACTCTTTCACCACATCATATTTGTTACTCATTCTTCTTAATGAGTCTGTCATGCAATTAAGCTTAGATTTTAGGAAGATTACCTCATCCTGAAGATGATGAACATTACATAGAAGTTCTTTCTTCTCATTCTCTAGTACAACAATGATCTTCTTTTGATTCTCCTCTGTCTTAATATGTTCCTCATACTTGCCACAGGTTTCCTTGTAGGACATATTCAGATCTTCATAAAGGTAATTTTATGAACATGATTCTTCCTCATCAGCCCATCTACCAAATAGAGCAGTCACAATGTTGCTAGCTAGTCTCAGAATTAGATTCATCTTCTGACTCATCATCATCAGACCATGATACGGACAACCATTTCTTCTGTTTTTTGAGAAAAGTGGGACATTCTGATTTGATGTGATCAAAACCCTCACACTCATAGCATTGAATTCCTTTGCCTTTATTTGACTTCTCTCCAGACCTGGCATTCTTTTGGGAGTCATTGTTGTTTCTGGTGTCGGATGAGATATTCTTGACACCTGATCTTCCTCTTCTGTCCACCCTTTTCAAAACCTTGCTAAATTGCCTCCCAAGAAGCACAATAGCATTAGATATATCTTCATCTGTATCTAGGTCACATTTATCTTCTGAGTCTTTAGTATTTGACACAAAAGCTATGCTCTTCTTCTTTTCAGCCTTGTCACTGATCTCTAATTCAAAAGCTTGGAGAGATCCCATAAGCTCATCAACCTTCATGTTGTTTATGTCTTGGGCTTCTTCAATGGCAGTCACCTTCATATCAAATTTCTTTGGAAGAGACCCGGGAATCTTTCTGACCAACTTAGCTTCTGAAATATTCTCCCCCAGAGCACTTAAGGCATTGGCTATCTCAATAATATTCGTGTGAAAATCATGAATGCTCTCATCCTCCTTCATCTTCAAGTTCTCAAACTTGGTGGTAAGAAGTTGAATTCTCGACATCTTCACCTTAGAAGTTCCTTCATGGGAAGTCTTCAATATCTTTCAAGCATCTTTAGCAACAGTACAATTATTTATCAATCTGAAGATGTTCTTGTCCACTCCATTAAATTTGGCATTTAGTGCTTTGGAGTTTCCCTGAGCTAGCTTGTCATCTTCATCATCCCAGTCTTTCCCAGCCTTCAGCACATTAGTAATATTACCATCCATATCTCTGACCATTAGAGGGTCCTATCCCTTGATCACGGACTTCCAAGCCTTGTTGTCCATAGACTTCAGAAAGGCCACCATATGTACCTTCAAATAATCATAATTGGTTCCATCAAGGATGGGTGGTCTATTCACCAAACCTCCTTCCTTGTCCATTGCACCAGAAAGTATCTTCCCTAAATCTCACCCAGATACAGAGCAGGATGTTTGCTCTGATACCAATTGAAACTCTGGTATGCAGATATGAGATGTGCTAAGAGATGTCGAGACACTGATATTTGTTTAACACACAAGGACTAAGGTACACAAAGTTAACAGTACAAAAAATAATAAAACACAGAATTTTTAACTCAGTTCAGTGCATAACAACACCTACGTCTGGGGGCTACCAAACCAGGAAGGAAATCCACAATTAGCAGTATTAATTCAAAGCTAAACAACCCAGTTTACAACTTCTCACTTAATATCTACCCATTGCAATTTCTACCTAAGACTCACCTAGGTATAAGACCCCTCTCACTTCCTATCAGTCACCACCATGACAGAATTATAACTCTTTCAATGTTTTAGACAATACACTTCAAAAGACACACAATTACTCAATGCTTAAAAGCTTAGGATTGATTGACAGAACTTACAACTCAATAGAGACAATCATACTCTTATATCAAGATGATATTAGAGAGGCTCACAAACAGTCTTCCTCAATGTATCAGAAGGCACATGAGTGACACAATACAACAGTACACTAAAAGAAAACTCAAACCCTAAACCCTTAGTTGTACACACGGTTTTTTTCAATGACACTTCCACGCATTTTAGGTTTAGCAAGTCTTCTTTTATAGCCTCGTGCAGGATGGGTTTGGACTCTTTCCATTTTGTCAGCTTTAACCTACTGCAGAATCTTCTCCAAAATAGCAGGAACAAATCTTCAAAGTTTCCTAAAACGTCTCATCATTTAATTTAGCGTTTTGTGTACAGCTGGAGGTACAGAACCTTGTTCCTGATAGTATCATCTTGATATGCGTAAATTACTGAGATATATCCAACAGAAATATCACAGAATTAAAACAAAACAAATCTGTCAAAATTTTAAAACAATCAGAACTGATGTTCTGGTAGAACATGTTTCAACATCTGTTAGGACATCTGCTCTCAAGGTAAGCTGAGCAGCATGTTACAACATCACACACGACATCCTGTAGTGAACCATGTTTTAGCAAAATTGTTGTCAATCCATAAACCATGGAACCTTCAAGCTTGATATGTCATTCCTTCCTCCTACTCTCTTATGAGATAATCTTAGTGCAATGCTCTTGTCACACATGTTAGGACGAAACATATTGAGCTAGACATCCATTTTGTTTGTGAGAGAGAGATAGCCAATAAGATAAAGATCCATCAACATTCCTAGCAGTGTGCAAGTTGCAGACACTTGCAATAAACCCCTGACACAACCACTTTCACAGTCACACCAAACCCAACTCACGACTTACATCCCACCTTAAACTTAGAAGAATGGTACAAAATAGACATTAATGTTAAGAAGTGTATTGCACCATGTCTGTGTGTATAGAGAAAGCAAATGCGTATCACCATACATATGTGTATAGTAGAGGTGCATGGTAACATGAACACTCCATGTATGAGAATAGCATGATAGCACTAAAGCTTCTATAAATATGAGTGTCATGACTTTGTAAAAGAACTAACTCATTAAGCATAATACAATCAAGTTCACGTTTATTTATTTAATATAGAGGAAAAAATAAAATAAAAAATAAACTCACCTTTCATAAAACTCCTTTAGATATCCTTATTGTGCTCAAACAATAGTGGATATATGGTATCCCATGCAACGTTCTTTGCATTTATGCAAGAATGAGACATTTTAAGAACAACAACATAAGCCGTTTTCAGCATATACATTAATGAGTATGAATCTTTAGTTTCGAAAGCAAAATGATTATGAATATTATATGGCCCCATACATACATTCATAACTTTCATTATCAATAAAATAACCATATGAGACAGAGACAGTACATGAATCTATTAACATTGGTTAAAAGAAATATTGTAATATCCGCTTATAAAATTTATTCAATTCAATGTTACACACCTTATGAGCGACATAGCCTAAGAAAATTTTACAATGAATATTAAAAACTAATTATATACAGCTAGTCGTGAGAATCAAAACATTGTCTTCCAAATATATATATCAACTCTCACCGCATCACATACTTCATCTCTTAGTTTTCAGTTAACTATCACTAAGTTTCGTTTTTCAAAGGAAACTAAAATGGCTGGAGTTCCGTTTCCGTCGAACCTTTTACCGTCCGACGGGAGTCCCGAATGGTTAAGCAAATCCGACAATGCGTGGCAGCTAATGGCCGCGACGTTAGTCGGATTACAAAGTGTTCCAGGGCTAATAATTTTATACGGCGGCGCGGTGAAAAAGAAATGGGCAGTGAATTCAGCATTCATGTCACTGTATGCATTTGCATGTGTGTTTTTCTGTTGGGTTATTTGGGGTTATAGAATGTCATTTGGTGATAGGCTTTTACCATTTTGGGGTAAACCAGGAGTTGCACTTGATGAAAAGTATCTTTTCAAACCAGCTTTTTTGGGAGCTTTTCCTGTTGCTACTATGGTTTATTTTCAGTGTGTTTTTGCTGCTATTACTTTGATTTTAATAGCTGGTGCTTTGCTTGGAAGAATGAACTTCTATGCTTGGATGTTGTTTGTTCCTTTATGGCTCACTTTTTCATATACTATTACTGCTTTTAGTATTTGGAGTCCTAATGGATTTCTTTCCAAAATGGGGATTATTGATTACTCGGGTGGTTATGTTATTCATTTGTCTTCCGGTGTCGCCGGTTTCACCGCCGCTTATTGGGTAAGCAATAATGATTTTCATATGGTTATAATTAAATGTATTTAGACACAAACTAGTGACAAATCTTATGTTTTTTAAGTTCCTGTATAAATAAGTCGCAGTTTAACCGTGACAAATATTTTATGAGATTTTATTTAATTACAGTTAAATTTTAGACTCTGTATATTAGTACGCTCTCAAAGACCACGTCTCTGAGACTAATATTAGTAGAAATTTAAAAGTCCTTGTGTTGCATGTCTTTTATCTGACGATGAATGTGTATGTATTTGATGTTTTGGTTAGGTTGGACCGCGACTAAACAAAGATAGGGAAAGGTTTCCACCAAACAATCTACTTCTTATGTTAGCAGGAGCAGGACTGTTATGGTTGGGATGGACAGGTTTCAATGGAGGAGATCCTTACTCAGTTGGATTAGATGCTTCCTTGGCCGTCTTGAACACACATGCTTGCACTGCTACTAGCCTGCTTACTTGGGTTTTCCTTGATGTCATTTTCTTCAGAAAGCCTTCTGTTATTGGTGCTGTTCAAGGCATGATTACTGGTTTGGTTTGCATCACTCCAGCTGCAGGTTTGTAAATATTTAACTAAGTTCTTCAAACCATGGGTCTAATTTGCTTGTAGATGTTGCGATTGCAGTCATTGCGGTTTTAAAGTTTGACACTTAAAGTTCAAAATTTTCATTATATCATTAAAAAAGTTGAGTTTTGGAGTTCTAAAAATGTGGTTCCTATAACGATCACATCGCAATTGTAGTCTAATGAAGTTGCAAAGACTACTGCATCAACAATATTACAGCCGCAATTGTGGTTGCAGTAATTTAGAATCATTCTTCAAACTATTTTTTCTTTAAATCTATATATGCGGATACCATTTTTAGTATGAGATATTATTTTCCCACTTCTATTCAAGACAATAGCGTTAAAACTCTCGAAGGAGAATATTACTGTCCATTGTGGTTCAACTCAATTCGAGAGATTAGTCTCTCCAGTTGTGTGCTGTTATAATTGATCTTATTTTATCTATCTTACTCAGGTGTTGTACAAGGTTGGGCTGCACTTATAATGGGACTATTCTCCGGCTCAATTCCATGGTTTACCATGATGGTAATCCACAAGAGATCAAAGCTACTTCAAAAGGTCGACGACACAATGGCAGTGTTACACACTCATGCAATTGCAGGAAGTCTTGGAGGAATACTCACCGGTCTATTTGCTGAACCAAAACTGAACTACTTGTTCTACGAGGCTTATAACAAATACGTTGGTTTATTTTATGGAATACAAATGAACATAGCAGGCACTGGACTCAGACAAATAGGAATCCAATTCCTTGGAATTTTGTTTGTTATCTTTGTTAATGTTGTTAGCACAAGTTTGATATGTCTCGTCATTCGAATCTTTGTTCCGTTGAGAATGTCCGAAGAGGATATGGAGATCGGTGATGAAGCTGCTCATGGTGAAGAAGCTTATGCAATTTGGGGTCAAGGTGATAAACTTGAGAATTCGAGTTCCAAATATGGAAGTTCTTTATATGAAGATGTTGAAGTTGCTGCGACGAAGAAGAATAAGCGCGGTAGCGGTAGCCAGATTGAGATGATGTGAAAATGTATGTTATATGTGTTGTTGTTGTGATGAATTTGGTGTTGTTTTGAGAAAAATAAAAGGTTTATGTTTTATTGTTGACTGGATTCTATATTTTCTGTGTTGATTTTTCAGAACAAAAGTTATTGGTATGTGCTTTGGATGCATTGTGTTTTTGTTTTGGAACTATGTAGTTTTTCTTTGTTTATTTTGTTTGACAGTTGTTTATGTGTTGTTTTGTTAGTCATGTTTTGCATAGTACTATGATTGAGTTGGAAAACACATTCGAGTATAAATACTTAAATTTTGATATCATATAACTTTACAAGAAAGATTGAGTATATGTACAAAAGTTAAAGTTACATCCATTGATCTACAAGTTAATTAACCCACCACTATTACCAACCGACCGATGGAACAATAGGCCAAACTACAATCAACACTATTCGATAAACCATGATAGAGACTCCAAAAATAACTTTCATCTTTGTGTTTTTGAATTAGTAAATATATGAAAAATGAAAAAAAAAAACACTTAAGTTCTAATTTATAAGAACATGGAGAATATATAAAATTATGCAAATGATAAAAGAATTAAATTTATAAGTCATACCAGTAAGTTATGAGAAAAATGCGATTGAACGAAAATTATGCAAAAATATTAAGAATCAATTTGATTTTATATTTGAGAGGTCGACTATGGAAGGATCTATCTACTACGACATGTGATGAAGCAATAATGGATAGACCAACAGACTTATACTTAGTTTTAATTGACTTGAAAAAAGAGTATGATAGAGTGCCTAAATAGATTTTGTGTAAAGTCATAGAGAAAAAATGTGTTAGGATTGCCTAGAGCTCCAAGATATGTATGAAGAGGTATTAACTAGTGTGCAGATACATGGTGGAGAGACGAACGATTTACCCATTACAATACCATTGCACCAAGATTCAACACTAAGCCGCTACCTTTGTAATTTAACTTTGGATGTACTCATGGAACACATCCAGGAGATTGCACCGAGATGTATATTTGTTTTACAGATGATATAATCTTATTTGAAGAGTTAAACAGAGATTTAAATAAGGGTTTCGAGATTTGGAGACGAATCTTAGAATTTACATTTGGCTTAAGCAGAAGTAAGACGAAGTATTGGAATGTAAGTTCAGCAAAATTATAAGGGTTTTAAACTAGAGGTGAAGGTTGGAGCCCATATTATCACATAATTCACTCGATTTAAATATATTTGATCTATAATACAAAACAATGGAGGAATAGGAAGAGATGTAAATTATCGAATTCAAGATGAGTGATTGAAATGGAGGGAGGTCTTAATGATTTTATGTGATACAAAAGTATCGCTCAAGCTGAAGGAAAATTTTATCAAACATCAATAACACCTGCAATGTTGTACGAGACAAAATGTTAAACAGTTAATAATTAACACAAGAATAATGTAAGTGTAATAGGGATGAGGATGTTGCGTTAGATGTGTGGTAAAACTATATAAGATAAGATTATAAATGATAATATTAAAAAGAGTATTGATAACACCTATAATAGAAATGATGATCAGAAATAAATTTAGGTAATTTGGGCATGTAAAGAGAAGAGATGTAGATTCTATTGTAAAAGTGGTAGATCAGATGAAAAAGATTCAAACAATTAGAGATAGAGGAAAACTTAAAAAAATTATAAGAGAAACTTTTTTAAAAAATCTCAAATTTACAAATTCGACATGACTCCTTTTAATGCGATAAAAATTAATTTGCCGTTGTTATGTGTTTTTTTGATGACTAAAAATCAAGCTTCCCCCAACCTAATAAGCTCTCAAACTCTAGAGTGTTTCAGCCTACTCTCCAAATCCTTAATATTAAAGTAGCATATAATTATTGATAACCAAATCCATGCTCGCAATCACTTTTTCTGCGTAAATTCCTATCTTCTAAACCAACACCCCTACCCATCTTGACTTGCTCGACATTATTAAAGGTCGCCCATATGACTTTCCAAATGCTTTAAAATTTTCAAAAATCAATTATTTTATTCACTGAGACCCTCACTAGAAATAAAAGAATCGAAACCACTAAGTATTAAGGACCAAGAGAAAGATCTAGACCCAATTGATGGAAGTTAATAAGAAAGTATCCTCCTAGACTCAAACCATGATATGTTTCCACCCCGAGAAGTACCTTATAAATTTGGAATTTCATATGCTAATTGCATTAATTTTGGAAGGCCACGTTAGGTGAATTCTTATCTATCCACTTCAAAAAGTTGGATAGAGTTATCCATAGAGTAAATTAGGCTACATTGCATTAGAAATCTACAAAATTTAAATCATTAAATAAATAATTAAGTATAATAAATTAATATGACATTAGTAGATTGGTTGAAGATAGACTATCCAATTTTTTGTGTTGGATAATGAAGTTATCCCCGCCACATTATTATGTTTAATTATTTTATTGCTTCTTAAGTCTTTAACCTTTCCTCAAAACATGAGCCAAGATCAAAGGAACGAGAGATGTTTTCCGCTCAGAGGACCTCTCTTTTCACATCAACACCGTATCCATAAGCCCAACCATCCTACGAAACCAGTGAGGCACTTCTGACATGCTCCTCAATCTTGCATTAAGAAAGTGGACTAGAGGGAATATGTTCATGAAAATATGGATCCAAAAGGCATGTCCTCGAAATGGAATCAGACCACCCTCCTAGGTTGGAAGTGGTAAGGCCAAGGTAAGATCCCCAGATACCCTTCTTAACAAATAGAATTGGATATTGTGGCATTTATTTTGAAAAAATATGGCGGTTTCAAATCATGATTTTTTACTTTAATAAAGCTTTTCAATAAAAAGTGATACAAACAACCATAACAGTTATTTAAACAAGCAGTTATGTGTTCGTAAATAATGACAATTTCAACGGAATAATATTAACATTTTTGTTATAGAAAATTATAGACATTCTAATATTTTTTTCTAATAGGTCATAGACAAAAATCTCCAAGTGCTCTTGGATGTACATTCTAACATTTGAAACTCTTTAATCTATATCTATAATGTAAGATAATTAAATTTTATGGAAAACTCTAATTTGTCTCTCTTTGGTTTTCTGCCACGTCACCATTTTGATGGCAAAATTGGTCCAATTTTTCAAAACTCAACTATGTCATATGTTTAGTTATGTTTCCAATTATTGCTTAAAATTTTCTGCGTCATTCTCCAGCCATGGGTTTTCTTCCTTCATATTCTTTTCAAACCTTAAGCAAACTGAATGTCCTATCAATCACTTATTTCCTTCCATACTCATCATATATATCTAATCACCATACTCATCCAACATATGTTTCTTCTCATCATACTCATCCAACATATCTATCTTTTCACCATCTTCATCCATGTCTTCTTCAACCGCTCACAGTGCTCGAAACTTTACCATTGTTCAAATTTCTTCTTCCAAATCTCTTCTTTCAACGTTTCATAATTTCAACTCAATATTAAATCTACTATTTAAGAGAAACAAAGTAAATATGGATTTCAAACTAGATTTTGAATTCTTCCTTTAAAGTATCTTCTCGTCAGAGATATGTTCGACAGGTTCTGGTCACTAATGGCATACTAGGTAGATTTAAACCAAGCTGTGAAAAGGTCCAATTCCCAAAATAATATTTTCTAGTAGATACGTCATCGACATCCGTCCTCACATCAATGACCTCATTGTCATAACTGTGCAATGTGATAAATGAGATATAAAGCGGGTGCTGATAGACCCCGAAAGCTCAAAAAATGTCTTGTTCTATGACACATTTGGGAAACTCCGCCTAGATCCACATGACATTCATATGTTTCGAGGATCCATGGTCAGGAATTATGGAAAACACGTACAGGTGAAAGGGAACATAACTCTCAAAATGATGTTTGGACTAAACGTAAACGTGAAGACAATCAAGGTCATGTATCTCGTCATACATGCCCTTTTGCAATACAACATCATCGTGGGGCGACCCACCCTTAACCTATTAGAGACCACCTTGTCAACCTTACATTTAAGCATGAAATATTCTCTACCTAACATGAGGGTTTGAGTAGTCCAAAGGGATTAAGACAACGTCCAAGTTACCATAGCAACCTCAAAATAAGAAGAGTATGGATGGTTGTATCCGCCATTCTACAACCTAACACACATCAAATAAATGTTATGAATTTATATCCAAAGATTGAGCCTGAGAAGGAACGGCTAACCCCATAATAAATGTGTGTTGATTTCACTAACCTAAATGCAATATGTCATAAGGATACATACCTATTGCCCAACATTGACAAGCTGATTGATGGGTCCTTAGGCTATAAGACTTTAAGATTCATTGACACATACCTTGGCTTCAATCAAATAATGATGAATCCTTTGAAGGCAACCAAGACGACATTCATGTCTAACTATGCCAATTACTACTACAATATCATTCCTTTCAAACTGAAGAATGTGTGGGCCACTTATTATAGACTAATGTACACATTATTCTCAGAGAAAATAAGGTAGATTCTGGAGGTTTACATCAATGATATGATTGTAAATACTTTATAGGAGAAAATCTATTGTGTAGCCTTGGAGGAAATCTTGGAGTGAATCAGAAGGTATAAAATGTGAATGATCCCCGCCAATAAGTCTTTCTATTCTCAAGCAAGCAAGTTCATTGGATTTATGCTAACCAAAAAGGGGATTGATCAGGTAAACCCTAAAACATGCCAGACTATTATGAGCACGATGAGCCATTATGGTACAAAGAAGTTTAACAGCTAACAGGGCACCAAGTCGCCTTAGCTCATTTTATTTCTTATGTAAGTGATAAAGCGTTCCACTTCTTCTCCACTTTTGAAAAGAAGGAGAAGTTTGAATGGAAAAGAGAGTGTAAAAAGGCATTTACTAACCTGCAAATGTATTTTGCGACACCACCAATATTGACGGCCCAAAAGCAGACGTACCGCTCTATTTACACCTGTAAATCACCGATCAGGCGATGAGCTTCGTGCTCGTCCAGGAAAAGTACAAAAGTGAATTGCCAATCTATTTTGTGAGTAAGGTATTCAAATGCGTCAAGGTAAGACACCAAAAAATTGATAGACTTGCTTTGGATGTCTTAATAATTGGAAATAAACTCGGGCCGTACTTCCAAAGACATCGCATAATGGTCAAAACTAACTATCTCATTCACCAAGTTTTTAAGAAGTTGGACCTTGCAAGAAGAATGATATCTTGGTTACTTGAGCTATCCGAGTACAATATTTGACACATATATAGAGGAAGTATCAAATGCAAGTGTTAGCCAACTTTTAGGTAGAATTTAGTTCATGAGTGGGTAAGGACCCCCCATATAGATACTATTAGTAGATGATACTTCCAACATGAAAGGAAGTGGCCCTGAAACAGTGCTAGAGGGTCCATACAAATTCCTCATAGAGCAATCCTTGTGGTACAAGTTTAAAGCTAGCAATAACCAAACTTAGTATGAAGCCCACATAGTTGCTATGAATCTCACCATAGAAATCGGCCCTTCAAGTCTTAAAGCTAGGACTGAATCGTAGTTGATCGCGAATCAGGTTTCTAGGGAGTATCAGGCACAGGAAACCCATCTGATCAAGTATTTCACAAAGGTACGTGAATTATCTGAACATTTCAAAGCCTGTGAGATAACATATGTGCCCTGGGAACAAAACTCTCAAGCAAGTCTCCTATAAAAGGTCTCCACTACCAAGACATCAGGACATAACTGGATTGTGCTACAAGAAACTATAGGCTCCCCCAACATTGAAACAAAAATAAATTAACACCATTGAAGTCTCCGAACCAATAAGTTGGATGACACCTATAATGCAATACCAGACGATGAACAAGCTCCCTTTAGACGAGTAAAAGGCGAAGAAATTCTAAAAGCACGTGGAAAATACACCATGTTGTCCATTAAGCTCTATAAGATGGGAATGGCTTCCCCCATGCTAAGATGTTTAGGGGAAAACGAGATTGCCTCGGTCCTCACAGAGGTCCACCAAGGAACATGTGACAATCATATTATGGAAAAACTCTTGCCCACTAACTATTGAGGGCATGGTATTATTGGCCCACTCTGATGCAAGTTAGTATGTATATAATTCATTAGAAAATATGATAAGTGAAATAGACATTCCAACATACAACATACTCCAACTGAAACTCTTCAATCTGTCACATTGTTGTGGTCGTTTTATTAGTGGGATATGGATATATTAGGTCATTTCCCACTAGCGTCGAGGAAATTGAAGTTCCTAATATTTAGGGTATATTACTTCACGAAGTGGGTAGAGGCGGTGGTTGTCTCCAAGAACAAAACAAAAAGGGGTTGACGTTTCTATTGGCAACACATTATATGGAAGTTTGGCCTACCAAGAGTCATCCTCTCAGATAATGGAACGAAATTTTCCAACTCAACTGTGGTGCATTTCTACCATCACTTGGGAATACAAATGAAGTTCTTCTAAGTCTTTCACGTGTAGGAGAACGGGCAAGCTACGTCACCAAACAATGATATATTAGGGGGATAAGGAAAAAACTAGACGACACCAAAGGTCTTTGGGCAGACAACTTCAGGAGGTATTGTGGTCATAACACACCACCCCTCATTCAACCATCAAGATGACTCCGTTTACAATGGTATATGATGTCGATGCCATGTTGTCGATTGAAATTGACACGCTCACATAGAGGCATGCTTTGTTTAAGAAAGAGGAAAACAAGACAAAATTTAGATGCGCAACTAACTTGATTGACGAACCCCGCGACATTACCCACATAAGAGAATTTGCTAGCAAATGGCCTAAAAAAATACAACTCCAAAAGGGAAATTCAAAAAGGCGGCCTCATACTTAGGCAACTAGTCGTGCTAGCCCGCTTGGAGAATCCGCAGTCTAACAGGGAAGTTCCATATCCTGCATGCAAAAAACTACCTCATGACGCCTACAAACTCGAAGAGCTAGATAAAAGACTTATCGTAAGAACATAAAGTTAAAATATTAATATAGTTAGTCATTTACTATTTATAGTTTAATAAGGCGAGAGGCTTACGCCTTCCAACATATGAACCCTCTTAGCATTTTAATTTTTTCAATAGTAGGGATAGGGTAGCATACTTTTCCCTCACAGAGTTGGGTTTTTTTTAATGAGGCACCTTCTCTTATTAACTTTTTAAATGGCGAGGTTTGATCTATGGAATGATTAAACTTCAATGAAGTGTCCTTGTTGCCTACGAGGCAATCATATAATGGAACTTCAACAAAGGATCTTTGCCACCCACGAGGCTATTGAATGTTGGAACTCAAATGAAGTGTCTTTACCGCCATACGAGTCAAACATATGATGGAACTTCAAGGAAGAATCCTTGCTACCCTATAAGGCTATTGAATGTTGGAACTCTAATGAAGTATCCTTGTCACACATGAGACTTTTGAATGTTAGAACTTCAATAGAGTATCCATACCACTCTACGACTATGGAGTAATCATATGCCAAAACTTCAATGAAGTATTTTTGGCACCCATGAGACTATGAATGTTAGAAGTTGAATGAAGTATCCTTGGAGCCCTAAGAGGAAATCATATGATGAAACTCCAATAAAGGATATTTGCCACCTTATACGGTATATTATCGCAGGACTGCTACTACAGGTTCCTCTCTTGGGGAAATCTAAGCAATGCTTAAGGGACTCACCCCAAGGAGATCTTGAGGAATTTATCCCAAACAATAAATATATGCAATTAAAGCAACATAAACTTCGAAATTAAAGGGGAAATTATGAAGAAATTCAAATATCCTAAAAGGAATCTTAATAAAGTCTGCACAGGGGCAGTACCCGCCTGAAATAGACATATAGGTCACCTAATTGGGTTGGGCTACTCGAGGTGATTCGCCTAATAGAACCTGAGCCGAAACCCACAACTCACATCACTCATCACATGTGGCTACAAGGTGGCTGAGGAATAATAGTACTAAGAATTAGTCAAGGAGAAATAATTGCTTCCTTTATGATGGAAATAGAATTTGTCCCATCTATTCCACTTTTGGGGGCTAGGGAAACCACTCTTAACCCTTCAACCCAAAGGGTGCTGTCACAAATGCTCCAATGCATAGTTAAAGACAAATACCACAAAGTGTCAATGAAGGGCTAACTCCCTTTTGGTAGATAGTTACTCTAGAGGGTGAACTGAGTCGTAACCACGTCAACCTCGAACCATATTTCACTTGGAGGCAGGGAAGGGGTATTGGCCCTTGGTAGTGTACAATCATAGAAACATCTGATAAAATTTGAGCACGATATCAGAAAAATAGGATATCTCCCAAAGAAATGAACTCAGAATTTAAAGCAATGACGTATAAATAGGTAATGATAATGGTAAGTAACCAAAACTCGAATACACATTGAAAAGCATAAATCATAGAGTTTATTTATTCATCGAATACACAAGTACACCGGGATAGGAAAAAAACTCATCATGCTAATCCCCTAGGGGGACCGACTTTTAATCCTCTATATGGAGGTAGATACCCCCCGCATCTCATTTAGATACCAATCTCTCTCGACGGTCTGGATGTTAATGCACTCTTGAAACAACTGTGAAATTCTAGCATAGCAGATATCAGATGTCTTAACACATCTCAAGACATTGTTCTCTGCACAACTTTAAAACAATAACAGAACAACAAGACTGATATTCAGAATATCAGCAACAGCAGCAAGACAGATGTTTCGACATCTGTTACAACATGTTAATCAAAACTGAACTATAAATTGTAGAATGAAAAACAACACAAAATATGATAACCCAGTTCGGTGCAAATCACCTACATCTAGGGGCATTCCAAGCCAGGAAGAAGAATCCACTATCAGTAGTATAATTTTATGTAAACAACCACTGGTTTACAGTAAACAACCTCTGGTTTACCTATCACTACCCAATGGAGACTTTATCATTAGAAGTCACATCTAATTTATAAGAGAACCCCATCTCACTCCCTAAATCATAACCTGTGATTATCTAACAGTTATAGTCACAATAATTGTATCATCCTACTTTAAAGACACTCATTTCAATACAAAGTTCAGCCAAGCATTCTTGACTAACAAGCTAACTCGGATTTGCTTAAAAGCTTCATCCAAGAACAATACATGATTCATTACCTACGGGTTTCTGAATCTGTACAAGCATCTATGTCATCCACAATGTATCAAATCGATACAAAGGGAGACTTACATTACAAATGAGCCAACGATTCTCAAAACCCTAAACCCTACTTTACAAAATAGGATTCCTAAGTCTATGTCGTCCTCTCTCTCTTTTCTGCCCTAGGACTTGATCTTCTTTTATAGCATTCTGCTTCCTTGGGCTTCAAATCTTCTTTCCTTGATCCCATGCCAATCGCGCCTTGAATCTTGGAACAAATTTAAAAAACAAAACCTGCTGTAACAATCATGATGTCGAATCTTCATGCTGGGACATTTCATTCGACATCTTTGGTCTGGGGCAGAAATCTTCATGTTGGAACATCTTTCACAACATTATGTTTTACCAAAATTTAGTCAAATCCTTGGAGCTTTCAATCTCCCCCTTTTGACAAATTTTGGCTAAAACATTCTTCAGTTTGATGGTGCATGCAGTGCGAAAAACTGAAGCAAGTGTCAAGGAAGAGGGAGAAGATAATTTATAGACCCTCTCTTTATTCATGAGGGAAAGAGAAGATAATTTCAAGTTACCCTCCTTATTCACCTTGTGATATTGAGTACATAGAGAATGTAACTCAGATCACGAAACATAACTTGTTTCCTAACTTATATCACAAAACACAATCTACCCAAGATGTTAGAACCCGGAACGTTAGAACATCCGTTGAGACATTTTTATTTTTGCAGATCAACAGCATCAGCAGCACAAATGCACACATGCAACTCACATCAGTAACAAAGTAGCCATAGCCATTCTCCCCCTTTTTAGCCAAAAGTTGGCAAAAATGACCCATACAAGCCCATACCTAGACTGTTGATAACAAATCAAAAGGACAATGTTTCATTTGTCGAAACTCATACGAATTGCATTGATCCTTTATATTTTTATATGAATTGGACCAACAAAAGATACAAAAGCATATTACTCTTGAATGGGTTTGGTTTTGCAGGAAATGACAAAGGAAAAGATCAGTTACAAGCAAGAAGAATTTCTGCCCTGAAACTTTCGCGATGCAAACTTTCCTTTGCGTAGCGAAAGTTCGCGATGCGACAGGAAGCGACAGGCAGCGAAAGGAAGCAAAAACCAGCAGAACAAAACAGAACCAAATTACTCAGACTTCGCTAGAAGCGACAGGAAGCGACAGAGTTCGCGATGCGAACTTTCCTTCGCGTAGAGAAAGTTCGCGATGCGAACTTTACTTCGCATAGCGAAGTATGACGGTCCCAGAAAGGCAGTTTGAAAGTTCAAATCTTAATGGATATGAAAGGAAGTTCGCATAGCGACCAGAACTTCGCATAGCGAACTTAGACGGCCAAAAACTCTATAAAAAGAGATCAGAGGCAATCCAAAAGGGATATCTTGTAATTTATCATTTAGGATACTTTGTAATAGGAATAGAATTGAGGAGTAGAAGAAGACGAGTGGATTTTGCATCAAGAGTCGGGAAATCGTCGTTGATGCTCATTCAACTCAAATCTTCCATTATGCTTCAAGCTACCATGAGTAGCTAAATCCCTCTCTTGTTGGGATTGGTCGTAGTTCACCGAAACAGTATGTATTATCTTTAATCATGGCGTTATATGCAATTTATGTATGAATCGTTATTGATGTTATCTTTGTTTTATCGTTTATTTCATGGATTTAATTGATATTGACAAATACGATTCTAATCTCGATCTAAGATAACATCTATTAAAACCTAAATGCTAGACATATATTTAGGTTTAATATTCACGAAAGTATCAAATCTTAATGCTACCGTATTGTTTAATAGGCTGAGAAATCATTGATTAAACCATAAGGTAGAAATCTCATCAAAGTTTAGACATAAACTTTGTTTGTAAGCGATACGTGATAATATTGAATCATGCTTAAATTGTGTATAACTGATTCGTGATATGCATATTGAATCGGTGAATGAAAACCAAATTCCCAACAAGCCTAGTCCTCTGAAAACTATCTTCTTTTATCATACGCATTTACTTTTCGCAATTTACAAACCAAACATCTTGAAACTTTTACTTAGAATCATAGAGAATATTGAACGGTTTTGATATCGCTCCAATCCCTGTGGATACGATAAAAACAAATACTTACATTTGATTGTACTCAACATCAAATTGGCGCCGTTGCCGGGGATTGGCGTTTAAGATATTAGAACATCGCAATAGTTTCTATACTTCTAAGTTGTTATATATTGTATATATTTGTTTCTCGCAACATTTGTTTAAGTGTTGGATAGGTGGTAAAACTTCTGTTTATGCTTTAAAGCAAGACTTCGGAAGAACAGCTTCTTTTTTATCCCGAGATCGAGAGAACCATCCAAAAGAACAAAAGACAAAAGAAGAAACAGAAACAACTATCCAAAAAGAAAAATCACAAAGGAGTTTCTGCATCAACTCCCTCAACAAAAGAAATAATGGTTGAAGTTGTCTACGGTGGACCTTGTCGGAGCAGTCCAAGACGATTAACTCGCCTCACCAACACTCCAAATAACCGACAGGATGAAATGAAAACAGACCTGCTGCAGATCATTTATGCTAACCCCTTTTCAGGTTTGGATCATGAAGATCCATACTCCCACCTCACAAAGTTCTATGAACTAGCTGGTACGTTAGGTGCACCCGAAGCTGAAGAAGAAGCAGGGTTCATGAGGTTATTCCCGCATTCATTGATTGGTAAAGCGAAAGATTGGTATCTTAACCAACCTACTGAAACCATGACAAACTGGAATGTTTTGGAAGAAAATTTTCTTAACAGATTCTTCCCTCACAACCGGTTCATGGATGTAAAAACATCCATTGCCGCGTTTGCTCAATCGACAAATGAAACTCTATATGAAGCTTGGGAACGTTACAAATCCATGCTAAAAAATGTCCAAATCATGGTTTTGATAGCCTAACACAAATCCACATCTTCCGCAATGGATTACAGCCCCAACCAAAGCTTTTACTTGACGCAACAGCCGGTGGTTCGTTATTGGCAAAAAGTGCAGAAGAAGCAGTTGCAATTATCAACCGAATGGCTCTCACCGGTCATCAAGTTCAATATAATCGAGGAACCGCACAAAAGAAACCTGGAATTCTTGAGTTGGATACAAACACTGCAATCTTGGCACAAAATAAGCTTCTCACCCAAACTGTGGAAGAACTCACCAAGCAATTATCCACTCGTCCACAACAACTCAAACAACTGCACGAAGCACCAAAACCACAACAAGTAGCCATGTGCGAACTTTGTACAGGAGACCACCCAACTGGTTTTTGTCCCCCGATTAATGAAGAGGTCAATTATGTGGGAAACCAGCAGCAGAGACAATTCCCATACCAGAACAATCAAGGTTACTCATACAACAACAATGCAAGCTATGGCCAATACAGGCAGAACCAATACCAAAGTTATACTCAGCCATATAAGATTACAAAGATAGAAGAGACCTTGAATCAATTTATGCAGATATCCATGGCAAACCAGAAAAATACAAATGCCTCAATCAGAAATCTTGAAACACAAGTAGGGCAAATTGCAAAACAGTTGAATGAGAAACAACAAGGACCATTCTCTACCGCCACTCAGCCCAATCCAAAAGAAACATGCAATTCAGTCACAACAAAGATTGGGAGAGGGGATGAAACAAAAGTTGAAGAAAATACCAAAGAAAAAGAAAAATTGGAAGAAGAAAACAATAAAGATCCTGGAAGCATTACAATACCTGTTACCATTGAAAAAATGAATTTTGATCAAGCTTTTATTGATCTTGGTTCAAGCACCAATCTTCTTCCATTTTCCGTTCTTAAAAAGATCGGTAACCCGAAAATGGAGCCTACAACAATGTTGTTACAACTTGCTGACAAATCCATTGCAAAACCAGTTGGCATGATAAAGAATATAATGTCAAACTTGAGAGATTTATATTCCTAACAGATTTTGTGGTGATCAATGTTGAAGAAGATCATGACAGTCATCTGATTTTGGGGCGGCCCTTCATTAAAACAGCCCGAATGATGATTGACATATATAAAGGCAAGATGAAAGTACGGTACAAAGATGAAGAGGTCAATTTCAAATTGTTTCAACACAAAGGGGATGATTATTACAAGATGGAGGCTCCTGATGAAATAGGCCTGGAATTGAAGATAAAGAATGACAAAGAAAGGCCAAAGGGTAGTGGCATAGATACTTTGATGAATTCCTACAAACCACCTTGACATCCCTTGAAACAGGCGTCGAGCTAACAACGTTAAACAAGCGCTGGTTGGGAGGTAATCCAACGTCGTAAGCCATTTTTATTTTATTCTAGCTTTCAAGTTCTTTCAATTTCAATTCTAATTTAAGCACTTTCTTTAAAATGCCATTGAAACTCTTTTGATAATAGTGCATACTGTAAATTCACTTGGTTCTCCTTTTTAGCACTTGGTGTTAGTTTGCTACAGTCTTTTTGAACACAAATTGCTATGTGATACTCATCATGAGCATGGAATACATCTTCCAAGTATTTTGAACAAAGTCCAAGTCAAATATAATGTGCTGATAACAAAGAAGGAGAATGAGTGGTAATGATAAGAGTCTGATGAACATCAAGCAAGGTACATGTTCACTTGCTTTGTAGAATCGTAGCATGAATTTTGAGTTCTGTTTTCTCTTACGACTGTCATAGCATGGCTCATTCACGTTGTTCACACTTGCTTGAATCTTTTAGCAAAAACCAGAAAAGTGAGGTGAACTCCCAATGTGTACAAAAACTACGAAATCCTTGGGTTTAACTCGGTTGATTCATGTTCAATATGAAAAATCCATTTGAGCTTTGTAACGGTATAAAGAGGAACAAGGCAATTGTTTGATTTTGAGAAAAACCACCATAGCCAAAAATATTTTCATCAAAACCTGTAAGTGAGTGAGCATTTGTGCACCCATTTGGAACCAGAAAAATCAAAGGATAGATCAAATTCTGAAAATACAAAAACCACTAAGAAAACCACTTAGTGAAGTCATGATCCATCCTAATTTCTTTCTGCACAACCTGAACTATAATGGTTTGAAACATCAATGCTTCACTCATAAAAAGAAACAAGTTGGGGAGAGAATGGACGATGATACCAAAAGGAAAAGTAAAAGAGAAGAAAGATCAAAAAGAGAAAAAGAAATACAAAAAGCAGAAAAACTTGGTATCATAAAAAAAAGGGGGGGGGGGGGAAAGATTGAAGAATCAAAAGAAAAAGGAAAAATCATGGTGATGAAGTAAGGAGTGAAGCAAGAAAAACAAGTTACAAAAGTGGACAGATTTTAGAAAATTAGCTTTAGGAGAAAAACCATATCTTTAGGAAACCTGGCCACATTACAACCTTCACAAGCCCTATGTGATTTATGCCTTCAATTGCTCAAAGTTTCTGATTTATTTTGGATGAAAACATAAATCGACCCGGATGTTGACCAAGTGATCCAATGAGAGTCATCAAACCACATAATTAAAACAAACTTCAAAAGTCTTCACTCCTTTTATGAAGAAGAGTGTTAGGAGGGATTCAAGTAAGTGCGTCATTATATTTTTGAGTTTATGATGTGATTTTGTAGGCGAAAACTTAATTCCATAATCATGATCTAATTCTATAAGTAGTTGAACATGTTTCTTGCTTAACAAGTAATCACTTGAACCATTCATTTTTCAAGAGTTATTCTAAATACTTGCTTGAAAATACTAAGACAGTTCATGAAAAGATCATGCTCTTGATTGAGGACAACCAAGAAACTAAGTTGGGGAGAATTTGATAACAAATCAAAAGGACAATGTTTCATTTGTCGAAACTCATACGAATTGCATTGATCCTTTATATTTTTATATGAATTGGACCAACAAAAGATACAAAAGGATATTACTCTTGAATGGGTTTGTTTTGCAGGAAATGACAAAGGAAAACATCAATTATAAGCAAGAAGAATTTCTGCCCTGAAACTTTCGCGATGCAAACTTTCCTTCACGTAGCGAAAGTTCGCGATGCGACAGGAAGCGACAGGCAGCGGAAGAAAGCGAAAACCAGCAGAGCAAAATGGAACCAAATTACTCAGACTTCGCTTGAAGCGACAAGAAGCAACAGAGTTCGCGATGCGAACTTTCATTCGCATAGAGAAAGTTCGCGATGCAAACTTTACTTCGCATAACGAAGTATGGCGGTCCCAGAAAGGCGGTTTGAAAGTTCAAATCCTAATGGAGAAGAAAGGAAGTTCGCATAGCGACCAGAACTTCGCATAGCGAACTTAGGCGGCCAAAAAATCTATAAAAGGAGATCAGAGGCAATGCAAAAGGGATATCTTGTAATTTATCATTTAGGATACTTTGTAATAGGAATAGAAGTGAGGAGTAGAAGAAGAAGAGTGGATTTTGCATCAAGAGTCGGGAAATCGTCGTTGATGCTCATTCAACTCAAATCTTCCATTATGCTTCAAGCTACCATGAGTAGCTAAATCCCTCTCTTGTTGGGATTGGTCGTATTTCACCGAAACTGTATGTATTATCTTTAATCATGGCGTTATATGCAATTTATGTATGAATCGTTATTGATGTTATCTTTGTTTTATCGTTTATTTCATGGATTGAATTGAGATTGACAAATACGATTCTAATCTCGATCTAAGATAACATCTATTAAAACCTAAATGCTAGACATAGATTTAGGTTTAATATTCACGAAAGTATCAAATCTTAATGCTACCGTATTGTTTAATAGGCTGAGAAATTGTTGATTAAACCATAAGGTAGAAATCTCATCAAAGTTTAGACATAAACTTTGTTTGTAAGCGATACGTGATAATATCGAATCATGCTTAAATTGTGTATAACTGATTCGTGATATGCATATTGAATCGGTGAATGAAAACCAAATTCCCAACAAGCCTATTCCTCTGAAAACTATCTTCTTTTATCATACGCATTTACTTATCGTAATTTACAAACCAAACATCTTGAAACTTTTACTTAGAATCATAGAGAATATTGAACGATTTTGATATCGCTCAAATCCCTGTGGATACAATAAAAACAAATACTTACATTTGATTGTACTTAACATCAAATTGGCGCCGTTGCCGGGGATTGGCGTTTAAGATATTAGAACATCGCAATAGTTTCTATACTTCTAAGTTGTTATATATTGTATATATTTGTTTCTCGCAACATTTGTTTAAGTGTTGGATAGGTGGTGAAACTTCTGTTTATGCTTCATAGCAAGACTTCGGAAGAACGGCTTCTTTTTTATCCCGAGATTGAGAGAACCATCCGAAAGAACAAAAGACAAAAGAAGAAATAGAAACAACTATCCAAAAAGAAAAATCACAAAGGAGTTTCTGCATCAACTCCCTCAACAAAAGAAATAATGGCTGAAGTTATCAACGGTGGACCTTGTCGGAGTAGTCCAAGACGATTAGCTCGCCTCACCAACACTCCAAATAACCGACAGGCTGAAATGAAAACAGGCCTGCTGCAGATCATTTTTGCTAACCCCTTTTCAGGTTTGGATCATGAAGATCCATACTCCCACCTCACAAAGTTCTATGAACTAGCCGGTACGTTAGGTGCACCCGAAGCTGAAGAAGAAGCAGGGTTCATGAGGTTATTCCCGCATTCATTGATTGGTAAAGCGAAAGATTGGTATCTTGACCAACCTACTGAAACCATGACAAACTGGAATGTTTTGGAAGAAAATTTTCTTAACAGATTCTTCCCTCACAACCGGTTCATGGATTCAAAAACATCCATTGCCGCGTTTGCTCAATCGACAAATGAAACTCTATATGAAGCTTGGGAACGTTACAAATCCATGCTAAGGAAATGTCCAAATCATGGTTTTGATAGCCTAACACAAATCCACATCTTCCGCAATGGATTACAGCCCCAACCAAAGCTTTTACTTGACGCAGCAGCCGGTGGTTCGTTATTGGCAAAAAGTGCAAAAGAAGCAGTTGCAATTATCAACCGAATGGCTCTCACCGGTCATCAAGTTCAATATAATCGAGGAACCGCACAAAAGAAACCTGGAATTCTTGAGTTGGATACAAACACTGCAATCTTGGCACAGCTTCTCACCCAAACTGTGGAAGAACTCACCAAGCAATTATCCACTCTTCCACAACAACTCAAACAACTGCACGAAGCACCAAAACCACAACAAGTAGCCATGTGCGAACTTTGTACAGGAGATCACCCAACTGGTTTTTGTCCCTCGATTAATGAAGAGGTCAATTATGTGGGAAACCAGCAGCAGAGACAGTTCCCATACCAGAACAATCAAGGTTACTCATACAACAACAATGCAAGCTATGGCCAAAACAGGCAGAACCAATACCAAAGTTATACTCAGCCAGATAAGATTACAAAGATAGAAGAGACCTTGAATCAATTTATGCAGATATCCATGGCAAACCAGAAAAATACAGATGCCTCAATCAGAAATCTTGAAACACAAGTAGGGCAAATTGCAAAACAATTGAATGAGCAACAACAAGGACCATTCTCTGCCGCCACTCAGCCCAATCCAAAAGAAACATGCAATTCAGTCACAACAAAGATTGGGAGAGGGGATGAAACAAAAGTTGAACAAAATACCAAAGAAAAAGAAAAATTGGAAGAAGCAAACAATGAAGATCCTGAAAGCATTACAATACCTGTTACCATTGAAAAAATGAATTTTGATCAAGCTTTGATTGATCTTGGTTCAAGCACCAATCTTCTTCCATTTTCCGTTCTTAAAAAGATCGGTAACCCGGAAATGGAATCTACAACAATGTTGTTACAACTTGCTGACAAATCCATTGCAAAACCAGTTGGCATGATAAAGAATATAATGTCAAACTTGAGAGATTTATATTCCCAACAGATTTTGTGGTGATCAACGTTGAAGAAGATCATGACAGTCATCTGATTTTGGGGCGGCCCTTCATGAAAACAGCCCGAATGATGATTGACATAGATAAAGGCAAGATGAAAGTAAGGTACAAAGATGAAGAGGTCAATTTCAAATTGTTTCAACACAAAGGGGATGATTATTACAAGATGGAGGCTCCTGATGAAATAGGCCTGGAATTGAAGATAAAGAATGACAAAGAAAGGCCAAAGGGTAGTGGCATAGATACTTTGATGAATTCCTACAAACCACCTTGACATCCCTTGAAACAGGCGTCGAGCTAATGACGTTAAACAAGCGCTGGTTGGGAGGTAACCCAACGTCGTAAGCCATTTTTATTTTATTCTAGCTTTCAAGTTCTTTCAATTTCAATTCTAATTTAAGCACTTTCTTTAAAATGCCATTGAAACTCTTTTTATAATAGTACATACTGTAAATTCACTTGGTTCTCCTTTTTAGCACTTGGTGTTAGTTTGCTACAGTCTTTTCGAACAGAAATTGCTATGTGATCCTCATCATGAGCATGGAATACATCTTCCAAGTATTTTGAACAAAGTCCAAGTCAAATATGATGTGCTGATAACAAAGAAGGAGAATGAGTGGTAATGATAAGAGTCTGATGAACATCAAGCAAGGTACATGTTCACTTGCTTTGTAGAATCGTAGCATGAATTTTGAGTTCTGTTTTCTCTTACGACTGTCATAGCATGGCTCATTCACGTTGTTCACACTTGCTTGAATCTTTTAGCAAAAACCAGAAAAGTGAGGTGAACTCCCAATGTGTACAAAAACTACGAAATCCTTGGGTTTAACTCGGTTTATTCATGTTCAATATGAAAAATCCATTTGAGCTTTGTAACGGTATAAAGAGGAACAAGGCAATTGTTTGATTTTGAGAAAAACCACCATAGCCAAAAATATTTTCATCAAAACCTGTAAGTGAGTGAGCATTTGTGCACCCATTTGGAACCAGAAAAATCAAAGGATAGATCAAATTCTGAAAATACAAAAACCACTAAGAAAACCACTTAGTGAAGTCATGATCCATCCTAATTTCTTTCTGCACAACCTGAACTATAATGGTTTGAAACATCAAGATGCTTCACTCATAAAAAGAAACAAGTTGGGGAGAGAATGGACGATGATACCAAAAGGAAAAGAAAAAGAGAAGAAAGATCAAAAAGAGAAAAAGAAATACAAAAAGCAGAAAAACTTGGTATCATAAAAAAAAGGGGGGGAAAAGATTGAAGAATCAAAAGAAAAAGGAAAAACCATGGTGATGAAGTAAGGAGTGAAGCAAGAAAAACAAGTTACAAAAGTGGACAGATTTTAGAAAATTAGCTTTAGGAGAAAAACCATATCTTTAGGAAACCTGGCCACATTACAACCTTCACAAGCCCTATGTGATTTATGCCTTTAATTGCTCAAAGTTTCAGATTTATTTTGGATGAAAACATAAATCGACCCGGATGTTGACCAAGTGATCCAATGAGAGTCATCAAACCACATAATTAAAACAAACTTCAAAAGTCTTCACTCCTTTTATGAAGAAGAGTTTTAGGAGGGATTCAAGTAAGTGCGTCATTATATTTTTGAGTTTATGATGTGATTTTGTAGGCGAAAACTTAATTCCATAATCATGCTCTAATTCTATAAGCAGTTGAACATGTTTCTTGCTTAACAAGTAATCACTTGAACCATTCATTTTTCAAAAGAGTTATTCTAAATACTTGCTTGAAAATACTAAGACAGTTCATGAAAAGATCATGCTCTTGATTGAGGACAACCAAGAAACTAAGTTGGGGAGAATTTGATAACAAATCAAAAGGACAATGTTTCATTTGTCGAAACTCATACGAATTGCATTGATCCTTTATATTTTTATATGAATTGGACCAACAAAAGATACAAAAGGATATTACTCTTGAATGGGTTCGGTTTTGCAGGAAATGACAAAGGAAAACATCAGTTACAAGCAAGAAGAATTTCTGCCCTGAAACTTTCGCGATGCAAACTTTCCTTCGCGTAGCAAAAGTTCGCGATGCGACAGGCAGCGGAAGGAAGCGAAAACCAGCAGAGCAAAATAGAACCAAATTACTCAGACTTCGCTTGAAGCGACAAGAAGCAATAGAGTTCGCGATGCGAACTTTCCTTCGCATAGCGAAAGTTCGCGATGCGAACTTTACTTCGCATAGCGAAGTATGGCGGTCCCAGAAAGGCGGTTTGAAAGTTCAAATCCTAATGGAGAAGAAAGGAAGTTCGCATAGCGACCAGAACTTCGCATAGCGAACTTAGGCGGCCAAAAAATCTATAGAAGGAGATCAGAGGCAATACAAAAGGGATATCTTGTAATTTATCATTTAGGATACTTTGTAATAGGAATAGAAGTGAGGAGTAGAAGAAGAAGAGTGGATTTTGCATCAAGAGTCGGGAAATCGTCGTTGATGCTCATTCAACTCAAATCTTCCATTATGCTTCAAGCTACCATGAGTAGCTAAATCCCTCTCTTATTGGGATTGGTCGTATTTCACCGAAACAGTATGTATTATCTTTAATCATGGCGTTATATGCAATTTATGTATGAATCGTTATTGATGTTATCTTTGTTTTATCGTTTATTTCATGGATTGAATTGAGATTGACAAATACGATTCTAATCTCGATCTAAGACAACATCTATTAAAACCTAAATGCTAGACATAGATTTAGGTTTAATATTCACGAAAGTATCAAATCTTAATGCTACCGTATTGTTTAATAGGCTGAGAAATCATTGATTAAACCATAAGGTAGAAATCTCATCAAAGTTTAGACATAAACTTTGTTTGTAAGCGATACGTGATAATATCGAATCATGCTTAAATTGTGTATAACTGATTCGTGATATGCATATTGAATCGGTGAATGAAAACCAAATTCCCAACAAGCCTATTCCTCTGAAAACTATCTTCTTTTATTATACACATTTACTTTTCGCAATTTACAAACCAAACATCTTGAAACTTTTACTTAGAATCATAGAGAATATTGAACGGTTTTGATATCGCTCCAATCCCTGTGGATACGATAAAAACAAATACTTACATTTGATTGTACTCAACATCAAATTGGCGCCGTTGCCGGGGATTGGCGTTTAAGATATTAGAACATCGCAATAGTTTCTATACTTCTAAGTTGTTATATATTGTATATATTTGTTTCTCGCAACATTTGTTTAAGTGTTGGATAGGTGGTGAAACTTCTGTTTATGCTTCAAAGCAAGACTTCGGAAGAACAGCTTCTTTTTTATCCCGAGATCGAGAGAACCATCCGAAAGAACAAAAGACAAAAGAAGAAATAGAAACAACTATCCAAAAAGAAAAATCACAAAGGAGTTTCTGCATCAACTCCCTCAACAAAAGAAACAATGGCTGAAGTTGTCAACGGTGGACCTTGTCGGAGCAGTCCAAGACGATTAGCTCGCCTCACCAACACTCCAAAGAACCGACAGGCTGAAATGAAAACAGGCCTGCTGCAGATCATTTTTACTAACCCCTTTTCAGGTTTGGATCATGAAGATCCATACTCCCACCTCACAAAGTTCTATGAACTAGCCGGTACGTTGGGTGCACCCGAAGCTGAAGAAGAAGCAGGGTTCATGAGGTTATTCCCGCATTCATTGATTGGTAAAGCGAAAGATTGGTATCTTGACCAACCTACTGAAACCATGACAAACTGGAATGTTTTGGAAGAAAATTTTCTTAACAGATTCTTCCCTCACAACCGGTTCATGGATGCAAAAACATCCATTGCCGCGTTTGCTCAATCGACAAATGAAATTCTATATGAAGCTTGGGAACGTTACAAATCCATGCTAAGGAAATGTCCAAATCATGGTTTTGATAGCCTAACACAAATCCACATCTTCCGCAATGGATTACAGCCCCAACCAAAACTTTTACTTAACGCAGCAGCCGGTGGTTCGTTATTGGCAAAAAGTGCAGAAGAAGCAGTTGCAATTATCAACCGAATGGCTCTCACCGGTCATCAAGTTCAATATAATCGAGGAACCGCACAAAAGAAACCTGGAATTCTTGAGTTGGATACAAACATTGCAATCTTGGCACAACTTCTCACCCAAACTGTGGAAGAACTCACCAAGCAATTATCCACTCTTCCACAATAACTCAAACAACTGCACGAAGCACCAAAACCACAACAAGTAGCCATGTGCGAACTTTGTACAGGAGACCACCCAACTGGTTTTTGTCCCCCGATTAATGAAGAGGTCAATTATGTTGGAAACCAGCAGCAGAGACAGTTCCCATACCAGAACAATCAAGGTTACTCATACAACAACAATGCAAGCTATGGCCAAAACAGGCAGAACCAATACCAAAGTTATACTCAGCCAGATAAGATTACAAAGATAGAAGAGACCTTGAATCAATTTATGCAGATATCCATGGCAAACCAGAAAAATACAGATGCCTGAATCAGAAATCTTGAAACACAAGTAGGGCAAATTAGAAAACAATTGAATGAGCAACAACAAGGACCATTCTCTGCCGCCACTCAGCCCAATCCAAAAGAAACATGCAATTCAGTCACAACAAAGATTGGGAGAGGGGATGAAACAAAAGTTGAAGAAAATACCAAAGAAAAAGAAAAATTGGAAGAAGAAAACAATGAAGATCCTGGAAGCATTACAATACCTGTTACCATTGAAAAAATGAATTTTGATCAAGCTTTGATTGATCTTGGTTCAAGCACTAATCTTCTTCCATTTTCCGTTCTTAAAAAGATCGGTAACCCGGAAATGGAGCCTACAACAATGTTGTTATAACTTGCTGACAAATCCATTGCAAAACCAGTTGGCATGATAAAGAATATAATGTCAAACTTGAGAGATTTATATTCCCAACAGATTTTGTGGTGATCAACGTTGAAGAAGATCATGACAATCATCTGATTTTGGGGCGGCCCTTCATTAAAATAGCCCGAATGATGATTGACATAGATAAAGGCAAGATGAAAGTAAGGTACAAAGATGAAGAGGTCAATTTCAAATTGTTTCAACACAAAGGGGATGATTATTACAAGATGGAGGCTCCTAATGAAATAGGCCTGGAATTGAAGATAAAGAATGACAAAGAAAGGCCAAAGGGCAGTGGCATAGATACTTTGATGAATTCCTACAAACCACCTTGACATCCCTTGAAACAGGGGTCGAGCTAACGACGTTAAAAAAGCGCTGGTTGGGAGGTAACCCAACGTCGTAAGCCATTTTTATTTTATTCTAGCTTTCAAGTTCTTTCAATTTCAATTCTAATTTAATCACTTTCTTTAAAATGCCATTGAAACTCTTTTGATAATAGTGCATACTATAAATTCACTTGGTTCTCCTTTTTAGCACTTGGTGTTAGTTTGCTACAGTCTTTTTTAACACAAATTGCTATGTGATCCTCATCATGAGCATGGAATACATCTTCCAAGTATTTTGAACAAAGTCCAAGTCAAATATGATGTGCTGATAACAAAGAAGGAGAATGAGTGGTAATGATAAGAGTCTGATGAACATCAAGCAAGGTACATGTTCACTTGCTTTATAGAATCGTAGCATGAATTTTGAGTTCTGTTTTCTCTTACGACTGTCATAGCATGGCTCATTCACGTTGTTCACACTTGCTTGAATCTTTTAGCAAAAACCAGAAAAGTGAGGTGAACTCCCAATGTGTACAAAAACTACGAAATCCTTGGGTTTAACTCGGTTGATTCATGTTCAATATGAAAAATCCATTTGAGCTTTATAACGGTATAAAGAGGAACAAGGCAATTGTTTGATTTTGAGAAAAACCACCATAGCCAAAAATATTTTCATCAAAACCTGTAAGTGCGTGAGCATTTGTGCACCCATTTGGAACCAGAAAAATCAAAGGATAGATCAAATTCTGAAAATACAAAAACCACTAAGAAAACCACTTAGTGAAGTCATGATCCATCCTAATTTCTTTCTGCACAACCTGAACTATAATGGTTTGAAACATCAAGATGCTTCACTCATAAAAAGAAACAAGTTGGGGAGAGAATGGACGATGATACCAAAAGGAAAAGAAAAAGAGAAGAAAGATCAAAACGAGAAAAAGAAATACAAAAAGCAGAAAAACTTGGTATCATAAAAAAAAAGGGGGAAAAGATTGAAGAATCAAAAGAAAAAGGAAAAATCATGGTGATGAAGTAAGGAGTGAAGCAAGAAAAACAAGTTACAAAAGTGGACAGATTTTAGAAAATTAGCTTTAGGAGAAAAACCATATCTTTAGGAAACCTGGCCACATTACAACCTTCACAAGCCCTATGTGATTTATGCCTTCAATTGCTCAAAGTTTCTGATTTATTTTGGATGAAAACATGAATCGACCCGGATGTGGACCAAGTGATCCAATGAGAGTCATCAAACCACATAATTAAAACAAACTTCAAAAGTCTTCACTCCTTTTATGAAGAAGAGTTTTAGGAGGGATTCAAGTAAGTGCGTCATTATATTTTTGAGTTTATGATGTGATTTTGTAGGCGAAAACTTAATTCCATAATCATGCTCTAATTCTATAAGCAGTTGAACATGTTTCTTGCTTAACAAGTAATCACTTGAACCATTCATTTTTCAAAAGAGTTATTCTAAATACTTGCTTGAAAATACTAAGACAGTTAATGAAAAGATCATGCTCTTGATTGAGGACAACCAAGAAACTAAGTTGGGGAGAATTTAATAACAAATCAAAAGGACAATGTTTCATTTGTCGAAACTCATACGAATTGCATTGATCCTTTATATTTTTATATGAATTGGACCAACAAAAGATACAAAAGGATATTACTCTTGAATGGGTTCGGTTTTGCAGGAAATGACAAAGGAAAACATCAGTTACAAGCAAGAAGAATTTCTGCCCTGAAACTTTCGCGATGCAAACTTTCCTTCGCGTAGCGAAAGTTCGCGATGCGACAGGCAGCGGAAGGAAGCGAAAACCAGCAGAGCAAAATAGAACCAAATTACTCAGACTTCGCTTGAAGCGACAAGAAGCAACAGAGTTCGCGATGCGAACTTTCCTTCGCATAGCGAAGTATGGCGGTCCCAGAAAGGCGGTTTGAAAGTTCAAATCTTAATGGAGAAGAAAGGAAGTTCGCATAGCGACCAGAACTTCGCATAGCGAACTTAGGCGGCCAAAAAATCTATAAAAGGAGATCAGTGGCAATGCAAAAGGGATATCTTGTAATTTATCATTTAGGATACTTTGTAATAGGAATAGAAGTGAGGAGTAGAAGAAGAAGAGTGGATTTTGCATCAAGAGTCGGGAAATCGTCGTTGAGGCTCATTCAACTCAAATCTTCCATTATGCTTCAAGCTACCATGAGTAGCTAAATCCCTCTCTTGTTGGGATTGGTCGTATTTCACCGAAACAGTATGTATTATCTTTAATCATGGCGTTATATGCAATTTATGTATGAATCGTTATTGATGTTATCTTTGTTTTATCGTTTATTTCATGGATTGAATTGAGATTGACAAATACGATTCTAATCTCGATCTAAGATAACATCTATTAAAACCTAAATTCTAGACATAGATTTAGGTTTAATATTCACGAAAGTATCAAATCTTAATGCTACCGTATTGTTTAATAGGCTGAGAAATCGTTGATTAAACCATAAGGTAGAAATCTCATCAAAGTTTAGACATAAACTTTGTTTGTAAGCGATACGTGATAATATCGAATCATGCTTAAATTGTGTATAAATGATTCGTGATATGCATATTGAATCGGTGAATGAAAACCAAATTCCCAACAAGCCTATTCCTCTGAAAACTATCTTCTTTTATCATACGCATTTACTTTTCGCAATTTACAAACCAAACATCCTGAAACTTTTACTTAGAATCATAGAGAATATTGAACGATTTTGATATCGCTCCAATCCCTGTGGATACGATAAAAAGAAATACTTACATTTGATTGTACTCAACATCAAATTGGCGCCGTCGTCGGGGATTGGCGTTTAAGATATTAGAACATCGCAATAGTTTCTATATTTCTAAGTTGTTATATATTGTATATATTTGTTTCTCGCAACATTTGTTTAAGTGTTGGATAGGTGGTGAAACTTCTGTTTATGCTTCAAAGCAAGACTTCGGAAGAACAACTTCTTTTTTATCCCGAGATCGAGAGAACCATCCGAAAGAACAAAAGACAAAAGAAGAAATAGAAACAACTATCCAAAAAGAAAAATCACAAAGGAGTTTCTGCATCAACTCCCTCAACAAAAGAAACAATGGCTGAAGTTCTCAACGGTGGACCTTGTCGGAGCAGTCCAAGACGATTAGCTCGCCTCACCAACACTCCAAATAACCGACAGGCCGAAATGAAAACAGGCCTGCTGCAGATCATTTATGCTAACCCCTTTTCAGGTTTGGATCATGAAGATCCATACTCCCACCTCACAAAGTTCTATGAACTAGCCGGTACGTTAGGTGCACCCGAAGCTGAAGAAGAAGCAGGGTTCATAAGGTTATTCCCGCATTCATTGATTGGTAAAGCTTGGTATCTTAACCAACCTACTGAAACCATGACAAACTGGAATGTTTTGGAAGAAAATTTTCTTAACAGATTCTTCCCTCACAACCGGTTCATGGATGCAAAAACATCCATTGCCGCGTTTGCTCAATCGACAAATGAAACTCTATATGAAGCTTGGGAACATTACAAATACATGCTAAAGAAATGTCCAAATCATGGTTTTGATAGCCTAACACAAATCCACATCTTCCGCAATGGATTACAGCCCCAACCAAAGCTTTTACTTGACGCAGCAGCCGGTGGTTCGTTATTGGCAAAAAGTGCAAAAGAAGCAGTTGCAATTATCAACCGAATGGCTCTCACCGGTCATCAAGTTCAATATAATTGAGGAACCGCACAAAAGAAACCTGGAATTCTTGAGTTGGATACAAACACTGCAATCTTGGCACAGCTTCTCACCCAAACTGTGGAAGAACTCACCAAGCAATTATCCACTCTTCCACAACAACTCAAACAACTGCACGAAGCACCAACGCCACAACAAGTAGCCATGTGCGAACTTTGTACAGGAGACCACCCAACTGGTTTTTGTCCCCCGATTAATGAAGAGGTCAATTATATGGGAAACCCGCAGCAGAGATAGTTCCCATACCAGAACAATCAAGGTTACTCATACAACAACAATGCAAGTTATGGCCAAAACAAGCAGAACCAATACCAAAGTTATACTCAGCCAGATAAGATTACAAAGATAGAAGAGACCTTGAATCAATTTATGCAGATATCCTTGGCAAACCAGAAAAATACAGATGCCTCAATCAGAAATCTTGAAACACAAGTAGGGCAAATTGCAAAACAGTTGAATGAGCAACAACAAGGACCATTCTCTGCCGCCACTCAGCCCAATCCTAAAGAAACATGCAATTCAGTCACAACAAAGATTGGGAGAGGGGATGAAACAAAAGTTGAAGAAAATACCAAAGAAAAAGAAAAATTGGAAGAAGAAAACAATGCTGATCCTGGAAGCATTACAATACCTGTTACCATTGAAAAAATGAATTTTGATCAAGCTTTGATTGATCTTGGTTCAAGCACCAATCTTCTTCCATTTTCTGTTCTTAAAAAGATCGGTAACCCGGAAATGGAGCCTACAAAAATGTTGTTACAACTTGCTGACAAATCCATTGCAAAACCAGTTGGAATGATAAAGAATATAATGGTCAAACTTGAGAGATTTATATTCCCAACAGATTTTGTGGTGATCAACGTTGAAGAAGATCATGACAGTCATCTGATTTTGGGGCGAACCTTCTGTCATACCCCAAATTTTGACCACTAAGATTCCCATCATTGTGAAAATCATCATCACAATATGGAGGAACCATCATACTTCATCAGTCTCCCCAAAGATGGGTGGGCATTCACTACAATCAAAATTAGGGTTTCAAGCCCTCTCAGAGCCTTAGACAAAGGATCAATCAAGTAATGACATGATCTTCAACTTGTCTAACCTCTCAAGCAACTACAAAGGATCAAAAGGACTCCCACTTCAAGGATTAAGCACAAGGTTGCTCCCTTCTAGGTGGATCAAGCCTCAAGATCGACAGTGTCACCAAATTAGGGTTTTGGTCGACTAGGGCCTCCAGATGGAAATTTTTCATCTGGGCAAAGCCAATGATCCAAAACCTAACCTAATATACTCCATGGAACCTCATGGACCCAATCATCAAGTCAATTTTGCCCTAGGGGATGCATTCATCAAAGATCAGGAATTAGGGTTTCTTGACCTAATTCACCCCTAAGTTGACTTTAGGGGCAAATCATGAGCCAAGACCTCAAAATAGGGTTTGAGGGTCTCTAATGAACTATATTGATCCATTTGGAACAATGGATTAATCCAAGAAGCTTGAGCAACAAGTCTCAATCTCATCTGCACCACAGTTAGGGTTTTAAGGAAAAAAGTTTACTGTAACTTTGACTTTTGACCAGGACATGCTCCCAAGCCCTATGACATGCACCAATATACCCTATAACACCCATGGAACATGTCCATCAAGTTTGATTTAGGTCAAGGACATGATTTCATGAAGAATTGCACAGTTTGGAATTCATCTGATAAAAAGTCAACTGTGCACAAAAGTCAACTTTGACTTTTTGAGATTTTTCACCAAAATGGATTTTTAACCCTAAAATGATGTTAATGTATGATTTGAATCATCATTCATCAAGAAAAATCATGAAAAGTTGGATAACTTGTAAAAGGGGTAACCATAAAAACTTAGAAAATTTTCTAAGTTAAAAATAAAGTGGCTAGGGTACCAACTTTGGAGGGTCATAACTCCTAAACTACAAGGCCATTTTTTCCCATCCAAAGCTTGATTTGTATATCTCATTGCCCTCTACAAAAACTTCAACTAGACCTAACTCCAATTCATTGTGGATTTTGAGCTATGAGTGAGCCAAAATGGCTGAAAATATAAAAGTACACCATTTTCCAACACTTAGAAAAATTCTGTCCAAGACAGATTTTTGTTGAAACACCAAAACTTGTGAGATCTTTTCACATAGATGCAAGCTGAATTAAGTCCAAAGTTAAACATCAATGTTGTTGCATATGTTGCCAAGAATTTAAAGAGCTTAACAGCATGAATTGATTCAACTTGAGCCAAGAGAAATCCTTGCCCAAAGTCATGCTGCTGCAAGCTGTTTTGGAAAAATCAGTTTGCATGTTTGCTTGCCACACACGATTTTGAACCAAAAACTGAGGATCAGCATGCCACATGTATTCAAACCAATCACATTGCATCTAATCCAACTGATAAATCTGAGTCAAAAAGCCAAGGAATCTTCCAACTTGAAATTCATCCACTTTGGCACATTTTGCCTTGAATTCAAAGTGCATTAATGTGGAATAGTGCATTGTCAAGGTAGCTACCCTACTCAGTCAAGTTCTTTGATTAAACAATAATAAAAACATCTAAGGAATGTGATTTTGGTCAAGGCATAGCCCTGCTCTTGGGAATGGCTAGCTTGCCTTGTTTGAGAAGAAATCCTCCAAGCCAATCCATGCAAATGTGATCTGATCCAGCATCCATTCACTATTCCTCCAAAACAAAAGTTGATCACCTATAAATAGAGGTCCCAATGGATCATTCAACTCACACCAAAGCCAGTTACAACACTGCTTTCTCTCATTCTTCCTTGAACCTCAAGTTTTTTGGTTTTTGAGTAACCACTATCGGGTTTTGAGTTGCAGCCTTAGGCAATCAATTCCAATTGCTCAAACACATCATATATGATGTATTTGAGGTGTCCAAACACTTAAACACTGACTGTAACACATCATGCTCAAAATCACCCTTCAACCAAGCCATTATACCTCAATTATGCAGGTGGAGGTCTCCAGCTTGATCCAAAGAGTTTCAAAGTGTTCCAAAGCTTGTAACACACTCCACAACATCCATTAAAACTGTAGGGATCATTAGTTCACGACTGGAACAAAGTTTGTGCAGAGTTCCATTTCAGCTTGCATCAAGGTAAGCCTCAAAATTCAAACTCCATGATCTATGCATATTTCCTCGCATGATATTTTTGCCAATTGCTTGCCATCATATGCTGATTGTTTTCCCTCAAAAAATTTGATCATTGCACTCATAATCATGCCTACTCGATTGATTTTGCAAAATTAGGGTTCATACGGCCACAATGATATAATTTGTTATACACTGAAAATGAATAAAATTGGGTATTGCCATCTTCTTCCTTGTGAAAAAACGCATGAGTTTG
Organism: Lathyrus tuberosus; assembly: GCA_022829125.1. Classification (NCBI taxonomy): domain Eukaryota; kingdom Viridiplantae; phylum Streptophyta; class Magnoliopsida; order Fabales; family Fabaceae; genus Lathyrus; species Lathyrus tuberosus. The sequence continues at coordinate 9,136,398 of JALAZF010000250.1, forward strand.
GTGTTTGAATGATGCCCAATGGTTGAGAGATGAGTGAGATATGGTGCTTCACGCACGAGCTCGAGGAAGAAGATGGCCATGGCGCCATTCTCAGAAAATCCAACAAGTTCTCTATATATTTTTCCCTTGCCATGTTATATTTGAATTGGCATTGCGCCCCAGCGGTTCATCAGCTGGTTTTGTGTGTATTGGCAAGCAAGAGGTCAGGGGTTCGAATCCCCCTCGCCCTAGACTTCTTTTTATCACTTATTTATTTTGTTATTTTTCATATTATTATTTTTAATGATTTGAAAAATTAATAACTCCTTCAATTTTTATCATTTTTAATTGGTTCATTTTGCAACAATTCACAAAAATGTTGAAAAATTTTATTCCACCAAAAAATTAGATTTATATTATTTATTTAATATAATTAGTATTTTTGTGAATAAATTCATTTTTATTGTTTTTAAAAATTTTAAAAGTGAATATTTACTTTGAAAATCAAAACCTAATGAGTTTAAATATTCTTTGTGATTATCCCTCATTTTTTTCAAACCTTAAACAAAAATCATAAATGGATTATTCAAATTTATTTTGAATTTTTGTTTGATTTTCTTTAAATATTTACTTTTAAAGATTAAAATTAGGGTTTTTGATTAATTCAACTTTCAAAATTGATTTTCAGATACACTTGGGCCTCTAATAGAGTGTAAGACCCAATCCTTTTTTGACCAAACCATTTTTGGGCCTCAGTGCATTGTATAAGTCCCGAAACCGTCAAAAACAAACGGCGCGATCGTCGCCTTTTGAAAAATAACCCTGGGCCTCTCCTTGAGCTATAAGACCCATTCAAAACTTTTGGGTCTCTAATAAAGTGTTAGACCCAACCCCCTTTTAACCAAAATCACTTTGGGCCTCAGATATTGTATAAGCCCCCTGCGTTAAAAGAAAACCTCGGCGTGATCGCCATTTCAAACGGAAAAATCATCTAGGCCTACCCTCGTGTAGTAAGACCCATTTCTTTTCTTAAACTTCTTTGGGCCTCTATTAGAGTGTAAGACCCAACACCCTTGTACAGAAAACATTTTGGGCCTCTAATAGAGTGTAAGACCCAACCCTTTGTAAATACAACCTATTTTGGGCCTCACTTATTGTATAAGTCCCGTTGTATTTCAAAAAGTTCGACGCGATCATCATCCGTTGGAAAACAAATCTTGGGCCTACCCTCGAGTAGTAAGACTCATTTCCTTTCTTAAAACCTTTTGGGCCTCTTGAGAGAGTGTAAGACCCATCCCTTTGTACAGAAAACATTTTGGGCCTCAGTCACTTGTATAAGTCGCTCTGTACAAATTCGACAGTGCAATCACTGATAAAAACCTGGGCCTCTCCTTGAGCTGTAAGCCCCAAATCTTTCTTTTTCAAAGCACTTTCTCCTTTGATTTTGAATATACTGTTGTTTTCAATTTTTCTTTGTTGAACAACTAACCAAACAGCATGGAAGCTCTACAACCGAGTAAGTGGTTATTGCTTTCATTTACCGCTTTCATATACATATAACTGTATTGTGGGGTTGTTTCGCTGTAAGTCTTCTTTCATAAACTCATATAAACTGTGTAATAATAGTATAGATATTTAGAGTTTCCCCGGCAACTACGTCTAGCATTAAGCTCGTTGATCACTCTTAGAAATAGTCTAAACTAGATCCCTATAGGATTACCAGACACAGTCATCCCTCCTCTTGGGGTTAAACAATATGGAGATATGAAAGGCAGCATTCTCGGTGAACCCTTTCATAGACTGTCACTCATAGAAGTTGTCAAGAAACTCGATTCCCCAGAGATGATCTTTTCTCCGTGAATGGCATCTCTTGAGTTTCTTCCAAATTCTCGGACTTTCCTGGCTTGATCTATTCTCGGTGAATGGCATGTCTTGAATTTCTTGGGGTTTGGGGACCCACAGGCTTCTTCAAAGCACTTGTCAAGAAACTCTATTCCCCAGAGATGATCTTTTCTCCGTGAATGGCATCTCTTGAGTTTCTTCCAAATTCTCAGACTTTCCTGACTTGATCTATTCCTTGTGGATAGCTTGCCTTGAATTTCTCGGGGTTTGGGGACCCATCGGCTTCTTAAAAGCATCGGCCTCCTCTTGGGCATCGTACAAGGACCCACAGGCTTCCTAAAAGCAACCCCGCCTCCTCTTGGACTTAGTACAAGGACCCTATGGCTTCTTAGAAGTATTCACAGCCTCCTCTTAGGCTTTGTATAATGATCTCTTCCTCCGGGAATGATAGCCTTCTCTTGGGCTTCGTACAAGGACCCGTCGACTTTTTAAAAAGTTTCCAGCCTCCTCTTGGACTTCGTACAAATTGTCCCGACGACCTCCTAGAGGTATAGGAACATAACTTAGTTATCTGCATAGAACAGTCCTTTCAAAGAGTCTACTACTGTTTCTCAAAGCATAGTACAAAAAGTGAAACTCTAGACTTGGACAGTCTAATTTCCTTGAGTCTCAAAGACATTCTCAAGCACCCTTCAAGAATATGAAGGAAACCTGTAGACTCGGACAGTCTCAATACCCTTCGGATTTCCCGCTTCCTTAAAGAACAGGAATAACCCAGATCCTTGAAACAAATCCATGAGTACAGTGTTGCTCATATAAGAACTGATTTTCTCTTTAAAATCAGTATACTGGACCTGTCACACAACTGAAACAGTCACCATAGCCTCCCTCTTGGGCTTTGTATAATGATTCTCCCCAGCGGAGTCAAACAACGTTTAGCCTCTCTCTCGGGCTTCGTACGAGACACATAAGAGACTCCCTCGTTGAGTCCATCATCCCTTTCGCCTCCATCTCGGGCTTTATACGAGATACAAAAAGGTTCTTATTGAGCTAAACAAATTTTATCCTCCATCTCGGGCTTCGTACGAGATACAAAAAACTCTCTTGTTGAGTCAAATAGCCTCCATCTCGGGCTTTATACGAGATACCAAAAGACTTCATCGTCGAGTCAAAACTTTTTAGCCTCTCTCTCGGGCTTTGTACGAGACACATATTAGCCTCCTCTTAGGCTTTGTATAAGAAAACCACTGGTTGATCCGATCAACCTTTTAGCATCAAAGTTGTGCCTCGTTCACAGTACACAAACATCAACAACTCCTTCCCTTTCATCTAATCGCTGTAAGCGGCAAGCCTCTGGATCATCTACATCCATACCACTGTCCCTCTTTTAGTATGAGAAATTCCTAAGGAAAGATGGCATTGCTCTACACTGAGTTAAAGTCTTCTCCTTCAGGTTAAAATCCCCTATAAAGGAAATTATGGCATTGCCGGATTCACACATCCCGGTTAAAGTAATCCTCATTTACAATCAGTCACCCAACAGTTGTGACATACAACAGACCTCTTTAGAGATGACAAATTCTCTCTAAAGTCGAACCCTTTTAGCTTCATATCTTGGGCTTTGGACAAGATACAAATGACTTTTCGCTTCACGTCTTGGGCTTTGAACAAGACACCAAAAACACCCATTTCCTCCCATAGAATAGGAGGAACTACGAACTCTCTGATTTCCCTGTTTCGGTAAACGGGATTACGTAGGCATAAGATTGAAAGAAAAATCTAAGCAAGCACACTAAACGAAAACCCAAAATCCCATACTCTCATGTATCTATCAAAAGCATCAGTCCTAACATCCTAATCCTCGTTCCCCGCCAGAAAATCCTAGAAAGAGAAAAGAAAAACGTATTGGCGAAAATACAAATAACCAGTACAAAGGCCCCCCCACATTGATAGCATTCGTAACCTAACAGACCGCTGTTTAAACTCAGTATGCAAAGCAGGGTTAATTAGAGACATCTATTTCCCTTCCTTCATCAGCTTTAATAGGATAAAAAATGAATCGACCTGTAGTAAACTCAACCGCAGAGAGTGACCAGCGCTTAAGAACCGCGTCCAAAATCGCTCGCTACAGAAAAATGGCGCCCACCGTGGGCCCGTGTCTTTGTTTTTCTTTTTTATCTTCACTTGTGTGAATACCACAGATTGGGGCTTCCGCCGGGGAACCCAATTTCTGTCAGGAACTTAGGATTCATAGCTTTAAAGGTCTAGGATGATTAGGACAAATGTATATACTGCTTTTCCTAATTGCTATACGTGTTTATTTTTCTGCTAATGGGAATGCGTGTGATGCCGCATGTGGAAAGATTGAGTATACACTTAAGATAAGTGATGGCGACGAGGTCGACCATCAACCTCAGTGGAGGCTGACCAATGCAACCCATTCTCTCACCTAGACGATGGGCCGATTGTTAAGTCTGAGAAGCTGAGGAGCCAAACCCTTTCGTAGTGCGGAAACTATCGGGAATAGTTGTTACGCGATACTACCCTCATTTGAGGCTGGTGATCTATTATCGGTGAATGGCACTTACTCTAAGATTGCTCTACAACTCGCTGGCGATCCGCTTGTTGTTTTGCTTTCCTGGGAGGAGCTGATGATAATGAGTACAGGTACAAAAATCACCCTAGTATAAACCTTTGGGGATGGGTAGAGCCTTGACTTCATGACAACGACCCTTTGACCCCATGTTTTTTCTATGTTTTTGTGTGTTGCATTCATGCATTCATTTAAAAAACATTAAAACATTCAAAAAAATTTCTCTTCTAGTCTCTCTGTTTTTCAAATTAAACTAAGACTGTGATTGCAAATATCAGAGAAAAGGATTGCACTAATGGATTTCGGTAGAAGGAGAACTCATACGTACACCTTCAAGGTTCCAAAGCTAGAGGATTTAAGAAGGTTAGCGAGGATGGTCACTAACCCAGAGGCTTTCAGAGCCAAGCACAGAGGTTTGCTACCACTGTTAAGAGTCCATGTGATTGAGGGAATCATGGATGCGCTCATTCAGTTTTATGATCCAGTTTATCACTGTTTCACATTCCCGGATTACCAGCTCGCACCAACGCTGGAGGAGTATTCTCATCTGATTGATCTACACATTACTGATCGAGCTCTATTTTCTGGACTGGAAGAAATTCCAAAGAATCAGACCATTGCAAGAGCAATTCATTTGGACGAGTCTGAGGTCAGGACTCACATGACCACTAAGGGTGGCATACAAGGTTTGCCAGCCCAGTTCTTGACAAAGAAGGCCCTGTATTTTGCCAGTATAGGAAACGTGACTGCTTTTGAAAGCATCTTTGTCTTGCTCACCTACGGGTTATTTTTGTTTCCCAACATCAATAACTTTGTAGATATCAACTCCATTAAGGTTTTTCTCATTGGAAATCCTATGCCGACCTTGCTCGCAGATGCGTATCATTCTGTACACTTGGGAAATTTATACAGCGGAGGGGAGATCACATGTTGTGTACCTCTGCTTTACAAATGGTTTATCTCCCACTTGCCCAAGTCTGCTGCTTTTTGGGATTGCAAGAGTACCTTACGTTGGTCGCAGAAGATCATGTCTCTTACCAACTCTGATATAGATTGGTGTAATAGGATCTATGATGAAATTAGAATCATCGATCGTTGTGGAAACTTCCCCAACATACCCCTTATAGGAACTAAGGGAGGAATCAACTATCATCCAGTTCTCGTTCATCGTCAATTTGGATACCCGATAAGACACGTCCCACGAGGTGTTCATCTGGAACGTCTTTTCTTCAAGGAAGGAGAAAACGACAGAGCACTAAAGATGGAAATAGTGCAAGCTTGGAAACATGTTCATAAGAAAGGACGAGAGTCTCTGGGAAAACCAGACTGTGTCTCGGTGGAGCCTTACCTCCATTGGGTACAAACTAGAGCTCTCAAGCCAAAAATGCCTTATCCTCATTACGGAATTCTTCCGCCAAGGGAATCTGTCATGTACTTCATGACGGAAACTGAAAAGCTTCAGGTTATTCTCAACAAAGTTCAAAAGGAGATAAGATCTTGGAAGAACAAGTACCGCACCCTCGACATAGAGTACATCAAAATACAGCAACTACTGAAAGAGAAAGATGCTCTGATTGAAATTTTGGAGCAACATGCTGTAGAGAATCAAGATGACCAAAGGAATTTGCTCACTCCTTTCACCTGGCAAAGGAATGACAACCCGACAACGGCCCAAGAGCCCCAGTCAAAGAAAAGGAAGATACCAGAATCAGCACCCGATTTCTCTTCAGAGAGGACTCGGGACCCATTAGCTTAGGTTTCTGTTTCTGCACCTTGTAATCTACTGTATTTCCATTTCTGTAATCCTTTGAATTTCAATAAAAAGGGGTTTCCCCACTGTTTGATATTTGCAATCTAATTGTCGAAGTTTATTTTGATTAAACCTTAAACAATTAATATAATCATTGCACTCTTCATTCTCACATCGCGTATTCTTCTTACCTGCGAATCTCACATTTGTGTCTCGGTTCTAGAGTCAAACTGTCTCATTCGTACAATACTCGGGCCAATCGTCAGAAAAAGATGGATGATCTTGAGGAAGAAAATAGAGAGTTGAAAGAAGAGTTCGACGCTCTGAGAGAGGATATGAGAAAGCTTCATAACGACATGCAAGCCATGCCAGAAGCTCAGCTACAACGAACTGTGATCTCAGAGATCACCTCAACGCCCATTGTGGAGAAGTATGATCCTAGGTATCAAATACCGAAAGATCGTCCTTGGGGCATGCATGTTAACTATATCCCGAAAGGATATGTTCCGCCGATCACTGAAGATCAGGGAATCATAACAGAAGCCGCTGGGCCTGAAGGTTACAAACTTCGGGAAAGCGAAGATGCCAGAGGCATATTGAAGACTCCTGGAGGTTACAAACTTTGGGAAACGCCAAGACTCACTACCGTAGTCACGGTACCACCCCCTGTGGTGCACACTGTCCCGGAAGGACAGATTCCACAGACACCTTCTGGTAAGAAGGAAACTATGTTTGACATAATGGAGGAATTCCATGAGCAGTTCTTGGAAATGCAGAAGGAACTGGAAGCCATTCACGGTCAGGATTTATTTGGAAAGAACGCCGCAGATCTCTGCTTGGTCCCAAATGTGAAAGTTCCGCACAAATTTCAAGTGCCCGACTTTGAAAAATACAAGGGTAACTCTTGCCCTCAGAGCCATCTGGTGATGTACGCTCGGCAGATGTCAGCTCAGATAGAAAACCAGGACCTACTAATTCACTACTTTCAGGATAGTTTAACCGGTGCCGCACTCAAATGGTACATGGGTTTAAACCGTGCCACGATCAGCACTTTCAGAAATCTTGGCACTGCCTTCGTCCAACAATACAAATACAATTTGGACATGGCACCCGACAGAGATCAACTCAGATCGATGTCGTAAAAGGACAAGGAAACCTTTAAGGAGTACGCTCAAAGGTGGCGTGAAATTGCCGCTCAAATTTGTCCACCTCTGGAGGAAAAAGAGATGACAAAGATCTTCTTAAAAACCTTAAGCTCATTTTACTATGACCGAATGGTTGCTAGTGCGCCCAGTGATTTCACCGAAATGGTTGGCAAGGGCGTACGTCTTGAGGAAGCCGTCCACGAAGGACGTTTGGTAAAAGACACTAGCTCGACGAGCGGTACTAAAAAATACGGTAGTGCTCTCCCTAAGAAAAAAGAGCAAGATATTGGGAATATCTCTCTCGGAAAGCAAAGGCGACGTTATCAACCGGTAGCAGCTGTGACTCCTGCTATCAACCCTGCGTCTATTCCTACGTATCAACCTTAGGTTGCGCAGAGCCAACGTGATCAACAAAGGACACAACAGCCTCTTCAGCAGGCTCGTCCTCCATACAACAACAACCGTACAACACGGCCACCAGGATTTGATCCTATACCCGTGACGTACGCAGAGTTGTTTCCATTACTTCTAGCCAAGGGCATATTCAGACTAAATCCCCTCTTACAGTACCGAAAAATCTGCCTTTTTGGCTTAAGGTGGATCAAACATGCCCTTACCATCAAGGAGGATCAGGGCATAACATAGAGACTTGTCTCAGTTTCAAGTTCGACGTGCAAAAACTTGTTAGGAGCGGGGTCTTATCCTTCAAGGATACAAATCCTAATATTCTCACGAACCCGCTGCCTCAACATGAGAAGGCTGCAGTCAATTTAATAGAAGGAGAGACTAACGATGTCTATCAAATTCACGATGTACTCTTGTTGAAAACCAATCTGATCAAGATGCATTGTAGACAGAGTGGATATGGCCATGTGCCACCTCGTAATTATCATCAATGTGATGTCTGCTCTAAAAACAATCAAGGATGTTCTGTAGTGCAAGCAGCTCTACATGAACAAATGGATCTCGGATGGATCCAAGAGCACCGAGTTCGTGGAGTTAACATGGTTTATACGAATTCCAACTTCATTCAGAACCACGATATCCGTGCAATGAATGTCAACTTGGTGGCAATGCACTCAAGGAAAAGCCAGTATCATAATCTGCCGCGGCACGATTACAGTTCTTGCCTGACTTGCTCGGTAAACAAACAGGGATGCTCTTTCATACAAGAGGCCCTCCAGCGTCAGATGGATCTTGGATGGATCCAAAACTACCATGATAGGAATCTTTATCAGATCAACATGGTTCAAATCTTCGATATTCGCGTGATGAATACCAACCTGGTAGAGTTACATGCTGAACAGGTCCGACTCGGATTCCTAATATCACATGACTATCAAAGCTGTAAAGCAGGTTTCGAAAACGATCAGGGTTGTACCCTTGTCCAGGAGGCACTTCAGCACTTGTTAAATCACTGGTGGATGCCAATTTATATGGATGAAGATACTCAGCAGATTAGTATCAATAATAGAAACCCCACTCGGCGTCAGAGTCAGGATGTCCGATCTGTGGAAGCTAACCTAGTAAGGTTACATTGTATTCAAAGTGGGCGTGGCCAGGTGCCACCACACAACTATGAACGTTGCGGCGTCTGTTCGGAAAGTAACCAAGGGTGTTACTTTGTGAGAGCAGCTCTTCAGGGTCAGGTGGATCGTGGAGAGATTCCTCCATATCCGGGTTCTGGACCCATCAACTGGACGCCGAACTACCTTGCCGATCAAGTTGACGACGTTGTCACGATCTCTAGTCATCACAGGACCAGGGATGTTTTTGCCATTATCCCTCTACTTGACAAATCTAAGGTTCCCAACCGGGAACGGATCGAGATTACTTATGATGGTCAAAAAAATCAGAAGGTTCCCATAGTCATCTATCTGCCGGGACCAACACCGTATGAATCAACTAAGGTTATCCCTTACAAATACGGTGTAACAACAATTGAAAATGGAAAGGAAATTTCATTACCCTCCGTCGTGAATATTGCAGACATCATTCGTGTAACACGGAGTGGCAGAATCTTCAACTGAGGGGTTGGGGAACCTAACAAAGAAAAGGAATTTCAGACGGAAGCTCCTGATCCACCAGTCGGTCAATCCAGTAATCCTAACCTTTCAAAAAATAATGATGAGATGCTGAAGCTCATCCAAAGGAGTGAATATAACATTGTCGATCAACTGTTATAAACTCCTTCAAAGATCTCGGTATTATCACTGTTACTCAGTTCAGAAGCCCACAGGGAGGCTCTACAGAAAGTCTTGGAGCAAGTCTTTGTGGAACAGGATATAACAATCAGACAGTTTGATAGCATTGTCTCTAACATCACTTCCTGCAACAATTTGGGATTTAGTGATGAGGAATTACCTGAAGAGGGTCGTCGTCATAACATGGCACTCAATATTATAGTTAACTGCCAGGACGATGCTTTAGCCAGCGTACTGGTAGACACAGGGTCAGCCCTGAATGTTATGCCGAAGTCCACTTTGATGCAATTATCATTCAAAGGCCCTCCGATGAGAGTCAGCGAGGTCGTCGTCAAAGCATTCGACGGATCCAGAAAAACAGTTATCGGCGAAGTTAATCTTCCTATAACTATCGGTCCTCACACTTTCCAAGTCACTTTCCAGGTCATGGACATTCGGGCAACATACAGTTGTTTATTAGGAAGACCTTGGATACATCAGGCTGGAGCGGTCACTTCGACCCTCCACCAAAAGCTAAAGTTTGTCAAGAACGATCAACTTGTCACAGTCTGTGGAGAACAGGCCTTGCTTGTGAGTAACTTGTCATCATCTACTGGTATAGAACCCAAGGAGGTTATTGGAACTCAGTTCCAAGCACTGTCAGTGAGTAAGGACAATCAGTTCAAAGGAGGAACCTCGATTTCCTCATACAAAGATGTTATCAAAGCGGTCGAGAGTATCGATACAACCGGATGCGGACAGCTTGTCATTCCTATTGACAATAAAACAAAGAAGGGTCTTGGTTTTTCTGCAACCTGTACCCGGACAGTTGCCAACGACGAAGGTCTTCATCCCCTTTAAAACTTCTTCCACAGTGGAGGTTTCCTCCACCCAGTGTCTCAAGCAGTACATGCTATCAATGAGGAAGATCCCTCTGACACAGATGAAGAATGGAGGTCCTACCTTAACGAGGATGGTTATATGTCTCAGGAAGAGGTGCCTATACCATTTTGCTATCCCGCACAGGGTCCGAGATTTATACCACGGTCAGACGTCGAAATGATATATGGAGATTATGATCCAGAAGGATGTCGTGCTCTGCCCAATTCATTAGAGGATGACACTCTGATGAAAGACAACTTTGACTACAACTACTATGGCCCAATGGATGGTCTGCCAATGTGGCAACCTTACCCAGGAAACTTGGGGCCAGAGAGTCAGCCGAACAATGAAAATCAGCTGACCGTCATTGAACAGAATACCTGTGTCCCCACCATGTCATGGGATCAACACTCAGGTTATTCAGAAACTACTCAACATGAAGATGAATTCGCAACGTTTATAGGACTAGAATTCATTAACTATGCATTTCCCGAGGTCAACATCATCGAGAAGGATGACTCCTCCAGTTCCAAAGAAGTTTGGGACACCTTGGGACAACCGAGTGGAAAAATGACTTTATGGTCAAGTACACCGCTCCTGAAGGCTCTCGTATCAGGTTCGAAGACATCCAGCCTACTGGATGGGGAGATACAGCTGAGAGCACAACTGCTCTGCAAAATACAACAGAGGAATTCTCCTACGACAACTCTACCTGGGAGACAGATTCCAATGATCCTGCTTCACCAGAAATCAGCGTTATTTCTGAAGACAAATCAAGGAAGGTGCCAGACTTTGTGATTCATCGAGGAGTTCGCCACCAATGGGTTACCGTCGAGGTTCCGAAGATCGTTCATCAGTCAAAGTAATTGCCATCTTTAACCTTTCACCCTGCCCAGGTGAAACGGATGTTTTGATAGGGCTCGCTTTCTGTAAATTTTCCCTCTTCGCTTAGCCCAAAGCGACAGAGTTTTGTTTTATAGGGATGTAGTTTCAAGATTCGACTTGTTCATTAATAAAATAACGTCGTTTTGTAATTTCCGTATTAATTGCTGTTTTCTCTTTTTGCTTTTTCAGAAAATGGTAATCCTAAAAAAACAATTCAAGTAAAAACAAGCAGTAAAATAAATACACTGCACATACTTGCATTTTCTCTATCTCTTCTAAACACGAATCATACCGTCATGCAGATTGCTTGTTTTAAACCCCGTTGAAACATACGATCCAATGCCTTCTCCTAACTTTGAGTTCCCGATATTCGAGGCTGAAGAAGAAAATGACAACGAAATTCCAGAAGAGATCTCTCGACTACTCAGACAGGAGGAAAGGTCCATTGAACCTCACAAAGAGCCGTTGGAAACGGTAAACTTGGGTTCAGAGCAAGAGAGAAAAGAAATCAGGATTGGGGCACTGCTCAGTCCAACTGCCAAAGAGAGTTTGATAAAGCTTCTCAAAGAATTTCCCGATGTATTCGCTTGGTCCTATCAGGATATGCCAGGGTTGGATACCAGCATCGTGGAACATCACTTACCATTGAGATCGGAATGTCCGCCAGTAAAGCAAAGGTTGAGACGCACTCACCCGGACATGGCCATCAAAATCAAAGAGGAGGTACAAAAACAGATCGACGCAGGTTTCCTCGCTACATCTGAATATCCTCAATGGTTAGCCAACATTGTACCCGTTCCCAAAAAGGACAGAAAGGTCAGAATGTGTGTCGATTACAGGGATCTGAACAAGGCTAGTCCAAAGGATGACTTTCCTTTACCACACATTGACATGCTGGTAGATAGTACAACAAAGTTCAAAGTATTCTCCTTCATGGATGGATTCTCGGGCTATAACCAGATCAAAATGGCGCCGAAAGACATGGAGAAAACTTCGTTCATTACCCCATGGGGTACCTTTTATTACAAGGTAATGTCGTTCGGTTTGAAGAACGCCGGGGCAACCTATCAAAGGGCCATGACTACTCTGTTTCATGACATGATACATAAGGAAATCGAGGTATATGTCGATGATATGATTGCAAAATCAAAAACAGAGAGTGAGCACGTTGAACATCTGTCAAAATTGTTCGAACGTTTAAGAAAATTCAAGCTCCGCTTGAATCCCAACAAGTGCACCTTCGGTGTTCGTTCAGGAAAACTATTAGGGTTCATCGTTAGCCATAAAGGAATTGAGGTTGATCCTGACAAGGTCAAGGCCATTCAAGAAATGCCTTCTCCGAAAACTGAAAAACAAGTCAGAGGATTCCTGGGACGTTTGAACTACATCTCCAGATTCATATTCCTTATGACTGCCACTTGTGCGCCGATCTTCAAATTACTGAAAAAGAACCAGGATTGCGTTTGGACAGAAGATTGTCAAACCGCCTTCAACAGTATCAAGGAATATTTGTTAAATCCTCCGATTCTATCACCTCCAGTGGAAGGAAGACCACTGATCATTTACCTCACAGTCTTGGAAGACTCAATGGGGTGTGTACTTGGCCAATAAGACGAAACTAAACGGAAGGAGTCTGCCATTTACTATTTGAGCAAGAAATTCACCGACTCCGAAACTCGGTACACGATGCTCGAGAAAACTTGTTGTGCTTTGGCTTGGGTAGCCAAACGTCTTTGCCAATACATGATTCGTCATACTACTTGGTTAATCTCAGAAATGGATCCAATCAAATACGTCTTCGAAAAGCCTGCTTTCACGGGAAGAATTGCCCGTTGGCAGACGCTGTTATCAGAATATGACATAGAGTACCACACTCAGAAAGCTGTTAAGGGAAGTATTTTAGCCGATCATTTGGCTCATCAACCGATTGACGATCTAGAATCAATCGGGTTTGACTTCCCAGACGAAGATGTCATGTATCTAAAGATGAAAGACTGCGATGAACCGCTACCCAGTGAAGGGCCAGAACCAGGTTCCCAATGGGGACTTATCTTTGATGGAGCAGTCAATCATTACGGAAACAGAATTGGGGCAATAATTGTTACCCCTCAGGGTACCCACATTCCTTTCACCGCTTGACTTACGTTCAAATGTACAAACAACGAGGCCGAATACGAAGCTTGTATTATGGGTCTCGAAGAAGCAATTGATTTAAGGATCAAAAACTTGGACGTATACGGCGACTCAACCTTGGTTATCAAACAGATAAAAGAAGATTGGAACACATACCAATCAGGATTGATCCCTTACAAAGACTACGCAAGAAGGTTGCTACCTTTCTTTGACAGAATCGAGTTTCATCATATCCCTCGTGATGAGACTCACATGGCTGATGCATTAGCCACTATCTCTTCCATGATTAGTGTAGGTCAATGGAATGACATACCTAAGTTCGACATAATGCGCCTTGAAAGGCCCGCTTACGTCTTCGCAATTGAAGCAGTCATAGACGACAAACCTTGGTATCATGATATCAAATGCTTCCTTCAGAAACAAGAGTACCCACCTGGGGCATCCGGGAAAGACAGAAAAACCCTCAGAAGATTGGCTGGAAACTTCCTCCTGAGCGGTGACACTCTCTATAAGAGAAATTTTGACATGGTCTTGCTCCAATGAGTCGACAGACCAAAAGCAAACATGCTTATGAAAGAAATTCATGAAGGGTCCTTTGGCACTCATGCCAACGGACACACAATGGCGAGAAAAATTCTAAGAGCAGGGTACTACTGGTTGACCATGGAATCCGACTGCTACAAGTACATGAGGAGGTGTCACAAGTGTCAGATATACTCTGACAAAATTCATGTACCGCCATCACATCTCAAAGTTATTTCTTCCCCGTGGCCTTTTTCCATGTGGGGAATCGACATGATTGGCTTGATTGAACCTAAGGCTTCAAACGGACATCGGTTCATCCTAGTAGCCATTGACTATTTCACCAAATGGGTCGAAGCAGCGTCATACGCTAATGTAACCCGACAAGTGGTGGTCCGATTTATCAAAAATAATATCATCTGCCATTATGGTGTTCCGAGCCAGATTATTACTGATAATGGATCTAACTTGAACAACAAGATGATGAAAGAGTTGTGTGTTGAGTTCAAGATCGAACATCATAACTCATCTCCCTAACAACCCAAGATGAACGGAGCGGTAGAAGCGGTTAACAAGAACATCAAGAGGATTGTTCAAAAGATGGTTGTAACCTACAAAGACTGGCACAAGATGCTACCCTTTGCTCTTCACGGTTATCGCACATCTGTTCATACTTCAACAGGGGCAACCCCTTTCTCTCTAGTGTATGGCATGGAAGCAGTGCTCCCCATAGAAGTAGAGATCCCGTCAATTCGAGTATTGATGGAAGCTAAGCTCACCGAAGCTGAATGTTGTCAAAGCTGACACGACGAATTAAACCTGATCGAGGAGAAGCGAATCACGGCACTATGCCATGGTCAGTTGTATCAACAGAGAATGAAGAGGGCGTTTGACAAAAAGGTTCGACCTCGTGTCTTCAGGAAAGGAGACCTCGTGCTCAAGAAGATACAATCATTTCTCACTGATTCTCGGGGCAAGTGGACTCCGAATTATGATGGCCCCTATGTGGTCACAAAAGCTTTCTCAGGCGGCGCCTTGAGACTTGCAACCATGGACGGAGAGGAATTTTCCTACCCCACGAATGTTGATGTAGTCAAGAAATACTTCGCCTAAACTAAAAAAAAACGTCTCGGTGGATTGAAAACTCAAAAGGGCGGTCCAGGAAAAAGTTAGAGACATAAAAAATCATCCCGGTGGATTGGAAACATCATAGTACAATCCAGGCAAAAGTTAGGGATAATGGCAAGTAACTATGTTCAACAGAGGCAGGTCCCTCAGCAGCAGCAGTTACACCATCCATCAGAGAAAAACTCCAGTCAAGGTCATCTTCGACAGAAGCTCAAGATGTCCAGAATTCAAAGTTGGTAGAAGGATAGTGGTCGTTATGTTTCAACGTAGCCCTTTTCCCTGTAAATTACCATTTTCTAACTTTGTATATACTCTTTGGAATCACGCGTTTAGCTGATTTCCATCCTATCAATAAAATTTGAGCCCTTGTGCTTTTGTTTGTAATTCTTATTTGTTTTAGCTTTACAGAACGACGTTGTTAACATGATTAACGATTCTTGAAATAAAACAAAAATGAATTTACTTGTTAAAACTTTTTTCTGCTTTTTAATAAAGACGGCAATTTCTTTTGACTGTTGAACATCAGAAGAACATCGGTCGCTTCTCCAGAAGTAAGTGAACTTCAAAGTGCAGAATCAAAGTACTCCTTCTAACCCAGTACGCCTGAATGAAGGGATCAACTGTGTCAGAGACCTTGTTTCGTCTGACACGCCTCGGCCAAGTTCTCATCTCCTAAGCCCGACCAGCATAGCTCCCAACAAGGACTATCTTTCCTAAGCAAGGCAGAATTGCTATCTTGAACCAACGATACTTCTTCGCCCCGCGATGGCCGCGTATCCAGTCATGTTCATCTTTTAGTTTGTATGTCGCGTTAGTTTTGTCAGCATAAACATACATACATCATGCATTATTTGATTTGCATTCACATAATCATATTGCATCACTATCACTCTAGTCGGTCTTGTCCCTTAGTGATAGGAGTTCTCTCAATCGAGTTGTCAGTTCTTGCCTCGTCAGGAAACGCTGCGTTTGAATAACCTCGCCTCCAGTTTATTTCTGGAAGGAAGTTGGCCCTTGACCACTTTGATAACTTGAACCTCTGAAAAACCAGAGGAACCCTCAGTCAACATCACTCTTCGCCATTGAAGATGATATCCTTGCTTTCCCCGATTAAGGAAAATCCACAGAGAAAGCCTCGTAATCAAAGATTCGGCAGCATGCCAGTTTCGCTCCGAAGAGACCGCTGATGAAAAGGTCATCGGCACCTCAAAATTGGACCCCATCGTATGGCGTTTCTCCGGGAGGATCCCGAGAAAAGTATGATGTAATCCCAAACGAAGGCAGTCTCTCAAAAGACTCGCTTTCCCCAGATAGAGTCGGCAAATGGCATCTCCAACAGAGAAGTTTGTACACCTCTACAACCCAGACGACTGGGTTCCCCAACAAGTCTGGCGTCAAAACTTTTTCCGTCAAATGGCATCTCCCTAGGAAAATTCGGCGAGAAGTTTGAGGAAAACCGCTACGCATAGCGTCCCTTGTCAATTAAGTTTATTGACAAAAGAAACTAAGACCAGTTCCTTGGTAGGAAACCAGGATCGAGGGGGAGTTTAAGTCAAAAACTGAGACCAGTTCCTTGGCAGGAAACCAAGAACGAGGGGAAGTTGACAAAAGAAAATTGAGACCAGTTCCTTGGCTGAAGACCAGGATCGAGGGGAAGTTTGCCTTTTCTAAGCATCATTGCTTAGCAAAAGAAGATGAATGCGCAAGCTGCCATTCATAGCCATCAAAATTTCGGGTATTCCGATATTTAATCCTCTTGCACCCCGAATGCCCGAATACCTTCGTCATTCACACCTTCGGGTCCAAGAAGATTAAATAGGGGCATCTGTCATACCCCAAATTTTGACCACTAAGATTCCCATCATTGTGAAAATCATCATCACAATATGGAGGAACCATCATACTTCATTAGTCTCCCCAAAGATGGGTGAGCATTCACTACAATCAAAATTAGGGTTTCAAGCCCTCTTAGAGCCTTAGACAAAGGATCAATCAAGGAATGACATGATCTTCAACTTGTCTAACCTCTCAAGTAACTACAAAGGATCAAAAGGACTCCCACTTCAAGGATTATGCACAAGGTTGCTCCCTTCTAGGTGGATCAAGCCTCAAGATCGACAGTGTCACCAAATTAGGGTTTTGGTCGACCAGGGCCTCCAGATGGAAATTTTTCATCTGGGCACAAGCCAATGATCCAAAACCTAACCTAATATACTCCATGGAACCTCATGGACCCAATCATCAAGTCAATTTTGCCTCAGGGGATGCATTCATCAAAGATCAGGAATTAGGGTTTCTTGACCTAATTCACCCCTAAGTTGACTTTTGGGGCAAATCATGAGCCAAGACCTCAAAATAGGGTTTGAGGGTCTCTAATGAACTATATTGATCCATTTGGAACAATGGATTAATCCAAGAAGCTTGAGCAACAAGTCTCAATCTCATCTGCACCACAGTTAGGGTTTTAAGGAAAAAAGTCAACTATAACTTTGACTTTTGACCAGGACATGCTCCAAAGCCCTATGACATGCACCAATATACCCTATAACACCCATGGAACATGTCCATCAAGTTTGATTTAGGTCAAGGACATGATTTCATGAAGAATTGCACAGTTTGGAATTCATCTGATAAAAAGTCAACTGTGCACAAAAGTCAACTTTGACTTTTTGAGATTTTTCACCAAAATGGATTTTTAACCCTAAAATGATGTTAATGTATGATTTGAATCATCATTCATCAAGAAAAATCAAGAAAAGTTGGATAACTTGTAAAAGGGGTAACCATAAAAACTTAGAAAATTTTCTAAGTTAAAAATAAAGTGGCTAGGGTACCAACTTTGGAGGGTCATAACTCCTAAACTACAAGGCCATTTTTTCCCATCCAAAGCTTAATTTGTATATCTCATTGCCCTCTACAAAAACTTCAACTAGACCTAACTCCAATTCATTGTGGATTTTGAGCTATGAGTGAGCCAAAATGACTGAAAATATGAAAGTACACCATTTTCCAACACTTAGAAAAATTCTGTCCAAGACAGATTTTTGTTGAAACACCAAAACTTGTGATATCTTTTCACATAGATGCAAGCTGAATCAAGTCCAAAGTTAAACATCAATGTTGTTGCATATGTTGCCAAGAATTTAAAGAGTTTAACAACATGAATTGATTCAACTTGAGCCAAGAGAAATCCTTGCCCAAAGTCATGCTGCTGCAAGCTGTTTTGGAAAAATCAGTTTGCATGTTTGCTTGCCACACACGATTTTGAACCAAAAACTGAGGATTAGCATGCCACATGTATTCAAACCAATCACATTGCATCTAATCCAACTGATAAATCTGAGTCAAAAAGCCAAGGAATCTTCCAACTTGAAATTCATCCACTTTGGCACATTTTGCCTTGAATTCAAAGTGTATTAATGTGGAATAGTGCATTGTCAAGGTAGATACCCTACTCAGTCAAGTTCTCTGATTAAACAACAATAAAAACATCCGAGGAATGTGATTTTGGTCAAGGCATAGCCCTGCTCTTGGGAATGGCTAGCTTGCCTTGCTTGAGAAGAAATCCTCCAAGCCAATCCATGCAAATGTGATCTGATCCAGCAGCCATTCACTATTCCTCCAAAACAAAAGTTGATCACCTATAAATAGAGGTCCCAATGGATCATTCAACTCACACCAAAGCCAGTTACAGCACTGCTTTCTCTCATTCTTCCTTGAACCTCAAGTTTTTTGGTTTTTGAGTAACCACTATCGGGTTTTGAGTTGCAGCCTTAGGAAATCAATTCTAATTGCTCAAACACATCATATATGATGTATTTGAGGTGTCCAAACACTTAAACACTGACTGTAACACCTCAGGCTCAAAATCACCCTTCAACCAAGCCATTATACCTTAATTATGCAGGTGGAGGTCTCCAGCTTGATCCAAAGAGTTTCAAAGTGTTCCAAAGCTTGTAACACACTTCACAACATCCATTAAAGTTGTAGGGATCATTAGTTCACGACTGGAACAAAGTTTGTGCAGAGTTCCATTTCAGCTTGCATCAAGGTAAGCCTCAAAATTCAAACTCCATGATCCATGCATATTTCCTCGCATGATATTTTTGCCAATTGCTTGCCATCATATGATGATTGTTTTCCCTCAAAAAATTTGATCATTGCACTCATAATCATGCCTACTCGATTGCTTTTGCAAAATTAGGGTTCATACGGCCACAATGATATAATTTGTTATACACTGAAAATGAATAAAATTGGATATTGCCATTTTATTCCTTGTTAAAAAACGCATGAGTTTGGTGTTTGAATGATGCCCAATGGTTGAGAGATGAGTGAGATATGGTGCTTCACGCACGAGCTCGAGGAAGAATATGGCCATGGCGCCATTCTCAGAAAATCCAACAAGTTCTCTATATATTTTTCCCTTGCCATGTTATATTTGAATTGGCATTGCGCCCCAGCGGTTCATCAGCTGGTTTTGTGTGTATTGGCAAGCAAGAGGTCTGGGGTTCGAATCCCCCTCGCCCCAGACAACTTTTTATCACTTGTTTATTTTATTATTTTTCATATTATTATTTTTAATGATTTGAAAAATTAATAACTCCTTCAATTTTTATCATTTTTAATTGGTTCTTTTTGCAACAATTCATAAAAATGTTGAAATATTTTATTCCACCAAAAAATTAGATTTATATTATTTATTTAATATAATTAGTATTTTTGTGAATAAATTCACTTTTAATTGTTTTTAAAAATTCTAAAAGTGAATATTTACTTTGAAAATCAAAACCTAATGAGTTTAAATATTCCTTGTGATTATCCCTCATTTTTTTCAAACCTTAAACAAAAATCATAAATGGATTATTCAAATTTATTTTGAATTTTTGTTTGATTTTCTTTAAATATTTACTTTTAAAGATTAAAATTAGGGTTTTTGATTAATTCAACTTTCAAAATTGATTTTCAAATACACTTGGGCCTCTAATAGAGTGTAAGACCCAATCCTTTTTTGACCAAACCATTTTTGGGCCTCAGTGCATTGTATAAGTCCCGATACCGTCAAAAACAAACGGCGCGATCGTCGCCTTTTGAAAAATAATCCTGGGCCTCTCCTTGAGCTATAAGACCCATTCAAAACTTTTGGGCCTCTAATAGAGTGTAAGACCCAACCCCCTTTTAACCAAAATCACTTTGGGCCTCAGATATTGTATAAGCCCCTCTGCGTTAAAAGAAAACCTCGGCGCGATCGCCATTTCAAACGGAAAAATCATCTGGGCCTACCCTCGTGTAGTAAGATCCATTTCTTTTCTTAAACTTCTTTGGGCCTCTATTAGAGTGTAAGACCCAACACCCTTGTACAGAAAACATTTTGGGCCTCTAATAGAGTGTAAGACCCAACCCTTTGTAAATACAACCTATTTTGGGCCTCACTTATTGTATAAGTCCTGTTGTATTTCAAAAAGTTCGACGCGATCATCATCCGTTGGAAAACAAATCTTGGGCCTACCCTCGAGTAGTAAGACTCATTTCCTTTCTTAAAACCTCTTGGGCCTCTTGAGAGAGTGTAAGACCCATCCCTTTGTACAGAAAACATTTTGGGCCTCAGTCACTTGTATAAGTCCCTCTGTACAAATTCGACAGTGCGATCACTGATAAAAACCTGGGCCTCTCCTTGAGCTGTAAGCCCCAAATCTTTTTTTTTCAAAGCACTTTCTCCTTTGATTTTGAATATACTGTTGTTTTCAATTTTTCTTTGTTGAACAACTAACCAAACAGCATGGAAGCTCTACAACCGAGTAAGTGATTATTGCTTTCATTTACCACTTTCATATACATATAACTGTATTGTGGGGCTGTTTCGCTGTAAGTCTTCTTTCATAAACTCATATAAACTGTGTAATAATAGTATAGATATTTAGAGTTTCCCCGACAACTACGTCTAGCATTAAGCCCGTTGATCACTCTTAGAAATAGTCTAAACTAGATCCCTATAGGATTACCAGACACAGTCTTCCCTCCTCTTGGGGTTAAAAAATATGGAGATATGAAAGGCAGCATTCTCGGTGAACCCTTTCATAGACTGTCACTCATAGAAGTTGTCAAGAAACTCTATTCCCGAGAGATGATCTTTTCTCCGTGAATGGCATCTCTTGAGTTTCTTCCAAATTCTCGGACTTTCCTGGCTTGATCTATTCTCGGTGAATGGCATGTCTTGAATTTCTCGGGGTTTGGGGACCCACAGGCTTCTTAAAAGCACTTGTCAAGAAACTCTATTCCCCAGAGATGATCTTTTCTCCGTGAATGGCATCTCTTGAGTTTCTTCCAAATTCTCGGACTTTCCTGACATGATCTATTCCTTGTGGATAGCTTGCCTTGAATTTCTCGGGGTTTGGGGACCCATCGGCTTCTTAAAAGCGTCGGCCTCCTCTTGGGCATCGTACAAGGACCCACAGGCTTCCTAAAAGCAACCCCGCCTCCTCTTGGGCTTAGTACAAGGAACCTACGGCTTCTTAGAAGTATTCACAACCTCCTCTTAGGCTTCGTATAATGATCTCTTCCTCCGGGAATGATAGCCTTCTCTTGGGCTTCGTACAAGGACCCGTCGGCTTCTTAAAAAGTTTCCAGCCTCCTCTTGGGCTTTGTACAAATTGTCCCGACGACCTCCTAGAGGTATAGGAACAGAACTTAGTCATCTGCATAGAACAGTCCTTTCAAAGAGTCTACTACTGTTTCTCAAAGCATAGTACAAAAAGTGAAACTCTAGACTTGGACAGTCTAATTTCCTTGAGTCTCAAAGACATTCTCAAGCACCCTTCAAGAATAGGAAAGAAACCCGTAGACTCGGACAGTCTCAATACCCTTCGGATTTCCCGCTTCCTTAAAGAACAGGAATAACCTGGATCCTTGAAACAAATCTATGAGTACAATGTTGCTCATATAAGAACTGATTTTCTCTTTAAAATCAGTATACTAGACCTGTCACTCAACTGAAACAGTCACCATAGCCTCCCTCTTGGGCTTTGTATAATGATTCTCCCCAGCGGAGTCAAACAACGTTTAGCCTCTCTCTCGGGCTTCGTACGAGACACATAAGAGACTCCCTCGTTGAGTCCATCATCCCTTTCGCCTCCATCTCGGGCTTTATACGAGATACAAAAAGGTTCTTATTGAGCCAAAAAAAATTTAGCCTCCATCTCGGGCTTCGTACGAGATACAAAAAACTCTCTTGTTGAGTCAAATAGCCTCCATCTCGGGCTTTATACGAGATACCAAAAGACTTCATCGTCGAGTCAAAACTTTTTAGCCTCTCTCTCGGGCTTTGTACGAGACACATATTAGCCTCCTCTTAGGCTTTGTATAAGAAAACCACTGGTTGATCCGATCAACCTTTTAGCATCAAAGCTGTGCCTCGTTCACAGTACACAAACATCAACAACTCCTTCCCTTTCATCTAATCGCTGTAAGCGGCAAGCCTCTGGATCATCTACATCCATGCCAATGTCCCTCTTTTAGTATGAGAAATTCCTAAGGAAAGATGGCATTGCTCTACATTGAGTTAAAGTCTTCTCCTTTAGGTTAAAATCCCCTATAAAGGAAATTATGGCATTGTCGGATTCACACATCCCGGTTAAAGTAATCCTCCTTTACAATCAGTCACCCAACAGTTGTGACATACAACAGACCTCTTTAGAGATGACAAATTCTCTCTAAAGTCGAACCCTTTTAGCTTCATATCTTGGGCTTTGGACAAGATACAAATGACCTTTCGTTTCACGTCTTGGGCTTTGAACAAGACACCAAAAACACCCATTTCCTCCCATAGAATAGGAGGAACTACGAACGCTCTGATTTCCCTGTTTCGGTAAACGGGAATACGTAGGCATAAGATTGAATGAAAAATCTTAGCAAGCACACTAAACGAAAACCCAAAATCCCATACTCTCATGTATCTATCAAAAGCATCAGTCCTAACATCCTAATCCTCATTCCGCGCCAGAAAATCCTAGAAAGAGAAAAGAAAAACGTATTGGCGAAAATACAAATAACCAGTACAAAGGCCCCCCCACATTGATAGCATTCGTAACCTAACAGACCGCTGTTTAAACTCAGTATGCAAAGCAGGGTTAATTAGAGACATCTATTTCCCTTCCTTCATCAACTTTAATAGGATAAAAAATGAATCGACCTGTAGTAAACTCAACCGTAGAGAGCGACCAGTGCTTAAGAACCGCGTCCAAAATCGCTCGCTACACCTTCATTAAAACAGCCCGAATGATGATTGGCATAGTTAAAGGCAAGATGAAAGTAAGGTACAAAGATGAAGAGGTCAGTTTCAAATTGTTTCAACACAAAGGGGATGATTATTACAAGATGGAGGCTCCTGATGAAATAGGCCTGGAATTGAAGATAAAGAATGACAAAGAAAGGCCAAAGGGTAGTGGCATAGATACTTTGATGAATTCCTATAAACTACCTTGACATCCCTTGAAACAGACGTCGAGCTAACGACGTTAAACAAGCGCTGGTTGGGAGGCAACCCAACGTCGTAAGCCATTTTTATTTTATTCTAGCTTTCAAGTTCTTTCAATTTCAGTTCTAATTTCAGCACTTTCTTTAAAATGCCATTGAAACTCTTTTGATAATAGTGCATACTGTAAATTCACTTGGTTCTCCTTTTTAGCACTTGGTGTTAGTTTGCTACAATATTTTTGAACACAAATTGCTATGTGATCCTCATCATGAGCATGGGATACATCTTCCAAGTATTTTGAACAAAGTCCACGTCAAATATGATGTGCTGATAACAAAGAAGAAGAATGAGTGGTAATGATAAGAGTCTGATGAACATCAAGCAAGGTACATGTTCACTTGCTTTGTAGAATCGTAGCATGAATTTTGAGTTTTGTTTTCTCTTACGAATGTCATAGCATGGCTCATTCACGTTGTTCACACTTGCTTGAATCTTTTAGCAAAAACCAGAAAAGTGAGGTGAACTCCCAATGTGTACAAAAACTACGAAATCCTTGGGTTTAACTCGGTTGATTCATGTTCAATATGAAAAATCCATTTGAGCTTTGTAACGGTATAAAGAGGATCAAGGCAATTGTTTGATTTTGAGAAAAACCACCATAGCCAAAAATATTTTCATCAAAACCTGTAAGTGAGTGAGCATTTGTGCACCCATTTGGAACCAAAAAAATCAAAGGATCGATCAAATTCTGAAAATACAAAAACCACTAAGAAAACCACTTAGTAAAGTCATGATCCATCCTAATTTCTTTCTGCACAACCTGAACTATAATGATTTGAAACATCAAGATGCTTCACTCATAAAAAGAAACAAGTTGGGGAGAGAATGGACGATGATACCAAAAGGAAAAGAAAAAGAGAAGAAATATCAAAAAGAGAAAAAGAAATACAAAAAGCAGAAAAACTTGGTATCATACAAAAAAAAGGGGAAAATATTAAAGAATCAAAAGAAAAAGGAAAAATCATGGTGATGAAGTAAGGAGTGAAGCAAGAAAAATAGGTTACAAAAGTGGACAGATTTTAGAAAATTAGTTTTAGGAGAAAAACCATATCTTTAGGAAACCTGGCCACATTACAACTTTCACAAGCCCTATGTGATTTATGCCTTCAATTGCTCAAAGTTTCTGATTTATTTTGGATGAAAACATGAATCGACCCGGATGTTGACCAAGTGATCCAATGAGAGTCATCAAACCACATAATTAAAACAAACTTCAAAAGTCTTCATTCCTTTTATGAAGAAGAGTGTTAGGAGAGATTCAAGTACGTGCGTCATTATATTTTTGAGTTTATGATGTGATTTTGTAGGCGAAAACTTAATTCCATAATCATGCTCTAATTCTATAAGCAGTTGAACATGTTTCTTGCTTAACAAGTAATCACTTGAACCATTTGTCATACCCCAAATTTTGACCACTAAGATTTCTCATCATTGTGTAAATCATCATCACAATATGGAGGAACCGTCATACTTCATTAGTCTCCCCAAAGATGGGTGAGCATTCACTATAATCAAGCTTAGGGTTTCAAGCCCTCTCAGAGCCTTTAGACAAAGGATCAATCAAGGAATGACATGATCTTCAACTTGTCTAACCTCTTAAACATCCACAAAGGATCAAGAGGACTCCCACATCAATAATTAAGCACAAGAGTGCAACATTTCAAGTGGATCAAGCCTCAAGTTCATCTAATACAAACTCAACTGATGCAGAAAGTCAAAGTTTGACTTTTGGTCAACTTTGAGCTTCACAAGCCATTACTCAAGAAAATATGATGGATGATTTAATTTGATCAAATTTAAATCAAGAAATCATGAAAAATTGCAAAATTGATCAAATTGAAAGAAACTTAGAAATTTTTTCTAAGTTAAAATCATGTTCAAGTGCACAACTTTTCAAGGTTGTAACTATTGATCCAAGCATCCATTGATTTTGAGTAAGAGCTACTTTTAAAGAGGGTATTTGATACTTCAACATTGTAGAAGGAATCAACTCAAAATATCATAAGGATTGAAATATATAAGTGATCAAAGTTGGGAATTCTTAATGTCCAATGTTCTGACATTGCATGGGACATCATTAATATTTTTCCAGCAAGAATTTCCCAACTTCAAGGATGTTTTTCTCCATGATCCAAGTTGATTCAAGCCAAACCTTGAACATCAAAGTTGAAGTACGTTATCTCAGATTTCCATAAAGTTGTAGAACGTCCTTGTAGCATACTCGAGCAAGGAGATATGATTTTTGCAAAAAGCATTGATAAAGCAGAATTTTCATGACAGCTTTTAGGACAGATTTGACTACACAAGTTCAAGACCATTTTTGATGACTTTGTAAGCTGAACCAAGACCAAAGTCAAACATCAAAGTTAAAGTATGTCATTAGGGCTTTCCAAAATGTATAAGAACTCCCATTAATTCAACTTGAGCAAGGAGTTATGAACCTCACAACAGGCCTTGCTCGAGCTGATTTTTTAGGACAGATTTTGTGCACTTTTCTTGTGCCACCCAATTTTCAAACTTTGTCACCATGCAAGACAAGCATCAAAGATGCAATTCACTTCAACTCAAAATGTCATAGTGTTTTAAAAGATACAAGTGATTGAAGTTTGGAATTATTAATGTTCTTAATGTCTGATGTTCCAACATTGCATAGGACATCACTAATATTTTTCCAGCAAGAATGTCCCAACTTCAAGGATGTTTTTCTTCATGATCCAAGTTGATTCATGCCAAACCTTGAACATCAAAGTTGAAGTAAATCATCTCAGATTTCCAGAAAGTCCTAGAACGTCCATGTAGCATACTCGAGCAGGGAGTTATGGATTTTACAAAAAGGCTTGCTGCAGCTGAATTTTTCATGGGACAGATTTGCACATTTCTTGTGCCACACGAATTTCCAAGCCTTGTCATCATCTTGGACACATCTGAGGATCAAATCTAAAGGGGACAATCACTGAGCCAAGCCTCCAAAGTCCTTGGAACAAGAAGTAGCATGCTATTCCTAAAAATTCCTAAAAGAGGGACAAGACTCCAATTTTGGATTGGAGCATTTAATAGATGCTTAGAGGTGGCATGGACTGACACATTTGCAACTGAATTCAGTCAAGATTCCTCCAACAAGTAGGGAACCAAAGCTCTGTGCTCTAACCTCTAATCAATGGCTAGAGGAGACTTGGATTTTCATTGGACAACATTGGCCAAACCTCTGCTGCAGCCACCATTCACTATTGCTGCGAAAATAAACTTGCTCTACTATAAATAGAGCTCATTTGTGCTAAGTTTGAGTACACCAAAGCCATCAAACAGATGAGTTCCTCAAAATCTCTTCTTTCACCTCAAATTTGCCTTTCAAAGCAAGTAATTCTGAGTTTTTGAGCTTGAGAGCTTTTCCATCACAATCAATCACATACACACCTCATATATATCATATGTAAGTTGTGCAAACTATCACAAGTGGCCTGTAATCACAAAGTCACTTCTCAAAACCTCAAAATGGCACTTTTTTGCATTTTTCAAGCCATGTCTTGATTCAGTCACTTTCCAAACCAGATAAAACCTCAAACACACTCCAAATATCATCCTTGAACTATCCCAAATGGATCCCAACATCTGGAACACCATTTGAGAGAGTTGCTATTTTGGTCACTTTTAACCCCTTTTGCAAGAAAGGGACAGTTTGTGTTTTTGCAGGTACCAGCTGATTCCAACCATCCTAAAAGCTTCTAAGAGGTCATTTGAGGGTGTCCAAAGCATCAAATCATTTCTGGAATAAAGCACTTGGTAGGTTGCACAAAATCTCCAAAAAACAGGTAAAATTCATAACTTGAATTCTTTGAATCATGCTCTCCTTTGATGTCCACATACATGCATCATATTGAACAATTCTTGAAGCAAAAATGTAGTCCTTAATGTGTATGTTATGATCCTCCTACTGTTTGCACTTTAACATGTTTATATGTGAAGTTTATGTTGTTTTAAACTTAAGGTGCAGATCTGGTTTTTTGCCTTGTGTGTGTTGTACATTAAGTTTCAGTATGTATGAGTAATACCATTGGATTCCTTGCGAAAAATTGGTCAAGATAGGTTCTTACGGATTTCAATTTCGTTAAAAATTGAGAGAGTTATGAATGTTTGAAAATTTGATAAGCAAAGATGTTTAAACTTAAGGTACAGATCTGGTTTTTTGCCGTGTGTGCGCTGTACATTAAGTTTCAGTATGTATGAGTAATACCATTAGATTCCTTGCGAAAAATTGGTCAAGATAGGCTCTTTCGGATCTTAATTCCGTTAAAAATTGAGAGAGTTATGAATGTTTAAAGTTTAATAAAAAAGATGTTGAAAACTCATGAAAGATGTCGAATGTGATGTTGTGACATCTTTCCTCTTTTTCTTAGTTTATCTTCAAAACTCAACCAATTCTTTCACATAGCAAAAATTATCATTTTCAAAATCTGTTTTACACACTTCTTATTCATACTCCATAATATTTTAATCCACCAAAAAATCACAAAAAATATTATTATTTGATATATTTTTAATATATTCAAAAATATTGTTTTAAATTGTTTTAAATGCTTTTAAAATGATTTCTTTTTCTTGATTTTTAAAACCAAAATGATTTTAAATATTCATGTGGATAAAATACTTTTTCATAAACCTTAATCACTGTTTATAACATGATTAATGATTTTATTTGATATTTTTTTAATCATTTTTTACTTGATTTTTCTTTGAAAAATGTCCTTTAAAAAATGAAATTAGGGTTTTTGATTAATTCAACCCTCATCAAACTTTTTCAAACACTCATGGGCCACTAATAGAGTGTAAGACCCAATCCTTTTTTTGACCAAATCATTTTTGGGCCTCAGTGTATTGTATAAGACCCGATACCGTCAAAAAGAAATGGCGCGATCGTCGCCTTTTAAAAAACAAACCTGGGCCTACCCTCGAGTAGTAAGACCCATTTCTTTTCTTAAAACTCTTTGGGCCTCTAATAG
Organism: Lathyrus tuberosus; assembly: GCA_022829125.1. Classification (NCBI taxonomy): domain Eukaryota; kingdom Viridiplantae; phylum Streptophyta; class Magnoliopsida; order Fabales; family Fabaceae; genus Lathyrus; species Lathyrus tuberosus. The sequence goes on from JALAZF010000250.1 coordinate 9,164,970, forward strand.
AGTGTAAGACCCAATCCTTTTTTTTACCAAATCATTTTTGGGCCTCAGTATATTGTATAAGTCCTGATACCGTCAAAAACAAACGTCGCGATCGTCGCCTTTTCAAAACAAACCTGGGCCTACCCTCGAGTAGTAAGACCCATTTCTTTTCTTAAAACTCTTTGGGCCTCTATTAGAGTGTAAGACCCAACCCTCTTGTACAGAAAACTTTTTGGGCCTCATTCGTTGTATAAGTCTCTCTGTACATTTTGAAATAAACGACGCAGTCGTCGCCAGTTTAAAATTAAACATCTGGGCCTCTCCTTGAGCTAGAAGATCCATTCAAAACCTTTGGGCCTCTAATAGAGTGTAAGACCCAACCCCCTTTTAACCAAAACCATTTATGGGCCTCAGATATTATATAAGTCCCTCTGCGTTAAAAGAAAACCTCAGCGCGATCGCCATTTATAATGAAAAATCAATTGGGCCTACCCTCGTGTTATAAGCCCCACTCTTTTTTCTTTAAACCTTTTGGGCCTCTTGAGAGAGTGTAAGACCCATCTCTCTGTACAGAAAACTTTTTTGGGCCTCAGTCACTTGTATAAGTCCCTCTGTACAAATTCAAACAGTGCGCTCACTGATAAAACCCTGGGCCTCTCCTTGAGCTGTAAGCCCCAAATCTTTCTTTTTCAAAGCACTTTCTCCTTTGATTTTGAAATATACTGTTGTTTTCAATCTTTCTTTGTTGAACAACTAACCAAACAGCATGGAAGCTCTACAACCGAGTAAGTGTTTATACGCTTTCATTTACCGCTTTCATATACATATAACTGTCTTGTGGGGCTGTTTCGCTGTAAGTCTTCTTTCATAAACTCATATCAACTGTGTAATAATAGTATAGATATTTAGAGTTTCCCCGGCAACTACATCTAGAACTAGGTGACGCCGTTTCGTTTAGTCGTAGAAATAGACAACTAAATCCCTAATAGGATCACCAGATACAGTCTTCTCTTCGGCTGTCCTCATTAGGAATTGTCAAGAAACTCTACTCCCAGAGATGAATGTATTCTCCGTGAATGGCATCTTTAAGTTTCTTCCAAATTCTCGAACTTTCCTGGCTTGATCTATTCCTTGTGAATAGCCTGTCTTGAATTTCTCGGGGTTTGGGGACCCACGGGCTTCTTAAAAGCATCGGCCTCCTCTTGGGCATCGTACAAGGACCCACAGGCTTCCTAAAAGCAACCCTGCCTCCTCTTGGGCTTAGTACAAGGACCCATCGGCTTCTTAGAAGTATTCACAGCCTCCTCTTAGGCTTCGTATAATGATCTCTTCCTCTGGGAATGATAGCCTCCTCTTGGGCTTTGTACAAGGACCGATCGGCTTCTTAAAAGTTTCCAGCCTCCTCTTGAGCTTCGTACAAATTGTCCCGATGACCTCCTAGAGGTATAGGAACAGAGCTTAGTCATCTGCATAGAACAGTCATTTCAACGAGTCTACTACCGTTTCTCAAAGCATAGTACAAAAGATGAAACTCTAGACTGGGACAGTCTAATCTCCTTGAGTCTCAAAGACATTCTCAAGTGACCCCTTCGTTAAATAGGAAGAAAACCCGTAGACTCGGACAGTCTCAATACCCTTCGAATTTCCCACTTCCTTAAAGAACAGGAATAACCCAGATCCTCGAATCAAATCCTTGAGTACAGTGTTGCTCATATAAGAACTGATTTTCTCTTTCAAAATCAATATACTGGACTTGTCACTTAACTGAAACAGTCACCATAGCCTCCTCTTGGGCTTTGTACAATGATCCTCCCCAGCGGAGTCAAACAACGTTCAGCCTCTCTCTCGGGCTTTGTTCGAGACACATAAGAGACTCCCTCGTTGAGTTAATCACCCTTTTGCCTCCATCTCGGGCTTTATACGAGATACAAAAAGGTTCTTATTGAGCCAAACAAACAACAACCTCCATCTCGGGCTTCGTACGAGATACAAAAAACTCTCTTGTTGAGTCAAATAGCCTCCATCTCGGGCTTTATACGAGATACCAAAAGACTCCATCGTCGAGTCAAAACTTTTTAGCCTCCTCTTAGGATTTGTATAAGGAAAACCTTTTAGCCTCCTCTTAGGCATTGTATAAGAAAACCACTGGTTGATCCAATCAACCTTTTAGCATCAAAGTTATGCCTCGTTCACAGTACACAAACATCAACAACTCCTTCCCTTTCATCTAATCGCTGTAAGCGGCAAGCCTCTGGATCATCTACATCCATGCCACTGTCCCTCTTTTAGCATGAGAAATTCCTAAGGAAAGATGGCATTGCTCTACACTGAGTTAAAGTCTTCTCCTTCAGGTTAAAACCCCCTATAAATGAAATTATGGCATTGCTAGGATCCGCGTATCCCGGTTAAAGTAATCCTCCTTTATAATCAGTCACCCAACAATTGTGACAGACAAACCTCTTTAGAGATGACAAATTCTCTCTAAATACAACACCTTTTAGCTTCACATCTTGGGCTTTGAACAAGATACAAACTACCCTTCAGCTTCATATCTTGGGCTTTGAACAAGATACAAATAACCTTTCGCTTCACGTCTTGGGCTTTGAACAAGACACCAAAACAACCATTTCCTCCCATAGAATAGGAGGAACTACGAACGCTCTGATTTCCCTGTTTCGGAAAAACGGGAATACGTAGGCATAAGATTGAAAGAAAAATCTTAGCGAGCACACTAAACAAAAATCCAAAATCCCATACTCTTACATATCTATCAAGAAGCATTCGTCCTAACATCCTAACCGATAGCCTAAAGCACCCCTTGTCAACAAAATAACCTAGGAGAGACCCCGAATCTTTGTAGCATCTGTAAACCAACAGTTTTGACTGTTTAATCTCAGTATGCATGCAGGGTTAATTGGAGACATCTATTTCCCTTCCTTCATCAGCTTTAATAGGATAAAAAATGAATCGAACTGTAGTACTAGAGCGACCGTGCTTCGCAACCACATCCAAAAATCACTCGCTACAGAAAAATGGCGACTCTGCTGGGGAATCACGTGAGGATCTATTTTACCTTAGTTATCATCGTCCCTATTTTCCACAGAAAAATGGCGACTCTGCTGGGGAGAATCAAGTCTCTTTAGGGATCTTGTTCTCTTCTTGTTCCCTAGGTAGAAACCTTGACGTCATTAGGATCTTAGGTCAAAACGTCGATAATTTGGAATGAAACCACAGGATGGTGACTCCGCCGGGAAACCATTTTCTGTCAGGAACTTAATATTCTTAGCCTTTAAAAGTCTAGGATGATTAGGACAAATATATATACTATTTTTCCTAATTGTTATACATGTTTATTTTTCTGCTAATGGGAATGCGTGTGATGCCGCATGTGGAAAGATTGAGTATACACTTAAGATAATTGATGGCGACAGGGTCGACCATCAACCTCAGTGGAGGCTGACCAATGCAACCCATTCCCTCTCTTAGGAAATGGGCCGATTGTGATGTCTGAGAAGTTGAGGAGCCAAACCCTTTTGTAGTGCAGAAACTATCTGAAATAGTTGTCACGCGATACTACCCTCATTTGAGGCTGGTGATCTATTCTCGATGAATGGCACTTACTCTAAGATTGCTCTACAACTCGCTGGCGATCCGCTTGTTGTTTTGCTTTCCTGGGAGGAGCTGATGATAATGAGTACAGGTACAAAAAACACCCTAGTATAAACCTTTGGGGATGGGTAGAGCCTTGACTTCATGACAACGACCCTTTGACCCCATGTTTTTTCTATGTTTTTGTGTTCTGCATTCATGCATTCATTTTAAAAAACATTAAAACATTCAAAAAATTTCTCTTCTAGTCTCTCTGTTTTTCAAATTAAACTAAGACTGTGATTGTTAATATTAGAGAAAAGGATTGCGCTAATGGATTTCGGTAGAAGGAGAACCCATAGGTATACCTTCAAGGTTCCAAAGCTAGAGGATTTGAGGAGGTTTGGCGAGAATGATCACAAACCAAGAGGCTTTCAGAGCCAAGTACGGAGGTTTTCTACCTCTGTTAAGAGTCCATGTGATTAAGGGAATCATGGATGCGCTCATTCAGTTTTACGATCCGGTTTATCACTGCTTCAGATTCTCGGATTACCGGCTCGCACCAACGCTGGAGGAATATTCTCATCTGATCGATTTACATATCACTGATCGAGCTCCATTTTCCGGACTGGAAGAAATTCCAAAGAATCAGACCATTGCAAGAGCAATTCATTTGGAGGAGTCTGAGATCAAGACTCACCTAACCACTAAGGGTGGCATCCAAAGTTTGCCAGCCCAGTTCTTGACAAAGAAGGCCCTGTATTTTGCCAGTATAGGAAACGTGACTGCTTTTGAAAGCGTCTTTGTCTTGCTCACCTACGGGTTATTTTTGTTTTCCAACATCAATAACTTCGTCGATATCAACTCCATTAAGGTTTTTCTCATTGGAAACCCTGTGCCGACTTTGCTCGCGGATGCGTATCATTCTGTACACTTGGGAAATTTGTACAGCGGAGGGGAGATCACGTGCTATGTGCCCCTGCTATACAAATGGTTTATCTCCCATTTGCCTAAGTCTGTTGCTTTTTGGGATCATAAGAGTGCCTTACGCTGGTCGCAGAAAATCATGTCTCTCACCAACTCTGACATAGATTGGTGTAATAGGATTTATGACGGAATCAGGATCATTGACTGTTGTGGAAACTTCCCCAACGTACCCTTTATAGGAACTAAGGGAGGAATCAACTACCATCCGGTATTGGTTCTTCGTCAATTTGGATACCCGATGAGGCATGTCCCACGGAATGCTCATCTGGAAGGTCTTTTCTTCAAAGAAGGAGAAAATGACAGAGCACTAAAGATGGAAATAGTGCACGCTTGGAAGCACGTTCATAAGAAAGGACGAGAGTCTCTAGGAAAACCGGATTGTGTCTCGGTGGAGCCTTATCTCCACTGGGTGCAAAGTAGAGCTCTCAAGCTAAAGATGCCTTATCCTCGTCACGGAATTCTGCCACCGAGGGAGTCTCTCATGTACTTCATGACTGAGACTGAAAAGCTCTAAGGTACTCTCAACAAAGTTCAACGGGAGAGGTCTTGGAAGAACAAGTACCGCACCCTCGACATAGAGTGCATCAAAATACAGCAACTACTGAAAGAGAAAGATGCTCTGATTGAAATTTTAGAGCAACATGTTGTGGATAATTAGAATGACCAAAGGAATTTGCTCGCTCCTTTCACTTGGCAAAGGAATGACAACCCGACAACGGCCCAAGAGCCCCGGTCAAAGAAAAGGAAAGTACCAGAGTCAGCACCCGATTTCTCTTCAGAGAGGACTCGGGACCCATTAGCTTAGGTTTCTGTTTCTACACCTTGTAGTCTACTGTATTTCCATTTTTGTAATCCTTTGAACTCAATAAAAAAGTGTTTCCCTATTGTTTGATATTTGCAATCTAATTGTCGAAGTTTATTTTGATTAAACCAAAAAATAATTAATATAATCATTGCATTCATCATTCTCACATCGCGTATTCTTCTTACCTACGAATCTCACGTTTGTGTCTCGATTCTAGAGTCAAACTGTCTCATTCGTATAATACTCGGGCCAATCGTCAGAAAAAGATGGATGATCTTGAGGAAGAAAACAGAGAGTTGAAAGAAGAGATCGATGCTCTGAGAGAGGATATGAGAAAGCTTCGTAACGACATACAAGCCATGGCAGAAGCTCAGCTACAAAGGACTGTGATCTCAGAGATCACTTCAATGCCCATAGTGGAGAAGTGTGATCCTAGGTATCAAATACTGAAAGATCGTCCTTGGGGCATGCCTGTTAACTATATCCTGGAAGGATATGTTCCGCCGATCACTGAAGATCAGGGAATCACAACAGAAGCCGCTGGGCCTGAAGGTTACAAACTTTGGGAAAGCGAAGATGCCAGGGGCATACTGAAGACTCCTGAAGGTTACAAACTTCGGGAAACGCCAAGACTTACTGCCGTAGTCACGGTACCACCCCCTGTGGTGCATACTGTCGCGGAAGGACAGATTCCACAAATACCTTCTGGTAAAAAGGAAACTATGTTTGACCGAATGGATGAATTCCATGAACAGTTCTTGGAAATGCAGAAAGAACTGCAAGCCATTCGCGGTCAGGATCTATTTGGAAAGGACGCCGCAGACCTTTGTCTGGTCCCCAATGTGAAAGTCCCGCACAAGTTCCAAGTGTCCGACTTTGAAAAGTTCAAGGGTAATTCTCGCCCTCAGAGTCATCTGGTGATGTACGCTCGGCGAATGTCAGCTCAGCCTGAGAATCAGGACTACTGATTCACTACTTTCAGGATAGTTTAACCGGTGCCGCACTCAAATGGTACATGGGTTTAAACCGTGCTACGATTAGCACATTCAGAGATCTTGGTACTGCCTTCGTCCAACAATACAAATACAATTTGGACATGGCGCCGGACAGAGATCAACTCAGATCAATGTCACAAAAGGACAAGGAAACCTTTAAGGAGTACGCTCAGAGATGGCGTGAAATTGCCGCTCAGATTTTTCCACCTCTTGAGGAAAAAGAGATGACAAAAATCTTCTTAAAGACCTTAAGCTCATTTTACTACGACAGAATGGTTGCCAGTGCGCCCAGTGAGTTCACCGAGATGGTGGGCATGGGAGTTCGTCTTGAGGAAGCCGTCCGAGAAGGACGTTTGGCAAAAGACGCTGGATCATCGAGCAGTACTAAAAAATACGGTAGTGCTCTCCCTAAGAAAAAATAGCAAGATATTAGGAATATCTCTCTCAGAAAGCAAAGGCGACGTTATCAGCCGGTAGCAGCTGTGACTCCTGCTATCAGCCCTGCGCCTATTCCTACGTATCAACCTCGAGTTGCGCAGAGCTAACCTAATCAGCAAAGGACACAACAGCCTCTTCAGCAGGCTCGTCCTCCATATAACAACAACCGTACAACACGACCATCAGGGTTTGATCCTATACCCATGTTGTACGCAGAGCTGTTTCCATTGCTACTGGCTAAGGGGCACATTCAGACTAAATCTCCTCTTGCAGTACCGGAAAATCCGCCTTTTTGGTTTAAGGTGGATCAGACGTGCCTTTATCATCAAGGAGGATCAGGGCATAACATCGAGAACTGTCTCAATTTTAAATCTGATGTGCAAAAGCTTGTTAGGAGCGGGCTCTTATCTTTCAAAGATACGAATCCTAATGTTCTCACGAACTCGCTGCCTCAACATGAGAAGGCTGCAGTCAATTTGATAGAAGGAGAGACTAACGATGTCTATCAAATTCACGATGTACTCTTGTTGAAAACCAATCTGGTCAAGATGCATTGTAAACAAAGTGGATATGGCCATGTGCCACCTCATAATTATCACCAGTGTGATATCTGCTCTAAAGACAATCAAGGATGTTCTGTGGTGCAAGCAGCTCTACAAGAACAGATGGATCTCGGATGGATCCAAGAGCACCGAGTTCGTGGAGTTAACATGGTCTACACGAACTCCAACATTATTCAGAACCACGATATTCGTGCAATGAATGTCAACTTGGTGGCAATGCACTCAAGGCAAAGCCAGTATCATAATCTGCCACGACAAGATTACAGTTCCTGTCTGACTTGCTCGCTAAACAAATAGAGATGCTCTTTCATACAAGAGGCCCTCCAACGTCAGATGGATCTTGGATGGATCCAAGACTACCATGATAGGAACCCTTATCAGATCAACATGGTTCAGATCTTTGATATTCGCGTGATGAATACCAACCTGGTAGAGTTACATGCTGAGCAGGTCCGATTCGGATTCTTAATATCACACGACTATCAAAGCTGTAAAGCAGGTTGCGAAAATGATCGAGGTTGTACCCTTGTCCAGGAGGCACTTTCGCACTTGTTAAATCACTGGTGGATGCCAATTTATATGGATGAAGATACTCAGCAAATTAGTATCAGCAACAAGAATCCTACTCGGTGTCAGAGTCAGGATGTCCGATCTGTGGAAGCTAACCTAGTGAGGTTACATTGTATTCAAAGTGGGCGTGGTCAGGTGCCACCACACAATTATGACCATTGTAGCATCTGTTCGAAAAGTAACCAAGGGTGTTACCTTGTGAAAGCAGCTCTTCAGGGTCAGGTGGATCGTGGAGAAATTCGTCCATATCCGGGTTCTGGACCCATCACTGGACGCCGAACTACCTTGCCGATCAAGTCGAGGATGTTGTCATAATCTCTGGTCATCACCAGACCAGGGATGTTTTTGCCATTATCCCTCTACTTGACGAATCTAAAGTTCCCAACCGGGAACGGATCGAGATTACTTATGATGATCAGAAAAATCAAAAGGTTCCCATAGTCATCTATCTGCCGGGACCAACACCGTATGAATCAACTAAGGTTATCCCTTACAAATACGGTGCAACAACAATTGAGAATGGAAAGGAAATTCCATTACCCTCCGTTGTGAATATTGCAGACATCAGTCGTGTAACACGGAGTGGTAGAATCTTCAACCGAGGAGTTGGAGAACTTAACAAGGAAAAGGAACTTCAGACAGAAGCTCCCGATCCATCACTCGGTCAATCCAGTAATCCCGACCTTTCGAAAAATAATGATGAGATGTTGAAGCTCATCCAAAGGAGTAAATATAACATTGTTGATCAATTGTTACAGACTCCTTCAAAGATCTCGGTATTATCACTATTACTCAGTTCAGAAGCCCACAGGGAGGCTCTACAGAAAGTTTTGGAGCAAGCCTTTGTGGAACAGGATGTAACAATCAAACAGTTCGATAGCATTGTCTCTAACATCACTTCCTGCAACAATTTGGGATTTAGTGATGAGGAATTACCCAAAGAGGGTCGCCGTCATAACATGGCGCTCAATATCACAGTTAACTGCCAGGACGATGCTTTAGCCAGCGTACTGGTAGACACAGGGTCAGCCCTGAATGTTATGCCAAAGTCCACTTTGATGTAATTATCATTCAAAGCCCCTCCGATGAGAACCAACGAGGTCGTCGTCAAAACGTTCGACGGATCCAGAAAAACAGTTATCGGCGAAGTTGATCTTTCTATAACTATCGGTCCTCACACTTTCCAAGTCACTTTCCAGGTCATGGACATCCAGGCAACGTACAGTTGTTTATTAGGAAGACCTTGGATACATCAGGCTGGGGTGGTCACTTCAACCCTCCACCAAAAGCTAAAGTTCGTTCAGAATGATCAACTTGTCACAGTCTGTGGAGAACAGGCCTTGCTCGTAAGTAATTTATCATCATCTGCTTGTGTAGAACCCGATGAGGTTATTGGAACTCAGTTCCAAGCACTGTCGGTGAGCAAGGACAATCAATCAAGAGGAGGAACCTCGATTTCCTCATACAAAGATGCTATCAAAGCGGTCGAGAGTACCGACACAACCGGATGGGGACAGCTTGTCATTCCTACTGGCAATACAACAAAGAAGGGTCTTGGTTTTTGTGCAACCTGTACCCAGACAGCTGCCAACGATGAAAGTCTTCATCCCCTTCAAAAATTCTTCCACAGTGGAGGTTTCCTTCACCCAGTGTCTCAAGCAGTACATGTTATCAATGAGGAAGATTCCTCTGACACAGATGAAGAATGGAAGTCCTACCTTAACGAGGACGGTTACATGTCTCAGGAAGAGGTGCCTATGCCATTTTGCTATCCCGCACAGAGTCTGAGATTTATACCCAGGTCAGACGTCGAAATGATATACGGGGATTGTGATCCGGAAGGATGCCGTGCTCCGCCAAATTCATTAGAGGAAGACACTCCGATGAAAGATAATTTTGACTACACCTACTATGGCCCAATGGATGGTCTGCTAATGTGGCAACCTTATCCAGGAGACTTGGGGCAAGAGAGTCAGCCGAACAATGAAAATCAGCTGACCGTCATTGAACAGAATACCTGTGTCCCCACGATGTCATGGGATCAACACTCAGGTCATTCAGAAACTACTCAACATGAAGATGAATTCGCAACATTTGCAGGACTTGAATTCATCAACTATGCTTTTCCCGAGGTCAACGTCATCGAGAGGGATGACTCCTCCAGTTCGAAAGAAGTGTGGGACACCTTGGGAGAACCAAGTGGAAAATAGGACTTCATGGTCAAGTACACTGCTCCCGAAAGCTCTCGTATCAGGCTCGAAGATATCCAGCCGACTGGATGGGGAGATACAGCTGAGAGCACAACCACTCTGCATAATACAACAGGGGAATCCTCCTACGACAATTCTGCCTGGGAGACAGATTCCAATGATCCTGCTCCACCAGAAATCAGCGTCATTTCTGAAGACAAATCAAGGAAGGTGCCAGACTTTATGATTCACCGAGGAGTTCGTCGCCAATGGGTTGTTGTCGATGTTCCGAAGGTCGTTCGCCAATCAAAGTAATTGCCATCTTTAACCTTTCACCCTGCCCAAGTGAAACGGATGTTTTGATAGGGCTCGCTTTCTGTAAATTTCCCTCTTCGCTTCAACCAAAGCGACAGAGTTTTGTTTTATAGGGCTGTAGTTTCAAGAATCGACTTGTTCGTTAATAAAATAACGTCGTTCTGTAATTTCTGCATTAATTGCTGTTTTCTCTTTTCATTTTTCAGAAAATGGTAATCCTAAAAAACAATTCAATAATAAAAACAAGCATTAAAATAAAATACACTGCACACACTTTTTCATTTTCTCTATCTCTTCTAAACATGAATCATCACGTCATGCATATTGCTTGTTTTAAACCCCGTTGAAACATACGATCTGATGCCTTCTCCCGACTTTGAGTTCCCGGTATTTGGGGCTGAAGAAGAAGTTGACAACGAAATTCCAGAAGAGATCTCCTGACTACTCAGACAAGAGGAAAGGTCCATTGAACCTCACAAAGAGCCGTTGGAAACGGTAAACTTGGGTTCAGAAAAAGAGAGAAAAGAAATCAGGATTGGGGCACTGCTCAGTCCAACTGCCAGAGAGAGTTTGATAAAGCTTCTCAAAGAATTCCCCGATGTATTCGCTTGGTCCTATCAGGATATGCCAGGGTTGGATACCAGCACCGTGGAACATCACTTACCGTTAAGATTGGAATGTCCGCTAGTAAAGCAGAGGTTGAGACTGACTCACCCGGACATGGCCATCAAAATCAAAGAGGAGGTACAGAAACAGATTGACGCGGGTTTCCTCGCTACATCTGAATATCCTCAATGGTTAGCCAACATCGTACCCGTTCCCAAAAAGGACGGAAAGGTCAGAATGTGTGTTGATTACATGGATCTGAACAAGGCAAGTCCAAAGGACGACTTTCCTTTACCACACATTGACATGCTGGTAGACAGCACAGCAAAGTTCAAAATTTTCTCCTTCATGGATGGATTCTCGGGCTATAACCAGATCAAAATGGCACCGAAAGACATGGAGAAAACTTCGTTCATTACCCCATGGGGTACCTTTTGTTACAAGGTAATGTCGTTCGGTTTGAAGAACGCCGGGGCAACCTATCAAAGGGCCATGACTACTCTGTTTCATGACATGATACACAAAGAGATAGAGGTATATGTCGATGATATGATTGCAAAATCTAAGACAGAAGAGGAGCATGTGACCCACCTGTCGAAACTATTCGAGCGTTTGCGAAAGTACAAACTCCGCTTGAATCCCAACAAGTGCACCTTCGGTGTCCATTCAGGAAAACTTTTAGGGTTCATCGTCAGCCAGAAAGGAATTGAAGTTGATCCTGACAAGGTCAAGGCCATTCAAGAAATGCCTTCTTCGAAAACTGAAAAACAAGTCAGAGGATTCCTGGGACGTTTGAACTACATCTCCAGATTCATATTCCTCATGACCGCGACCTGCTCGCCAATCTTCAAACTACTCAAGAAGATACAATCATTTCTCACTGATTCTCGGGGCAAATGGACTCCGAATTATGACGGCCCCTATGTGGTCACGAAAGCTTTCTCAGGCGGCGCCTTGAGACTCACAACCATGGACGGAGAGGAATTTACCTACCCCACGAATGTTGATGTAGTCAAGAAATACTTCGCCTAAACTAAAAAAAAAAAAAGTCTCGGTGGATTGAAAACCCGAAAGGGCGGTCCAGGCAAAAGTTAGAGACATGAAAAAAAATCATCCCGGTGGATTGGAAACATCAAAGTACAATCCAGGCAAAAATTAGGGATAATGGCAAGTAACTATGTTCGACAGAGGCAAGTCCCTCAGCAGCAGCAGTTATATCATCCATCGGAGGAAAACTCCAGTCAAGGTCATCTTCGACAGAAGCTCAGGATGTCCCGAATTCAAAGTTGGTAGAAGGATAGTGGTCGTTATATTTCAACGTAGCCCTTTTCCCTGTAAAATTACCATTTTCAAACTTTGTATATACTCTTTGGAATCACGCGTTTGGCTGATCTCCTTCTTATAAATAAAATTTGAGCCTTTGTGCTTTTGTTTGTAATTTTCATTTGTTTTAGCTTTACAGAATGACGTTTTTTAACATGATTAACGATTCTTGAAATGAAACAAAAATGAATTTACTTGTTAAAACTTTTTCTGCTTTAAAATAAAGATGGCAATTTCTTTTGACTACTGAACATCAAAAGAGCATCAACCGCTTCTCCGGAAGTAAGCAAACTTCAAAGTGCAGAATCAAAGTACTCCTTCTACGCCAGTGCGCCTGAATGAAGGATCAATAGTGTCGGATGCAACTATTCCATCTAATACCCTCGACCGAGTTCTTATCTCCTAAGCCCGACCAACATAGCTCCCAACAGGGACTATCTTTCCTAAGCAAGGTGGAATTGCTATTCTGAACCAGCGGTACTTCTTCGCCCCGCGATGGCCGAGTATCCAGTCATGTTCATTTTTTTAGTTGGTATGTTGCGTCAGTTTTGTCAGCATAAACATACATACATCATGCATTTGATTTGCATTCTCATTCATATTGCATCACTATCACTCTAGTCGGTCTTGTCCCCTAGTGATAACAATCATCTCAATCGAGTTGTCAGTTCTTTCCTCGATTAAGAAATGTTGTGTTTGAACGATCTCTCCTCCAGTTTATTTCTGGATTGAAGTTGGGTCCTTGACCACTTTGATAACTTGAACCTCTGAAAAGCCAGAGAAGCTTTCTACAAATGTCACTCTTCGCCATTGAAGATGATATCCTTGCTTTCCTGGATTAAGGAAAATCCCCAGAGAAAGCCTCTTAAACAGAGATTCAGCAATACGACAGTTTATCTCTGAAACACCGCTGATGAAAAGGTCATCGGCACCTCAAAATTGGACCCCATCATATGGCATTTCTCCGGGAAGATCCCGAGAAAAGTATGATGTAAGATCCCAAGCAGAAGTAACCTCTCAAGAGGCTCACTTTCCCCAGATAGAGTCGACAAATGGCGTCTCCAACAGAGAAGTTTGTGCACCTCTACAACTCAGACGATTGGGCTCCCCAGCAAGTCTGACATCAAAACTTTTTCTGTCAGATGGCATCTCCCCAGGAAGATTCGGCGAGAAGTTTGAGGAAAACTGCTACACATAGCATCCCTTGTCAATAAAGTTTATTGACGGGAGAAACTAAGACTAGTTCCTTGGTAGGAAACCAAGATCGAGGGGAAGTTTAAATCAGAAACTAAGACCAGTTTATTGGTAGGAAACCAGGATCGAGGGGAGGTTTATTTCAACTAAGACCAGTTCCTTGGTGGGATACCAGAATCGAGGGGAGGTTTATTTCAACTAAGACCAGTTCCTTGGTAGGAAACCAGGATCGAGGGGAGGTTTATTTCAAAAGAAAACTGAGACCAGCTCCATGGCTAAAAACCAGGATCGAGGGGAAGTTTACCTTTTCTAAGCATCATTGCTTAGCAAAAGAAGATGAATGCGCAAGCTGCCATTCATAGCCATCAAAATTTCGGGTATTCCGATATTTAATCCTCTTGCACCCCGAATGCCCGAATACCTTCGTCATTCACACCTTCGGGTCCAAGAAGATTAAATAGGGGCATCTGTCATACCCCAAATTTTGACCACTAAGATTTCCCATCATTGTGAAAATCGTCATCACAATATGGAGGAACCATCATACTTCATTAGTCTCCCCAAAGATGGGTGAGCATTCACTATAATCAAGCTTAGGGTTTCAAGCCCTCTCAGAGCCTTTAGACAAAGGATCAATCAAGGAATGACATGATCTTCAACTTGTCTAACCTCTTAAACATCCATAAAGGATCAAGAGGACTCCCGCATCAAGAATTAAGCACAAGAGTGCAACATTTCAAGTGGATCAAGCCTCAAGTTCATCTAATACAAAGTCAACTGATGCAGAAAGTCAAAGTTTGACTTTTGGTCAACTTTGAGCTTCACAAGCCATTACTCAAGAAAATATGATGGATGACTTAATTTGATCAAATTTAAATCAAGAAATCATGCAAAATTTCAAAATTGATCAAATTGAAAGAAACTTAGAAATTTTTTCTAAGTTAAAATCATGTTCAAGTGCACAACTTTTCAAGGTTGTAACTATTGATCCAAGCATCCATTGATTTTGAGTAAGAGCTACTTTTAAAGAGGGTATTTGATACTTCAACATTGTAGAAGGAATCAACTCAAAATATCATAAGGATTGAAAGATATAAGTGATCAAAGTTGGGAATTCTTAATGTCCAATGTTCTGACATTGCATGGGACATCATTAATATTTTTCCAGCAAGAATGTCACAACTTCAAGGATACTTTTCTCCATGATCCAAGTTGATTCAAGCCAAACCTTGAACATCAAAGTTAAAGTACGTTATCTCAGCTTTCCAGAAAGTTGTAGAACGTCCTAGTAGCATACTCGAGCAAGGAGATATGATTTTTGCAAAAAGCATTGATAAAGCAGAATTTTCATGACAGCTTTTAGGACAGATTTGACTACACAAGTTCAAGACCATTTTTGATGACTTTGCAATCTGAACCAAGACCAAAGTCAAACATCAAAGTTAAAGTATGTCATTAGGGCTTTCCAAAATGTATAAGAACTCATATTAATTCAACTTGAGTAAGGAGTTATGAACCTCACAACAGGCCTTGCTCGAGCTGATTTTTTAGGACAGATTTTGTGCACTTTTCTTGTGCCACCCAATTTTCAAACTTTGTCACCATGCAAGACAAGCATCAAAGATGCAATTCACTTCAACTCAAAATGTCATAGTGGAATAAAAGATACAAGTGATTGAAGTTTGGAATTATTAATGTTCTTAATGTCTGATGTTCCAACATTGCATAGGACATCACTAATATTTTTCCAGCAAGAATGTCCCAACTTCAAGGATGTTTTTCTTCATGATCCAAGTTGATTCAAGCCAAACCTTGAACATCAAAGTTGAAGTACATTATCTCAGCTTTCCAGAAAGTCCTAGAACGTCCATGTAGCATACTCGAGCAGGGAGTTATGGATTTTACAAAAAGGCTTGCTGCAGCTGAATTTTTCATGGGACAGATTTGCACATTTCTTGTGCCACACGAATTTCCAAGCCTTGTCATCATCTTGGACACATCTGAGGATCAAATCTAAAGGGGACAATCACTGAGCCAAGCCTCAAAAGTCCTTGGAACAAGAAGTAGCATGCTATTCCTAAAAATCCCTAAAAGAGGGACAAGACTCCAATTTTGAATCGGAGCATTTAATAAATGCTTAGAGGTGGCATGGACTGACAAATTTGCAACTGAATTCAGTCAAGATTCCTCCAACAAGTAGGGAACCAAAGCTCTGTGCTCTAACCTCTAATCAATGGCTAGAGGAGACTTGGATTTTCATTGGACAACATTGGCCAAACCTCTGCTGCAGCCACCATTCACTATTGCTGCGAAAACAAACTTTCTCTACTATAAATAGAGCTCATTTGTGCTCAGTTTGAGTACACCAAAGCCATCAAACAGATGCGTTCCTCAAATTCTCTTCTTTCACCTCAAATTTGCCTCCCAAAGCAAGTAATTCTGAGTTTTTGAGCTTGAGAGATTTTCCATCACAATCAATCACACACACTCCTCATATATATCATATGTAAGTTGTGCAAACTATCACAAGTGACCTGTAATCACAAAATCACAAATTCACTTCTCAAAACCTCAAAATGGCATTTTTTTGCATTTTTCAAGCCATGTCTTGATTCAGTCACTTTCCAAACCAGATAAAACCTCAAACACACTCCAAATATCATCCTTGAACTATCCCAAATGGTTCCCAACATCTAGAACACCATTTGAGAGAGTTGCTATTTTGGTCACTTTTAACCCCTTTTGCAAGAAAGGGACAGTTTGTGTTTTTGCAGGTACCAGCTGATTCCAACCATCCTAAAAGCTTCTAAGAGGTCATTTGAGGGTGTCCAAAGCATCAAATCATTTCTGGAACAAAGCACTTGGTAGGTTGCACAAAATCTCCAAAAAAAGTGGTAAAATTCATAACTTGAATTCTTTGAATCATGCACTCCTTTGATGTCCACATACATGCATCATATTGAACAATTCTTGAAGCAAAAATGTAGTCCTTAATGTGTATGTTATGATCCTCCTACTATTTGCACTTTAACATGTTTATATGTGAAGTTTATGTTGTTTTAAACTTAAGGTGCAGATCTGGTTTTTTGCCTTGTGTGTGCTGACATTAAGTTTCAGTGTGTATGAGTAATACCATTGGATTCCTTGCAAAAAAATTGGTCAAGATAGGTTTTTACGGATTTTAATTTCGTTAAAAATTGAGAGAGTTATGAATGTTTGAAAATTTGATAAGCAAAGATGTTTAAACTTAAGGTACAGATCCGGTTTTTTGCCTTGTGTGCGCTGTACATTAAGTTTCAGTATGTATGAGTAATACCATTAGATTCCTTGCGAAAAATTGCTCAAGATAGGCTCTTCCGGATCTTAATTCCGTTAAAAATTGAGAGAGTTATGAATGTTTGAAGTTTGATAAAAAAGATGTTGAAAACTCATGAAAGATGTCGAATGTGATGTTGTGACATCTTTCCTCTTTTTCTTAGTTTATCTTCAAAACTCAACCAATTCTTTCACATAGCAAAAATTATCATTTTCAAAATCTGTTTTACACACTTCTTATTCATACTCCATAATATTTTAATCCACCAAAAAATCACAAAAAATATTATTATTTGATATATTTTTAATATATTCAAAAATATTGTTTTAAATTGTTTTAAATGCTTTTAAAATGATTTCTTTTTCTTGATTTTTAAAACCAAAATGATTTTACATATTCATGTGGATAAAATACTTTTTCATAAACCTTAATCACTGTTTATAACATGATTAATGATTTTATTTGATATTTTTTTTATCATTTTTTACTTGATTTTTCTTTGAAAAATGTCCTTTAAAAAATGAAATTAGGGTTTTTGATTAATTCAACCCTCATCAAACTTTTTCAAACACTCATGGGCCACTAATAGAGTGTAAGACCCAATCCTTTTTTTGACCAAATCATTTTTGGGCCTCAGTGTATTGTATAAGACCCGATACCGTAAAAAAGAAACGGCGCGATCGTCGCCTTTTAAAAAACAAACCTGGGCCTACCCTCGAGTAGTAAGACCCATTTCTTTTCTTAAAACTCTTTGGGCCTCTAATAGAGTGTAAGACCCAATCCTTTTTTTGACCAAATCATTTTTGGGCCTCAGTATATTGTATAAGTTCTGATACCGTAAAAAACAAACGGCGCGATCGTCGCCTTTTCAAAACAAACCTGGGCCTACCCTCGAGTAGTAAGACCCATTTCTTTTCTTAAAACTCTTTGGGCCTCTATTAGAGTGTAAGACCCAACCCTCTTGTACATAAAACTTTTTGGGCCTCATTCGTTGTATAAGTCCCTCTGTACATTTTCAAATAAACGACGCAGTCGTCGCCAGTTTAAAATTAAACATCTGGGCCTCTCCTTGAGCTAGAACACCCATTCAAAACCTTTGGGCCTCTAATAGAGTGTAAGACCCAACCCCCTTTTAACCAAAACCATTTATGGGCCTCAGATATTATATAAGTCCCTCTGCGTTAAAAGAAAACCTCGGCGCGATCGCCATTTTTAATGAAAAATCAATTGGGCCTACCCTCGTGTTATAAGCCCCACTCTTTTTTCTTTAAACCTTTTGGGCCTCTTGAGAGAGTGTAAGACCCATCTCTTTGTACAGAAAACTTTTTTGGGCCTCAGTCACTTGTATAAGTCCCTCTGTACAAATTCAAACAGTGCGCTCACTGATAAAACCCTGGGCCTCTCCTTGAGCTGTAAGCCCCAAATCTTTCTTTTTCAAAGCACTTTCTCCTTTGATTTTGAAATATACTGTTGTTTTCAATCTTTCTTTGTTGAACAACTAACCAAACATCATGGAAGCTCTACAACCGAGTAAGTGTTTATACGCTTTCATTTACCGCTTTCATAGACATATAACTGTATTGTGGGGCTGTTTCGCTGTAAGTCTTCTTTCATAAACTCATATCAACTGTATAATAATAGTATAGATATTTAGAGTTTCTCCGGCAACTACGTCTAGAACTAGGTGACGCCGTTTCGTTTAGTCGTAGAAATAGACAACTAGATCCCCAATAGGATCACCAGATATAGTCTTCTCTTCGGCTGTCCTCATTAGGAATTGTCAAGAAACTCTACTCCCAGAGATGAATGTATTCTCCGTGAATGACATCTTTGAGTTTCTTCCAAATTCTCGAACTTTCCTAGCTTGATCTATTCCTTGTGAATAGCCTGTCTTGAATTTCTCGGGGTTTGGGGACCCACGGGCTTCTTAAAAGCATCGGCCTCCTCTTGGGCATCGTACAAGGACCCACAGGCTTCCTAAAAGCAACCCCGCCTCCTCTTGGGCTTAGTACAAGGACCCATCGTCTTCTTAGAAGTATTCACAGCCTCCTCTTAGGCTTCGTATAATGATCTCTTCCTCCGGTAATGATAGCCTCCTCTTGGGCTTCGTACAAGGACCGATCGACTTCTTAAAAGTTTCCAGCCTCCTCATGAGCTTCATACAAATTGTCCCAACGACCTCCTAGAGGTATAGGAACAGAACTTAGTCATCTGCATAGAACAGTCCCTTCAAAGAGTCTACTACTGTTTCTCAAAGCATAGTACAAAAGATGAAACTCTAGACTTGGACAGTCTAGTCTCTTTGAGTCTCAAAGACATTCTCAAGTGACCACTTCGTTAAATAGGAAGAAAACCCGTAGACTCGGATAGTCTCAATACCCTTCGGATTTCACACTTCCTTAAAGAACAGGAATAACCCGGATCCTCGAATCAAATCCTTGAGTACAGTGTTGCTCATATAAGAACTGATTTTCTCTTTCAAAATCAGTATATTGGACCTGTCACTCAACTGAAACAGTCACCATAGCCTCATCTTGGGCTTTGTACAATGATCCTCCCCAGCAGAGTCAAACAACGTTCAGCCTCTCTCTCGGGCTTTGTTCGAGACATATAAGAGACTCCCTCGTTGAGTCAATCACCCTTTTGCCTCCATCTCGGGCTTTATACAAGATACAAAAAGGTTCTTATTGAGCCAAACAAACAACAGCCTCCATCTCGGGCTTCGTACGAGATACAAAAAACTCCCTTGTTGAGTCAAATAGCCTCCATCTTGGGCTTTATACGAGATACCAAAAGACTCCATCGTCGAGTCAAAACTTTTTAGCCTTCTCTTAGGCTTTGTATAAGGAAAACCTTTTAGCCTCCTCTTAGGCATTGTATAAGAAAACCACTGGTTGATCCAATCAACCTTTTAGCATCAAAGCTGTGCCTCGTTCACAGTACACAAACATCAACAACTCCTTCCCTTTCATCTAATCGCTGTAAGCGGCAAGCCTCTGGATCATCTACATCCATGCCACTGTCCCTCTTTTAGCATGAGAAATTCCTAAGGAAAGATGGCATTGCTCTACACTGAGTTAAAGGCTTCTCCTTCAAGTTAAAACCCCCTATAAAGGAAATTATGGCATTGCTAGGATCCGCGTATTCCGGTTAAAGTAATCCTCCTTTATAATCAGTCACCCAACAGTTGTGACAGACAAACCTCTTTAGAGATGACAAATTCTCTCTAAAGATAACACCTTTTAGCTTTACATCTTGGGCTTTGAACAAGATACAAACTACCCTTCAGCTTCATATCTTGGGCTTTGAACAAGATACAAATCATTTTTCGCTTCACATCTTGGGCTTTGAACAAGACACCAAAACAACGATTTCCTCCCATAGAATAGGAGGAACTACGAACGCTCTGATTTCCCTGTTTCGGAAAAACGGGAATACGTAGGCATAAGATTGAAAGAAAAATCTTAGCGAGCACACTAAACAAAAATCCAAAATCCCATACTCTTACATATCTATCAAGAAGCATTCGTCCTAACATCCTAACCGATAGCCTAAAGCACCCCTTGTCAACAAAATAACCTAGGAGAGACCCCGAATCATTATAGCATCTGTAAACCCATAGTTTTGACTGTTTAATCTCAGTATGCAAGCAGGGTTAATTGGAGACATCTATTTCCCTTCCTTCATCAGCTTTAATAGGATAAAAAATGAATCAAACTATAGTACTAGAGCGATCGTGCTTCGCAACCACATCCAAAAATCACTCGCTACACCATTCATTTTTCAAAAGAGTTATTCTAAATACTTGCTTGAAAATACTAAGATAGTTCATGAAAAGATCATGCTCTTGATTGAGGACAACCAAGAAACTAAGTTGGGGAGAACTTGATAACAAATCAAAAGGACAATGTTTCATTTGTCGAAACTCATACGAATTGTATTGATCCTTTATATTTTTATATGAATTGGACCAACAAAAGATACAAAAGGATATTACTCTTGAATGGGTTTGGTTTTGCAGGAAATGACAAAGGAAAACATCAGTTACAAGCAAGAAGAATTTCTGCCCTGAAACTTTCGCGATGCAAACTTTCCTTCGCGTAGCGAAAGTTCGCGATGCGACAGGAAGCAACAGGCAGCGGAAAGAAGCGAAAACCAGCAGAGCAAAACAAAACCAAATTACTCAGACTTCGTTTGAAGCGACAGGAAGCGACAGAGTTCGCGATGCGAACTTTCCTTCGCATAGCGAAAGTTCGCAATGCGAACTTTACTTCGCATAGTGAAGTATGGCGATCCCAGAAAGGCGGTTTGAAAGTTCAAATCTTAATGGAGAAGAAAGGAAGTTCGCATAGCGACCAGAACTTCGCATAGCGAACTTAGGCGGCCAAAAAATCTATAAAAGGAGATCAGAGGCAATGCAAAAGGGATATCTTGTAATTTATCATTTAGGATACTTTGTAATAGGAATAGAAGTGAGGAGTAGAAGAAGAAGAGTGGATTTTGCATCAAGAGTCGGGAAATTGTCGTTGATGCTCATTCAACTCAAAACTTCCATTATGTTTCAAGCTACCATGAGTAGCTAAATCCCTCTCTTGTTGGGATTGGTCGTATTTCACCAAAACAGTATGTATTATCTTTAATCATGGCATTATATGCAATTTATGTATGAATCGTTATTGATGTTATCTTTGTTTTATCGTTTATTTCATGGATTGAATTGAGATTGACAAATACGATTCTAATCTCGATCTAAGATAACATCTATTAAAACCTAAATGCTAGACATAGATTTAGGTTTAATATTCACGAAAGTATCGAATCTTAATGTTACCGTATTGTTTAATAGGCTGAGAAATCGTTGATTAAACCATAAGGTAGAAATCTCATCAAAGTTTAAACATAAACTTTGTTTGTAAGCGATACGTGATAATATCGAATCATGCTTAAATTGTGTATAACTGATTCGTGATATGCATATTGAATCGGTGAATGAAAACCAAATTCCCAACAAGCCTATTCCTCTGAAAACAATCTTCTTTTATCATACGCATTTACTTTTCGCAATTTACAAACCAAACATCTTGAAACTTTTACTTAGAATCATAGAGAATATTGAACGGTTTTGATATCGCTCCAATCCCTGTGGATACGGTAAAAATAAATACTTACATTTGATTGTACTCAACATCAAATTGGCGCCGTTGCCGGGGATTGGCATATAAGATATTAGAACATCGCAATAGTTTCTATACTTCTAAGTTGTTATATATTGTATATATTTGTTTCTCGCAACATTTGTTTAAGTGTTGGATAGGTGGTGAAACTTCTGTTTATGCTTCAAAGCAAGACTTCGGAAGAACATCTTCTTTTTTATCCCGAGATCGAGAGAACCATCCGAAAGAACAAAAGACAAAAGAAGAAACAGAAACAACTATCCAAAAAGAAAAATCACAAAGGAGTTTCTGCATCAACTCCCTCAACAAAAGAAACAATGGCTGAAGTTGTCAACGGTGGACCTTGTCGGAGCAGTCCAAGACGATTAGCTCGCCTCACCAACACTCCAAATAACCGATAGGCTAAAATGAAAATAGGCCTGCTGCAGATCATGAAGATCATGAAGATCCATACTCCCACCTCACAAAGTTCTATGAACTAGCCGGTACGTTAGGTGCACCCGAAGCTGAAGAAGAAGCAGGGTTCATGAGGTTATTCCCGCATTCATTGATTGGTAAAGCGAAAGATTGGTATCTTGACCAACCTACTGAAACCATGACAAAATGGAATGTTTTGGAAGAAAATTTTCTTAACAGATTCTTCCCTCACAACCGGTTCATGGATGCAAAAACATCCATTGCCGCGTTTTCTCAATTGACAAATGAAACTCTATATGAAGCTTGGGAACGTTACAAATCCATGCTAAGGAAATGTCTAAATCATGGTTTTGATAGCCTAACACAAATCCACATCTTCCGTAATGGATTACAGCCCCAACCAAAGCTTTTACTTGACGCAGCAGCCAGTGGTTTGTTAATGGCAAAAAGTGTAGAAGAAGCAGTTGCAATTATCAACCGAATGGCTCTCACCGATCATCAAGTTCAATATAATCGAGAAACCGCACAAAAGAAACCTGGAATTCTTGAGTTGGATACAAACACTGCAATCTTGGCACAAAATAAGCTTCTCACCCAAACTGTGGAAGAACTCACCAAGCAATTATCCACTCTTCCACAACAACTCAAACAACTGCACGAAGCACCAAAACCACAACAAGTAGCCATGTGCGAACTTTGTACAAGAGACCACCCAACTGGTTTTTGTCCTCCGATTAATGAAGAGGTCAATTATGTGGGAAACCAGCAGTAGAGACAGTTCCCATACCAGAACAATCAAGGTTACTCAAACAAGAACAATGCAAGCTATGGCCAAAACAGGCAGAACCAATACCAAAGTTATACTCAGCCAGATAAGATTACAAAGATAGAAGAGACCTTGAATCAATTTATGCAGATATCCATGGCAAACCAGAAAAATACAGATGCCTCAATCAGAAATCTTGAAACACAAGTAGGGCAAATTGCAAAACAGTTGAATGAGCAACAACAAGGACCATTCTCTGCCGCCACTCAGCCCAATCCAAAAGAAACATGCAATTCAGTCACAACAAAGATTGGGAGAGGGGATGAAACAAAAGTTGAAGAAAATACCAAAGAAAAAGAAAAATTGGAAGAAGAAAACAATGCTGATCCTGGAAGCATTACAATACCTGTTACCATTGAAAAAATGAATTTTGATCAAGCTTTGATTGATCTTGGTTCAAGCACCAATCTTCTTCCATTTTCTGTTCTTAAAAAGATCGGTAACCCGGAAATGGAGCCTACAAAAATGTTGTTACAACTTGCTGACAAATCCATTACAAAACCAGTTAGAATGATAAAGAATATAATGGTCAAACTTGAGAGATTTATATTCCCAACAGATTTTGTGGTGATCAACGTTGAAGAAGATCATGACAGTCATCTGATTTTGGGGCGGCCCTTCATTAAAACAGCCCGAATGATGATTGACATAGATAAAGGCAAGATGAAAGTAAGGTACAAAGATGAAGAGGTCAATTTCAAATTGTTTCAACACAAAGGGGATGATTATTACAAGATGGAGGCTCCTGATGAAATAGGCCTGGAATTGAAGATAAAGAATGACAAAGAAAGGCCAAAGGGTAGTGGCATAGATACTTTGATGAATTCCTACAAACCACCTTGACATCCCTTGAAACAGGCGTCGAGCTAACGACGTTAAACAAGCGCTGGTTGGGAGGCAACCCAACGTCGTAAGCCATTTTTATTTTATTCTAGCTTTCAAGTTCTTTCAATTTCAGTTCTAATTTCAGCACTTTCTTTAAAATTCCATTGAAACTCTTTTGATAATAGTGCATACTGTAAATTCACTTGGCTCTCCTTTTTAGCACTTGGTGTTAGTTTGCTACAGTCTTTTTGAACACAAATTGCTATGGATTTTTGAAGCAACAGGAAGTGACAGAGTTCGCGATGCGAACTTTCCTTCGCGTAGCGAAAGTTCGCATGACGGTCCCAGAAAGGCGCTTTGAAAGTTCAAATCTTAATGGAGAAGAAAGGAAGTTCACATAGTGACCAGAACTTCGCATAGCGAACTTAGGCGGCCAAAAACTCTATAAAAGGAGATCAGAGGCAATGCAAAAGGGATATCTTGTAATTTATCATTTAGGATACTTTGTAATAGGAATAGAAGTGAGGAGTAGAAGAAGAAGAGTGGATTTTGCATCAAGAGTCGGGAAATCGTCGTTGATGCTCATTCAACTCAAATCTTCCATTATGCTTCAAGCTACCATGAGTAGCTAAATCCCTCTCTTGTTGGGATTGGTCGTATTTCACCGAAATAGTATGTAGTATCTTTAATCATGGCGTTATATGCAATTTATGTATGAATCGTTTTGATGTTATCTTTGTTTTATCGTTTATTTCATGGATTGTATTGAGATTGACAAATACGATTCTAATCTCGATCTAAGATAACATCTATTAAAACCTAAATGCTAGACATAGATTTAGGTTTAATATTCACGAAAGTATTAAATCTTAATGCTACCGTATTGTTTAATAGGCTGAGAAATCGTCGATTAAACCATAAGGTAGAAATCTCATCAAAGTTTAGACATAAACTTTGTTTGTAAGCGATACGTGATAATATCGAATCATGCTTAAATTGTGTATAACTGATTCGTGATATGCATATTGAATCGGTGAATGAAAACCAAATTCCCAACAAGCCTATTCCTCTAAAAACTATATTCTTTTATCATACGCATTTACTTTTCGAAGTTTACAAACCAAACATCTTGAAACTTTTACTTAGAATCATAGAGAATATTGAACGGTTTTGATATCGCTCCAATCCCTGTGGATACGATAAAAACAAATACTTACATTTGATTGTACTCAACATCAACTGTACTTACCCAAACACGGATAAAACCCATTTCCTCTCAATTTAACAAGAAAGATGTTCTGCAACACAAACAACACTACCCTCCTTAAATATTGAAGAAGCTACATAGGGAGTGACAATCCACTTGGAAGAGACAAAAGACTAGTCAATGAATGCAATAACCATTGGCCAAGTTAGTTTCGAAAGATTCCACTTTTTATGACTTGTCCTTGAAACCACCGTCCCTTTGATTGTTTTTATCTGAAACAGATTCTGAGCAATGTCCTGATACCTAATCTGACTTTGTCAAATTTCCATAAAAGATTTATAGACCCACAACATTGTTTCAGAACAGGTTTTACGAAGATAATTACACCCTTCTATTCTAAATTAATTCCTTAATCCAGAATTAGTAGACTTGATCACGACATTTTAAACATATCAACAGAATGCTTCCATTGACTTCGCAATCTGCAGAGAAAAACAGATTTTTTCAGACAACAACAAAGTTTTTCAAGATGCTTGTATCCATCTGATTCAATCCATTGACACCCAATGACAGAATCAGAACAACCTGTTAAGTCCACCTAGAACTTATACCAGTAGTGTAATGTCACGATATCTCGTCTGACATTACATCCTCACTAGAGACATTCTATCTCAAATTGCTTGAAACCACAAACAATCTTGATAACCAACTGCATTACTACAATAATATATCCAAAACAGAAGTTCAACTCCCCCTGTCGTAGATAACCAGTGCTCCTTTGCAAGAAGAACACCTTAAATGAATGGAAAACATAAGACTCATCTTCATGTCTTCAAGAGCGCACCCTCTGTTTAACACACTTGCTGAAAGCATTCACCTAATTCTTGATCCTTAAGCAATCCATGTACCACACTAGTACATTTAACAGACAGAAGTTCTCCCCTTATCTTTCATAAATGATGCTCCTTCAACAAGAAACACCCCAAAATCACCACATGATATCCCATGACAGCTTCATCGTCATATAGTGAGAAAGTACCAGGATCACATCCTTGTACCACAACCAACAAACTCTTGGATCGAAACCAAAATCACCATTGATTCCTCTCATCTAGAAACCATCCATACCCTGTACAAATCCACCTTGATTTTTACAGCCATATATATCCTTGTTCCTTGAGATACAATCCAATTAAATCTGGAATGCTTCACATTCCTCAAAGAGACATACAAAGCCCCTTAGTTTGCTAGCTCGCCCAAATGTTCTTCATACTTGAAGGACATCAAACACATGCCCCAGAGATCCTCAGCTTACTTGCTTCACAAGCACTAAATTGATCCACTTCTCTCTAGCATGACTTGTAGCAGAAGAAACCACCTCTCCACAAGCATTCTGACCTCAGCAAGAGTCAGTCTTCCAGATAAACACCCCATGATTCAAGACAGTCTTCAATTTATCGTTCTCCCATATGATAAGATAAAACACTTATGATTTAACTGGTGAATATTAGCTTCCACAATTTGAACTCCAAGTTCAGAAACCATAATGATGTTTTAACATCAGTTAGGACATCCTGATCATATAACAGACACCATACACTTGGTTCTTGATACAATTACCACTGGACTTACTATCTATATAGCAATCCAACTGAAGATCTTCAGAGAATACAGCTCATCCAGCTGGATCAATAAGAACTTGCAGACAACCAAAGAGAGAAATAAACTCTCATTCAACTCCCAAAAGAAGGTAATCTTCCATAAGCAACTTAGAGCTTCTACCACAAGCTCCAAGATATAAACAGAACCAAAACCTCTTTGGATTTCAACTAATTACCCTTCTGCACAAGAGTAATTTGTTCCAAGCACCCTGCTTAAATGCACGATAGAGATCAACCAAATGCCACTGTTTGATTAGTCTTAGCTTTCTTCAGAGTTCTAGAAAATCTTCTGATCCACCAATGAAACCTAATCTTCAAGTTACATAATCCACCTACTCTATAACAAGCCATCTTAGATACACCAAGACTCAGACATGTAAAATCTACTCCTTCTTGCAGCTCCCGCAAACTGCATGAGATAGACCTTTTTGAAGCATTAATTCCATTTATTTCTGAGAAGATCAAGTTGTCTTACGATGATGCGGCACAACATCAACTATGACCCTGAAGTTTCTGCTTGATGTCACAACATCTGATTAGACATTCAGCTAGAGAGTTCAATCCTTCATTCTGCCACTTAGAAGAACCTCCTCCCTATAACAGAACAAGAGTTCCATGTTCTCATAGACTTGATTAATGATATCAAGTTAGAGTAGACAACCTCCATCCTGCTTTATTGTACTGCAACAACCACCTCATCTTCAGAGAAACCAAGCTTGCCAAACCTTGATTCTTCAGAAGAGATCAGTAACACAAGGTCTTTACAAAAGGAATCCCACTTTCCTTAAGTAGAGACTTCTTCAGAATGTTAGAGATAACTGCCACTTATCCTTGACCTCCAAGATGAGCAAGATCACATGCTCCTTCGCACCTAGATTAGAAATAAACTGACCCAAGCAGTGCTATCATCAACACCATATTCTAGACAAGTCTCTTGCCAGGAAGCTTTCTAGATAAAGATCAGATGCTTCTAGTAAAAACTGGAATACACCTGCTGCACTCCAATACTCCTAGGTCAGAAATAAACTGAACTAAGAGAATTGTCTTCATCTTCACTTCCAACAACACTACATTCTAGTCAAGCTTCCTGCCACGAAACTTCCTAGTCTGAATACATGCCTTGTAATAAAGACTAATCCTACCACACACATGTGTATGGTACCAAGATCATCAGCTACAACTCCTTTGCTTCAGAGATTCACTCCTTGAATCAACAGGCTTCTGCACATACTCCGTTGTCAAGATGTTTCAACATCTGATAGAACACCAGTTCCTTATCTTGATTGTACCCATTCTCTAAAGAACAGATCCTTGAGCAGATGTAACAAGAGATGTTGTACTTCCTGATGTACCAACTTGTCACCGGTGATCTTGTACTCTAACATACAAGGATAATCAATTAAATATTTGTAGATTCCACAAATAAAAATTGATCTTAAATCCTTGTCCTCAAAACCATACATCTTGTAGGATATATGATCTACCAGATATCAACACAACTGTGTCAGCATCTTTCTAGTCAAACAACATGTTGAGACATCAAGTCTGCCATCCTTGACTCAACATGCCTATGACTTTCCTTTGCTAATAGAATCCTTGTAAATCATGAATGATGAGCCTCCCATTATTTCCATCTGTCAGCACCAGAGATCTTCAGAAATCCATCTTCAATATGAGAACAAATTATCCTTCTGAAAGAGCTCTTCAACCACGACCAGAGATGCCTTTATGAGTGGACTTGAGTGAAAAATCAAGTATCTTTGGCAACTATGTCGAAAAGAACATTTACCAAATTCATAGGTCTTGAATTTGATAAACACAATCTCAACTTACCTTCTCTGACTTCAAGATACAAGTTGGAACCAAACTTCCAACTATCAAGACAACATGACATAAATCAACCAACAACTCTCTCCATTCCATTGCTCCTGACTTTGGAACGACTAGAGTTTTCACAGATGCTGATATCTTCAAGAAGAGAAGCCAACAGTCAAGATCTTCTACCAATTTTCTTCTTTCACAACTCCAGAATCCCATAAATACCAGAGTTCTTCCATCAGAAACATATGCAGCGGAACCACCAAGGAACATCTTCAACATGCCCTAATAAGATGTCAGAACATCTTACCAGACATCATATAGGAGAACTAGCCACTTCTCTCGCAGTTGCTGTAGAGACTCCTCAAAAAACTTGAACAACCAACAGTAGTTGTTACCTTGAATCCAGAACATCCATCACATTCATTAATACCCTTGAGTATGTCTGAGTGAATGATCTGATTTCCCAAACTCCTCCCTGTTTAAAGTGCCAGACAGTATCTCCCAAGATCTCATCCAGAGACATATAGGATACCTGCTCTGATACCAATTGAAATTCTGGCATAGCAGATAACAGATGTCCTAACACATGTCAAGACATTGTTCTCTACACAACTTTAAAACAAGAACAGAACAACAAGACTGATATTCAGAATATCAACAACAGCAGCAAGACAGATGTTTCGATATCTGTTACAACATGTTAATAAAACTGAACTGTAAATTATAGAATGATAAACAACACGGAATATGATAACCCAGTTTGATGCAAATCACCTACATCTGGGGGCATACCAAGCCAGGAAGAAGAATCCACTATCAATAGTATAGTTTTATGTAAACAACGGCTGGTTTATAGTAAACAACCTCTGGTTTACCTATCACTACCCAATGGAGACTTTATCATTAGAATTCACATCTAATTGATAAGAGAAACCCATCTCATTCCCTAAATCACAACTTGTGATTATCTAACATTTATAGTCATAATAATTGTATCATCCTACTTAAAAGACACCCTTTTCAATACAAAGTTCAGCCAAGCATTCTTGACTAACAAGCTAACTCGGATTTGCTTAAAAGCTTCATCCAAGAACAATACATGGTTCATTACCTACGAGTTTCTGAATCTGTACAAGCATCTATCTTCCACAATGTATCAAATCGATACAAAGGGAGACTTACATTACAAAGGAGCTAACGACTCTCAAAACCCTAAATCCTACTTTACAAAAGTTTACAAAATAGGATTCCTAAGTCTATGTCGTCATCTCTCTCTTTTCTGCCCTAGGACTTGATCTTCTTTTATAGCCTTCTACTTCATTGGGCTTCAAATCTTCTTTCCTTGATCCACTGCCAATCGCGCCTTGAATCTTGGAACAGATTTAAAAAACAAAACCTGCTGTGATAGTTATGATGTCGAATCTTCATGCTGGGACATTTCATTCGACATCTTTGGTCTGGGGCAGAAATCTTCATGTTGGAACATCTTTCACAAAATTATGTTTTACCAAAATTTAGTCAAATCCTTGGAGCTTTCAAACTGTTTTTACCTTTGAAGATAATCAAGCAAGAAGGCTTTTCCCCATCCGTAATCATCAAAGGCCAAGATGGTTGAGGCTCGATGCGTATAGTAAGATAAATTTGATAAATCCTTTTGACGGGCTTTATCATATTTATTGATGAAATAGGATTAATCTTATTCAGAGATAGAAGAGCGCAACTCCATAGCCATCCACGGACCAGTACAGGCCAACACCGTAGGAGACCACCCAATTAGAATTGATACACAATCTCCCATGGGACCAGGCCTCCTTAAATTGTGTGTTGGTAGCCGGTGACACTTAACGAATAATCCCTCCAACTGAGGCTTTTCAAGCTCAGGACTAAGGTTCAGACTTCCTTCATCATCGTCCATGAAGAATACATAACATATTCCACCATAGCTCGATGAGATGGATACCAAATTTCCACCTGTGTTGGAGTAGGCGTGCCCTAAGTAACCAAAATAGTAGGGGCTCATTGTCATACCCCTTAAGTGGCATGAATATTGTTAGGATCGGCTAAGAGGGGGATAACCTGGGGAGTCCTTCTCATTTTATGCTTTATTTTCTCACATTTCATTCATCGTATATGTAAAATAAGAACAAACAGGTTACAAAATAAATCACCAAAGAATATTCGAAAAAGAGAAGACTCCTCAACCCACTCACAAAAAATAACCTTCTTGACCTCTTTCGAACTAGCACCTCCAGTAGGCACATCTCTATGAACCGCTTTAGTTGCTTCTTCAATGTTGCATCAGGAGGGATAACACCCCCGATGTAACTTAAAACCCTGAAGAAAGACACCAACCACCTCTTTAAGAAAACATCTTCTTGAGACAAATTGTCCATCCTGTAAACCTAAGACTCGGAGTATGACAAGAAGTGGCTTTGCCGCCAAAACTTAGAGAAAATGTTCGAACATTGATAAGGTGGCTCATGGTCTATTGAGCATACTTTAATAATAACTTCTTTGTTGAGGGGAGTGACCAGGAAAAATCAATCCTTAAAGTTATTCACACTGTCCAAATAAACATCAAACATACTGGTGTAATGCTGAAGAAATATCAAGCTCTAGCCCTTTGCAAAAGCTACTGAGCTATGCTGAGCTTTGAAAAGATGGTAGATGAGTGTCAAGTTTGACACACTCTTATTATATTTGAATTAATATTGGAAGACTTTAACGTAAGCCTAAGTCACCATGTGTAATTGCGAGAGGGTAATTAACAAGTGGTTAAGAACACCAATCTCAAAGTTATTAACAAGGATACAAAAACCTATCAAAGAAAACAAATAATCGTGAAGAAGAATGACACCCATTTCATAATTGCTACATACCCTCTTATATTCCTCGGTGTCGCAACGGGAAAAACAACCGGCAGAAAAACAGAGTCGCCATCGAACATTATTTATCCCGACGGGGGAAGGGAAACGATTGAAGAAACCTCAAAAGGGAAAAGACATGGTCATCGCAACCAAGTCCTGGGTTCGGGAGTCGATTACGCGAGAGGAAGGTATTAGCAACCTCTCGCGTCCGTTGTACTCAACGGGATCCATGCTTGTTGTTCTAATCAAAGGGTGTGTTCATCTAAAGCCTACTGTTAATGGAAACGAAAAGGGAAAAGACAAAAGGAGACTCAATAGAACTTTGCCGTCCTAGGACTACGTATTCCCTCGTGCAATGGGAAAGTCATAGTCAACGTAGTTCGGAGGACTACGGGTGAATGGGGTAAGGTTGCTCGCCAAGACTTCGCCGTCTTGTGCCTACGTATCCTCATTCGGACGAGAATGAGGAAGTCAGAGCATTCGTAGTTCATGGGTATGACCACATATTGGTTAAGTGTTTTTTATGAGCGACGTTGAGTTCGCGTCCCAGTAGTTAGGGTCGATGCCTGTTTACGATAGAACGAAAATAACCTACTCTTTTTGAAAAAGGTTTGACAGATAATCCCGAAGGATAAAATGATTTGCAGTTTGTTTGTGAGTTTTAACAGAAGTGAATTGAATTAGTTTGAGATTCGTATTGCACTAAAGTCTATGACATATGATCAAATGCTTTGTAAGATCGACCCAAGACGGGACATATACAAAGCACTCTAGACAAGGTAAGGAGAGACTCCCGCTTATCACTTCCCATGTACTTAAGGCTCGTAGCATACAATACTCATCGTATTTATTATGTGTTTTTATTTTTTGTTTTAAGAGAGACAAGAGAAAGACGCACGAAAGGTCTAAAGGAAACTGAATCCTAGATGTTATCATGCAATATAACCCTAAGGTCAGGATGATAAGGGAAGTCTACCCTAAAGTTATCATACAAAAGATTGAGAGCCTAATATCTATCCTACTTCAAACTTAATCAGAAATTAAGTTGAACTAAGAAACTCTAAGGGACCATGTGAGTACAAAGTTGCTTGATATACCTTGGAGCCACGACTAGCTTCCTGAACACAATGAATTAGAGTTCTCAGACCTGTAATATCGGGAACATAGCTAATCATAACTATATGTTCTGAAAAGTCCATTTCAACACGATTCACACCTGCAACTAACTCAAGGTAAGACAATAACACATCAGCATCTTCTTTAGAATCAATTCCTTCAAGTTTTAGATGAACTTTGTTAGAGGTATGCTTATAATGTTGTGAGCTCAAACCAAGGCTTCAACTTGAGTACAAGAAACTCAAAGCATATATAAGACCTTAATTCAAAATACCTCTTGATCCCATGTCTTAGAAGCTCATGCAAATGAATGAATGTATGACCTAATGAAAGATGCAGATGCATGCGAAACATAAGCCAATTATGGTAAAAAATAAGAGGGCAAATTTTGGGGTGCAACACTCAGGAACAAGCACCCCTTAGTCAGACGATGATCACACTTCGGTGAAAGCTTGGTCCAACCCGCCCTCAGAGACGAATGTAGAGGTTGTGTCCAACGTCTCTTAATATACCCACACTGACGAACGAGTTATCCCCACTTGCCTTACGGATCATAATAGGTGGAATCTCCATTTAGAAGAATAATGTCAACACAAAAAAGGCAAACACGACGAAATGAAACAATACACATGCAATGATAAAGATTCATCGCTCCATTAAAATATGCCAATAATCAAAGTTCTAACATCCGAGACCTTAAAAACCTACTCTCCAAAAGCCCTAATGACGAAGGAAGCGAAAGTAGGAAGAAAGATATAAACCTTATCTTAAAATGTATGAGTTGATCGCCTATGTGCCACAAGTACCACCAAGTGAGATGTCACAAATAAAACTAATTAAAAAATCAATGTAAAAGAGCTCGCGAGGAAGATGGAAGTTGATGATACAAAAGAAGAAGAATTTTTATAATTCATTAATGGCAAAAAAAACAAAAGAACAATACTTCAGAAACTTTATATGTGCCTCAGTCATAAGGGACCATACAATCCGCTCTATGGGAAATTCAAAACCACACCATTAACAGTCTAAATCTCCTCGCAAGTTGTTTGAGGCACTCAAGTGTCCTAAGGTTAAAGAGATATCATTACTATCTAGTGTAAGGACACACATCAGAAATTCCGTGCAAAACGTTACTCGTTACAAGAAAATTATTTAATGCGATTGTTTATAACAAAAGTGATGTCCCATCAAAAAAATTTATCTGCTCTAGTCAAGTAGTCGGCTTAGGGCGTGTGCGACAAACCCTCATCCTTTAAAGCCCAAAGCGACAGACCCAAGAGCGCTGTTAGACGATAAAGTGCATGGAATATATGATCTCTCATTCATCTAGGAATAGTCAGTTCTGCCTTTTAGATGAGTCAACCACCATCTGATTAGATCCAATGTCTACCCGCACGACGTTGCTCACCTCTCACAGACAATCTTAGTCGCTCTCACTATATTAAGAAAAAAATACGTTACTTCAGGTATTCTAATTCTCGCATTACTCATTATTCTCTTACAAATTTAAACATTTTTTAATATTGTAAGTCAATCCATTCCTCGCCACGCCTAGGGATGGCAACGGGGCGGGGCGGGGGCGGGTTTAACTATACCCGCACCCGCACCCGCCTCCATGTAACACACCTGCCCCCGCCCCCAAATCCAACCGGGGGTAAAAATTTACCACCCAGACCCGCCCCCAGTAGTGAACGGGTGCACCCGCACCTGCCCCGCCCCCACCCGCAAAAAAATAATTTCTTTTTAATTGCAATAAAAATTAATAATTTTAATTAAAAAATTGATTATTTTAATAAATTAATAAATTATTTAATTAAAATTTTAATTAGTAAATAAATATTAACTTGATAAATTTAATTATTTTAATTGCAATAGGGGTATTAATAATTTAATTAAAAATATAATCAATAAATGAATATTAAAATAAGTAAAATAAGAAAATTAAAATAAAATGCATTATCCGGGGGCGGGGCGGGGGCGGAGGCGGACGGGTCTTAGTGTCTACCCGCCCCCGCACCCATACCCGTAGTTAAGAACCGGATTTCACCCGCACCCACACCCAATTAAATTGAATTTTTCCCGTTAATTTCGGAGCGGGTGCGGGCGGGTCCGGGTTTGTTTGCCATCCCTAGCCACGCCCACACCTAAGACACAAATCCACCGCATTTACTATTTGTATAACATTTAAACTCATAATTCACTAAATTCAAAATATGTTTTTAAAATATCGATAATGGGTTTATTTGAGAAGTCCTAAAAAGTGATAAATTCATTTAATAATCTTCTGCTAAAAAAATAAATGGAACTAAGAAAAGAAATAAACAAATTATAATAAACCCAGATAAACAAGCAAACACACGCATTCTCCAAGTTTGAATTTCGAAGCCAAATCGATACTCTCATGGCTTCTTCTTCTTCTTCGCCCGAGGTTGGTTCCACCTATCACTTCTATTTACTCATCATTTCAAATTTTCGTTTTTCATTTCTTAGGTCTTAGATTCTCTTACTTTTTTCCTCGATCATTATCGTTTTTTCCAATCAATTATTATTTCAATCTTATCAACCCTAGTGGTACCATCAAATCCTTTAATTTTTGGGTAAAACTATGATTCAGTTAGGAAAATTCAATAGTTTGTTGCAAATATTTTGTTTGGAATATAGAGATATAAGGTTGAGGTTGACTGGGTGATATAAGCGTCCTTACCCTGTCTGTATCAATTTATATTTTGGGGGTAAAGAGAGGTTTTTGTGTGGTATCTTTGATAGGAAGAGCTTTTAGGGAAAATGATTATTTACCTAGAAAAGTTGAAACTGATATGCAACACAAGTGTTTGTTGGTTTTTCATAATTTGAAAATTAATTAAGTTCATGAAATAAAAATATGAATCTTGTGTAAATTTCATACCAAAATGATAATTATCGACTCCTCCTGATCAGCTATTACTATTCCCGTACCGCTTTAACAAAT
Source organism: Lathyrus tuberosus (assembly GCA_022829125.1). NCBI lineage: Eukaryota > Viridiplantae > Streptophyta > Magnoliopsida > Fabales > Fabaceae > Lathyrus > Lathyrus tuberosus. The sequence continues at coordinate 9,200,720 of JALAZF010000250.1, forward strand.
ATTCTTCTAAGTTTCCTAAAACTATATGAATGCGGGGAAGTTGATAGACGGATATAACCCTTTGATTTAAATACTATGTCATACTTATAATCAATGGTTTGAGCATTTAGAGAGAAGACTTGTATATGCTGTTGTAAGAAGAGTAGATCAGATGAAGAGAAGTCAAACAATTAGAGGAAGAGGAAGACTTAGAAAGACTATAGGAGAAGTTATTAAGAAAGATCTCGAGATTAACAATTTGAATAGAAACATGGTCCTAAATAGAACGTTATGGTGAAAGTTGGTCCATGTGGCCGACCCCACTTAGCAGGATAATGCTTGGTTGTTGTTGTTGTTGTACTTATAATCGATCACCTAAATGAAGTGTACACTATAATTTGTTATAAATGTGAAGAAAATATCATAAACTATAGGAATTTCTGTCACTTTTGTATAGTAGTTCCTTAAAGATTTTGTGCTCGAATTCTTAATGATTTTTTTTTATTAAAAATGAAATTTGGATTTAACTTAGGAAAAAAGAATAATGCACGAGTTAGTTTTTTTCTTCTATACCTCATTTACATGTAATTATTTTGTGTGTAAGTCATCAAATTATGGATGACTGTATTGTATTACTTAGTCCTTAACATTTCTCAGTCTCAGTCATTACTTCATGGCTGTTATTGCTTGCCTTTTTTTTTCTACAGTTTGAAAATTTTGTAGCTTCCTTGGTTGCTCATGTGATCACATATAGGAGCAATGTGGAGCTGAGGTTTCTGATAATTATGAGACGACATGCTGGGGTTGTGGACTGCGTGTTATGCTTCCATCATGTGCATCCATTTTCAAATGTGGTTGGTGTGGGGCCATTACAGATCAAAACAAAAAGAAACGTGACGAAAAGTGCCTTGGATGGAGACTACTGCGTGATCGATGCTTTCTTTCCGTTGTCCTCGTATTTATGTTCTTTGTAATATGTAAGTCTCTTTTGTTTCTTCTATGGCTACTTTTATTTGTTGTCATCCTTCTTGACCAAAATTGTTTTTATTTTAATATGGGTCTGGGTCTCATTTCAAGTTATCCCCCATTTCCATTTAATTTGTCTAGTTTGAATGTATACATTCAAATTGGGAGTTGATAGGTGAAGTCTTCATTTGTTAATAGTAGTTTAGATGATTTCCTTTGCATATATATGTTTGAATTGTTAAGAAATGTGGTTGGGTCTAACTTACTCTACAAAACCGGCTTGTAGGGATAGCATTGCCCCCATTTATAAACACATCTTCAGGCCATATATTATCCGATGTGGGACTCTTAACACGAATCAAAAGCTTTTAAGTAAGAGCTATGCAAATTGAAAAGAAAATTCAACCAGCATAATTGAGAAAGGCAAAGGAAAATGAGGAAGACACATCAGCTAAACAGATGTAACATTGCTACGTAAGAAATCCCTTAAAAAAATGGATCAGTAAAAAGAAGCCATGACGATCAATTTAGCCCATATGAGATGCAATAGGATAAAAAATTCTTAAACTCTTACGACATACAAATCATGTTACATTTTCCTTTTTTTTCATCTCTCCAATACAAATATGACTGTTGTGAATTGTGATAATTATCATGCTCTATGACTAAATACAATAACAGCAGATTCTGTTTCCCCTTCCACCCTAAAACCTGGCTCAGTCAGTTCAGAAGAATGAACACGTTGTAAGTGACAAGCCTCTTATATCACACAAGGGGACACTACCCGACTAAGTCTAAAATTAGGGAACTTGGACTTGGACTCATTGTACGTGCTCTATGTGATAAGAATAGCCGGAATACAATAGGAATGCTGCCAAAGTCTTGATAATGCTTTAGTTGTTTATCTATAGTTATAGTTGAAGTGCGCATTTCCTTTGTATGGGCTTCTTTGCAGTAAAGTTTATTGAGAATGTTCCATTTCGTCTTTAGGTCAGTCTTCGATTCAGCCTAAAGGAAATGATGGTATAAGAACCCCAGACTAGTTCAGCTACAAGCATCATACACCTCCAGTGTTGTGATAATCATGTCCAATGATATCTTGTTTAAGTTTAATTTCTGAATGATTTGTTTGATATTTTCCTCGCTCCCTTTCTACATCTGCTTATTTGGTTATCCCTCTTTTGATCTATCCTTCTTGCTAGGGTTTCTTGTTTGCTCTTTATAGTCCTTACCAAGGTAGTCAAGCACGGGATCTTAAGTAGGATCGGACGGCCTGTGAAAAATCGTAAAGCTAGGATCGTAGCACGGCACTTAAGATCTTACTTAAGGGCAAAATAGTAAATTCACATGAACAAAAACATGAAAATTAAAATACACGAACAAAATAATTTATAAATCACAACTTTCAACTAATTTAATTAATAATTCATAACCATCATTCCATAATTCATAACTTTCAACTTCGATAATCCATAATTCTTTTGTAACTTGTAAACTTTGTCCAACATTATTTTCTTGATGTCATCTGGAACAGCTAAACAGGGCTTAACATTGTTTCTGGTTCCGGCCAAATGATGCTTCAAACGATACACACCTCCTGTAAACTCACCCTCACAGAACTTACACTTCACTTTTCTTGAAGCTGGATCAATTAAAACACAGTAATCCCAAGCTGGGTCACTTTTCATTCCAAGAGAATTTTTTGCAGTAGGAGCAGAAGCTGTTGATGAAACATTTTGTGACCCTAAGTTTGAAGACATTAAATAGGAGAAGATAAACAGAAGTTTGATATATTAAGGGAAAAGAGAATAGAAGTAGTTTTTGTGAAGATGGAGAGGATGAAGAGAATAAGTTTTCGTGAAGATGGAGAGGATGAAGAGCAGTTGAAGATGGAGAGGATGAAAAGTAGATGTTTTGGTGAAGATGGATCGTAGCAAGAAGAGCTGAAGTTATTGTGAAGGGAAATGAGCGCCGTTTCTGTTCTTTTTAGGGTTAGGAAAGTGTTAAATAAAAACTGGGTTTTCACTTAAAAAACCCGACCCGGTTTAAAGGCCCAAAAAAAAAAAAGGCCCAGCACTATTTTTTTTTACGATCTTACTCAAAAAACTCGATCCTGACTATGGCAGCAACCAAAAACGATCTTTTCTGGATCCTAGCACTAATTTCCCCTCCCCAGCACGTAAGATCTTACGATCTTACGATCCAGCACTCGTTTTTGACTACCTTGGTCCTTACTCTTTTCTGTCTCCTACAACTAGAACACTGAAATCTTATTGTCTTGGGGTAAAATTTTCCTTTAAACTTGGTTGGTCAAAGTATTCTCTCTTTTCACCCACCTTGAAGTCCTATGGTTTGCATCTCTCTCTAGTCTCGATTTGCCCACCATTTTCACCTTGTGGTAACATGTACTGAAGATGCTTAAACAATGAGACCCATAGTACGATATGGTTTCCAATTTTCACCTCTTTGCAGAAATTAGTATGTTTCCAACTAAACTTATGTTTCATAATATCTATTTTTCTTGTGCTTAGACAAAAGCCATAAATTTCCAAAGCTTAGCTCCATGATTCTACTGCTACTTAATGCCATCCTCTTTAGGAGTTCTGCAATCCAAGAAGAAACTTTTAAAAACTTTGGCTATTAACCTTAACACATTGCTACCGAAGTTATCTTCAATTACTAAGAGCTGTCAAGCACATCATGACAGGTCTCCTTACTTTCAATAACTCCTCTTTATGACATTATACTTTCTGTCAATTGGATTTGGGCATCATAATACAACACTTTAGTAGGTACTGTTAGCATCTTGATATCTGTCTGGTCTCCTTTCTTGTGGCTAATAATGTTGCTGCGGAACTTTAACCTTTTGCGACTGTGCTGTGTTACTCAAAACTTGAGTATGATCACTGCGTTATGGATTTTATCACATATAAAGTGTGGTTTAGCTATGAAAAAGGGAGTGAATAAAATGTTATTTATAGTTTCAGCTGTAATTGATGCTCATCACATCATGTCTTTGGCTGATGATTGCTTTTTTATTTTTTTATTTTTTTTATATTTTTTTTACCATTTTAAGTCAAAATTTAAAGTATTAGTTTATGATACAGTGTTTGTGTTATCACGGTTCTTCATTATATTTATATTTGTTACATATATTCCATTATTCTATATTTTTGTCATACATTTAATTTGTTTGTGCAGTTGGTGGGGTGTGGGCAGTGTACCCAGTAGTCTTCATCTGTCAGTCTTCTTTGGGAATTTTTCACTCAATCATTACAACGATTTTGTCCATAGCTACAATTTCCTTTTTCAGCCTTGCAGCATTTAGATGTGCTGGAACACCACCAAATATATTATGGGGAAGCTATCCCACGGTAGGGAAAGGTGACCTTGAAAATTATACATTCTGTCACTACTGCTTGAAGCCAAAGTCACCTAGAGCACATCATTGTCGTTCATGTGGAAAATGTATACTGGACATGGATCATCACTGCCCATTTGTAAGTTTCCATAATCTTCTTACATTTGAAATATCAATCTCAGTGTTGTAATCTCCACTTGAAATGCATCACAGTGCTATTGTTTCCCTGTCAGTTATGTTTTACTAATTAATTGTGGGCAAGTTATGTTAGGTGTTAGTAAGAATAAATAGAAAGAGGCAGGGTATAACTGGTTATCTAAAAGAAGTATTGAGTGGTTATTGGGAGCAGAGTAATCAATCCCAGATAGCCGCGCGGAGTAGACGACCCAAAAAATGGATACCGTATAGCCGGATGGCTGCTATTTGATATTAATTGGACAAATTACTTGAATAATAATTATAAAAAATGAAGTGCAGAGGGAAGAACGAATTGCAGAGAGAGGTGAGGGAGGAACTTGTGATTTTTCTTTGGAATGACTGAAGTGCAGAAACGTCAGTGAAGGAAGGTTAGGGTGGAGTCTCAACTCAAATTTGATTGAAAAATCTTACAAGCGTTTTAAATTTAAGGGGTAATTTCGGTTTTTCGGAGGGAAAAGGGATAACAAGACAGAAACCGCTCTGCCCCCGCTAGCCGCTACTTATCCTATAGCGGCCACTATAGTGTTTCTGGCACCGCTAAGGCTCTTCCCATAGCGGTCGGCCTCCGCTCCATTCTGCTATAGCAGGATAGCACCGATATTGGCCGCTATTGACTATGATTGGGAGGGAGAGCCAAGCTCTCAAAAACTTGGAGAGAACCCGACTTTAGGCATTCAATTGTAATCTTTTTGTATCTGTTTTATTGTGTGTATATGTAACATTTTGCCTGTGATCAATTCTCCAGAATTGTTAATAATAAAATTATTGTCTTGTTATAGTAAATTCTATTTGATACCAGTTTCTATCAACTTCCTTGTGTAACTTGTGTATTGCTATATACTAATGGGGTTAGAGGGTCCCTTAGTTGCTCAAATGTTCCATTATTATGATGTTTGAATTGAACAGTTGGGATGTGTTTTTGGAGTTTTTTTATTCGTGTCCAGACCTCACATATTACTTGGTATACCCTCTTGTTCTGTTATTTAATCCCTTGCCTTAAATCTTGATTTTCTCTATACTTAAGTTTTATGTTGAACTAGCTTGATAGTGACAAAATATAGAAGCTGAAAGATGGATTTGATGAGGGGATGGAGATTCCAGGAAGGATAATTTGGTTAGTTGGAATTTTATTTTGGATGCAGTGGTTAGTTAGTTAAACTCCCATGGGGTTAGTGAAACATCAATGCTTACCGTGATACCTTGATTAAATATGTAAATAAAATTTATATAACAAAAGAGCAAGCTTTGGGTATGGAAATTTAGTTTTGAAAATATTTCCTTAGCTAGCAAATGTTTGTATAATATTTTTCTTTCTAAATTTGGTTTTGAAAACATTGCCATGTCTTAATGCTAGTTTGTTCTTTGGCAGATTGGGAATTGTGTTGGTGCAGCTAATCACTACAACTTCATCTGCTTCCTCATTTCAGCAGTGTTGAGCACGATCTATGTCTCTATAATGTCTGCATATGCTAGCTTGCATATTTGGCCACCATCGTCATACTCCCTCAGCCGCTTAAAGGGGATTACTGGCCGAGATCTAGCATGGAGACTTACGAATGAAATTTTTGTTGCCTTCCTGAGATCTGCGTTGTTTCTATCGTCTAGAGGACTTCTTCTTGTGTATCTGTTTATCGCGAGTGTTTCATTGCAGATAGGATTGAGTGTTCTTTTATGGCAGCAGCTCTCTTTTATATATCAGGGAAAAACTTTTTCTGAGTAACTTAAGTTCACAGGCAGATAATGACGAAGAAGAAAAGAAAGATTGCCAAAATCTTGTTAGATTTTTTGGTTTTCAACATTCTGTATCAAGATTTTTGTCAAACTTTCGTGTTACTAGGAAGCGGCATGATACATAAGGGTAAAACCTGTCATGGTTTGTAGTCAATGGCTTCTGACTCTTGACATTTGTATCGAAGTGTTTTTGTATCTTTTCTATAGGTAAGCCTGAATTTTTCAGAAAACACCACTACAAAATATAGATACATGTTAGCTTAAATTTACTTGTTTATAAGATGTGTTAGCACGTGTTTGGTTCTGGATTGTCCGAAATTGATTTGGAATAAATTGATTTATAAGAATAAGCTGTCTGTTCCAAAATTAAATGTTAGGGTTGGAAAATTGTCATTTCCACTTGCTAAACCATTTGTGTCTCTACAATCATGTATGATGACACCTAGCTTTTTAAGCTTAATTATGTGTCAATAGGGAAAATAAATCAAATGAGTTCTTCACATTAGGAAGCAAAATAACAAAATAATTGAACACAAATTATGTATTATTTGATGGGAGTTGTAAGATGCAAAACAACAAATAATTGTAAACAAAATATGTATTATTTGATTGAAAGGGAAGTTTACGACAAGGCAGGATTGAATCTAACTGCTACATGGCCAAGCCTCTATAGTATAGAGAGCAGTCGCTCTCCGTATTAGAATAGAGTTAGGAGCAACCATTTTGTAACTAACTTGAATCATAGCAGAATTCTATTATAGAAATGAAATCATCCAATTCTCTCTAGCATAGTTTTTTAACATGGGATCAGAGTCTGGTTTAAGATCCGGTGGGTACTATGGTTTTCGTTAATGGGCCACCTACTATTTATTTTCACGCTCCAGTTGTTTAGTCCTGAGCGCAAGGAAGTGTGTTAAAAATTCCACATCAAACAATATGTGACCTAGAGATGTGTTTATCAATGGGGGCAATTCCCACTCTCCCCACTCTACCAACCGGTTTTGTAGGGTTAAGTTATGCCCAACTACATTTTTAAAATCAACAAGTAGTGGTCAGGTCTAGCACTGAGTCTGAATTCAAAAGTCTTTCTCAATCTATTGCAGATCTGCTTTAGAGTAGAGTTTGTATTTAGGCTGACTTGTAATTTAACTGACATCTGCCGGCTTAAATAGTCTTTTGGTAGGTGGCGTGTGCTTATTTTTCGTCCCTCTAAATTTTTTTTTGGATAAAATGCTTACAGGTTGAATTTCATTTGGTTTTAGACGTTAGAATTAAAATCTGCAAGAAAAATCGAAGAAAACTCCATAAAAAATCTGCGGATTTTAATTTTAGAGACTAAAATCAAATAAAATTCAACATTTAAGAATTTTATTAAAAAAAGTACTGTAGGTCTAGAGACTATAACTAAATGAAATCTAACATTTAAAGATTTTTATTAAAAAAAAAATACTGGGATGAAAAACAAAAACACAGACTTTAAAACTATTTAAGCCTAAAATTAATCAACATTCCACTACTTGAAACACCACACACCACTCTAAAAGTAATTTGTTATTGGCAATCCAACTCACTAAAAGGAAACTCAACAAGTATTTCTCTTATTACTTTATACTTCCCTACGTCTGTACACCTTTCAAGTAAAACCAACCCACTAGTATTATAACAATGCCCTCTTCTAGACTTTCAACCTTGTCCCTAAGGTCAACCTTAGGAAATTAACCCTTCCGATGTTCTTCGAATTTGATTCTTTTATACCCTTACCTAATAATCACATG